>CM065721.1:49602927-49755427 GCA_033310375.1 Conus canariensis
CACACATACACGCGCAGTCACAATGCATCACACATGCTCTGGCACACACTTGCCCACACAAACTTCCTGGTCTGTTCATACACACAGACCAGAAATCTTCCCCATTCCTGCCCCCTTCACCTCATATCTGGCTCACACCCAGGCATGCATTGACGATAGTGAGAATTTTGAAGTGATCAGTGTTGAACAGTTTGTCGATTTTTATTCCACAGGCAGTGGAGGAGAATGCACGACTTGCTCTGGGTGGTTCCATTGATCTGGTGGATCAGGTTCTCTCTGGAAAGGTAATTTGTTATGTTCACTGAAAATCCCCCAACAAAGGGCCCTCATTATAAAGGTAATTTGTTATGTTCACTGAAAATCCCCTAACAAAGGGCCCTCGTTATAAAGGTAATTTGTTATGTTCACTGAAATCCCCCAACAAAGGGCCCTCGTTATAAAGGTAATTTGTTATGTTCACTGAAAATCCCCTAACAAAGGGCCCTCCTTATAAAGGTAATTTGTTATGTTCACTGAAAATCCCCCAACAAAGGGCCCTCCTTATAAAGGTAATTTGTTATGTTCACTGAAAATCCCCCAACAAAGGGCCCTCCTTATAAAGGTAATTTGTTACGTTCACTGAAAATCCCCCAACAAAGGGCCCTCCTTATAAAGGTAATTTGTTATGTTCACTGAAAATCCCCCAACAAAGGGCCCTCCTTATAAAGGTAATTTGTTATGTTCACTGAAAATCCCCCAACAAAGGGCCCTCCTTATAAAGGTAATTTGTTACGCTCACTGAAAATCCCCAACAAAGGGCCCTCCTTATAAAGGTAATTTGTTATGTTCACTGAAAATCCCCCAACAAAGGGCCCTCCTTATAAAGGTAATTTGTTACGCTCACTGAAAATCCCCCAACAAAGGGCCCTCCTTATAAAGGTAATTTGTTACGCTCACTGAAAATCCCCCAACAAAGGGCCCTCCTTATAAAGGTAATTTGTTACGCTCACTGAAAATCCCCCAACAAAGGGCCCTCCTTATAAAGGTAATTTGTTACGCTCACTGAAAATCCCCCAACAAAGGGCCCTCCTTATAAAGGTAATTTGTTACGTTCACTGAAAATCCCCCAACAAAGGGCCCTCCTTATAAAGGTAATTTGTTACGTTCACTGAAAATCTCCCAACAAAGGGCCCTCCTTATAAAGGTAATTTGTTACGTTCACTGAAAATCCCCCAACAAAGGGCCCTCCTTGTAAAGGTAATTTGTTACGTTCACTGAAAATCCCCCAACAAAGGGCCCTCCTTATAAAGGTAATTTGTTACGTTCACTGAAATCCCCCAACAAAGGGCCCTCGTTGTAAAGGTAATTTGTTACGTTCACTGAAAATCCCCCAACAAAGGGCCCTCGTTGTAAAGGTAATTTGCTATGTTCACTGAAATCCCCCAACAAAGGGCCCTCATTATAAAGGTAATTTGTTATGTTCACTGAAAATCCCCCAACAAAGGGCCCTCCTTATAAAGGTAATTTGTTACGTTCACTGAAATCCCCTAAAATCTAATTAAGCCTGTGCCTGAGCTTGTCTGAGAGCGACCCTGTGGTTGTTGTATGCTATGACCTGAGCTACAGTTTGGCCTATGGCAAGTCATCGACCTTTTCTTTTACTTGAGAGAACTGCATCTATTGTTTGTGACATTTGAGCTAGTTTCCCATAAATTTTGCTTTCTCATGGCAAATTCTTGCACACACTTTTACAAGATATATGAACTAGATTTTTTTGGTTTTGGTTTTTTACATGATTTTATTCAGTGTGCTGCAACATAGCAATTCCATGGCAGTAAGTTAACACAGCATTTTGAAAGAAGAAGCATGTTTTGTAAGGTTATTTTGTGAATATTTAAACAGTATGTTGCTTATCTTGTGTTCCTGGTTTTGCTAGATGCACTGCAAAGCTTATTGATACTGCTTTTTTTGTTCGGAATTTTCGTCTCCATCTAATTAGTGTCTGGATTTAGCGATATCTGATTACTTGATCAAAGCTTGTGGAAACATAGACCCAAATGTTTGCTGATTTTGTGTTTTATTTGAAAAAAAGAAATACATGGTCACTGTACAGAAAGCCAATTATTTCCTAGCCTGGTGTTCAAAGCTTGCAGCAGGGAAGGGAATAACTAGGGTATGAAGCTGGGTTTTTTGTTTTTTTGTTGTTGTTTTTTTTGCTTTTCCCTATTTTTATATGTGTATGTACACATTGGGAATGGAGGGTGAAACAATGGAAGGGGGGAGGGATGGGATAGTTCAGAGAGGTCTCAGTTGAACACACCACCCCCAGTCCACCCACTGTGAATGGATAGAGGCATACACTCAAAAAGAACAAAAATAGAAAAGAAAAGAAAAAGAGAGAAAGAAGAGGGAGAGAGTGAGGGCTCTGAGAAGTAGACCATCCTCTGTATAAGTGTGATCCTAAAGAAGGTGAGAGCCCCATCTTCACTGCCAGGGACTGTTTCCATTAATGGAACACTGTGTATGCTCAGCAGGGGTGAGTAAGTAAATGGATCACACGTGTGAATGATTGTGCGTGTGTCTTAGGAATTATTAAATCATGTGCAGTGTGGTCTCGAAACTTACCGGATGTGGTGTGGCCTATATGGTCTGTTCCGCATGCAGTGATACTTCTGTGATGAAACTGGAACTGAAACTTAGGAACTGTTAATTCAAAATTGTAGTGTGTAGAAAATGGTATTGGGTATTATGCATAGCTTTTGGAAAAAAAAAAGTTTTACATTTGTGTATGTTTATTTCTTCTATATAAAAAAAGTCTGATAGGGAAACAATATTTTGTTTCAGCTTCAGAATGGAATGGCAGTCATAAGGTAAGTTTGCTTCTTGGGTTGTATATTTGCCTGTTCTGTAATTCCTGTGCTGGACAGAGTCATCACTCATCAGTGTTCAGATAGTTGAAACATTTTCCAATGGATGTTAAGTAATAGGTGAAGTGACCACTTGTTGAAATATTGCTGCTTCATTATCCAGCGCTTAAGGGAGTGGTGAAGGGTGGGGAGTTTTGGAGGAGAGGGGCTTCCTGGTGTTAGGGATTGGGCAGAGTCAGGAGAGGAGTGGTAGGTATTTAGCACATCCGGTAAACCATGCTCAGTGCAGACATCATGAGCACCAGTTGTAACTTGCTGCTGTCACCTGGACACCAGATGTCTGAAGCTGGGGTTGGTGTGGACAGAGTCATTGGGTAGGTGTGGACAAAGTCATTGGGTAGATATGGACAGTCATTGGGTAGGTGTGGACAGTGGACAGAGTCACTGGGTAGGTGTGGACAGAGTCATCGGGTAGGTGTGGACAGAGTCATTGGGTAGGTGTGGACAGTCGTTGGGTAGGTGTGGACAGAATCATCGGGTAGGTGTGGACAGAGTCATTGGGTAGGTGTGGACAAAGTCATTGGGTAGATAATGACAGTGGACAGAGTCACTGGGTAGGTGTGGACAGTCATGGGGTAGGTGTGGACGGAGTCATTGGGTAGGTATGGACAGTCATTGGATAGGTATGGACGAAGTCCTTGGGTAGGTGTGGACAAAGTCATCGAGTAGATGTGGACAAAGTCCTTGGGCAGGTGTGGACAATGGACAGAGTCACTGGGTAGGTGTGGACAGAGTCATGGGGTAGGTGTGGACAGAGTCATTGGGTAGGTGTGGACAGAGTCATTGGGTAGGTGTGGACAGAGTCATTGGGTAGATAATGACAGTGGACATAGTCATTGGGTAGGTGTGGACAGAGTCATTGGGTAGGTGTGGACAAAGTCATTGGGTAGGTGTGGACAGAGTCATTGGGTAGGTGTGGACAGAGTCATTGGGTAGGTGTGGACAAAGTCATTGGGTAGGTGGACAGAGTCATTGGGTAGATAATGACAGTGGACAGAGTCATTGGGTAGGTGTGGACAGAGTCATTGGGTAGAATAATGACAGTGGACATAGTCATTGGGTAGGTGTGGACAGAGTCATGGGGTAGGTGTGGACAGAGTCATTGAGTAGGTGTGGACAGAGTCATTGGGTAGGTGTGGACAGAGTCATTGGGTAGGTGTGGACAGAGTCATTGGGTAGATAATGACAGTGGACAGAGTCATTGGGTAGGTGTGGACAGAGTCATTGGGTAGATAATGACAGTGGACATAGTCATTGGGTAGGTGTGGACAGAGTCATGGGGTAGGTGTGGACAGAGTCATTGAGTAGGTGTGGACATAGTCATTGGGTAGGTGTGGACATCCATGGGGTAGGTGTTGGGTAGATAATGACAGTGGACATAGTCACTGGGTAGGTGTGGACAGTCATGGGGTAGGTGTGGACAGAGTCATTGAGTAGGTGTGGACAAAGTCATGGGGTAGGTGTGGACAGTGGACACAGTCATGGGGTAGGTGTGGACAGAGTCACTGGGTAGGTGTGGACAGAGTCATTGGTAGGTGTGGACAGAGTCATTGAGTAGGTGTGGACAAAGTCATTGGATAGGTGTGCACAAAGTCACTGGGTAGGTGTGGACAAAGTCATTGGGTGGGTGTAGACAAAGTCATTGGGTAGGTGTGGACAAAGTCATTGGGCGGGTGTAGACAGTCATTAGGTAGGTGTGGACGAAGTCCTTGGGTAGGTGTGGACAAAGTCATTGGGTAGGTGTGGACAAAGTCATTGGGTAGGTGTGGACAAAATCATTGGTTAAGTGTGGACAAAGTCATTGGGTGGGTGTAGACAAAGTCATTGGGTGGGTGTAAACAAAGTCATTGGGTAGGTGTGGTCAAAGTCATTGGGTGGGTGTAGTCAAAGTCATAGGGTAGGTGTGGACAAAGTCATTGGGTAGGTGTGGACAAAGTCATAGGGTAGGTGTGGACGAAGTCATAGGGTAGGTGTGGACAAAGTCATTGGGTAGGTGTGGACAAAGTCATTGGGTAGGTGTGGACAAAGTCATTGGGTAGGTGTGGACAAAGTCATTGAATAGTTGTGGACAGACTCATGGGGTATGTGTGGACAAAGTCAGTGGGTAGTGTGGACAAAGTCATTGGGTATGTGTGGACAAAGTCCTTGGGTAGGTGCGGACAGAGTCATTGGGTAGGTGCGGACAGAGTCATTGGATAGGTGTGGACAAAGTCATTGGGTAGGTGCAGACAGAGTCATTGGGTAGGTGCGGACAGTCATTGGATAGGTGTGGACAAAGTCATTGGATAGGTGTGGACAAAGTTATTGTGTAGGTGCGAACAGAGTCATTGGATAGGTGTGGACAAGGTCATTGGGTAGGTGCGGACAGAGTCATTGGATAGGTGCGGACAAAGTCATTAGGTAGGTGCGGACGGAGTCATTGGGTAGGTGCGGACAGAGTCATTGGGTAGGTGCGGACAGTCATTGGATAGGTGTGGACAAAGTCATTGGGTAGGTGCGGACAGAGTCATTGGATAGGTGTGGACAAAGTCACTGGGTAGGTGCGGACAGTCATTGGGTAGGTGTGGACAGAGTCATTGGGTAGGTGCGGACAGAGTCATTGTATAGTGTGGACAGTCATTGGGTAGGTGCGGTCAGAGTCATTGGGTGGGTGTAGACAGAGTCATTGGGTAGGTGTGGACAAAGTCATTGGATAGGTGTGGACAAAGTCATTGGGTAGGTGTGGACAAACTCAGTAGATCTGTATTGTTTTGATTATCATTACATGGTGCTTATTCATTGCACAGTAGATCTATGTTGTTATGATTGTCATTACATGGTGCTTATTATTGCACAGTAGATCTACGTTGTCATGATTGTTATTACATGGTGCTTATCAATGGAACCGGATGGATTTCTGCAGGCCCCCCGGTCACCATGCTATGTCGGAGCAGTTCTGTGGCTACTGCTACTTCAACAATGCAGCCGTGGCCGCCAGGACTGCGCTGCAGACACATGGACTGCAGAGGTCAGATTGGAAACCATTTGGAAGGGAGGAAAAGGAGATTACATCCACACATACATGCAAGCATGCATGTGTACATACTTGTTTAAGTAAAGATGCAGGGCAGCACAAATGCAGCCATCACTTCCATTTACACTACACACACACACACACACACACACACTGGTGTACAGGTGGAGACACTCACAGTCTTGAGCGCTCACTCACACTCATGTTTTCTCTGTCTAGATTATAGATACTCCTGTGTCTTTACACGTATGCACTGGTATAAGCTCAAGTACAGAGGCAGTCTTAAATCATTTACACATTGACTAAGATTAGTTATGTCATTCTATCATGTAAATGCATGCTTGTGTGTAGTTTACTATTCCTTGAATCTCTATTCTGCTTGAATATGATCATAATCATTCTGAGCTGAAATCTGATGGCTGCCGCAATGCTTGTTCCCTCTGTGCTCACTTGAAGGACATTGCATTCAGAAATGTTTCTCTACAGACTCTGATATTGCATTCAGAAATGTTTTCTCTACAGACTCTGACATTGCATTCAGAAATGTTTCTCTACAGACTCTTACATTGCATACAGAAATGTTTCTCCTACAGACTCTTACATTGCATACAGAAATGTTTCTCCTACTGACTCTTCCATTGCATACAGAAATGGTTCTCTTACAGACTCTGACATTGCATACAGAAATGTTTCTCCTACTGACTCTTCCATTGCATACAGAAATGTATCTCTACAGACTCTTACATTGCATACAGAAATGTTTCTCCCACAGACTCTGACATTGCATACAGAAATGTTTCTCCTACCTACTCTGAAATTGCATACAGAAATGGTTCTGTTACAGACTCTTACATTACATACAGAAATGTTTCTCCTACTGACTCTTACATTGCATACAGAAATGTTTCTCCTACAGACTCTGACATTGCATACAGAAATGTTTCTCCTACAGATGACATTGCATACAGAAATGTTTCTCCTACAGACTCTGACATTGCATACAGAAATGTTTCTCCTACTGACTCTGACATTGCATACAGAAATGTTTCTCCTACAGACTCTTACATTGCATACAGAAATGTTTCTCCTACCGACTCTGACATTGCATACAGAAATGTTTCTCCTACCGACTCTGACATTGCATACAGAAATGTTTCTCCTACAGACACTTACATTGCATACAGAAATGTTTCTCCTACTGACTCTTACATTGCATACAGAAATGTTTCTCCTACTGACTCTTACATTACATACAGAAATGTTTTCTCCTATGGACTGACATTGCATACAGAAATGTTTCTCCTACCAACTCTTACATTGCATACAGAAATGTTTCTCCTACTGACTCTTCCATTTCATACAGAAATGTTTCTACAGACTCTGACATTGCATACAGAAATGTTTCTACAGACTCTGACATTGCATACGGAAATGTTTCTACCGACTCTGACATTGCATACAGAAATGTATCTCTACAGACTCTTACATTGCATACAGAAATGTTTCTCCTACCGACTCTGATATTGCATACAGAAATGTTTCTCCTACCGACTCTGACATTGCATACACAAATGTTTCTCCTACAGACTCTGACATTGCATACAGAAATGTTTCTCCTGCTGACTCTTACATTGCATACAGAAATGTTTCTCCTACCGACTCTGACATTGCATACACAGATGTTTCTCGTACGGACTCTTACATTGCATACAGAAATGTTTCTCCTACAGACTCTGACACTGCATACACAAATGTTCTCCTACAGACCCCGACATGAAGTAAACGATGGATTGTAGTCGGAGGCTTACCCAGCAAGCAGAGTGTTACTATGATGGGAGAGCAGATGACTGAGCTCCCTTAATGTTCAAACTTCACAACCTAGAACGAAATCTTAAATGAGGCAGGGAACAGTAAACAGTAACAAAGAACAAGTAGTTTAACTCTTGCTCCCAAGATGAAATGAATACATGCCCATAACTCCAAACGAATGCTGCTTACGACGCCGAATCGCCTAGCAGACATGACAGCACAGAGTACACAGAACAAACACAGAGACATCCCCCCCAAAAAGGACGTTCCAAGCTTGCCCACGTACCCTGTACCTGACACTGGGTCACATGCGACTGAGGTCTGACAGTGTGAGCAAACAGTGTTTCCCCCCCTAAGCCTGGCAGGTGGCCAGTGACTGTCGTTTCTGTGGACAGGATTCTGATCGTGGACTGGGATGTACATCATGGGCAAGGCACTCAGTTTGATTTCTACGATGATCCCAGGTGACTACAGTGTCTGTCATGCTCATTGCATGTTTTGTACCTGTGGTACAGTGCTAATCCTGTTTTGGCAAATATCCTGTGAGTGTGTCTTTGTATTTGGATATGTAATTGTGGTACGTGTGTGTGTGTGGATATGTTTTTCATGTGGACAGTTTTGTGTATGCCAGTGTCAGTTTGTGAGCACCCTTTCCAGAAAAATATAGACGAGAACAAAGAGTATCTAAATATAGCATAAACCGTTTGTATGTTATGTGCACTTCATTCTCGGTAAAATTGTTTATGGATTTGAGATTGGAATCTGTACTATACCCAATTTATATGTTTTGTTTTAAATGAGATTAATTTGTGCATCTGAAATTGTACATGCATTGATGATTTTTTTTTTTCAGGGTATTGTACTTCTCCGTTCATGGTTATGAGCATGGAGCAGAATGGCCCCATTTGAGAGAGTCAGACTATGACTACATCGGAGAAGGAGAGGGCAAAGGTTACAACATTAATGTTCCTCTCAACGAGGTTTGTAGATAATGTGTGATTTTGCAGCTCCTATTATTTAGAGTGTATGTGTGTTTATTTGCTGATGTGTCAAAAACTTGCTCTGTGTGTGTGTGTGTGTGTGTGTGTGTGTGTGTGTGTGTGTGTGTGTGTGTGTGTGTGTGTGTGCTCGTTTGCTCATGCGTTGAGTGTTGTGTGAATATATTATTCTGGTTCCTCAATTTATAGCAGAAAAAGAAATCTTGTAGCAACCCTTATGCTCACAAATTTCCTGATTTATATCTTTTTTTCTCTCTTTTTTCCCTATTCTTTTTAACAATTGATATCTGACCCTGCTCTCTCATCTAATTTATTCTTCCCATGAATGTTCTTTTCTTTCCAAGCCGAATAACTGCTGTAATATTGTGCGTGCCTGCAAGATTCAGAGTTAATGAATATGTAAATTGCTGAACATTTAACGCTCTTCACATTACTAGCTCTAGTTGCGTGTGTGATTTGTTCGGCAGAACTGAATGATGTTTGTGATTTTTTTATTTCGTTTCAGAGTGGCTGTGACAACAGCGATTACTTGTCAGTCTTCTTCAACGTCTTGTTGCCTGTGGCTTACGAAGTGAGAATCTTTTCTTTCTCTTTCTTTCGCTTGAACCTGCGTAAACCAAAAGTTTCTGACTTTGGAAAGAGGAAAGTGAAAATTAGAGTAAGATTGTCATTGGCAGAAGAGCAAACTTAGTATCACCCATCTCATCAGATTGCAGAGGGAAGGGAGGGTCTGCGATCATTCACTCCCATTCACACATACAGACCATATCCTCATATTTCTGAAGAATGCATAGTATTCTGCAGCTAAGGGATACTGGGTTTTTTTGCCAAAGTCTGTCTGTTTACTTTTAAATGGCTATAATGTAGAAAAAAAGGTGATTCGCTGTCCAATAAAGCACTCACACTTGAAATGTAATGTCACAAGTTTCTGGTCACTGTGTTTCAGTTTCAACCTGAACTTGTGCTGGTGTCAGCCGGCTATGACTGTGCCATTGGATGTCCAGAGGTACTCTGTGTGTGTGTGTGTGTGTGTGTGTGTGTGTGTGTGTGTGTGTGTGTGTGTGTGTGTGTGTTTGTGTGTGTATGTGTGAGTATTGCTTGCACGCGCGCGCGCGCCGCGCGCGTGTGTGTGTGTGTGTGTGTGTGTGTGTGTGTGTGTGTGTGTGTGTGTGTGTGTGTTGCGCGCGTGCATTGTGCAGTCAAAAGATGATTGACCTGAACATGGACACAGTAGAGAAAAGAATTCAGATAAATTATTGAGGGTTGTTGTAAAAGTCACACAGGAGAAATGTATTGTTGTTTTTTTTACCCCAGTTTGTAATCCTGGCATGAACTGTGTACTGTTATACAGTGCTCCCCAGTGTTCAGAGTGTTCTTGCTCAGTGTGTGTGTGTTTAAAGAGAGCAGTCAAAAGATGATTGACTTACAGGCGACACAGTGGAAAAGTCAGAAATATTATTGAGAGCTGTTATAACAGGAGGTCTGTAATTCTTTTCATACTTACACAGCGCCTATTCTTGGTTAGAGACCAAGCTCTGAGCACTTTTACAATCCACGCTCACGTTTACACAACAGGCTGCCTGCCTTGGTAGAGCCAACCAAAGAGCTGCCTGCTAGTGCTAATCATTCATTTCCTGTCATTCAGTTGAATGACTTTGACTCATTTCTTCGATTTATATGGAGGATGCATGCTTTGTGAGTATGTGTCATCCATTACCAATAACCAAACTGGTCTTCTTGTCGGAAAGTTGGTGCTGGGTTTTTAACTTGTTTGCACGACCTTATGCATGCATTCACAATGCAGTCTTATTCAAAGGACTTTTGAGGAAATGGAGTCAAAACCAGCATTAACTCTGAGAGAAAAATCTCTTGTACTGAAATGGACTGGCAGAGAAAAGATTCAGCAACCCCATGATCAAAAAGGATTAATGGGTATGGTGGTCTAGTAAGTGAGCTAAGTCAGACTGGAGAGATGATTTTCTTTTGCACAACAGTTTCCACAGGTGTCTCCAATGAGTGCAATGTGACCCAGTGCGTGCCCTGTGGGTGTGTGTGTCTTCAGGGTCAGATGAGTGTGACTCCTGCCTGCTTCGCTCACTTTGTTCAGCTGCTGAAACCACTGGCTGCTGGGAAACTGGTGCTGCTGCTGGAGGTGTGTGGGAAGGAAATCAGCCAGACTCTTCAGACCGCTCTTACTGTCCCCTCTGTTCTGCCTGAGTCTTAGTCTGATGATGGCTGATGTCAGCCTGGGTCTGTATATGTTCAATAAGTTCATGCAAAGCAGTTCTCAACTTTTTGCGAGAGTTCCTCTTTTTTTTTTTCTTTTTCTTGGAGATCCACTCAACCTTTTTTTTTTTTTCAATAGGGAGAAATGGGGTGATGAGGGGGCAGGAGAGATGGGGAGGAAAGAGTGGAGGGAGATAAAAAAAAAAAAGTGAAAAGAGTAATGATCAGCAACTTTGCGACCACATTTTTGGGAACAGTAATGTCACTTGCTATTTCTATTGAAGCAGTTGATAAGATAAGAAATGAAACTACTCCTTTCAAATTCGTATTCCTAAGATGGGAGTACAGAAGATCAATTTTGTGCAGAACACTGGGACAATAAGATAGGCCTGCCTCTTCACATACATACTCAGATATGTTTGTGTTGACACATACGCAGATACATACATACACACACACATGTACACACCCAACATATACATACACTTGCACATTCATGCACACGCTCACACACATACACACACACACAGACATACGCGTGCACACACACACACACACACACACACACACACACACACACACACACACACACACACACACGCGCGCGCGTCTGTGTGTGCACACAAATGTGCAGACATGAACACATACACACACACCCCCTATTGACATACACACTGGCACTCAAACACTCACTCACACTCTCACATACACATGTGCGCACGCACATACACTCACACACACACACACATACACACACACACACACACACACACGCACACACACACACACACACACACACACACACACACACACACACACACACACACACACACACAGATCAGTCATCATTTCAGTGGTGTTAAGCAGCTGTGAATTTTAAATGTTTTAGAAAGTGATGCAATATTTTGACAGTGATTGATGATTGTCTCTTAGAAGTAACTGCATTCAAAAGATCAGTGTAACTGAATGGCAGTTCCCCCTGTGATTGGTGATTGTCTCCCTTTAGGGTGGCTACTGTTTGAGGACGCTGGCAGAGGGAGCTGCCCTTTCTCTGCGTGCTTTGCTGGGTGACCCCACCCCAAATATTGCTGCACTTAAACAGCCCCGGAGCAGGTAAGGAGAAGCTGTTTAATAAGGTAGAGAACTATGAAATTGTGATGCTGATGGGAGGCGGCGGTGATGATATTGAGGACAGGAGTGATGATCTTGATGGTGATGGTGTTGACAGTAACGATGATGACTGGCAAGTTGTTGGGCTGAGGATATAAGGACAGTTGATTGTGATTTCTGCATTTAGGGTGAATGAATATACAGAAAAGGATCTTCCACTCAGAAGATGGAAGTCTCCACCACAGTATTTCATTTATTTGTTTCACTGTGATGTCTTTGTAGCCTTGAGGGTTAGAAAATGTATTCTGCTTTTGTCCTGACACCGAGACTGTTTCTTCAAGTGTTTGAATGATTCAGGAGGTACTTTTGTGTGTATGTGTTCCAGCGCATATGTGGAAATCTGTATGCATGCCTACATGTGAATGAAAATGTTTTCATTGACTGATGTAGGTCTGTTCATATGGTGGTTTGGGGAATTTCACTAAGTCTGAAAGGTTCAGTCTTTGGTGTAAATTATACACGTTCTGTGACAGTGTTGTGGATTCTATTCTGAACACCTTCAAAGTGCATACAGTCTTTGGTGGTGTATCTTATACATGTTCTGTGACAGTGTTGTGGATTCTGTTCTGAACACCCTCAAAGTGCATACAGTCTTTGGTGGTGTATCTTATACATGTTCTGTGACAGTGTTGTGGATTCTATTCTGAACACCCTCAAAGTGCATACAGTCTTTGGTGGTGTATCTTATACATGTTCTGTGACAGTGTTGTGGATTCTATTCTGAACACCCTTAAAGTGCAGCGGGCTGTGCACCATAGCCTGGCCTATCAGGACACGGCAGGAGAAGGGGAGAACCAGGTCTTTCGGTGGCAGTCAACTCCAGTTCCACAGTAAGTGTAGGTTAGTTTGTACAGTGGGTGTTTGTGTGTGTATGTATGCCAATCCTTTTGCCTCGCCTTGGTAGCTGAACCAGTATCATTGCTGGTACAGAATCAACCTTCCAGTGACACCTTACAATCATTTTAAATACTGAACCATCTCCACCTTTTCCTCTAGTTCATTACAGGTCAGTAACTTTCATGAAAAGTACCATAATTAGAAAATATCTTTTTCTTATATTTCAGCTATAAAAAATACATGTCATCACCAGTATTACAATTTCAGAAATGGGACACAGAAAAGTAGTAGCAGTGGAATCCATTCAGCATCTGTCTTGTTTTGATATGCCAGCAGATGGCACTGTGATGTCAGAAAATCTGGTGTAAACTTATTCATGAGTGGGGGGTATTGCTATGTTGTCTGCCTGGATGAAGGCAAAATAGTACCACACTCTAATGTCATGTATCAGCAATATGCCACAGAAGTGAAAGGGACTGGCAAAGAGCTGTACTAACCGGTGGTCCTGGTCATGGTTAGACCAAAGAGCGGATGATCCACAGATCGATGCTCATCTGTGTGTTAGACATTATCATTTGGAAACTTGCATAATTCGATGGTCATCTCTTTGTCAGACTGCACCATTTTGAAAGCAAGTTTCAGTATTTTTCCAGGGGAAGGGGAGCGTTACTGCCCAAACCCCTTACCCCCAACTGGCCCCCGTCCAAGAATTTTGAAGATTTTTGCTTTTCATCAGTGGGAGCCCCAAATGGTGATTGAACTGTCACTGAGCAGAACTGGATGATAGGATGTATTTTGTCTGCGGTCATCAACAACCAGTTTCCTGTACAGCAGTGATAAGAAGAATCCATTTCAGTCTTCTTCCGTCATCAAAGGTTTTTAGACAATTTCCGTTTCATCTCAGTGTGAGGCAGTGTAGAAAGTAGCATGCATGACTTTTCTGCAGTGCAGAAAGTAGGATGCATGACTTTTCTGCAGTGTGAAATCAGTCTCTAGCCAAGGCTATGTACGTGGAATTGAATATAGGCAAAGTCTTGATGTCTTTCACATTGTTTAAGTTACAAAAGCAGTCAACTGTTTATAACAGTTGCTATTTTAAAAACAACAGTAAACAACTATAACAACAACGACAATTCTCAGTTGCTTGGAAATGTTTGTTTATTTGTATTGTGTAATATTTTTTTGTAGGCAAACACTGATTAACAACATAAGAGCAAAAGTAGAATTACTGGGCCAGCAAACAAACGCAACAAACAAATTACGAAACAGACTCAATGGGTTTCAACCTTCTTCTTCTTCTTTTTCTGCGTGCGCAGGCTGATACTCCTGCAGACACTCCCTATATGGACAGGCAAGTATTAATCCCATCAACCCTACAAAGGAAGTGGAGTTTTGTGTGCATGACCATCTTTTATCCTGCCATTAAGGCAGCCATACTCCATCTTCGGAGAAGGTGCATGCTATGTGTAATGTGTCATCCATACCAACGGCCAAACTGGCCTTCTCTTCCGAAAGTTGGTTATGGGATTTTACGTGTGTGCAAGATGTTATGCGTGCGTTCACACACAGAACCTCGGTTTATAGTCTCATTGGAAGGACTTATGGGAAATGGAGTCAGAACTAATGTTAACTCCGAGGGGAAAATCCCCCTGTACCGAAACGGCCCGGCGGAGATTCGAACCCGCAACCCATGGATTACTACTCTGGCGCTCTACCAATTGAGCTGTTCCGGCCCCCAATGGGTTTCAACCGACTGATCTTCTTCAAGAAGGATGTATAACATTCAAAACGATAAAAACAAAGGAGAAACAGTCACTTATCTCTTGTGTCAAGATCGAAGAGACGAGGAACTGATTGTTTGCCCTGTTACTGCCATTTTCAGTGTTTTATGCCCTACTCGAAGAAGACAAATAGTTGCAATGTGTTTTGTCCATTTTGTAATTTTTTGCCCCATTCATTTGGCAGCCCACTAATTTTACTCTTGCTCTTGTGTTTCAGTTTCTACCTGCAATCACCCCAGGTCAAAACAGATTTACAGCAGTTATAGCAGTGATATTTATTATCATTACAATAGAACTTCTGAGTAAGAACCTTCACAAATCCTTAAAGTTGGGTCTGTTAATGGGAGTTAGGGGATTGACCTAATTCAGTCAAAGGAAAAATATGTCCCAGAAGAACAAGTCTTGAAAGGGAGAGAATCTGTACAGAGAAAGTCTTTATCTGAGTGCCTGCCTGCACTTGTGCCCAGAAGCTGTCTGTGTGCTTCAGGGTGGACATAGAGTTACGCACAAGGGACAAGCAGCCCAAAGACTTCCCGCTGATCCAGCAGTGCTACGAGCCTGTGTCTGAGGCCGTGGTTGAAGCCATCAGCAGGGAGATTGATCGGCTGGAGAAGGACACCGTGCTCACCTCCACACAGCACAGGTATGTCTTGTACATGGCAATCTTGGCTGTCTTCACTGTCGGTTCACGTGGCTGTGATGAGCATGAAGAGGGCATGTGTGGTGCCAGTGTCCCTGCTGCAGGGAGAACATTGTGTGAGCACTGAGTATAGCAAAGCCTACTCTTCCTGCTCTGGCTGTACTTGGCTGACAGGTGTGCAGGTAAGGCACTGTCTAACACATGCTGGAAGCCAGTAGTTCAAAGATAATATCAGAAGACTGCAGAACACAGCCACATCAAACACCATACAAATCACACACACATACACACACACTTGCCCGCATGCAAATATACACACATACACACACTTGTGCGCACGCAAACACACACACACACACACACACCAGGTTTATTTATAAATATGAAAGTGTATGCTGATAATAGATGGTTGGGAAGTCAGACCAGTCAGGTAAGTTTGAAAGCTAGGTCTAAAAGGAAGTGTGGAACCTGGTGCTTCTTAGAAAGCTAAATGACTGGTAGAGTGATGTTTTTTTTACAGAATGGTGATGGGGGGTGGTTTGTTTTTGTTTTCACAGAATAGTGATGTTGGGTGGTGGTTTATTTTTGTTTTCACACAATGGTGATGTTGGGTGGTGGTTTATTTTTGATTTCACACAATGGTGATGTTGGGTGGTGGTTTGTTTTTTGTACTTCAGGCTGGGAATCGGCCACTATCAGCTGACCGGCCCTGTCAATGGCAAGAAAGGAAGGTAATGACATTTAGGCAATACAGACAGGAAGGTAATGGCCTTAAGGCAATAAAGACAGGAAGGTAATGGCATTAAGGCATTACAGAAAGGAAGGTAATGGCATTAAGGCAATACAGAAAGAAGGTAATGGCATTAAGGCAATACAGAAAGAAGGTAATGGCATTAAGGCAATACAGAAAGAAGGTAATGGCATTAAGGCAATACAGAAAGGAAGGTAATGGCGTTAGGGCAATATATAAAGGAAGGTAATGGCATTAAGGCAATTCAGAAAGAAGGTAATGGCATTAAGGCAATTCAGAAAGAAGGTAATGGCAATAAGGCAATACAGAAAGAAGGTAATGGCATTAAGGCAATACAGAAAGAAGGTAATGGCATTAAGGCAATACAGAAAGGAAAGTGGTATTAAGGCAATACAGAAAGAAGGTAATGGCATTAAGGCAATACAGAAAGGGAGGTAATGGCATTATTAAGGCAATACAGAAAGAAGGTAATGGCATTAAGGCAATACAGAAAGAAGGTAATGGCATTAAGGCAATACAGAAAGAAAGTAATGGCATTAAGGCAATACAGAAAGGAAGGTAATGGCATTAAGGCAATACAGAAAGAAGGTAATTGCATTAAGGCAATACAGAAAGGAAGGTAATGGCATTAAGGCAATACAGAAAGGGAGGTAATGCCATTATGGCAATACAGAAAGGAAGCTGAAGTATGTTTGGAAATCGGTGCATGAAGAGGAGAAAATGGTGTGTGTGTATGTGTGTGTGTGTGTGTGTGTGTGTGTGTGTGTGTGTTTTGTAGCATGCAGAGTGAGTGGAAAAGAGGCTGTGTTGTGTGCTCATGCATTTGTGTGCATACATAAACCTTTGTTATGGAAAAAAGTTTTCTTGGAGAAAATGTGTTTAAAGTAAATTTGCATGGTTTTTGGTGATGTTTTAGTTTTCAGATTTAATGTATATTTTTTTGTCTGTCTTTCTATCTTGATCTCAGCAACTGTTCTCACTCTCTGTTCTCTGTATAGTTTCTCATCAGTCTCTGTTCTTGCTCTCTGTATAGTTTCTCATCAGTCTCTGTTCTCACTCTCTGCTCTCTGTATAGTTTCTCATCAGTCACTGTTCTCACTCTCTGCTCTCTGTATAGTTTCTCATCAGTCTCTGTTCTCAATCTCTGCTCTCTGTATAGTTTCTCATCAGTCTCTGTTCTCACTATCTGCTCCCTGTATAGTTTCTCATCAGCCACTGTTCTCTCTCTCTGCTCTCTGTATAGTTCCTCATCAGTCACTGTTCTCACTCTGCTCTCTGTATAGTTTCTCATCAGTCACTGTTCTCTCTCTCTGCTCTCTGTATAGTTTCTCATCAGTCACTGTTCTCACTTTCTGTATAGTTCCTCATCAGTCACTGTTCTCACTCTCTGCTCTATATAGTTTCTCATCAGTCACTGTTCTCACTTTCTGTATAGTTTCTCTTTGGCGTCATATACTTTACCATGTCAGACCATAGCATTCCACGGCAGTTAGTCAGCTCTGCCAGACCAAATTTTTTGTGGCTAATGCAGTAATAAGACCATCACGTGACGCCCACCTTACTTCCGGCAGGGAGAAGCCAGTGTAAACTTCCTGTTCCTCATTCAACCTCGGCCTCCTGCCTAACAAGGACAGGTTTTTTGCTCTGTCTCACCTATACTTCTGTTTTTGTACAGATTGCTTGTGTGCTTGCCTTCTTACTTGTTCTGTTGTGGCTTACGTTAGACCATGGGTACCATTGCCGCGTGAGGCTTATGGATGGCGTTTTATTTCATTTTATTCACACTCTACGGCGTGACTGCTCACGATTTCTCTTCACTCCATTGTTCTCCATTCGGCCCTTACTCGCCAGTGTTGGAACGCGTCCTCCTGGTAGTAACACGTTCCCCCCTCTCTCTCTATTCTCTTCCCACTTCGATTTCCATCGATCTCGGCGCTTTGTTTATCCACACTCTCTGTCGGTAAATTCACTTTGACGATCGATCTTTGCCGGTCGTTTGAGCCGCCATCTTTATTCTCGCCATTCTGGCCGACCCCGGCGTGGTCGTCCTCTTTCGTCATACCTGTTCACTCTGTGGAGGTTTTTCCTCCTCTTTTATTAGCGCCTTCTTTCATTTGTTCTACTACTCCTGATCGTCATTCTTACGATCGCTCATCTAGTTCGGTCGATCGGGTTTGTACACACATCTCTACCATCTAAATGATGATGGCTGATGTTTTAAGAAAGAGGAAGAAGAAGAAGAAGAGTTCGCCTTATGATCTCCCATCTCTCATTTAAGACAGTAAATAAGCATTGGTTATCCTAAATCCTCTACTCAGTCGCCTTTCGGCCTCCTCGCATATCTTCTGCGCGTTAGTCTATTTCTCTCGCGCCCATTGCTTCTCTTTCGGCGATTGAACCCTCACCGGTCTATCGATCCGCCATCTTGGATTTTCCACTACGATCGGCATCTCCTCCATATTGCCTCACCGCATGGTGCCCACTTTCGGTCGCACATGCTTGCCGGTACGGGGATTGCCCAGGCCACATTTATTTGTACCCTATGTGGCACTCTATATATCATTACTACAGGTAGAGCGAGTGTCTGTACGATCTCTTGATCTACCTACTGGTCCACATTTATTAGTACCTAATTTATCACAGGTAGATTGAGGGTCTTGCGATCTCTTGATCTACCACCTGTGCACATTTATTAGTACCTTCCTTAGCATTATTTAAAGGTACACCAGGGGTATTTCACTCTCGCGCGCCATTGCGCGTCACTCTCGGCGATCGATCCCTTCCCGGTCAATCGATCCGCCATCTTGGATTGTGCCACGCCGGTTGGCGTGTCCACCATATTGCCTGACCACATGGTGTCCTCCTTCGCTCGCACCTTGTGTGGCGGTATGGGGCTTCCCCGGATGCATTTTTCTGTACCTTTATTTATCATTATTTCAGGTAGATTGAGTGTCTTACGATCTCTTGATCCACCAGCTGGTGCACACTTATTAGTACCCCATTAGTAGCACCTTATCTTACTGTCTTTGTCCTAGTGCAGATCGGTTGAGTTCCTCTCGATCCAGCAGTGCACATCATTAGTTTTACTAGTACGGTCGATCGAGTTTTCGATTCGATTTCTCGATCCCCTAGTAAGGTGGTCGAGTATTTTACAATCTCTCGATCAAGTATTATCGGTGCTTTATTTATCAGTGCTCTAGCACTAGGTCGATCGAATTTATTTTATTATTTCTCGATCGACCGACTCGTCTCCACTTTGTTGTTGTGTCTTACATACAGTGCTGTAGCACTAGGTCGATCGAATTTATTTGATTAGTTTTCGATCGACTGACTTGTCTCCACTTTGTGATCGTGTGTTCCGCGATTGCCCTGCCGCCTAGCCCAACATGGCGAAGGACAACGACGGGTCGAGCCACTTCGCCTTTCTGAAGTCGCTCACTGCCCCGGAGGACCCGCTGGTCGATTCCTTGGGGCAATCCGTTCTTCCTGTGGAAGAACGTACGGCCAGTGTAGAAGGGGGGTCCGCGGAGGGGATGCGCGACCGTTCCTCCTCTACCCGACCGGCGGACGCACAATCACTGCGTCCGAAGGTAAAAAGGCAAGCTGCCACCATTGCTGCTAAATGCCTCTCATTTGAGATTTCTAAAAAATCCAAAGGCAAGGCTCCCCTCGAAGGGAAGAGCCGACCTTAGAGTTCCTATTCGAACTCTCCCTCCCCCTCCCCTTCGGACAGCTTGCCTCCTTCCCTTCTGACGCACGGTGACACTTCTCACTATCATGCTGTGTGACGTGGCCTCCGGCTCCGGGGACCTTTGCCGAGGCCCGAACCAGCACGGGTGATGGGATGCGCCTGGAATCACCGCCCGTCACTCGCCTACATAAGCTGTCTGACTCTAGTCTTCCTCCCACTAGGATCACACATGCTCAAGACGCTCTCCCCAACCGTCCCCCAGTGCAGCCACCACTATCGCACGAGGAGCGTCCATACTCCGGTGGCGGAGTTGTGGACAGTCCCTGGGACCCACAAACTGTCCAAAACTCTGGGTCTCGGCCGCAGGCACCGCCACGCCCGGACCTGTGTTGCCCAGACCCCCGACGGTCAACCATCCCCGATCGACTGTCGTACTCTCCCCTAGGGGTACAGGACGTTGGGGGGCAGACCTATTCTGCCCCCCACTTGGGCAACGTCCGCAGTCCCGTTCCTCTGGGGGGGTATCTACCCACGGGACCACGGGTTTCCTGCATGATCCCAACCAGGGGGTGGCCACGGCACCACAGCCACTCCAATCTGCGCTCAGGCGGATAGGGGCTCAGTTGCCATGCCCTCCACCACTCCCCCTGTCACACACGGGGCCCCCATGGATCCCACCAGGGAGGTGTATGAGGCAGTGCACTCTCGGGAGGGGGGGGGAGTACGTCAGACCACGCTCTCTCGCTACCCCCCCCCCCCTCCCCCTGGTGTCGCAGGTTACCCCAGATCCCGAGGAAATTCTGCCCCAGGGCCACCACAGCCCGCATGCCTCCTCGGGGACCGGTGGCTCTATGCCCCCGAGAGGAAACAGTGGCTCAGCAGACTTACACCAGGACTTACTCTTCGATCGGATGTGGTACCCAGCCTCCCACAGCTGGCTCAACCTTGGTCCCCCCTCCTCTCGGGCGCTGTACGACCGGCAGGACGGACCTCCCCCCCCCCCCCCCCCCCCCCCCTTAGTCCGTCCGCCGATCATGGAGCCATGATGGACCCGCCCTCGCCGTCCTCCCACTACCAAGCTAGGGCGGGACCCTCATGCACCCCTGCCGTTGCCCCCTCTAGAAGGTTCGTCGCTACTTCTTCAGGAGCCCAACGCTCCCGACTCTGAGAATGAGGTAGAGGACTCCTTCTCCTCAGCACGCGACTTGTCTAGTATGGCCTCATCAATCACTGTTCTCACTCTCTGCTCTCCGTATAGTTTCTCATCAGTCACTGTTCTCACTCTCTGCTCTCCATATAGTTTCTCATCAGTCACTGTTCTCTCTCTCTGCTCTCAGTATAGTTTCTCATCAGTCACTGTTCTCACTTTCTGTATAGTTCCTCATCAGTCACTGTTCTCACTCTCCGCTCTATATAGTTTCTCATCAGTCACTGTTCTCACTTTTGTATAGTTTCTCTTCAGTCACTGTTCTCACTCTTTGCTCTCTGTATAGTTTCTCATCAGTCACTGTTCTCTCTCTCTGCTCTCTGTATAGTTTCTCAGTCACTGTTCTCACTCTGTGTGCTCTCTGTATAGTTTCTCATCAGTCACTGTTCTCACTCTCTGCTCTCTGTATAGTTTCTCATCAGTCACTGTTCTCACTCTCTGCTCTCTGTATAGTTTCTCATCAGTCACTGTTCTCGCTGTCTGCTCTCTGTATAGTTTCTCATCAGTCACTGTTCTCACTCTCTGTTCTCTGTATAGTTCCTCATCAGTCTCTGTTCTTGCTCTCTGTATAGTTTCTCATCAGCCACTGTTCTCACTCTCTGCTCTCTGTATAGTTTCTCATCAGTCACTGTTCTCACCTCTGCTCTCTGTATAGTTCCTCATCAGTCTCTGTTCTTGCTCTCTGTATAGTTTCTCATCAGTCACTGTTCTCACTCTCTGCTCTCTGTATAGTTTCTCATCAGCCACTGTTCTCACTCTCTGCTCTCTGTGTAGTTTCTCATCAGTCACTGTTCTACCCTCTGCTCTCTGTATAGTTTCTCATCAGTCACTGTTCTCACTCTCTGCTCTCTGTATAGTTTCTCAGTCACTGTTCTCTCTCTCTCTGCTCTCTGTATAGTTTCTCATCAGTCACTGTTCTCACTCTCTGCTCCCTGTATAGTTTCTCATCAGTCAGTGTTCTCACTTCTGCTCTCTGTATAGTTTCTCATCAGTCACTGTTCTCACTCTCTGCTCTCTGTATAGTTTCTCATCAGTCACTGTTCTCATTCTCTGCTCTCTGTATAGTTTCTCATCAGTCTCTGTTCTCTCTCTCTGCTCTCTGTATAGTTTCTCATCAGTCACTGTTCTCACTCTCTGCTCTCTGTATAGTTTCTCATCAGTCACTGTTCTCACTCTCTGCTCTCTGTATAGTTTCTCATCAGTCACTGTTCTCACTCTCTGCTCTCTGTATAGTTTCTCATCAGTCACTGTTCTCTCTCTCTGCTCTCTGTATAGTTCCTCATCAGTCACTGTTCTCACTCTTTGCTCTCTGTATAGTTTCTCAGTCACTGTTCTCGCTCTCTGCTCTCTGTATAGTTCTTCATCAGTCTCTGTTTTCGCTCTGCTTTCTTTATAGATTGTCATCCCTAGGAGGAATGCTGGGGCTCTTGGTGCAGTTAGCTCCACCCCTCCTTCCTACCTTTTTACAGTTCTGTGCTGAAAAATTTCCTCTTTTCTTTCACTCGCTTTGACTGTCTGTTTATTTTTGTCTTTCTTCACTGTCATCTACTTTTTGTCTTCGTTTGTAGATGATTCCCAATCTTCATTCTGGAAAGCCTTTGATTCTTGTATTGTGTCTTCCTTTTCCAGCATGGAGGAGGTTCTGACCCAAAGAGGACTGTGGTCCAGCTGCTACAAGCTGTCCACGTCCTCCCCACTGACCAAGACAACAATCACCACAGCTGTAGGAGCCATTCTTGACAGCACTGTAGGTTGCATGGTTTTTGTTGTATTAGTTCACTTTTGTTGTTCTATGTTGATTATTTATCTGTTTGTAGTTTACATCTGCTGTCGATTAAAAAAAACTTAAACAGAAAAAGGCCTTCGGCCAAGAGTCATTTTCATGAAAAGATAAAAGCATGAGGTTTGGTTGGATGGGTCAGGCCTGCCATCAGCAATGTATGTTTGGACTGTAAAGTGAACACATGACCACACAAGCTAGCAACTGTATGAAACAAAATTAGAACTGAACGTATGATTTTTTTTTCCTTCTGCTTGTAGGTGCAGTCCTGTGTCATGCTTCCATGGTGAGTGGTTTTTTTAATAATTTTTATGGGCAATGTGTGCCTGTACACATGGTTGTACTTGTATGTATTAATGTGGCATTCATTCTCATTTCACCTCTGGTGTAACAGACTCAGAATGTGGTATTAGGTGTAGTACCATGTGGTGAAAGTCATAACCAGTGTGTGGCTAATGCAGCACTAGAACACGCCCTCTTTTTATCTTTAGCTTTTTTCTTTTTCATGAACTGTATGCATCATGTGCACCTTGGCAGTGGTATATTTGTGATGTCATTTATACTGGTTTCTCCATGCTGTGCCTGTCTTGTTTCGTATTGATGAGTATAATCATTGTCATGATTTTTGTGTTGAGTGAAATGTCCAAAGAATCCTGTGGTACAAAGATTAAACTATTCAGTGATTTGATTATACAAGAGATGTGGGTTTTTTTTTAAAGGTAATTATAAGTAAAGCAGTTTGTAACTTAAAAGAAAAAGTTACATGGACATTCTGGATCTTTTGACACATTCTGTGTTTGTGTGTGTGTGTGTGTGTGTGTGTGTGTGTGTGTGTGTGATGTGCTGTACCACATGCAAATGCCCACATGTTTGTGTGCATGTGTGTGTGTGTGTGTGTGTGTGTGTGTGTGTGTGTGTGTGTGTGTGTGTGTGTGTGATGTGCTATACAACATGCAAACACCCACATGTTTGTGTGTATGTGTGTGATGTGCTTTACCACATGCAAACGCCCACATGTTTGTGTGCGTGTGTGTGTGTGTGTGTGTGTGTGTGTGTGTGTGTGTGTGTGTGATGTGATGTGCTGTACCACATGCAAATGCCCACATGTTTGTGTGCATGTGTGTGTGTGAGTGATGTGCTGTACCACATGCAAACGCCCACATGTTTGCATGTATGTATGCATGCGAGTGTATGTGTGTGTATGTGTATGTACATGTGTGTACGTGTGTGTGTGTGTGTGTGTGTGTGTGTGTGTGTGTGTGTGTGTGTGTTGTTTTATTTTCCCACAGCACTTTAAACATGGAGGATGCAAGCTACGCAAAGTACCAGGACTTGGTGAAATCAACAGCTGATTGTCTACACAGTGATTTCCATGTAAAGAGGTTTGCTCCCAGAATCAAATATGATTCTGTTATTGTGTACCCTCACAAGCTTTCAATCATACATTATTCTGGTATTGTACATCCTCACAAACTCTTTGTTGTCAGAGTCATGCATTATTCTAGTATTATATATCCTCACAAACTCGTTGTTGTCAGAGTCATGTATTATTCTGGTATTGTATACCCTCACAAACTCTTTGTTCTCAGAGTCATACATGATTCTGTTATTGTATACCCCCACAAACTCTTTGTTGTCAGAGTCATGCATTATTCTATTACTGTGTGCCCTCACAAGCTCTTTGTTCTCAGTCATACATGATTCTGTTAGTGTGTACCCTCATAAACTCTCTGTTCTCAGAGTCATACATGATTCTATTATTGTATACCCTCACAAACTCTTTGTTCTCAGAGTCATGCATGATTCTATTACTGTGTGCCCTCACAAACTCTTTGTTCTCAGAGTCATGCATGATTCTATTACTGTGTACCCTCACAAACTCTTTGTTCTCAGAGTCATGCATGATTCTATTACTGTATACCCTCATAAACTCTCTGTTCTCAGAGTCACACATTATTCTGTTATTGTATACCCTCACAGACTCTTTGTTTTCAGAGTTGTACATGATTCTGTTACTGTGTACCCTCACAAACTCTTTGTTCTCAGAGTCATACATGATTCTATTATTGTATACCCTCACAAACTCTCTTCTCAGAGCCATACATTATTCTGTTATTGTATCCCCTCACAAACTCTTTGTTGTCAGAGTCATACATGATTCTGTTATTGTATCCCCTCACAAACTCTTTGTTGTCAGAGTCATACATGATTCTGTTATTGTATCCCCTCACAAACTCTTTGTTGTCAGAGTCATGCATTATTCTATTACTGTGTACCCTCACAAACTCTTTGTTCTCAGAGTCATACATTATTCTGTTATTGTATCCCCTCACAAACTCTTTGTTGTCAGAGTCATACATGATTCTGTTATTGTATCCCCTCACAAACTCTTTGTTGTCAGAGTCATGCATTATTCTATTACTGTGTGCCCTCACAAGCTCTTTGTTCTCAGTCATACATGATTCTGTTAGTGTGTACCCTCATAAACTCTCTGTTCTCAGAGTTATACATGATTCTGTTATTGTATATCATCACAAACTCATTGTTCTCAGAGTCACACATGATTCTGTTATTGTATATCATCACAAACTCTTTGTTCTCAGAGTCACACATGATTCTGTTATTGTATATCATCACAAACTCTTTGTTCTCAGAGTCTTACATGATTCTGTTATTGTATACCCTCACAAACTCTTTGTTGTCAGAGTCATACATGATTCTGTTATTGTATACCCGCACAAACTCTCTGTTCTCAGTCATACATTATTCTGTTATTGTATACCCTCACAAACTCTTTGTTCTCAGAGTCATACAAGATTCTGTTATTGTATACCTTCACAAACTCTGTTCTCAGTCATACATGATTCTGTTATTGTACACCCTCACAAACTCTTTGTTCTCAGAGTTGTACATGATTCTGTTACTGTATACCCTCTCAAACTCTTTTTGATCTCAGAGTTGTGCATGATTCTGTTACTGTATACCGTCACAAACTCTTTGCTCTTGGGGTCATCTATGATGATATTCTGTTCTGTCACAAACTCTTTGCTCTTGGGGTCATCTATGATGATATTCTGTTCTGTCACAAGCTCTTTGCTCTCGGGGTCATCTATGATGATATTCTGTTCTGTCACAAACTCTTTGCTCTTGAGGTCATCTTTGATGATGTTCTGTTCTGCCAAAAGCTCTTTGCTCTTGGGTCATCTATGATGATATTCTGTTCTGTCACAAACTCTTTGCTCTTGGTAGGGTCATCTATGATGATATTCTGTTCTGTCACCAGCTTTTTGCTCTTGGGGTCATCTATGATAATATTTAATTCTGTCACAAACTCTTTGCTCTTGGGGTCATCTATGAATAATCATTATCATTCTTGTTCTCATGTCACTCAAGCTCTTTGCTCTTGGGGTCATCTATATGATATTCTGTTCTGTCACAGGCTCTTTGCTCCCAAAGTCATCCATGATTCTGTTGTTTTGTACCTTCACAAGTTCAAGCCTCAAGTCCAGTCATCTGATTTGAGGCACTTTATCTGCCATGATTTTCTAGTCAACTCCGTGGTTTTTGCAGTTTAGATTTTGCTCAGAAATGCTGTCATGTTTTGAAAGAAGTGAAAAGACTAATTGTGTAAGATGAGTGGTGAGAGTTGCACCTTTGATGAAAAAAACAAACAAACAAAAAGGATGAAAACACAGAGGAAAAAAAAAAAGCAAAAAAGAGAATAACCAGCAGGAAGTTTTCCTCCTAGTTCAGCTTGAGCTCTCACTCCCCCACCCACACCTTTCGTGCTCTTTCTGTACAAGTGATTCCCTGCATGATTGATGGAGACTGTGTAGGTCGGAGAGAGGAAAACATGGGGATGGAGAAGAAGGAGAGGGGAGCACTGGAACAGGAATTTGTCGAAAGTTAAGCTTTTGGGTCTTGGATAACTTGGATGGCCTTCATCTTATAGTAAATTTGGCCTGTGAGAAAAAAGAGTTTAGTGTGCCATCATGCATTATAGATGCTGTTGATGTCTATTACTGGCATGTCTCATTTGATTTAAAACAGAGTTTAGTGTGCCATCATGCATTATAGATGCTGTTGATGTCTATTACTGGCATGTCTCATTTGATTTTAAAAAAGAGTTTAGTGTGCCATCATGCATATGAGATGCTGTTGATGTCTATTACTGGCATGTCTCATTTGATTTAGATAATGTTTCTCACAGAAATGACCAAAACAGAGAAGATTGAAAAGAATGTGATCATGGCAGAAAGAGAAATGCCAAATTTCATTGAGCTTCAATTAGTGTCAAGTTTCAAGAATTCAAAATGTTGTTTTTGAATTTATGCTTTGAAAAGTACTCTTTCTTTTAAAGCTAAAGGAAACATTACCTACTTAGTTCATTATCAAACCACACAGAGTAAACATTCAACATACATGAAATTTAATATTGTGCATTAACATTGAGTGCAAAATAAATGTATCTCAGTTCTGAAATTTTACATCAAGTTGTTAAAGAAAGATATATGCATGGGGTTTTATTTTTAATGCTACATTCATAAGGAAAGTATTTCATCCACAAGATAATTTTCTGAATTTTGTGTGTATGTGTGTGTTTTCATCTGTGCTGACAAGACCAGTTTAAGATATTTAAGATAATTTTTGTACAGTTTTCACAATTTTCCCTCATGATTCTTTCCAAGTCTCCGCAAACATTGAGAGAACTGAAATTGCCAGTAATAATCTTGCACCCTATCTCTCTCAGTTTCATGAAAGGAGCATAAATTACTGTGGTTCCAATTTTCTGGGGAAAAAAAGGTTGCTTTTTCGCATGTCAGATTTAATATATATTAATGAAGGAGCTTTATAACAGAAAAAACCACCTCCCCCATGCACACAAAATGTTAATGTCTGTTGGACCATGTGATATTCAGCCATGTTCAAGAATACAAATCTAACTCTGTGTCTGACTTTGAAATGTGAATGTAGAACTGAAATTATATATCCGTTGAGCTAGGCTTTTTCTCTGAAATCAGTCTATCCAGTGAGAGACAGACAAACACATACATGCATCCCTTGAAGCAGTTTCTTTTTAATAGCAGAATTGTTGGGAAGGACAAAAAATGCCATTCAAATGTGAGGTAGAGAAAGGTAAAACAGAAATATGCATGTATTGGAAATGGATTTGCAAATGTCCCAAGTCACATGATCTCAAAATGCATGTATTGAAAGCACAGTGCATTTTCAGGATTTAATAACTGGGTCATAGTATTAGTATTATTATCATGAATACTTATATAACGCCTATCCTCTGCTAGAGACCAAGCTCTAAGCACTTTACAATCCACACTCGTTTACACAACAGGCTGCCTACCTGGACAGTGCTGACTCAAGAGCTGCCAGTTGGCGCTTCATTCAGTCGTTTACTGTGTCATCCAGTCAGTATCGTTCAATATTGTTCACTCCATTTCCTTGCTTCCTTCATTCTTTCCATTTCCCATGCAGGGTGCATGCTATGTGTAACGTGTCATCCATACCAAAGGCCAAACTGGCCTTCTCTTCCGAAAGTTGGTGATGGGATTTTACATGGGTGCAAGATGTTGTGTATGCATTCACACACGGTTCCTCGGTTTATAGTCTCATTTGAAGGACTGTAAAGGAAATGGAGTCAGAACCAATGTTAACTGCAAGGGAAAAATCCCCCGTACCAAAATGGCCCGGCGGAGATTCGAACCCGTAACCTCAGGATCACCAAGATTACATGTCCGGCACTCTACCACTGAGCTATTCTGGCCCTCAATAGGAGGACAGTAATGGCAGCCTGACTGTACTGGGCATGTGCTGAATGCTGTGACATGTCCACAGGGCAACAGCAGTAGTTTTCAAACTCTAGCTGGGGATGAATAACTGTTCTGTGCTTTTTTGTTGATATCAGATAATCATCACGACTACTGGAGACTCTGCTTTGCCGAACTACCTTTTTAAGTTTCCATTCATGACATGAACATCATATTGTATTGTGCCAAGTGATTGGCTGAGTCGGCAGGCATTGACAAATCAGAATGGAACACACATGTGGTCTAGTTTTGGCCAGTTGCTGACAAAATGGCAGACAGTGATGACTGTTCTGTTTCTCTATCATCTAATACTTTATTGAAGTTAAACTTGTTGACCGTTGATGCGCAGGTGGTTTTGTTTTGAGGTAAGTAAAAACTTTCTCTGCCTGCTGTCTGGGTAAATCTGGAGAAAAAGAATATGTTCTGCCCTGAGATGTTAACAGTCATTGAAAAAAAAAATTGGGGCATCATGTGAGTTTTCTTATATTTAATTTTGAAAAATTGTAACATGTATTAAAAACCCGGCTTTGATTTGTTGAGTTGATAAACAAATTGTAAATGAGTATCTGAATCTGAGAGATTTAATAAGTTTTAGGTCACCTTCTTTTGTTGTTGTTGAAAGAGTATGAGTGCTGGATAAGGGAGACCAGCCAGATTGGGAGCACTTTTTTCTCTTTAGTGTTTTTAATAATCACAAACTGATCACATGTTTTTCTTAATTGCAGGACATTGTATCTGAATTTTACATCAAGGAGGCAGCCATTTCTTCAGACTTTGGTGCCATCTGAAAATAACAGGTAATATTTTCCTGGCTGTGCATTTATCATGGTCGCGCCAGGGTTCTTGATAGAAAATGAATAGTAATGATGTGTACATGTTACAAGCTAAAAAAAAAAAAAAAATTGCTCAAGTTCATGCACTCCCAAATGGACCAGACCGGCATTGTAAAATGCTCCAAAGAAGACAGCAGACAAGAAACTTGCTCGTATACTTCAGTTGAGTATTTCAATGATTAAGCTCCAGTCTTCTGTAGCCAAGTCTGCCACAGATATCAACAACAAAGCTGATATCTCGGTATGTTGAAAAACATGAATTTGCTAACACAGGCATCTTTGATAAGTTTGACAGCAGTTGGATTAGGTTTTGCCATCTGCAAAGATGGGGCAACCTTTGCAAAAGAGCGCATTGATTGGATCCACCCAAAAAGCAACTGTTGTGCATTGCTGCAAATGTTAATGCATTTTAATCCCACGGCAAATGCTGAACATTAAGCGAAGTCAGCAATAGTTTCCCATGAACCAAAATCCTGTGTCGGAATGCAGAAGCATGGTAGAAGCTTGTAATGCCAGGCAAGTGCTGTGGCACATTGTGGCAGGATGGTAATGTGGTTTGTCTTGTGAAGCAGAATAAAGGGTTTCCCCAGGAACACCATGCCTGTCTGCAGGGAGAACATACACAAATGAAATGTGTGAAGTAAGTGTGCTGAAACAGTCAAGCATCAGCATGATTTTTGTGTATGTGTATAGCTTTTACACATTGACCTACGGCAGTATGAAAGTGTTTTATATTTATCTTCCCCATAAGAAGTATCATGAAAACATTGTGTTTCCCTGTAATTCTGAGCAGCTGCACTCTCTCTTCCCACTTCCTTCGTCCTCCCTCCCCCACCTGTCTGTCTGTCTCTGTTTCTGTCTCTCTGTCTGTCTCTCTCTCTCCCAATCTCTCTCTGTCTCTGTCTCTCTCACTGTTTTTCTCTCATTTCATTTTAGTATTTTTACAGCAGCAATGTGTGTCTTTCCTTGGCATTATTCACGTGGTTGATGAGCAAGGATGTAGGTGTGCGTGACAATGTGAATGAGACGGTCTGAGGGTAGAGCCACCAGAGTGCTCAGAAAACAGGATAAAAAAAAACAACCTACAACAAAGGATGAAAGGAGTGCAGCAATGAGGACGTTGTTTGTCTCTCCCTGCAGGTCCCTGCTGATCTCCCTTGGAGCCAGCTGTGAGGAGGATGAGCTGCATGCCTGCTGCCACTCTGCATCAGTGTGCGTGCCCCTCGGCCAGGTGATTGGTCTGTCTCTGTCTTGGTGAACATGGAGAAAATCTGATTGGTCAAGAGTTGGATGTTTCTCAGTGTGTGTGTGTGATGTATCTGTGCATTGTATGTGTGTGTGTGTGTGTGTGTGTGTGTGTGTGTGTGTGTGTGTGTGTGTGTGTGTAGAGAGAGATACCCTGACATTTCTATGTTCAGTTCTGAATTGTTGACAGTGAAGAAACTTGGGTGGGATGGAGGGGTGGTACATCAGAGTGCAGGTAACGATTGACCACATGCTCTCAAATTTACATCACGAAGAAAACTGTTCTTCAGAAGAAAAATTGTGTATATCTTGCTTTCCAATTCAACCAAAAGACAATTTTACCCCTGATTTCAGAGCCAGTTACAAGATGCAGACATAATTGCGTCCATCCAACAGATAGTTTTACCAGTTGCATATGAGGTGAGTTCTTTTTACCAGGTGTGTACAAGGTGAGTTCTTACCGTTTGTACACCTGGTTGGCACTGTCTTTTCCAGAACTATACATGTTCATCAAATTCATGTGATCAGTACCACAAGGGGCTGGTGTGGTTGAAAGTAAAACGCTTGTAACTCATAATATTTTCAATGAAAGTTTGAAAAATAATATCAGTTCGACTGGGATAAGTATTAGATGTATTCCAGGACTACCATGGCCCTGAACAATGAAGCTACACAATTCTTAGGTCATCTTCATATGTACCGTTCTTTGCAGAGATAATCCTGTTGGCTTCCTGTGGGCCAGTGAACCCGTTACAAGTTGTTATTTCTGTTCTGAATTCTCATTGAGTCGTCTCAAGATATCTTTCTAATAACCTATATGCAGTTGTTTGCTGGATCTTTTTCAGCACTATCTGGGGAAAAAACTCATGTCAATTTGCAGGCCAGCAAAACTGGAAAAAGAGAATGTGAATGAGTGGCTAGTCATGTTTGTATGCATCAGTTTCTACATCTTTGTGAACAGAAATAATCGGCTCTGATTTTGTGGTTGGTCATAAAAAATTCCTTTTTTCAGTATTCGAACTAGCACCTTATCCATCTTGAATTTTTGAAGGCATAGTAGAATGTATTTAACTAACAGAACCTTTCCTTTTTGTTTGTTTATGGAAGGTCAAAGGTAAGAATTGAAAACTGTTTTACGTAGCTGATGTTCTGTAGTTCAAGCTCCTCTGTCACTGATTGCAAAATTTATTTTCACCTGTTTCATCACTACTTCTCATTTCTGTGTTGCTGTGGTGTTGTGGTTTCAGTATGGTCCAGACTTTGTGGTGGTGTGCCTGGATTCACTCAAGCATGACATGCCAGTGGGTACCGCAGATTTATTTTGATCTTTTTTTTTGTATCCTATTCTGTTGTAAAATTAAATTAGACAGCAGCATTATGTGATTGAACATTGAATGAAACTATGATCCATTAATGCATGAATTCTCTTACCCCCCTCTCCCTTATATTAATTAGTAACGGCAAACAAGAAAAGCAGCATAATTCAGAGTGATAGGGAGAAATGTTTTCTATGTTTGTATCCCCGCACTTGCTTTGAAAGCTGGAGAGATGCAGGTGTAGGGCCAGAGAGATGAAGGTATATGGCCAGAGAGATGAAGGTGTGGGGCCAGAGAGATGTAGGTGTGGGGCCAGAGAGATGAAGGTGTATGGCCAGAGAGGTGAAGGTGTGGTGGCCAGAGAGATGTAGGTGTGGGGCTAGAGAGATGAAGGTGTGGGGCCAGAGAGATGAAGGTGTGGGGCCAGAGAGATGAAGGTGTAGGGCCAGAGAGATGAAGGTGTGGGGCCAGAGAGATGAAGGTGTGGGGCCAGAGAGATGTAGGTGTGGGGCCAGAGAGATGAAGGTGTATGGCAAGAGAGATGAAGGTGTGGGGGCCAGAGAGATGTAGGTGTGGGGCCAGAGAGATGAAGGTGTGTGGGGGGCCAGAGAGATGAAGGTGTGGGGGCCAGAGAGATGAAGGTGTGGGGGCCAGAGAGATGAAGGTGTGGGGCCAGAGAGATGAAGGTGTATGGCCAGAGAGATGAAAGTGTGGGGGCCAGAGAGATGTAGGTGTGGGGCCAGAGAGATGAAGGTGTGGGGGGCCAGAGAGATGAAGGTGTGGGGGCCAGAGAGATGAAGGTGTGGGGGGCCAGAGAGATGAAGGTGTGGGGCCAGAGAGATGTAGGTGTGGCGCCAGAGAGATGAAGGTGTGGGGGCCAGAGAGATGAAGGTGTGGGGCCAGAGAGATGAAGGTGTGGGGCCAGAGAGATGCAGGTGTATGGCCAGAGAGATGAAGGTGTGGGGGCAGAGAGATGAAGGTGTGGGGCCAGAGAGATGAAGGTGTGGGGCCAGAGAGATGTAGGTGTGGTGCCAGAGAGATGAAGGTGTGGTGCCAGAGAGATGAAGGTGTATGGCCAGAGAGATGAAGGTATATGGCCAGAGAGATGCAGGTGAAGGGCCAGAGAGATGAAGGTTATGGCCAGAGAGATGCAGGTGTAGGGCCAGAGAGATGAAGGTGTGGGGCCAGAGAGATGAAGGCGTGGGACCAGAGAGATGCAGATGTAGGGCCAGAGAGATGAAGGTGTGGGGCCAGAGAGATGTAGGTGTGGGGCCAGAGAGATGAAGATGTGGAGCCAGAGAGATGTAGATGTGGGGCCAGAGAGATGTAGGTGTGGTGCCAGAGAGATGAAGGTGTGGGGCCAGAGAGATGTAGGTGTGGGGGCCAGAGAGATGAAGGTGTGGTGCCAGAGAGATGAAGGTGTGGAGCCAGAGAGATGAAGGTGTGGGACCAGAGAGATGTAGGTGTGGGGCCAGAGAGATGTAGGTGTGGGGCCAGAGAGATGAAGGTGTGGGGCCAGAGAGATGAAGGTGTGGGGCCAGTGAGATGAAGGTGTGGGGCCAGAGAGATGAAGGTGTGGGGCCAGAGAGATGTAGGTGTGGTGCCAGAGAGATGAAGGTGTGGGGCCAGAGAGATGTAGGTGTGGGGCCAGAGATGGAGTGTAGGGAAGGTGCCCTTACGTGCAAAGAAATAATGTCAAACACTACGTCTTTTCAAGATCTGCTATCGTTCAGGTAGGCAGCAGATGAAAGGATGTATAAGTTGATCATTGGGGATTTTTTTTTTTTCCATTTTATTGTTTTTTCCTTAATGAAACAGAAAAAAAAATCATGTTAGAGTTGTAAAATATCAACTTTGTGCGTTCAGATTTTTGCCTGTATGGTGTGTGTGTGTGTGTTTTTTTCAATTGAAAAGTTAGTTCATTATTTAGTTTTAGCATCTGTTATAAATCAATTCTATTACTTTTGTCTCTATGTTAGCAGGGGGAACCAGACGCCGCATGCATGGGGCACATCATGACTGTTGTCCAGGGCCTGGCCAGAGGGAGGCTACTGCTGCTGGTGTCTGTAAGTGTCATCATGAAAAACAGCACAACTTCTGGTTGTGTCTGTAAGTGTCATCATGAAAAACAGCACAACTGCTGGTTGTGTCTGTAAGTGTCATCATGAAAAACAGCACTACTGCTGCTGGTGTCTGTAAGTGTCATCATGAAAAACAGCACTACTGCTGGTTGTGTCTGTAAGTGTCATCATGAAAAACAGCACTACTGCTGGTTGTGTCTGTAAGTGTCATCATGAAAAACAGCACTACTGCTGCTGGTGTGTATAAGTGTCATCATGAAAAACAGCACTACTGCTGGTTGTGTGTATAAGTGTCATCATGAAAAACAGCACTACTCCTGGTTGTGTGTATAAGTGTCATCATGAAAAACAGCACTACTGCTGGTTGTGTGTATAAGTGTCATCATGAAAAACAGCACTACTGCTGGTTGTGTGTATAAGTGTCATCATGAAAAACAGCACTACTGCTGGTTGTGTCTGTAAGTGTCATCATGAAAAACAGCACTACTGCTGGTTGTGTGTATAAGTGTCATCATGAAAAACAGCACTACTGCTGGTTGTGTCTGTAAGTGTCATCATGAAAAACAGCACTACTGCTGGTTGTGTGTAGAAGTGTCATCATGAAAAACAGCACTACTGCTGGTTGTGTCTGTAAGTGTCATCATGAAAAACAGCACTACTGCTGGTTGTGTGTAGAAGTGTCATCATGAAAAACAGCACTACTGCTGGTTGTGTGTAGAAGTGTCATCATGAAAAACAGCACTACTGCTGGTTGTGTGTATAAGTGTCATCATGAAAAACAGCACTACTGCTGGTTGTGTGTATAAGTGTCATCATGAAAAACAGCACTACTGCTGGTTGTGTGTATAAGTGTCATCATGAAAAACAGCACTACTGCTGGTTGTGTGTATAAGTGTCATCATGAAAAACAGCACTACTGCTGGTTGTGTGTATAAGTGTCATCATGAAAAACAGCACTACTGCTGGTTGTGTGTATAAGTGTCATCATGAAAAACAGCACTACTGCTGGTTGTGTCTGTAAGTGTCATCATGAAAAACAGCACTACTGCTTTTTGTGTCTGTAAGTGTCATCATGAAAAACAGTACTACTGCTGGTTGTGTGTAGAAGTGTCATCATGAAAAACAGCACTACTGCTGGTTGTGTGTAGAAGTGTCATCATGAAAAACAGCACTACTGCTGGTTGTGTCTGTAAGTGTCATCATGAAAAACAGCACTACTGCTGGTTGTGTGTATAAGTGTCATCATGAAAAACAGCACTACTGCTGGTTGTGTGTATAAGTGTCATCATGAAAAACAGCACTACTGCTGGTTGTGTGTATAAGTGTCATCATGAAAAACAGCACTACTGCTGGTTGTGTGTATAAGTGTCATCATGAAAAACAGCACTACTGCTGGTTGTGTGTATAAGTGTCATCATGAAAAACAGCACTACTGCTGGTTGTGTGTATAAGTGTCATCATGAAAAACAGTACTACTGCTGCTGGTGTCTGTAAGTGTCATCACGAAAAACAGCACGACTTCTGGTTGTGTCTGTAAGTGTCATCATGAAAAACAGCATTACTGCTGCTGGTGTCTGTAAGTGCAGTTGCTTTCAACAAAGTCAGTGTCTCTGCAAGATTAAATCAACGTTTGAAAAGGTGAAGCAGATTTGGATTGCTAACACTTTAAATGAATATGTCAGTTATCTGCTTTTAACCCTAGATTTTAGTATATGAAAAGGAGGCGGGAAAGAAGGAGAAGGATGTAGGGCAGGGGGATGAGTGGGGGTGAGTGGGGTTGAAGAAGAGTTGTGATTTGAACTTGCTTTCTTGCACTCCCAGCCTCTTTGTACAAGTAGGAATGGATATTTTGCCACAAAGCATGATGGTCCAAGTGTACACCCGCCACGCTGACACTGGACTGGCACTCACATGGCACCATGTCAGTCCCCAGACACACAGGTCTCTCGCTGGCCTTCTGCATGTGGACTCTATGTGGATGACGTCGTTGTTATGATTGGCTTGCAGCCAGGAGCGGTGAAGGAGACGGTGGTGGAGTGTGTGTCCGTCCTGCAGGGACGTCCCTGTCGCCCTCTGTCTGCTTGCACACCACACAGCAGGTACATCACCTCTGACACACTGACTTGGGTGTAGTTTCTCACTGTTTGCACTTTTTTCGGTTTTGTGATTTGAGGAACATACTTGTGACCACATGGTCTTATAGGATGTATGCATCATAACCCTTACCAAATGTTGTTATTGACTACACACCCCTGATGAGGTGCATCTCACATGTCCCATACATTTCTTTAAATACAAAGCCTCTGTAAAATGTATGGGTTATGGAAAACCCACATCATCAGGAGTGTGTTCTCAGAAAAGACTTTCAGTTAAGGTGAAAGAAGCTTTGTGCCTTTTGTGCCTTGTTAAAGTTGTCAAAGACATGCTTTGCATATAACAGTTTCATCACAGTTGGGTTCTGTGCTTGGCTGTGGTATTAAAAAATTTTTTTCTCCTTCCCTCTTTTTTCTGCCTTGTACAGAGCTACCAAGGCCTCAAAAACATAAAGTGAAGCATGATATTTAAGTGTGGTTTTCCAGTTGTATACACTGCACTCATATGCAATGTGACAGATTCCACAGCATTTGTTTGATGGTCTTTTGATGTAAATAAAAAAGCTGGTATTGAGTTTTACTTTCCATCTTTATTCTCTCACTTTGTCCTTTTGTTTGTATAGTGTTTCAGCCCTGATATAGCTTTTATGGTTAGCAGGGCTTAAAGCAACATGATTAGATTTGATTTGACTTTCAGTCAAACTTAGCATCACACTTGATAGAATGGCGGAGCAAGAAGTCAGAAATCTGGCTAGTTATAGCACTGTTTTGACTTGATCCACAAAAAAATAAAAATGGCCAACAACAAAACCAACCCATAAGGCAGCAATATCGTGGGAGCCTTCAGTGATTCTTCCTGTGCTTTTTCTTCCTCTCTGTATAGAACTTGACCATCTTTTTACACACTAATTCTTTGGTCTAAAGATCTGTGTTGACTTCAGTCCATTCAAGCCACCATGAAGTCTGTGCAGTGGTTTTTCTTTTTCTTTTTTTTTCAGGTTTTGTTTTTTGGAACCATCATAATCTTGACAACAGAATTGTAGAATGTTACACTGAAAGCGTAGTACTTGGCAGCTCTGATTGTGCCAATGCTGTTTTAAAAATGGAGCATCTTCAGAGAAGGGTTGGTGACCTGTGTTTGCTGTCATTTCAGCACGGTGGAACTGATCAAAGACATCCAAGACAAACACAAGGCTGCATGGAACATGCTGCAGTTTCGAGGTGAGTCGCTGAGGGTGGTGTGGAAGTCGTCATGTCTGTGTGACTCAGGGTGGGTAGGTCACATATTTTACAATAAAAGACGGTTGCAAACACAGCATGATTGATCTAAAACTGACTTACCCTTTGATCTTTGGTCTCTGTTACACTGAACACACAAACAAGTCTAGGAATTTTGAGTGAGGCAGGGAGAAGTTTGTTCATCTGCATGTTTGTTGTGACTGTTCAAGATGAAAAGGCTATACCAGTTATGAATACAAGTTACTTTTTTATGTATGTTTCTTTTGACACTGTAGCAATGTGTATGTGTCAGATAAACATTTTATTAAGTTATATATGTACATTTTTTTAATTATTATTCTCACCAGAAAGAATATCTTTGAAATGCATGTGCTCTCTCTGTTTGTGTTTCATTATATATTTAGTTGTTTTTTTTCCGTCTTCAGATTTTCACATCCACAATAAACCCAACTACAGGGACAGTAATAGATTTTAGAAACTGGCTAAACTGAAAAAGAACAGAGAAACATGAAGTGATAAATGTGATTGCCCCTGTATCCCCATCTCTGTTCTGGTCTGTTGGCCCACAAGTCTAACGTGTGAAGTGATCAGCGTCAATTTGTGGCTGTCGGGATGTGCAGTGTTCGCGCGTTGGTTTTGCAATGTGCGATATTTTAAATACACTTTAGGTTCATGTGTCCACTGTAGATCTCATTTTTGATTCTTCCCTTCTTTTTTATGAAAGTATTATGTGTATGTTTTTTCTCATATTTACTTTCCAAAAAAGTTCGTTATTCCTACTCGACGTTGCCGTACTATCAGAATCCGAAAAAATTGAATTCAGATAGCTAACCATGCCCCTAACTCCAGATAGGCCCACTTAGTAATTGCCCTTAATCACAGAGTAAACATATTTGCTTCGTCTGTATTATGGTGTGCGTGCATTCATGTGTTTTTGTGTGTGCATGTAAGCAGGCATGCATACAAGTATGCGTTCAAGTGTTTATCTGCAGTAAACCTTGTGCTATTAAGAGACGTACATTCATGCATGCAGACATGCCAGTGGTTGTGTATGTGAAGATGTGTCACATGTTTATTCAAGAGATCTACAAGGTTTAAATCACGTCACTTTTTTGTTCCAGAGAAACTTCCAGCCCCAAGATAATGGTTGCCTGTCAGGAAAGTCTCTTGGTACCAAAGCTGTGCGGAGGAATTGGCCAGGAAGTTTCTGTTGAATGACAGAAATATCCATAAGATTTTCCCTTTCCCAGCCCTATCTCTTTTGTTTGTAGAATTGTGACTTCTTAGAGTTCGTCTATTCAGCTTTATCCAGTTGATCAGATGGAATTACATATCCCATCTGTGTGAGTTTGGAGCCTCAGTGTGATATACGCATAAGCGCTTACGCATGTGAAAGATAATTTGCTTGGGCGTGGGCAGACGCACTTTGTGCAGATACATATCTATGGATGCACCACCAGCTACATATACTATGATGCCCAGCTCGTGCTGGAAGCACATGCAAGGTCTTACACAGAGAAGCACCCATTCACACATGGACATATATTGGGACCTATGTAGACCCATGCACTGAGATAAACACACAGTGTTTTGGAGTCCTGAAAAGTCTGAGACTTTGAAGAGTGTGGCCTATGTCAAGGCAGCAAAGTACTGTAACATCAGCACGGTGCTCTTAGCTGCCAACCATCCACAACTTTTCTGGAATTTCCCTAATTTAGAAATAATTTCCCAAATCCCAAATTCAGTGAAAGAATCCAGAATTTCGTGTCAAAATGTAGGGTTGTTTTTTTTTGAGGGGAGAGAAGGGAGTCATTTTTTGTTAATAGCAATGATAAAGCATTGCAGATTTTGAATGGCAGTGAAAAAGTATTGCGGAATAAGGCCAGATGTTGCTTCATGAATGCTGGCAATTATGTGAATGGAAAATGCATTTTTTAAGCCTTACAGTTGTCAACTGAAACACAGGGGAGTTAGAAATGCTTTCATTCAACAGCCCAAGGGGGGGGGGGGAGGAAGTGGGGGGGGGGGATAGAAATGCTTTCATTCAAATGCCCAACAGCCCCCTGTTCACTCCACCCACTCCCTTTATCCCCTGGTTCCGGAATTTTGACTCCAGTAGGTTGGCAGCTGTGGGTGCTTATTAGCCTTGCAATATTTAGCGACTGTTCCCACATATTTCTTGATCTTGTGGAGATCTGTAGCCTTAATTAAGCATTTCTTCTCTCTTTTTTTGAAAGAAAGGTACAAAATCATACCAGGTATGTAACTTCTGCTGATCAGGGTCTTTGAATCTTGTGACTTCAGAAGTGAAGCAGATAACGTTTACTTCTGGGGGGGGGGGGGGGGGGGGGGGTGCTGTTTTTACTACAAATGCATTTGCACTTGCTAGCTGCTATGACTTGCGTGCTGACAAATAATTTTTGTGTACAATTGTGCCTGGTATGAGATCTTGATCTTGGAAATGGCAGGGAAACAATACAGAATTTTTTTAACAGGAAACAACGTGGAATTTTTTGAGCCGGAAACAATATGCAATTTATTTTTTAGCAGGAAATAATAATTGAAATTTGTTAAATGGCAGGTACTCTACATACAGTAGGGGAGTCGCCAATTCTGCCACTGTGAGAGCTTTTCTGCACTGGCCTGAACAAAGTGGATTTCTTTGTGGGAAGTTTTGTAACATTTGTCACACCAAAGGTGGGGGAGGAGTGTTACTATGGGTGATCAACTGAACTCCTACGCATTTTTCCTGCAATGGTTTAACTCTTTCATTCCTACAGGCCGGTTTCCCAGTTTGTGGGAATCTTACCCTTCATACCTGCAGGTCGGAAAACCAGGCAGCACAAGATCCCTTCTTTCTACGGCCCGGAAAATCAGTTCTGGCAGTTAGCACTTTGAACTTTTCATGTGACGTGTCATCAATGCACGCCATCTCACCATGACGGGGTCACTTGCAGAGGCAGTATTCATGACTGCAGTGATGCCAGACATGTACAACAGTGTGGGAAAGTGCTTACCGCTCTGTTCTGACCTGTTTGCAACTGTAAACGTGGCAGTTCTTACTGAATGCACATACATGGCAAATGAAAGGCGGAGAAAATACAGACTCTGACTGCTTTTGCTGATAATGATTTTCACACACTTTGCCAGCCAGTGATTTTTACAACTGAATGAAGAAGAGAGAGCATCATTAGCTGCCGCCATAGAAGCACAGATAGCGGGTGATGATAGTGGAGAGGAGCTTGGATAATGACAACTTGCCACTGTTTGTGTTTGTCTGGTAACTTTAACTTGTTTGTTTTTTTGTTTGGCAGCATACTAATTTTTCTTTTAAGTTTGTTTCAATTTCTGCCTGCAGTCACCTCAGTTTGAAACTAAGTTTGTAAATCATGGAATGGTTTGGGTTCAGTAACTGTTTGTGTAGTGAAAGACAATCTGGTCAAGACAGGCAATAATGTTCAAACTGATGGTGTGTTAGGACAGTTGCAGTGACACATATGACAATGTTTCATGAAGATGACTAGCAGCGTGGTGCTGAGAAACGTGAGAGGCACTACTCAGTGAGTACCAGTATGATGCGTACACTCTGCAAGCAAAACACTGTCCTGTATGCATTGCATGTTTGTGTGCGTTGCGTTGGACCCCAGACTTACCTGTTTTACGCCTGTGTGTCACCTGATGATGTCAGGATGATCTTAGGCAAAACTTCTCACATCAGATTGTACACAACAATATATGACATCATCAGTGTACCATGATGTTCAATATTCTAAGTCTCCGAAATAAGTACCCAGTTTTGCTTTTATTTCAATTTCTCCCAAGTCCAGGAATGAAGGGAGTAGGTGTATTAAGGCAATCCAGGACCAAGGGGACATAATGGTTCATAGAAAATTAGGAATGAAAGAGTTCAGCATTCCTCTACTGCACAGTGTAGATCCACATTCATCAGCCGCAGACTTGAACTACGATGTCCCTAGGCATTGCTTTGCCCACTTCTGCCTTGGCACAGGCCGATAAAACTGACTGCAGTTTATAACACATCTCATACAACATTGTAGCGTTTCAGTGGTGTCGCTTACCTGGCAGCTCCCCTATTTGGGGGTGGGGAATGGGGGACAGAGAAGAAGGGGAAGGAGGAACGAAAAAGATATGCATTTATGATTCTGTCCGTTACTCATTTTCGTTTCAAGACGATGTGTTTCACTGATGAACTCCACTGTTAATGTAATGCTGAGTTGTTCATCCTTACTTTCACAGCTTCTGCTTTTCTTTTCTTGTGCAAAATACAGCACATGCGTGCAAACACACACATACGGACACACACACACACACACACACACACACACACACACACACACACACTCTTACACACACACACTCACACACACTTACACACACATATATGGAGCAGTTTTGTTAAAATATTTACTGCCTGGGCAGTTTGTGGAAATGGGGGATGCCGTGGTTTTCACCAGATCTCAAAGATTGCTGACTGTTGGCCGGCTGTTACTCTGAGCCCCGAATGCCATCAGTCCTGAAGTTCCCAACAAGCTGGAATTTTTCAAACATGAGGGGTAGACACATGCACTAACACCAGCACATATACAACCCATTGGTTTAAGCTTGAGGAATGAGAGGATAGAGGAGGTGAGAAGGCGTGGTTGGATTGTACTACAGCTGGATGTGGTGCAAGTCTCTGGTGTCTGGATGTGTTTGGTGTATTGCTCTTTATGCTCATTTACGTGCTGTGTAGATTTGACAAAAGGACTTTAAAATATTTTCAATGATAATTTTTAATAATGATGATAGTATGTTGCCTTGGGTTTTGTTTTTGTTTTTTGTTAATCCAGTTTGAGAGTTGACTTTAGCGGGATGATGGAAAATCAACATTCTCTCTGTCTCTTTCACACACACACACACACACACACACACACACACACATGCACACACACACACACGCATGCACACACACACATGCATATACACACAGACACACACACGTGCACATGCACACACATATTGATTTTATTTGACTTGTGTGTCTATGGCTATTCCAAATGCCCTATCAAGGTGATAAACTTTTGTTTACATTAGTCTTTTAGTTTCAGGACGAGGCTCTGGTTTTGTAATGTAGCCTTGGCATTTCAATTTATATGTAGTTCTGCTTTTAATTCGTTTGCATCCATAATCATGATGTGTTGACTTGTCCAATCACAACTGTAGAGGTTCCACTTTTTACACTCAGGCTGGCAATCCGGCTAATCTAAGATCTGAAAACTGCCTTTTTGGCCCAGCAAAATTTTGTGTTGTTCAGTTCAGACATAGGAAAAATTCCCCCAGAGGTGATTGACTTGAACTCAGCAAGATGCGATCCCCAATCGGACTGGTCCAAATCCTATTTGGTCATCATCAGGACCCTTTTATCTTTCATGATTTCCGCTCTGCATTTTGTGGTTTAGTATGTTGGCACATACTGACAATGTTAAGAAATGTAGCGAGTGGGTGATACTGGAGATATTTTTAGCAAGTGCTTGAGTCATTTGTGAAACACAAGGGGAAATGGTGTGTGAAATGCTCAGGGAATCGATAACAAAGTGTGGATTAAGAAAATCTTGAACGTTGCATTCTGGTTGAAGGCACCACCTGCTCACCCACCACTTCCTATCCAGACACCCCTGCTGTAACAAATATCAAAGGAAGATCACACACACACGCACACACATGCACGCACACACATGCACATACACATACACTTGCCCTCAAATACACACACACGCACACACACACATGCACACACACACTTCAGCGTACAGTTTCTGGCTTAGGAAATGTAGGGAATCAGTTTTCAGGATGAAGCATGTTGAGAACTGGCTTTTCATCTGTTGTCCAGCATGGTCACTCAGGCCATGTGGCACCCACACAGATGTATTTCACTGTGAGAATCAGTGTTACAAACATCCTCTGTCACTCCTCAGGTGCATGGTTTTTTATTGTTTGTTTATTGACCTTTGTTTGTATGTATGTTTGTTTTTTTAAGTCATGACAAATATAAGAACACACAAATACTACGCTTTTTTTGCAAGGTTTATGTTTTTTAGACTGTTTAAGTGAAGGGTTTTACCTTTTATGCAAATGCTGAGTGTCATTAGTCTTATTGTCTGTTGTCATGTGGGTTTTTGTTTGTTACCATCATTGAGATTATGGTTGCTTGTACAAGCTATTAAACTGTTGCAATGTGTAAGTAGAAATGCAGTTTGTTTGCTTATTGCAGAAACTGTTTTAACTTTTGCGTCAACACCATTCATTTTTGTGTGCTTGTGGTGATGCTGTATTGATGGTTTACTTGCTTGAGTTGTTGAGAAAAATTCACTTTTAAACCTTTTGTATTTATAATTCTTCAAGATTATGCACCCACATCTCTGTATGTTTGTTTGTTTTCCAAGTAACAAATGTTTTTCTTTGTTTAGCCACTGAAAGCATAGTTTCCACGTCTCTCTTTTTGTGATTTTGGGAATACTACCCTTTGCATTTTCAGCTGAACTATTTGATGCTGCAATGGTATGTTACAGGTAGTGTGTGCATTGGAAACTGGTCATTGATTGAGCTGTGTGAGGCAGCTGTACCATCATATCTTCAATCTCACTTGCTCACATAGCAGTTTCAGATCAAATAAGAACGCAAATTTTGTTTTCAAGTCATTAGAAATGTGTTTAGTATTGTCAACAAATTGAATGCAAAAAAGCTAAATTGAATGTTTTGAAAAACGATAGTCAGCCTTTGAACTTGATACTATCCTGTCAGGTTTTGCATTTATCAGCATCTTGTTCACTCAGATCATACAGAGAATGAATGAGCTTTCTTGCCAAATGGCTATTGTATCCAGATCACCGGACTGGTGATGAAATTCTGGGTACTTTTGCCAGCATGCCCCGTGCGTAAGGATTTAATTTTGTTAATGTAAACCGTGGAACAAGAGTCTGACACACTTCCTAGGAAGTATACTGAGCCAAACAGGAGCATGTCAGACATAAAACTCACTACCATTTTTCATTGCAATCTTATGGGATGAACAGTTCTTGTGCAGTGTGAATTAAAAGCTAGAAAGTATGCACAGTGTGTGCCCATGAGTTAAAGTGTTTATGATTGTATACATGGGACGTTGCAGAATAAAAACAGCTGAGCTTGTTTGATGCAGAACGGCAGCAGTAGTGGCTCTCCCATCAGGACATGGCCAGATGGTTCAGCTCAGGTGCATGGCATCTGTTTGGATACCTCAGGTTTTTTTGGTTTTGATTATCAGTAGTCATGCATTTTTATTAGCTGTTAACATTACTGCTTGAATAATCGAACATGTTATTTAATGTGGTTGTCTGTGATTTGAAACTTTTTAGGTGGTAAAACTGCTCACTATTGCATGTCATTTAAACTGCTGGTATGTTTCTTACGAGGTACATTCAGAATTCGTTGTTGTTAATTTGGTGGCAAAGAAAATAATTTTTGACAACATTTGCCTTTCAGTTTGCTTGACATGTGTTTGTAGTTTTCTTTTTTCTTTGTGTATGTATATGCAGGTTTTATTATCTTCCAGTTGCTCATTTGTTTGTGTTGTGTTGATTGTGCTTATGTTCAAACAATTTTTCACCAGGGATGAACAATGCATTTTGTGTTGATTACCTTTAGTGAGTACATTTTATTCAATAGATGTAGTTGGTGTTATTGATTAAAATGTGTTCCTTGTATTTCTTTTTCTGTCCTATCCATCTGTTGTGAAAGCTCATTTAATTCAGGTATGGTGATTTGAATGAAAGTAAAAAAAAAAATCACCAGTTATCATTCTCAGCCACCAATGGAATGAGCTCCATTGATAGTGTGCCGCTGAATGAATCCAGAATAGCTCCGTTTTCCAAAGGATCTTTCCACGAAGAACACCAAGTGGGGAAGATGAAGGAATTCAGTGTGTAAGTACAGTGAAAAGAGTTGTAGAATGTGCCCCAGGTTGGTTGTATTTTTCCACAGTTGCTCTCCACACATAATATTCCTGCACTCTTGCTCTCCACAGAGCATACCTCACATCATCAAATACACTTTACACTGCTCTGGATACAGGTGCAGTATGTGCATTTCTCTTCTTTTTTTTCTCAGTTAACCAGCTTTTCATGATGCCTTAACTTTCGCCATACTAAATGCTGTGGCTACTCAACTCACACTCACAGAGTACCTGTGATTTTGGAAACTAAACAACTTGCTACAGTTGTCTTATACCCATGAGTCAACTTGCTGCAGTTGTCTGATAACCATAGAGTCAGCTTGCTGCAGTTGTCTGATAACCATAGAGTGAACTTGCTGCAGTTGTCTGATAACCATAGAGTGAACTTGCTGCTATTGTTTGATAACCATAGAGTGAATTCATTGCAGTTGTCTGATAACCATAGAGTGAATTATGAGTGAATTTACTGCAGTTGTGGGATAATCATAGGGTGAACTTGTTGCAGTTGTCTGATAACGATTGTGTGAACTTTCACCTTGGGGGGGGGACGTTTTGTTTTGAATGGTGTGATAAGTTTCAGCCTGGTGCATTGGAAGTGACTGTATCATTTGATCATCATGAGAGAACAGTGACACAAGCGTCGGCAAATAAATACACAGATATTGTTCAGGAAACTTAAATGAAGCAATTGAGCTGCTTCAAGCAATTGGTTCAGGTGTTGATATTGATTCTGATTGATTGCAATTATTCTGGTAACTTGGTTGAACTCGGAAGTACTCTATAGACCATTTGGGGGGGGGCATACTTCTTATTTCTTTTTTCCTCCAGGTTTCTGTCTTCTTACTAGCTCTTCTGCAAATGAAACACCTGGTGCTCTTTCACATTGAACAGAAATCAATTGTGCAGTCAGAGTACTATCAGCTAATGCTGGATGTTTTTGCTTTTTGCTTTTGTAGCTCAGTTGAACTGTTGTATGTGCTGAACAAACAAAAAACAAAACAAAAAGTAATGACCAAACCACACGTCAATGTAGATATTAAAAAGACTTAAGATGCTCATTTTAAAATGGTTTTTATATGCTTAGATTTTTTTTTTTTTTTTTTTTTTTTTTTTTTTTGGCGTACGCAGGCTGATACTCCCGCGGACACTCCCTGTATAGACAGGCAAGGATTAATCCCATCTACCCAACAAAGGGATTGGAGTTTTGTGTGTATGACTGTTTTTTATCCTGCCATTAAGGTAGCCATACTCCATCTTCGGGGAAGGTGCATGCTATGTGTAACGTGTCATCCATACCAACGGCCAAACTGGCCTTCTCATCCGAAAGTTGGTGATAGGATTTTACGTGTGTGCAAGATGATATGCATGCGTTCACACACAGAACCTCAGTTTATAGTCTCATTCGAAGGACTGTATGGGAAATGGAGTCAGAACCAATGTCAACTCCGAGGGAAAAATCCCCTGTACCAAAACGGCTCAACGGAGATTCAAACCCACAACCTCAAGATTACGAGTCTGGCGTTCTACCACTGAGCTATTCCAGCCCCCTGCTTAGATATGAATCTAGGATATAACACATCACATACATCTGTCCCATTTTATCACTGACACCATTTTGAAAGGTAATGATTCTATATTTGTGGTTTCATGTTGTTTATCTGTATCCTTTTCTGCTCAAGTGACTGGTAGATAGCTTTAAACTTCTTTGGACCAAGTCAGAGAATGTAAGACTCGCTTTAACTTCCTTGGTCCGAGGCAGGGGAACGTCAGCCTTATTTGTCGCACAGAAAACCCAACATAGACTGGAGTACAACAGAAATTCTGTGCTTATAATGCTGTGTTATTGTTGTGTTGCTCTTTTATACGTCTGCATTTATTTTTGGGAATGGATGAAGATGTGCTGCATTTGGACTCGTAATAAATGCTTCTTGCCCTAGAAGTAGTGTGTGTTGCCAGACACCTCTTCCTTTGCTATTAATGCAAGATGATTTACTGAAAACAGATTACTTTTAAGTCAGCTTTTCCATTTTATTAGTGAATGATGTTCCATTTTTCATCTAACTCGGCATTTGGAAAGAACTTTTTGAAATGGGTTTTATGCAGTATGCCTGCCTTTTCATTTCCTGTTTTGCAATTAGATTTGAAGAGGGAATTTTGTTTCAAACAGGGGTTTTTGTTTATACTTGCATTTAAATTGCCTACAATGCACACATACTGTTCTGTGCTGTTTATATGTTGAGATTAGTTACCAATATTTATTAACTACAGGGAAATTATAATTAAATGATCTGAAAATATTTGTATTTAAACAGTAGCTATAGTTTTTGCTTTGTGGACAGTTTGTCAGATATGTTACTCTGACGAAAATTGTTGTGTGCTGTAGCAAAAAAAACCAAAAAAAAACTTTAACCAATAAAGAGATATGCATCTTTGAAATGTGTTCGCGCACCTGAATGTTCCTGTAAAATTTGTTCTGTCTGTCTTGTTGTTAGATTGTTTTCGCTGACTAATCTTTCATGCTGTCTCGGTGCTATCTGTCCGTTGCTGCTCACCGTCTGTTGCTGCTCACCCTGATTGTCCATTTAACTGCTACATCCAGGTTTATCATGCTGTAATGACAGCGCCAAACAGGGAGCTGTTAAGGTCATTTAGGGGCTACCCATCAGAGTAAACATTCACTGCCAACGACTCAAATCTAGTGCTGCCCACTGATGTCTGGTCAGATCCACAATACCCTGAACAACCCACACTAAGCCCCAACTTACAGTAATGCAGTGGTGTCGTTGGTGAGTCACACTGAGCAAAGCCTAAACAAGCATCGCCCTCCAGAAGGAGGCAGCTGTGACCTCACCCATCCAGCGATCGTCCCTGGGACTTGCTAACACTGAAAGCTGACATGAACTCCTACAGACATGGCCTCGGAGGCAAAGTCCAAACAGATGTTACCATGAGAACAGGGCTTGAACGTACACAAAATTGAAGACTTTTTATTTTGTTTTATCATGTAGTGATGCATGAATGCTGTGCATACAGGCGAGCTCTGCGGAAGTGCACCTCATGTGAGAAGTGTTAACCAATGGCCGGGTAAACAAGCAGACTAAGTCCGGCAGTACGACACATGGGCTCGAACAGGGTGGACCAGCTAACTTCTTGTTAGTTTTGGAGCTACGTCGTGCTGACAGTGACACTAGAGACAGACCAGCGCTAGGGCCTCCAGTTCTTAGGAGACAGTTTTGTCCTAGCACTGCGACAGGACAGGACAGCCGTAAATGTGTGTGAATGTGCAAGTGCTTAAGTATATAAACGAAATTCTCCAAAGTGTAGGATAAACACTTCAATTAATGTCAATGTGACTGTCCACTTACAAATCGCTGCTCAAATATGTTTGGCATTAGTTGCAAACTGACGCGACTGCAGGCGGAGGTCTAAACAAATCTTTAAAAAGAAATTTAAGAACTGTTTCTGCCAAAGATGAACAAACGAATCAAAGACAAAACACGATGTGTTTCAATCTCCTAGGTCTTCTTCAGGCAAGTGAAACAAAACTCAGGACAACGAAAATGACGAACGAGCAATCACATATTGAATTCGGTGCAAGATGGGCGTTGAATCGGGAGAGTCGTGAAAAGGAAATAGGAGATGGGAAGTGGAGCACAAAATGGAATTACTCGTATAGGTGTGAAAACTCTAAAACAACAGAAAAAAATCCATGCATTCAACCAACAATGACTTCCTTGTCCTTCCCTGCTATGATATTCTAATCTCAGTAAGACGGGGGGGGGGGGGGGGGGGGATCACAAAACTCACAAATTCTTCAGATTATCACTGAAACTAAACTGAAAGAAGGGGCGATCTGGAAATTTTGACTCGCGTTTATTCCTATAACCAAAATTTTGAAAACAAACGTGTTAAACATTGTTTTGATTTAGAATTACTGGGTTTATTTCGGGTTCTCAGTACAAAAGCTAGAAAATAAAAGAATAATATATTTTAGACGAAAAATTCAAGAACCCAAATCAGAGTAACAAGAAACGCTACGCGACTAAAGTTGTACAGATAATCGAGTATTGTTGAGAAGAGGGAAAGTTGGGGGGGGGGGGGGGGGGGGGGGGGGGGGAGAAAGAAAGAAGAGGCAAGAATGGCGGAGTCACGACAGACGAGAAGAAAAGGAGGACAGCAAAAGGAAATCCTCGGTCAGAATGCTGGTGACGTCTGCTTCCCTGAAACGGTAAACGGGGATGAACTATAACCTATGAACAGGAGAACTTCAGCACGCATACGTAATCGCTCAGTTCGGTGTAACAGATATAAACAAAATCTTATTCCAGTATTTTTTTCTTCCTTCTATTCATTTATTTGTTTTGTTTACACTGAGGACAAACTCTAATGTCAGTCAGACGGTCGCCATGTCAGTCAGAGGGGGCCGGAATAGCTCAATTGGTAGAGCATCGCACTTGTAATCTTGGGTTTTAACATGACTTCACGTCATTTTTACCATGCAAACGCTTCATCACTACAACTTTTATTGAGCAAGTCTTCACGGACTCAAAAGAACTTTTTCTTTGTTTAAGTTGGCTCCAAACGATGCCGTAAAGATCTCTTTAGCAGACAAAATGCCATTGATTGCACAGACCCAGAAAGCAGTTCTCATAATTGAGATTGGCCTCAACAATGAAAAAGGATTTTTGAAAAGAATGTTGTATGTTCCGCGAGACAATGTGGACAAACAGATTACAGGACAAAATGAAAAAAAAAATTCCACGATCTCACGTCAAATGATGAAATGTTCTGTCTGTGCCCCTCTCATTTAAAAAAAAAAAAAAAAGACAAAGGCTGGAAATGTCTAAGATGCCACTGATATATGATAGATCTGACTGTGGACAAGTTTTTGAAAGAAAACAAAACAAAAAAAAATAATCTTCTTAACAATTTTCACTTTCTCCACGAGCTAAGGTCAAGTGATAACTTGTTCTATGTCTGTGCTCTTCTCGGTCAAACAAACAAAAAAAACAAGTCAATAGGTTGACACTAATCTAACTGGAGGAACGTTTTTGAACGAAAAGAAAAACAACAATTAATCTTCTTGTTTAAATCAGTTCATAAGCCTCTTTTTTTTTATACCCTTTTTTGTGGCTCTTCTTACTTCCATTTTCCCCACATTATTTTCCTCCCCTTTTTTCTATTTTCTCTCTCTCTCTCTCTCTCTCTCTCTCTCTCTCTCTCTCTCTCTCTCTCTCTCTCTTTTTAAATGGGGCCTCAATTTTGCTATTTTCCCCACCTCCGTTTTTTTTTTCTCCCCTTTTTCCTTTAAACCAGACTTTCGAACATCATGTATAGTCTGTATGTTCTACTACAAATGGACATATTCTAGCTGCTTTTGGGTGTTTGGGCGCTTGATGCAAAGTGTCTGGGTATGTTCATGTTTTACTGTGTGATTTCTTACACTCTCAATCTGTTAAATGTACGGCTTATACAAAAAAAAATAAAAAAAAAAAAATAAAAATAAATAAAAAAACAAGAACAAAAGACTATGTTTTGTTTTTATTTCATTTTCTCACGTCGCTTTCCAAATATCAATCTTTCTGTTTCTTCTTTTTTTATTGGGCAAGTTGAGCAAGACCGTATATGTCTGTATGAGCACTAACAAAAACATGCGAAAGAGTGGAGCAGATTTGTGAATGAAAAATAGGAAAGAGAGAGAGAATATATACAGACACACAGACAGATAGACAGACAGACAGAGAAAGGGGGAGGAGAGAACAGAGACGGAGGGACAGAGTAGAGAGACCTGTGCATTAAAATGACAAAGATAAATGATTACAGCACAATACACTTACAGCAATTAAACAAACAAAAGAAGAAGAATATTAAACTTTCCATGTTCTCAATCAATGAAGAATGTATATTATGTAAGAATGTCTCTTGTCAAAGATTACTGGCAGCTTCTGGTTTCCACGCCAAAGTCCTCACAATAGTGTGTGTGTGTGTGTGTGTGTGTGTGTGTGTTATTTGTTCACTGTAGCAGGACTGATCAGTCTGTAGTGGAGTGGTTTGATCTCTCCCAGTTGTTTGTTAAGCTACCGTCCGTCCTGTCTCTGATGCCTGTCTCACTGACAGGCTGTCAGAGGAACAGGATGGCCAATACTAGCATTATGGTGGTCAGGGCTGATGATCCTAATTGCAGTTTGTATCAGTTTACATCATTTTTCAATGCCTACCTCCCCACTCAGCCCAGAAGAGAGAGAGAGAGAGAGAGAGAGAGAGAGAGAGGAAAGAGAGAGAGGAGAGAGAGAGAGAGAGGTGGATGGTGTGATCTGTCAGCTGGCACGTCACATATATGAAATTCTAGTCTGTGTCTATTTATCCATGCATCTGTCTATCCTTTTTTTTTTTTTTTTTTTTGCTGTCTCAACCTCTGCGCCACCTCAGAGGCAGTGCACCGACATCGCTCATTCCGATACCCCATCTACAGCCACAGACACTGCACTGCTGCCGAGTCACTTCGGTGGTATTCAGTGGCGCCTGTTCTGAACTAAGATACGCAGGACACCACCTACTAAGCCCTGTCCTTAGTACTGACGACAATAATTGCTTAGTCGCGGAGCCGGCGTGAGTGAGCTCTCCCTCCGGAGGGCGCCACCACGTCCGTCTAACGACAGCCCCCCCATAGACTCGCGATACTGGTGACCCCGACGGAACCAAACCAAGGCCACAGACGTGGAGAGGACATCGAAATTGAGGTCACCATGAGGGCATGAAGGATTGAGACTTTTTTTTTTTATGCTGATGAGAATGAGGATGATTAAGACGATGCTACGGTCTGTTTTCGGTCTGATGACAGGGCTGTACACTTCCTTTTATAATATATCCCGGCATCAACCAGGCCGGAGAGATACAGGCACCTGCAGTGTTGGTCAGGAAATGACATTAAGTGGATGTGGAGTCTGCAGCAAACTCAACTCTGGGTAGGAGCCGGTCGGGACAGTAAAAACCCACATGACTCTGATGAGATTCGAACCCACAACCTCTCAGCCGGGAGCCCGCAACGCTAACCACTTCGCCACGGCGGGTGGTCGTTCATTTATCTTTGTATACAGTTTTCAGTCTTCGCTGCAATCTTTTCTGTTTTGTTCAGCCTCACCCAGGGACGTCAGGTGATAAAAAATACTGTATAGTATTTCGCCCATCCTTCCCTGTTTTGATTTTTTTCTTTTCCCTGGTAAATATGGAAAGAAAAGAAAAATGCAGTTGTGGTTAAATCGTTTTGCTGTAAATTTTGTCCGCACACAACGCGCAAACTGCAGTAACAGCTCATCAAGTGCGGAAAGAAAGATCGACTGCTTCAACAATTTCAGTTACGAACTTTTTATTGTGTACTGGCTACATCTGGACACTCTCTGGAAGTAAAACAAACGAACAAAACGAAATCCTTCGTCTTTCTTCTTTAATTTGATCAAAAAATGAAAGAAAGCAAAATGAAAAAATACTGGGTAACACAGCTAAGTGTCACGTGGAACAAGAAGATAGCTATCGCTGTGTAGTATCCAACGCGAGATTTGAAAGGCCGTGAACAGGAACTCACTTGCCCAATCATGAAGCTTGTAACAGCTCATGGAAACACCAATCACAAATCATGTAATTTCGCAATTGCACGACTTCCGAAAGTGAATGAAAGATGGCGGAAGGTGGACTATCGGCTCTGGAATCCCAGAAAATCGACATTGGGAATTCACTAAAGAAGGCTCTAAAGAAGGGTGACTCTTGGTACAGTATATAACAAGTTTTTGTTTATATTTTGCTTGTGTGTTTGCCATCTGTGGGATTGTTGTCACTGAGTGCGAAACCATAGCAAAGGCAAGTGAAGAATTGTCTGCTTACTCACGACCGTTTAAAGTGCTGATTTGTTGCTTGAAGACGGACAGGAAATATTTGGGATCTTACTGAATGAAATGGTGAAAGTGATTTACTGTTCCATGTTAATGACAGCATGTGATCAGTTGATAAAAGCTCAATATGAGTACTTGTCAGCCTTTTGCTCTGACAAAAACACCTTTGCTGGTCTGACTGACTCTCCGAGTCGATCACACGAAGTCTAGAAAAATCCAAGGAATCTAGTTTCGTTTATGAAGCAGCTAAACCAGTCGCGCAGGTTCAGTGAAAGGGCCCAGCAAACGCAGTGCTTGTTACTTTGCCAAGTATTTTAAAGAAAGACGAAATTCAAGGTTTCCAACAGCTCATCATTATTGTGTAATTTCGGGATTCTTGCTCATAAAATAATTTGAGAACATTATTTTAGGTGTACAAAATGACAATCTAAGTATCATCAATCAATGGGTTAAGACAAAAAAGCATCGTAATGTTGTGTGATAGACGTGAAAGAAGAAGAAGAAAAACTTTGAGGATATGGGACTTTTGAACTAAAAACTGAAAATCCAGCTTCATTTAAAGAAAGGCATGTTGTTTTTCTTTTTGATTAACATTTGTTCAAAAATGTGGTTTGCAATGATAATGTAATCTCATACACGCTCATGTGTGTGCATAAACGCACGCTTGCACACACACGCACATGCACGCACATACACTGATACAGAGTCACACACACACACACACACACACACACACACACACACACACACACACACACTGTACCTCCATGCACATGTGCACATACAAATAATACACACACATGCACACAGTGACATTTGCATTCATGCACACACACACACACACACACACTTCATATATTTTACACATAGGCGTGCGGGTGTGCATGCACACACACACACACACACACACACACACACACACACACTGCGCGCGCACAAATGCACACATGCATGCACATGGACATGCATACACAACTGCATATTTCACAAACACATGCACATGCATCTATAGACATGCATGTTTACACATGTACACTCCTGTACACACACATGTATATACTACACTCACATATCTCTCCACACACACACACACACACACACACAGATCACTGATTGGCAGCATCTAAATAATGTGCCTTCTGTGAGATTGAAAACCCGATGAGTTTAGATCAAAAAGATAAGATAAAAAAAGCACCTGGTCTGTTGACTTGGGTTACGTTCATGCTACAGACAGTTCCTACTGCCTTACTTAAACTTAAGTAAAAAGAAGAGGTTTTTTTTAGTGACATGGAATGGTAAATTAGGATGTGTGTGGTGTGTGTGTGTGTGTGTGTGTGTGTGTGTGTGTGTGTGTGTTATTCTCTATTCTCTAAGTGTCCTTCTTTTCTCACTAGTTTATATGTAGTATAGAAAGAGGGATGGATACATGAGGGCACTTTGGCTGGGTTGGTGGGATTGATAGGGATGTTAACATCGAGAATAATACACATTTACATCTTAAACAAGCATTTCAGTTTGTAAATACTGTGCTGCAGTGGTAATATGACATATATGAGAATTATTGATACAACAATATGGATAGTACATAGAACAGAGAAATGTGATATAGATTGCTATTGATGAGTCAAATCAAAATGAGAAATCAAAACATTTATGATAAATGTCCAGGTTTCTCCTCGACATCCGTTGGTTCAAGCTGTGGAAAAAATTTGTGGGCTATGACTCCTGGGACACACTGAACATTGGTGATCATACTTACCATCCTGGCCCAATTGACAACTCTGCCTTGTTGAAAGGTTTGCCATTTGTAGATATGTTCATGCATATGTATATATCCAAAAGATAATATTTGTTTCAGTAGCTGTACATAATGTTTTTCTCAGTCATCAAAAACTCAACAGAGGTCAGCAAATCATGGTCGTCACTTCACATCAAAGAATTGTCATAATTTGAATATTGTCATCTGAAATTAAACTCCATGAAGGCAACAGAAGGGTAAAAGTCACCCAGAATTATCAACTTTATAACCTTCATCAGTACAGTGTGTTTGACATTTTGTTTTGTTGGCCTTCCAGAAACCAGGTGTTAAAGAGATCTTCGTCTGGTTCCGGTTTGTTGTCTCATTAATGGTCTGCATATAGTGATGAACAAATCTGTTGTCTACAGGCCCTGCCAGGTGCCTCAGAGCTTTGTCGTCAATGAAGATGTGTCTGTTCACGCCACCTTTTGTTCTCCTTGATGAAGAGGGCAACTGTAATGCCATCAGCTGTCCGGTCTTCTTGAGCGCAGGTTTGCTAGAGCAGCAGCCTGAACTTCTTGATGTGAGAGTTCAGCTGGTTGTGGCGGGTTTGCAAGCCTCACCAGGATCACTTGGTGCTCTCAGGATGGATGGTTATAGCTGCCCTTTTCTCTGTGTGGCATCAGGCGTGAGCTGATGAGGGTTGTCTTCTCACTGTAGCTGATGAGTGATGTTGTCCAATTGGTCTTCCTGGGCTCCTGCTTTTGCTAACTCTTCTGCCCTCACTGTTCTCCTGGGATTCCACAGTGGGTTGGGATCCACTGGGAGATAGCTGTTTTGGATCTTTTGATCTGTTTGAGAGCTTTTGTCAGGTTGAGGAGCTTGTCTTGCTCCAAAGCCTGGAGTAAGGAGGGGGCACCTGAATGCAAGACCACAGTGGGCATAAACTTCTGGAGAGTCCTGAATGGTGGAGGCTGCCTGTAGACCTCTGCCTGTGCTTTGTGGTTGGTTTTCAAAGTGGAGTGATGCAGGCAGAAATTAAAACAAGAGCAGAAACAATTACTGAGCTTCTCTTTTGTTATATTATTGTTTTTATCATTGTAGTTGTGATTAAAATGATTGTAATTATTATAACTATTTGTGTATATTTTAGATTTTATCGGTCTGTACTATTTTCTATATTATTATGATTACTATTGCAATTAAGATTTATGATATATTAGTATCATTATTGTTCTTTTTCCTTCTTGGTATTATTATGTTATCACATTATTATTCTAACCTGTATCTTATCCCCTTCAGCCTCAGTTCTGTTCTATTGTTTTAGTTGTTCACCAAGACCAAATTTTGCGCCAAGATTGAAGAGATAAGTGATTGTGTGTCCTTTTGTTTTCCTACAGTATGCTATAGAGTATGGGATGGACCCCATGAGGTTTTAGATAAAGTCTGCTGTAATATTTCGTTTAATTACACATACTATACCGTGGCTCACTAATACGCTAAGCCAAGGGGGCCACAGAAGAGGTCATTTCCTGTTTCTCTCCAGGATTTTATGGCTGAATCTTTACAATGGCACTCCCAGTACTGGCTATCCCAAGGAGTCCCTATCACACCTACCCCCTGTTTCGTTAAATGCTTCCAAACTTGTACACAGCAACTTTGTTAATGCATGTGAAACTAGTCTCCACAAGGAAAAGAAAAGATTTCTAACTCCATTTTTTCCTTATTTTGTAATAAACGTTCATGACATTTTTTTCCCCATGAAAGATACAGCCATCACTATGCATTGGTCCCTGTATTGTGCAGAATCCTCCAATGTTAACAGCCGCAGTGGTGGAGCACTGTTGAAAGAGCATCTAGTAGACGAACTGGACTATGTACTACTTCCGTCTGATGCCTGGCACAAGTTGGTGCAATTTTACAGCATTGCCAAGGGACAGGTATATGTCTTTTTGAATTTTTCTGCTGTTTTATTTCTGCATGGGAAATAGTGCAAGTGGGAACAGTTATTAGTGAAGAGTTGATAGCCTGCTGAGTTGGTGGATTTGTCTCTCCAGCCTTTTCTCCATTCAGCTGATGAACATGGGATAGATAAGCAAAACAATTTCTTTTTAAACTTTAGAATTTGCCAGCTGCATATGCGCACACACTCTCTCTCTCTCTCTTTCTCTCTCTCTCACACACACACACACACACACATATGCATGTTCTCACACACACACACACACACACACACACACACACACACACACACACACACACACACACACACTCCCAAATGCTGAAAGTATATGGTGATGCTGTGCAGGAGCCGATTGAGCGCCTAGTGATAGAGCAGGGGATGTTTGTGAAGCACTGCAAAGTGGAGGTGTACCTCATGGACCTCAAGCTGAGTGAGAACTCCGACATCACCACTGTGGTCAACAGGCAGTTCAGCAGAGCGTCGACGATCGGTCAGTCACCGTCTCATTTGAAGAAGTGTGGGCATGTTTGTGGTGTGTGGTTTGAGTGAGTTTAGCTTGGCTGGCTTTAGCTTTGCTGCCCAGTACTGATTACAAACTCATACATTTTCCTTTCTCATAGACTTCTTAGAGGTAAAATCGTAGTTGCAGTTTGTGTTTGTTCATGTTTTATCTGGTGATGGCAAACGTTTTTTGCTTACATGTTCCTGAGAAAAAGTTCAGTAGTCGTTACAAACGCACTGGTCTAGTTTTGGACCATTACAAGATTGGCTCAGTGTGATAACATACCGAGTCGTGAAATAGTGGAACTTGAGCAGAATTGGCCAGATATATATTATAGTTTTAATATCTGTTTTTGTTACTCACAATGCTTCGTATAGGGGATTACTGCTATTGTAAATGACTCATTGAGACTGCGTTTTTATGCAAAGACAGTAGTTAGTTTCATGGAAATTCATCAGTAAACAAAAAATATAGATGGCTCCATCCTTGTCTGCTCCCCACTTTCTCCTCTCACTCCACACACATGTAAATACACTCAAAGACAGGCCACCATCCCATTTCTTTCCGCCTCTTGGTTTGTTTGTTTTTTTAATGTGATGTTAAGTACATTTTGTTGGCAGTTCACTTTTTTTTTAACTAAGAAATTTGTTATTGTATAAATTACATTATGACACAAATAATGAAAATTTGTATGTGAGAAAACTAAACTATAAATGTTTTATACACAGAAAAAAAAAATGTAAGTGCTGTTTTGATTTCTATGTGATCTTTTTTTTTTCTCCTTCGAAAGTTTCATAAGGCAAAGAATGGACATGCTTTTTATAATGAATTGTTCAAGACTAAATATGACATTCGAAATCGTCACACGCATGTGAGTTATTTGATTGTTTACAGAACAACTGGAAGCCACGATGAGGCAAGTGTTCAAAATTCCAGAGAACAAAGAAGTACGTCTGTGGAACCGCTACATGAGCAACACCTACGAACACCTCAGCAAGAAGGAGATCACTCTGCAAGACGCAGGCTTGTACCAGGGTCAGGTCAGTGATGGCTGAGCTGTGTAAACATATCATTCCATGTCAGGCACTGATCAAATTGGCATACCTTAAAGCCACAAATTAGAAAAGAAAGAAGAAGAAAAAGAAAGGAGGTCTGATGAAAGAAAAGAAAAAGGTTGATGGTTGTGATAGATTTTTCTCTGAAATTTGTGCTCCTCTTTCTGTTGAAGAAAAACAGTATGACAGTGCAGAAATACTTGTATCTGCATTTTTGTTTGTCTTGTTTATGTGTGTGATTGACTATGAAAGACATTCAGCCAGTGGCCTGTTCTTAATTGGTGTTGATTCTTAAACTTTCAACAGCCAGATTTTTTTTTCTCTACAGAAAGCTTCCTGAACTACCAGGTTAATTTTCTAAAGCTTTAGACAATGGCTACTTTTTGGAAAGGAAAAAAGTTGCAAAAATACTTGAGAGATAGTGGCTACTTTTTTGAAAGAAAAAACTTTGCAAAGATACTTGTGAAACTCAGTGGCACCAGACTTTCAAAGTGGATGTAGTTTGACATGTGTTGTGTCTGTTCTGATAATATTCATGACTGACCTTTGTGGTCACCCACTTGCACTGAGATGATTTGGCACATCCACAACCACATCTTGGGCATCAGTATCTTTATCAGTTATACTTTATTGTCTGCCAGAATGTGTTAGTCATGATTAACGTGATGGTATCTGGACTGCTAACTCGTTAGTCATGCTAAATGCACTGTCGCTATCATAATCATTTATTTTTGTTGGTCTTACGTGACAAGCTGAAACAAAAAAAGCTGATGTTTTTAACTCATCTTGGGTGCAATGAAAGTGGCTTCAATGAAGAAATTGGAGGCCCATGGATGCGATGTGTAACTGTTCTGATCTTGACCATTATGTACCGTATGCTGAAGTCCATTAAACTTGGCTACAGAACACCTGTGCTGAGTGTAGCAGTGAGGTCATCTCAGGTTTTGTGCTGGGAATTGGGATGGATTTGACCTGGGGCATGAGTTTTATCTTTTTTTTTTGTAACTACTTCATTTTCAAGGATATGTTTTTAATTTGTGCACATATAGAATTCATTCTACCTTAGTACGGGCACAGATAAGAGTTTAGAAAAAAGAAACACCCTTCAAAGAAAATAATGATAAATGAGAACAGATATCTTGACTTTAGCTCCAACAAGATCATCAAAATGGTAAAACTTTAGTCCAAAGCTTACAACGGTGAGTCTTGTGTTTAGAGTGCATGATATGAATTGAAACAGAGTGAACATCCTCAATGTATGTTTGTATTTTAATAGAAGAGGATATAAAACTTCTTGAAAGTCTTTTTTTCTCTTGTTTGTTTGTTTATCTTAGCAATTATTTTAGCAATGGTGACTGTTATGATGTTTCATCCCAGACAAGGTGTATGTATATGCATGCAGGTGATCGTGGTGGAGCAGAAGAATGAAGACGGAACATGGCCCAGACAGGCAAAGAGGTCAGTAGCTCTACAGAGGTTATTCTTTCAGTTGTACTATTGCCCTGTATTCACACAAGTGTGTGGGTTTCAAGATCATTATCACTTCTCCAGTTATCACAGTCTGTAATGTCAGTGGTTTTGAGTAATTAGTAGCATCCTTAGTGATGATTGATGAATACACATACACACAGAGTTACACATGCACACCCTCACACTTACTACAGCAGATGCGTTGATTGCACCAACTTTGGATTTTGAGGTTTCTTTTGATCAGGTACTCATTGAAAATGAGAGAGTCTTCCTGGTAAGTCCTGAAAATTGGAGATACAACATAACATTCTCTTAAATTAAGACTGGTCAAAATATAGTGCTGTTGACAGATGTGTGCGTACATATGCATTGTGCACTGACTGAAGATTGACTGATGGTGGTGTCTCACAGATGGGTTGGTTATTTTTTCAGCACCAGTACTTACAACAGTAACAACACTTATTCCACCAGGTCAGTGTACCAGCACCTTTTTAAACATGTTTTTAGTCATATAGTTTTGAAAGTGTTTATTGTTGGTCTTTGAGATAATATAGACTCATGCTATGATTATGTATGAATCAGAATGTACATATCAGCTCAACACAGATGAAGAAGTAACTGTTACCGGAAAGTTTTGTAAAGAGATTTAAGACGGGTTCATTTCAGTTGCTGAGTAGCATGTGACTTGAGCACTCCATTGTAGGCTAATCTAGCTTTTTGTAGCAAGCTGATTTATTCAGACTCTTACATAGGTGTGCATGTGCCCTCTCATGCAGTGATGGGGTTCACACAAGATGCAGACACTTCCATGAATAAAGTTGTTGCCATTTCTTTCTTTTTTTTCTAAATGTATTTACAGACCTGCTCGATTCGTTTTCACCGTATGTTGTATACATTTGGCAACAATACAGTGAATATGACAAACTGAAAAAACTGTGGAAACAAAATATCAGGAGTTGTGCTTTGACCAGCAAGCGACAACTCTCAATACCTCACGAGGGCAAAATCCTGTCTGGCTGTGTCTGAGTCTTTGACAGCATGCTGATACATTGGAACAAGAGCAAGGACTACAAGTCCTTAAATACAAAAACAAAAAACAAAAAAAAGAAACCTGGCAGGAGAGCATGAATTTGTGCTGAAGTAGGCTTATAAATCAAGCTTGAAAGTAATTTATATCAATGGAAACTTTCTGCTATAGTTTACTGGAAGGTCAGGTATCCTTCTACCCTCTGCCTCTCACCCCCGCCTCCTGTTTTTACAACAGTTTGGAAGACATGTACACACTCTTAGCAGAAAATACACTCATTTTATCGAAAACTGCACCAACAGCAGTTTTAGGGTAAACTGGTCTGTAATTCCCATGTTATTTGTAGCCTCAGTTCCCAGCAGCATGGAGAAATGCATCTAATGATGATTAACTGATTTGTGAAGGTCTGGATACGGGTCAGGTGGGGGTAGCAGCTACAACACCTACGACTCCAGCTATGGCAGCAGTAGTAGTGGCAGCTACTACAGCAAGTATGAGAAGGGTGCCAACAGCAAAGCAGGTCTTTGTGGACTGGCCAACCTGGGAAACACCTGCTTCATGAACTCTGCTCTCCAGGTGAGAAGAGATTACTGTGGAGGTGGTGTTGGGCGGGGCTTGCATTTTTCATTCATCGGATAAAGGCTTTCAGAGTAACATCTCCTTTGTCACTGACTGATGCTTTTGCACTGTTATGGGGAAGCATAATTTTGAGACCTGTTTAGTGGTTCTACAATCTGGACGACTGTTGAAGCATGTGTAGGACAATCTGGACGACTGTTGAGGCATGTGTAGGAATTCCATCAGTCAAGCTAAAGGTAAGAAACCTGAAGAGCCAGGATTAAATTGGCTTTCACTGCACTGAAATGTGACTCGCAGGTGATGATAGTCAATGTTAATCAGCTGTTCCTGGCTGGTAATCAAAGAAAAACTGTGCCGCTATCGGCACAACTAAGAATGCTACCCTCCATCACTGTGGCAGTCATGTGGAAGCTGACAAGCCGGAAGACCAGCGATAAAACAGCCATAATTGCTTGTTGAGGTCCCAGGATGAAAAGCAGCACAACTTGGAGTTCTTTCCCTTTTCTTGTGCTTGACTTTTTTGTTGTTGCTAAAAACAAGGGGTTGTTTTTTTTTTCATTTGAAAATTCAAGCAGGATGAAAAGACAGCCCAAATGGATTTGGTAGCCGGAGGGATTTATGACAGTGACCGCTGGAGAATATTTCATGGTACAAATTGGATAGGAGGGCATATCTGGATGTGCACTTTTGAGATCATGTTAAGTTTTTGTTTGTCAAACAGTGACTTTATTTGGTTAACACATAATAGCTCACTGACAACCTATTTCTGATCTGGTGACAACAAGAGAATCTGCAGGGCACCCATGTGCAAACATACAATCAGAATAAGATGATGATGAGATGCAGTTATCACTTTTTACAGGAGTCAGGCAAACTGGAAAAGCTCATAATGATGATTTAATGTGTATGTGCACACATTAAACACCTCTGCTAAATCCAGAGCAGATACTAAATTGAAGTCCCAAATGCAACATGCGCTTTGCGCCCTTGAAAGAATCCTAGCAACCCTGTTGACCACTTGGTTTTCCTAATTAAACAAGAACATACAAATGGAGGGGTGAGAGGTGGGGACACAGAAAAAAGTGGGTTATGCTGTAATGTGGAGAGATGCTGTACTCAACATGAGTAGCCTACACCAGACTTAGTGAAATCAGTTGTGATGCAAAAATAATATTAAGTAATATGAGGGGAGGGGATTTCCTTCTCCCTGTTTATTGCATGACTGGTTGGAAAGAGAATGGCTGTTTTCATGGCAGTGCATGAGCAACGTGCCGAAGCTGACAAGCTACATGAAGAGTGGCCAGTGGGAGGAGGAGCTGAACAAGGAGAACCCCTTGGGCATGCGGGGAGAGATCGCCATCTCCTACGCTGAGCTGATCGGGGAGATGTGGTCTGGCAGGTGCAACTACACAGTGCCTCGCAATTTCAAGGTCAGCTGGATGCAGCGCTTTACAAACACAGTGATCTCCTTTCATCTGGATTGCATTTGCACTTGCATTATTTTCTGCTCTTCTTATTTTCTGTGTAATGTCGTGAAGGATTGATTAGAGGATTAGTTAGTTGATTGACTTTTGTTGATGATCAGTTCATGATCAGAATATCATGTTGACTCTTGGAGGTGAAAGCTTTGGCATTTCCTTTCATAGGGTTAAAACATAAATAATAGAAAACTGTTACTGACAGTTTCCTGCTGGTGTGAAACAAATTGTCGCAGCCTTTTTTCCTCTGCACAAGACTGTCTGGCTCAGTAAGTGCATCTGTTGCTTTCATTTGGAGGTCTGCCAACCTTGTCAAACCAGTTTTACAACCGGTTCATTTTAAGAAAACATGTTCTTTAGTTTGTGATATGTGCTGATGCTGAGTGATCTTCTGGTTTTCTCAGTGTCCCCCAGTGGTGTCCCTGTCTGTCGTGTAATTTTGTCTGTCTTTTCACTGCCAGGTGGACTGGGTGATTTTTGCATGTCCTTTATGCACCTGTCTTTCCCCAGTGTCCCTGCCCTTCCAAGGCATAGAGAAGTCAAGGTACATGAGCATATGATATAGAGCATAAGTGAAAACATCATGATTACAAAAGTTGATGTCTAACAAGTGCTCTATATGAAATTTCATTATGATACTGTAGAAAGGTACACATTAAAAAAAAAAAAAAATGTAAAACATGCTATTTGTAAATTAAAGTAACCTTTCTATCCATGTGTGATTGGTGTGTTGTGTTCAGATTGCAGTGGGCTGGTCTGTGTGATAGGTGTACTGTATTCAGATTACAGTGGGCTGGTCTGTGTGATAGGTGTACTGTATTCAGATTGCAGTGGACCGGCCTGTGTGATTGGTACATGGGTGAAACTTTTCTGTCTATGGACGGAAAGCCATCAAAATGATTTTCAGTCTTGACGGAACTTCCGTCAGTTTAAAAAAAAAAAAAAATCACGATTTATCGGTTCTGATTTTGTGTTTTGATCCGAGTTTTCAATCTGTTACCAGAAGTAGCTGTTTCTGTATTTCTGGCGTCTTCACAGGCTAACACTGGCGCGTTTGGCTGACAACGAAAGTTTGTACGGTGCTCCGGAAATTAAGTAATCATGGCTTTTTTGAAAGGAGATCCAGTAGCATGCATCGAGGGCCAAATTTGAAACAAATGGAGATGGCAATGGTTTAACGAAACTGATGACGACGGCAGTGAATATCGTAAGTGGTGCAAGAAAATGAATGTGGCCAGCACGTGTTTCTGTATCGTTTTCTGTATTGTTTGCTCAAAAACGATCAGTTACAGAGCGAACGGAAAAAAAAACTTCGAAGCCATGCTGATCACTGATGATTTTTGGAATGTTTGATCAGTTCAGATTGGGTGAGAAAAATTTCCCTTTTTGAGTTTTTATATTCTGGTTTATTTTCTACACTTTTAGACTTTAACTTTCCTGAGCTTGTACAATAAGCCATAAATATTATTTTTATCCATTTAAATGGATTAATGGAACATAAAGTCTAACAGTAACTCACCAAAGCCTGTTACAGTTAAGCTTTTTACTGCAGAAATTATGTTACAATTAAGCTTTTTCTGGTGCAGGAGAGCCAACGAAATTGGCCTAAAAAATAAAAAAAAAATTCAATTTCTCCCAGGGGGCTTCACCCCCCTGGACCCCCCTGTACCCCGCCAGGGCCTAGGCAGCCCCTGGACCCCGGCCTTATTTCAGTCAAATCAAGTTTTGTAGGTTTCACCCATGTTGGTATGTTGTGTTCAGATTGCAGTGGGCCGGTCTGTGTGATTGGTGTGTTGTGTTCAGATTGCAGTGGGCCGGTCTGTGTGATTGGTATGTTGTGTTCAGATTGCAGTGGGCCGGTCTGTGTGATTGGTATGTTGTGTTCAGATTGCAGTGGGCCAGTCTGTGTGATTGGTATGTTGTGTTCAGATTGCAGTGGGCCGGTCTGTGTGATTGGTATGTTGTGTTCAGATTGCAGTGGGCCGGTCTGTGTGATAGGTGTATTGTGTTCAGATTGCAGTGGGCCGGTCTGTGTGATTGGTGTATTGTGTTCAGATTGCAGTGGGCCGGTCTGTGTGATTGGTGTATTGTGTTCAGATTGCAGTGGGCCGGTCTATGTGATTGGTGTGTTGTGTTCAGATTGCAGTGGGTGGGTCTGTGTGATTGGTGTATTGTGTTCAGATTGTAGTGGGCCGGTCAATGTGATTGGTGTGTTGTGTTCAGATTGCAGTGGGCCGGTCTGTGTGATTGGTATGTTGTGTTCAGATTGCAGTGGGCCGGTTTGCCCCCCAGTTCTCTGGCTATCAGCAGCAGGATTCCCAAGAACTGATGGCTTTCCTGCTGGACGGACTGCATGAGGACCTGAACCGCATCCGAAAAAAGCCCTACATTGAGCTGAAGGACGCCTCTGGCAGGGAGGATGCTGTAAGTGATGGCAGTGTTGCTGTCACTAGCTGGAGGTCCCTCTGGGCTGTACACAGATAGGTCTGAATGTGTTGGGACGTTGGTAGGTCAACCTGAACATTTCATAAGGTCACAAATGAAGTACATACATAATATATGAGAATGGTTCTGCCTTGATGTCCTTCACCTTACAGACTACCCTGACTGTTGGAGAATGCAGGACAAATTGTCTGAGATGCTCTTATATGTGGATTTCTTTAGTGACACATTTACATTGCTTTGATTTTCTCAACTTGCTTCACGTTGTAATCTTTTGCTGTAGTGCGATATTCTTGTAGAGGTGATTGATGTAAAATTTAAAACGATGAAGTCAACTGGAATAGGTCTTGAATGATTATGCGTCTGAAAAAGCTTTCAATGTTAAGTTAAAGAATGGTCAGCCGTTCGGCAGAATGTTTTCTCTAAACGTAGCAGATCTTTTGGAAAAGAAAAAAAAGAAAGAGAAAAAGATGTTGGTATACTAGTGTACATGACAAAAAGAATGCCAATTTACATTGATTGGAAAGGCCACAAAAGTAATGACATCTTAAGTGTTATAACAAAAAGGCTTTTTAATGTAACATATTACTAACCACTAAAGCTTTTTTTGGCAGCTTCAGACAAGAAAAATATGTTTTGTAAATGTTTAAAAAAAAAGAAAAATTACCCAGATCCATGTGAAGTCTAGATTACTCCAGCTTTTAACCCCAGAAGTGTGGGTAGTTTGATATGCATGTATCTGTCTGAATATGGTTATCTATGCCCGACTGTTGCTTCCACTTGCATAGATTCTGAAATCTAGAATTTGAACTGATATTCAGTGGTCACTGTAGTCATTGCTACTTCAGCATGAGTTGTTTTCAGACATGTCTGTATAATCTACAAGGATGTGTGAGTTGTCACTGTCAGTGTAGTGATGTTTTGGACGCTGAATCTTTCCCAGTCATTTTGACTGGACTGTTCATTCACTATCTGCCTTTTTTTTTTTTTTTACTGCTCACAAGTGATACAAGATTTTAAAAAGAACAACAACAACAAAATTCTTACTTTGTTTAAAAGAACAGTGCAGATGGTACCTGCAGGAACTGGACCCAAGGCTCAAAATGCTACATCTTAAATGCACAATTCTTCCAAGTAATGCAACTCTTTTCAAGTAATGCATATCACAACACAATGTAGAATTACAACTCTTCCCACATCATGCATATCAACACACAATGTTGACTCACAACTCTTCCCAAGTAATGCATATCAAAACACAATGTAGACTCGTAACTCTTTCTACATAATGCATGTTACAACACAATGTAGAATCACAACTCTTCCCAAGTAATGCATATCAAAACACAATGTAGAATCAGATAGATCCATGTGGACCAGTAATCTACGGGAAATGGGAGACAGGCCAGTTGGTCATTGCAAGGTTTATGCCATCTCCATGTGTCTTGCAGGTAGTGGCCAAGGAAGCCTGGGAGAACTACAAGAAGCGCAATGACTCCATCATTGTGGACACCTTCCACGGCCTCCTCAAGTCCACCGTGGAGTGCCCGGACTGCCAGAAGATCTCAGTCACCTTTGACCCCTTCTGCTACCTGTCCCTGCCCATGCCCATCAAGAAAGAACGGCAGATGGAAGTGTTCTGGGTGTCCTGCTCCCCGGCTCACAAGCTGGTGCAGGTAACATGGCTGAGAGAAACAGGGGAGGGGGGGGGGGGGGTGGTAATGTGCGTGTCCTCCTCTCTGGCTCACAAGCTGGTGCAGGTAACGTTACTGAGAGAAACAGGGGTGGTGGTAATGTGCGTGTCCTCCTCTCTGGCTCACAAGCTGGTGCAGGTAACGTTACTGAGAGAAACAGGGGGTGGTGGTAATGTGCGTGTCCTCCTCTCTAGCTCACAAGCTGGTGCAGGTAACGTTACTGAGAGAAACAGGGGGTGGTGGTAATGTGCCTGTCCTCCTCTCTGGCTCACAAGCTGGTGCAGGTAACGTTACTGAAACAGGGGGTGGTGTTAATGTGCGTGTCCTCCTCTCTGGTTCACAAGCTGGTGCAGGTAACGTTACTGAGAGAAACAGGGGGTGGTGGTAATGTGCCTGTCCTCCTCTCTGGCTCACAAGCTGGTGCAGGTAACGTTACTGAAACAGGGGGTGGTGGTAATGTGCGTGTCCTCCTCTCTGGTTCACAAGCTGGTGCAGGTAACGTTACTGAAACAGGGGGTGGTGGTAATGTGCCTGTCCTCCTCTCTGGCTCACAAGCTGGTGCAGGTAACGTTACTGAGAGAAACAGGGGGTGGTGGTAATGTGTGTGTCCTCCTCTCTAGCTCACAAGCTGGTGCAGGTAATGTTACTGAAACAGGGGGTGGTGGTAATGTGCGTGTCCTCCTCTCTGGTTCACAAGCTGGTGCAGGTAACGTTACTGAGAGAAACAGGGGGTGGTGGTAATGTGTGTGTCCTCCTCTTTGGCTCACAAGCTGGTGCAGGTAACGTTACTGAGAGAAACAGGGGGTGGTGGTAATGTGTGTGTCCTCTTTGGCTCACAAGCTGGTGCAGGTAACGTTACTGAGAGAAACAGGGGGTGGTGGTAATGTGTGTGTCCTCTTTGGCTCACAAGCTGGTGCAGGTAACGTTACTGAGAGAAGCAGGGGGTGGTGGTAATGTGTGTGTCCTCTTCCCCGGCTTACAAGCTGGTGTAGGTAACGTTACTGAGGGAAACGGAGGAAGGGGGCGGGGGTGGTGGAAACGTGCATAAGTTTCTATTTAGAGTGTACGACAGCAAACCGCCTCTGGCATAGAGGAGCTGCATCTTGTTGCTTATTTTATGGAAGCGTTGATACAGTTACTTTTTTATTGACTTTTTTTTTTACATACATTATCAAGCATGTGTATAACTGTAAGTTTGAGTGTGTATATGAGAGATTACATATCGAAAATTTGCTTGTTTGCAAATTGACGAAATGGCAGATAGATTCTGCGTTGGACTTGTATGCAAAGTGTTTGATTCAGTTGCAATTAAAGCCAAATGTTATGTTATGACTTTGCAGTTCAAGTTGACGGTACCCAAAGCAGGGTCTGTCATGGACCTGTGTAAAGCGCTCAGCTACTATGTCGGTGTTCCTGCTGATAGAGTGAGTGCTTTCTTTACCTCTTGCTGATTGAGTGTTATTGCCTTGCATGTGTTACAGTGTGAAACTATCTTATTACCTTGTTCAGTGTGTGTGCGCGCATGCGTGTTTGTGTGTGTGTGTCCGTGTCTGTGTGCGTGTGTGTATGAAGTCAAAATATTTGCATGGGATTTATGTTTGTGTGTGTGTTTATGAAATAAACATATATTGGTGTGTGTGTGTGTGTGTGTGTGTGTGTGAAGACATTTTATTTGCAGGTGGTTCATTGAATAAACAGCAATTTTTTTTTTTTTTTTTTTTTTTTGCATCAAGCTATCTGTGAAGAGAAAGAAAAAAAGAGGGAAAAAGTGTGTGGGAGAATGATAAATACATCAGAAAAATCTATTGACAGAAAGAATAATTATATCAACATGCATACACTTCTCTTCTTCCACTGTCATTCACATTTGTGTATGTGTGTCAGCACATGTCAGCAGACTAGTTATTTCTTAACACATGCAAATTCTGAACAAATTCTTGTTCCTAAAGTGATGTCAGGATGTCTTTCTGAGTGCCTCATCTTACTGGTCTATAATATGCAACCATTTCTTCATGTTTCCATTTTTTGGCCAGATGCTTTACAGGATGCTATGTCGGGTTTTCGCTGAGTTTGCATTTTGTTTTTGATGTCTTTCTGCCACCCTCTGCATTCTGTTCTGTATTCTATGTGTCCATTCTCCCCAGTTCTTTTGACTAGCTGAATAGGAGACATGTAGCTTTCATAACTGAGAAAAAAGTGTTAGATTGTGTATAAAGAGAGGTTGACAGAATTTGAAAATGTGCTTAGTAAACTCAATATGAACCTGATACCACCAGATACATGCAGCAGTAAGTGATCTTAAATAAACAGATGTCTGAAGGGGGAAGACATGCTTATTGACTCTTTGAAATGTTGCGTGTTTGTGTTCTCAAAATCACATTTAATGTAACACACTTAACATGACCCATTCATACAACTTCCTTCCCAATTTTATTTAATTCACATTTTGTTCTGCCTTCAGGGAAGGCATTCTAGAGGATGCTACAAATAATCAGCCTCTGCTTTCAGTTTGTCAAGATCCAGTCACCTTTCACCATAGGAATCAGATTGCTGCTGCTGTGTGCACAAACAGTCATAGAATATATGTTATTGTAAACATGTCTTTTTAGTTTTTTGAACAATTCCTCATTGTAGCTAGGGGATTGGTGATCATGAAGGATGTTCAAGATTCTAGGAATGTTTGTTTTAATGTGCAGATGGTGGTCACAGATGTGTACAACCACAGGTTCCACAAGATCTTTGGCCCTGAAGAAGGCTTGAACCACATTATGGATCGTGATGACATTTTCATGTGAGTGGAGCTTCCTTGTGTCGAGGGCCCATAGACGGAGTGATGGACCGAGAGGGTTAGAACTAGAAGTCGAGCAATAGTGGATTTCTGTTGGGTTGTGTGTGTTTGTGTCTGCTTGCATGCTAAGGGTTGTGTGTGTTTGTGTCTGCTTGCATGCTATTTAAAAGCTTGTGTTCCAGTTATTAATGCATGCTTGTGTGGTTGCCCAATGTTGAGATGGAAATTACGTCAAATGAAGATTAACTTCATGTGAAAGTCAGTCAGACTTTTTATTCAAGGACTTTGTTCCTTTTCTTTTTTCCTTACCATCTCATTTCATTCGTATTATTTCTTTCTCCTTTCTTGTAAAACATGGCTCCTTCTCTTTCCCTTCCTTGATTTTCTTGTCATCTTTTACAGCTACGAAATTCCAGCCACAGCAGAAGGGGATAGCGAGTACATTCAGATTCCTGTGTACTTCAGAGAGCTGAGGTAAGAGGAGATTGTGGGGCTGATCCTTGTTCTTTCAGTCAGTGTGAGTAGACTGAAATAATTTGAAAACATCGGTCAGTATTAAATGTGTTTAGAATTCAGGTCCCTTTGAGGTGTACAGTGGAGACATAATCTCCCTTGGATTCGTGTTTTGTGTTTATTGTCCCCATGTCCCATGTAAAGGAGAGCTGCCTTGGTGTCCTGCCTTCAAGTTTTTTTTAAAATTGTACAGTTTCACACACACACACACATGCATATATGCACATGCATGCACATACTTTGCAACACTGTATTAAAAGCTTTTTTTTCTCCAAGGTACCTTTTTTGTTGAAGGAATCATGCGATTTAGTTATTTGCACAAAAAATTCATGCCACTGTAGTCCATGACAGGAATGAAAATAAATGAATTTGTAGGTTGCTCAAATGGTCTGCCCTGGTCAAATGGTTCATTGTGTACAGAATTTCACTGTATGTGTAACTGCTGTAAGAACTGAACAGAGACTGAGAAAGAAAACTTTCAGTGGGAAATGAGTTTTCAGTTACCTAGTTGCACAGAAAGTAATATATGTAGTCTAAGTGGATTTTTGTTGTGTATATATTGAAAACCACCTCAAAAGAAAGATTCTAGCGAGTGATTTCTATAAAGCAACTTTCACTACTTAGCTGAATCTGGTGTGTGTACAGCAGAAGTCGAGGATCCTCAAGGTACACCACTAGCAGTGATCACCTGTTTGGCCAACCCATCATCATGTCTGTGCCACGCTTCTGCACTTACAGAACCTTCTACAACTGCCTACTGCACCGCCTCTCGTGAGTGTCATCTTGGGTTTCTTTCATTAGAAGGCAGTGAATCAGTCTCTGTACCTTTCAACCTCTCATGTTGTTGGCGTCATTTTTCTTTGTTTCTTTTCAAATATGAACCTGGTTTGGATGGGATGCATCAAAGATTCAGGGAGTAAATGGATAAACAAAACTGATATGATTTATGTTTGCTGAAGAGGGGAAAACCATAAAAAATGACTTGTGAAATCGTTTAGGCGATACGTGCGAACGCCACAAGTGGGCGAAGTATGGTGGAGGGAGGAGGAGAAGGAAGAAGAGGAGGATGGTGGCAATGGGTCAGAAGAGGACAGTTGGTCCCCGCCGGTGTCACAGTCCAGCTGTCACAACAAGGAGGGTCATGTCAATGGAGGTGACCAGGCACAGACCTCGGAGGGTGAGTGGTGCTGTGGCCCTGTGGCCTGTTGGTTTCAGTCATGTGTGTGGCTGTGATGCAGCAGGAGTACAAGCATGTTCTTCTGCTCTTAACATGAACATCCTCGCATATATCTCCACAGCAACATGTCTTGCGTGCATGTACATTGTGATGCAGACATGATGTTCCCAATGTTTTCGTTACATTTGTGTGAGTGTAGATTTGAAGATTCTGAAAATTTGTATTTCATGGCCACATATCTATGCATGCATGGTTATGGGCACAAGCATGTTTTCACACACACACGCACATGCCCAGGCACAAACTGTTGCTTTCTATCTTCCAAATTACAATTCTCTCTTATTTAGAGATTTTGACTGAGATAACAGGAAAACATCCATCATCCATGTTCACAGATGTCAAAATGGAGACGGACCATACCAATGGGGACCAGACTGCTGGTTCTGACGACGGTGCCGCCTCGTCCTCCACTGTGTCTGGAAACTGTCAAGAGGGTGCTGCTGAACAGAAGAGGATAAGTCAGGAGAAGGCGGAAGCTCCCCGGCAGATTTTCCGTCTGTCCTATGTCAACAACTATGGCAGCTCTGACTGCATGCCCCCGGTCCACGATGATGAGAAACCTTTGAAGCTCAATAGTGAGTAGATCAGTGCCACAGGTATCTGGCAAGGCCTTGAGGTTTGGATTTTACAGACTTTAGGCCTTGCCACAAGCATCTTGTTGCCTTCAGCTGCATCTCATTAAACAACACATGCATACTGGTCCAGTGTTAGTACTCTTTAGTGAATTGTGATTTGGGAAAAGTGCATCTGCTCATATTATAACTCCATAACTGCCGTCTCTGCAGCTCACTGCACTTATTTCTTTTGTCTCAAAGAGTAGGGATCCAAGAGATACAAACTGAAAGGATTTTGATGTGCTTTTGATCAACAAACCAGCAGCTTTTCAAAGTGAAATCCATACATGTCGATTCCGTGTCCATCTTGTGCCCAGTTTGATTAAGTGATTGACTGTTTGTGCTTCATTTTCATTGTCTTTTATGTAGTTTTCCTGCCTGAAGAAGACCAATGAGGTAGAAACGCAGAGTGTTTGTTTTGTAATTTGTTTGTGCCTTCATCTAGCAGCATAGCAGTTCAAAAAAATAGATTATTTCAATAACAAAAACAACCTTTTTCTGTTTGTTGCTGTTGTTGTTGTACCTCTAGTAAAAAGAAAGAAGATGAAACCACCAGTTTCCTCATACTTACCTGTACTAACAAATGCCTTATCCTCTCCACTAGGCATGAAACGGTGCCATATGTCAGGATTTCTATAAAAAGATTAAAAATGAAGAGCGGGGAGCGAGCTTCCCTTTAACCATTGGGCCAACAGGACTAGTCTCCCTTTGTGAGTTCATACTCAGTTCACCCTGACAGCCTGAATTCAGTTTTCTCCTTTTCCTCAGTAAGAAAACACCCTCAACGAGACTCCTGGAGTTTAGTTTCCATGTTGGATTCTCTGAAGCGATCATTTGAGTCAGCTTTCCCCTTTCAGGAGGAAAATGCTTCGTCTTGGCCAATAGAGAAAATACCAGAAACCTGTGCTCGTCTTCACCATCACAGTTGCCATCGTCATGGAATGCCTCTACCAAGTTGACTGGCGTTTCATCTCCTCATACTTTTTTTTTTTTTTTTTTCATCTCCTCATACTTCCAGAGCCTGCTTGTGGGTGGGAAAGCTGTCACCAACCTTAACCCTCATGAAACCTGCGTCAGCTGCACCAGAGTTTCTTCATTCCTTCCATGCAACTCGTGCAAAAGTTGGATTGGTTCAACAAGGCACATAATTTTTGGCTCTCGTTGTGATAGCCTACCAGGTTTGGCAAGGATAGTGACTGACGCTTCCTGCTTCACTGTTCAGCCTAGGGTCACGGGTCCAGTGGAGACGGGTCAGCGTCTTCCCTCAGGGTGCTCTACACCCTCTACCTTGTTATGAAGCGTTGCTGGTATCTGAATGTTTGCCAGGTAGGCCTGGGTAGAGTCTGCCACCTTGGCAAGGCATTGGCTTGGAGAGCATGAGGAAGGGGCAGTTCAAGGGAGGTCAGTGGTGTTTAAGGGCAGACCCCTGTATTTTACAAGCAGGGAGGACTGGTCGCACTCTGATCATCTGTTTTAAGGTATGCTCAGTGTGTATGTGAGCAACGGGTTTCTGTTGAGCAAGGTGAGAATGGTTTGTGTGTGGACGAATGTTACAGTGATGATGATTTGGCCCTTAGCTCAGAATTTTCTCTGGTTAGAGTGGCGGTCAGCAGTGCATGGTCTGTTGTGGCTGGTACTTTCGCAGTTTCTTATTTTGATTCGTTCACGACCTTGTCCCACTGGGTTCGAGTTTAGTCCTCTTTTTTTTTCCCAAGGAGTCTGGTATTATGAATCTGTTTCTCTTCCTCAAGCATCGGTGAGGGTGTTGCAATATTATGACGCTTTTTGGAAGCATTTCTCTACTCCCACCTTGTTCATTCTGGCAGTCCGCTTGCAAGTACCATGTATCTGGAAAACGTACCAATCATTACAGATACACTTCTTCATTTACAGGTTCAACATAATCATTGAGATGCGCACTGTTTGCTCTTGTGACTCCGTCTCATCCTACTGAAATTTGGTTTATGATGACCCCATATTTTGCTTCCATTCCCATTCCATTTTGCTTCATACTCCAGGGCATAAGAGACTGTCTGTACATCCTGCATTTTAGATACTGCGAACATCTAGTTTTCGTGTTGTATTTTATTTTTGTTCTTCAACAAGTTTGTGAGCAGTCTTTCCTTCAGAATTCCTGCAGTGATGACCTTGGTCGTAACCTTGATGATGTCAACAAGTTTTCTTCTTCTGCTGAATATTTTCTTTCTTTTGCATCCATTTCTCATGATCACGATTTCATTTGTGAAAAAAAGAATTTATTATGGTATCAGAAGTTGATACAAGAGTATAGAGATTTTGGCTCAGTTGAGGCTTCTTTGGTGCCTTTTCGGCAGGGAGGAACACCAGCACCTTGAGAGACTTTAGGATGGCTTTTGCAAAAACTTTGAGGGTGATGGTCAGAGACATTGATATCAAACATGATCCCTTTTTAACGGAGTTGATCTCTTAAGTTGCATTGGGCTTTCATAGACTAAGCAGGTGTTCCAAGTGGATCCTTCCCTTAGTCCTGGAGTATCTGGCCTCAGGAGTCTTTGAACCCCTCACTGAAAGCTCTGTTGGGAACCTCACCCTTAAGACCTGCTTTCTAGTCACCCTGGCTTCAGCTTGCAGGGTCCTTGAAGTGGCATGATGATGGCTTGGTCACTTTGTCCACGTGCCTGACTCTCCTAGCTGAGATTGTGAAGCCCAGTGAGCAGCCCCTGACGATAACCTTGCCTTCGTTGACCCCTTGGTCGTCCTATCCCAGGCCCAGGCGGTCAAAGGTGGAACAGGTTAGCTGTCTTGCCAGAGGACTGGAGGAGTAACTTCAGAGGACAGAGTCAGGCTCCAGTGACTCTCGGTTATGGCGTGACAAGCTGGGTGCCTCTGTGAAACCCCAGATGATAAGCTCCTGGCTTAGGCAGGTCATCTGCCACGTTTACGTCTATGGCCAGAAACCTTTTGCTCTCAGAGAGTATATCAGGGCACATGAAGTCTGGGCTCTTTCCGCCAGTTGCGCCCTCTGGTGGAGCATCACAATCACTGACATTTGTCAGGCTGCTGGTTGGAGATGGATGGCCACCTTTGGCAAGTTTTACCCAAGAGACATGGAAGCTCTGGACTGTCTACGGGGACTGGTGTGGCTGGCAAGGCTGCTTTTCCAAAGTAAAGCTCTTGCACCCCCTTCTGTCTTTAAATGTGACACATAAAAGAGCAGCAATTGCTTGCATTAGCGTGTAAACTCTGGTTGATTGGATCCCTCCTTTTTCTGACCCTGGCTCATTTTATTTTCTCATCCTTGACTCAAGCTAGTGGAGCCTTGAGGCACAGCGGGGACAATCCTCTAACCCCCCAGCAGACAGCCAAGCTAACAGCCAGTTGGCAGTTTGGCGCTAAGCTCTAGAATGAATTATGGCCAGCCTCATGCATATTTGAGTCTGAGGATTGGACTGGTTTCTTAGGTGAGAATTCTCATCATCCTTTTTGATATTCAGGCATTTGTTTGGACAGGTAAGCATGAAAAAAAGGAATTTTACTACTAAAACTAGTTTTATGATATACTTACCTGTCCAAAGGCTAGAACACACTCTCCCCTCCATGCAGTGCAGCAGAGAAGGGGTGAAAAGTGAATTCAGATTGTCAGGATGAATCGGGTATGAACTCACGAAGGGAGACTACTCATGTTGGGCCTGATGGTTGAAGAGAAAAGCCAGCTTTTTTTTTTTTTTTAAATGGGAATCTGATGTATGGAGTTGTTTCATGCCTATCGGAGATAAGGCATTTGTTTGGACAGGTAACTACATCATAAAACTAATTATAGTAATAACATTTCCATCGTTTTATTCCCCCCCCCCCTTTTTTTTTTTTTTTTTTTTTTTTTTTTTTTTTTTTTTTTTTTGCTGTCCCAACATCTGTGCCACCTCATAGGCAGTGCACCATGCCGCTCATTCCAACACTCCGTCCACAGCCACAGCCCGGTCAGCCCCGCCGCAGCCCCGGCACCGGCAATCCACAGGGAGCAGTCTGTCAAGTGGTCAAGAGGCAGCCCACCGGAGGAGACACTGCACTGCTGCCGAGTCACTTCAGTGGTGTTCAGTGGCCCTGTTCTGATCTAAGATACGCAGGACACCACCTACTAAGCCCCCAACTGACAACAATAATTGCTTAGTCGTGGAGCTGGCATGAGTGAGCTTTCCCTCCGGAGGGCGCCACCATGTCCATCCAACGACAGCCCCCATGGACTCGCCGATACCGGTGACCCTGACGGAACCAAACCAAGGCCACAGACGTGGAGAGGACAAATAAAAATTGAGGTCACCATGAGAGCAGGGCATGAAGGGCCACAGCATTTGAGACATTTTTTTTTTATGCTGATTGATGAGAATGAGGATGATTAAGATGACGCTACGGATTTCCAATGCGGTCCGAGACTACATGACAGGGCTGTACTCTACACTTCCTTTCAAATATATCCCAGCGTCAGCCAGGCCCGAGAGATACAGGCACCTGCAGTATTGGTCAGGAAATTTGAGCAACACTGTCAGAAATGCATCCATTAAGTGGATGAAACTTGACTGTGTGGTCCCAGTCTTCCCAACTGAGTCCGCAGCAAACTCAACTCTGGTTACCACTGAACACCACCGAAGTGACTCGGCAGCAGTGCAGTGTCTCCTCCGGTGGGTTGCCTCTTGACGACTTGACATTGACTGCTCCCTGTGGATTGCCGGGCTGTGGTGGGGCTGACCGGGCTGTGGCTGTGGACGGGGTGTCGGAATGAGCGGCGTGGGTGCACTGCCTCTGAGGTGGCGCAGAGGTTGGGACAGCACAAAAAACAAAACAAAAAAAAACCCCAACCTCTGGTTAGGAGCCTGTTGGGGCAGAAAAACCCACATGACTCTGATGGGATTCGAACCCACGACCTCCCAGCCGGGAGCCCCCCATATTTTTGGTCTAATTTATAGTCCTCCTGTTTCATTTTCCTTGTTTTCACTTTCCATTTCTCACAGAGAACATCAGACCACTTTGACAGTTGCAGCTAACCCCCACACACATGAACAACCCCAAAATGATTGCAGGCTGTCATGATTAACCCAACTCATAGACACTAAAGCATCAAAACTAAAGCAGATGAATTTGATCACTGGCTACTATTAAAAAAAAATACAGAAAAAAGAAGAAAAGAAAAACTTACATGTGTAAATACTGGCAGATAATCCCAGACATACACGGGCAACAAAGGATCCAGAAACACTGATGCTGTCATGTCTTGGTTACGTGAATCCACATAACATAATACACATTAGCATCCTTTGGGGAGATAGGTCTTGGATGACTGACCATGTCCTTTGGTGAATCTACATAAGATTAATACATATTAACGTCCTTTGGGAAGACGGATGGTGGATGACGACTGTCCTGGTGGTGAATCTACATCACATTGATACATATTAACATCCTTTGGGAAGATGGGTGGTGGATGACTGACTCTTGTCCTGTTGGTGGATGCAGATCGTACCTTCATCTCCATGGACTGGTCCTGTATCGCAAGGAGGAAATTCCTCGACGAGAAAGCTGCTGAGGTAAGCTTTCCATTGATATTGCACCACTGGTCTGTTACTTCCTGAAATGTTTCCAAGCCATTTGGGTGCGTTAGGTTTGTCCAGTTATATGCTGCAAATAAATAGCCTTGTTTTAGGTGTTTTCACATACAAGCCAGGGTCCAGTGACAGGTCTGTACTCTGTGCGTCCTTTCATGATGTATCCCAGCATCAGCCAGGCCCAAGAGATGCATTCACTGCTGTATTGGTCAGAACATTAGGGCAATACTCAGACATGCAGTTATTAAGTAGATAGAATTCTGTTGTGTGTTTCATCTCTTTTGAGCTGATATAAAGTTCAGCTCGGGGTAAAAGGCCTCGGAGAATGAAAAATCCTTCTTCCGTTGGGAATCGAACCCATGACTCTCAAGCCTGCAAGTCTGCAATGCTAACCGTAAATCATGGCAGCCAGTAGCTGCCCAAACTTTGTGTTTTTTTTAAAGTCTAATTCATTTTCACACTAGCTGTTGGTTCATGTATATGATGAAGTCTTGCAGGATTCCTGTAGCCCTGCAGTGACAGTTGTACTGTTGGACTGGAGAGAGCACAAGGCCTTGTGGGTTCCCAGATTGGGTTGAAAGTCCTTGTGTGTTGAGAGCTTGTCTTGGTTCACCAATACAGATGTTTTATCATGTTTATAATTGAGGATAAGAAAAACTTGAGCTTTGTCACTGGCTATGAAAAGATCACTTACGGCTAGTTCTGTAGGTAGAATGGTTTTTGCTGTAAAATCCACAAGATGAGAATTGAAAGTGAAAATGAAATTTGTCAAATATATCTGTGATCAATGTGTGATAAAACTAGAAACTTTAGCTGAACATACAGTTGCTTAAATGCTAAATTTTTAAATGTCCAATGTTGAACAAGCATAGGCTTGTATGTAAAGAGGTCAGTTTATTCATTACTTCAGAATGGTTCCAGAGTCTTCATGAGGTCTTAAAGAGTTCCTTGATTTTCTAAAGTAGAAGTTTTTTGGGGACGTGAGAATTTCTGTCTTTAACGTTGTATTGGGCTGGATCCTTTGGTCACCACAGGAGCTGGAGCAGCATGACACGATGCGATATCGTGCCTCGCCTAAGCGCACAGTGCTGCAGCTTGAGGACTGCCTGCGCCTGTTCACGGAGGCAGAGCAGCTGAGTGAGCAGGACCCCTGGTACTGCCCCCAGTGCCAGAAGCACCAGCAGGCCACCAAGAAGTTTGACCTCTGGTCCCTGCCCCAGTACCTCATCATCCACCTCAAGCGTTTCTCCTACAACCGCTACTGGCGCGACAAGATTGATGCCCTGGTTGAGTTCCCGACAAGGTGAGTCAGAAAGGGCACTCCACAGCATGAATTGAAAACAGAAAGGAAAAAAAAAAAGAATTATGAAGATAGTTGCAAAGATCTTGTCTATGTACAGTGATTTGTATTGATTTAGATTTAAAAAAAAAAAAGAAGATAAGAGTTGCTTTCTTTCACACAAACACATGCTGACACACACAGTTGTCTTGCACATATCTGTGCTAATTTGCTGTCATAAACTCACCATGCTCATTCACTGTGCTTGCGGTTCAGTTTTATGAGAGTAAATTCAGAGCAAATGTTATCTGTCATTTTGGACAAAGTTGTTGTGGCATATGTCTGTGTTAGTACTGATTCCAACAGTTATTTCTCGTACCCAAACGGGCGTGACTGTCTGAAGTAGCTTTTACACACCTCAGGTGACTAGGATGTTGTTTGAAATTGTAAGGAGATAACTGAATCTGTTAGTTTTTTTTGTGTTTTTTTTTTTCTTTTGTCAAAAAAAAGGGGGGGGGGGGGGTATGCACTGCATATTTGATTGACCATGGTGCAGAAAGAAAGCCATTTCCTAGTTCTGCTTTGAAGGCCATTGCTCTGTTATCTCTCTCGCCTTTTTCACATTCCTCTTTCTTTCCACTACCTCCAGTCTGTTGTTTTCTGTTCTTCCATAGACAGTGGACATTGTCATGGTGGTTTTTCACAGACAAAAAGTTGAGGATGATGATGTTCATGTTTACTGTAGACACACTCATGGCTGACAACATCAGTGGGAGATGCATGACAAGGACATATCAAATGTTTTTATATGTTTATAGGTCTGCATTATTACTGTAAATTGTGTTCATTAATGTGCGTTTTTCCCTTGTTCTTTGTGGTTGAAGAGAAAAGTGCAGTGGGCTAGAGAACTGCTCAGGATGTGGCCCCTTGAATTAGTCTGTAATTGTCAGTATTAATTAGTCTATAATTGTCAGTGTAAATTAGTTCTATAAATTAGTCTATAATTGTCAGTATAAATTAGTCTGTAATTGTCAGTGTAAGTTAGTCTATGGTTGTCAGTATAGATTAGTCTGTAATTGTTAGTATAGATTAGTCTATAATTGTCAGTATAAATTAGTCCGTAATTGTCAGCATTATATCTTGCTGCTGCAGTGAAGGTGAAGGTCTGATCAGTATGGGGAGCAGAGCACTGTAGTTCTTTCACTTCCTCCTCTCCGTTAGAATGAATCTGTGTATGTGTGTGTGTATGTGTATGTGTATATGTATGTGTGTGTGTGTCTGTCTGCAGGGGTCTGGATTTGCGTCAGTACATACTGAACCACGAGAACCATGACGTCAATGTATACGACCTGATTGCTGTCACCAACCATTATGGAGGACTTGGAGGTGGTCATTGTAAGTTGTCTTTCATGAACAGCTTCACAAAGGATCAGAGGAAAGTCACAGTGGCAGTGAACTATCAGAGGTTCATGCCAGTGATACGGCAGGATGGGAGATGGAGCCCATCCCTCAGATCATCATTTAGCGCTGGGAGGACAGACAGGGTTTTCAAGTGCAACAACAAAATACAAAATACACACACACGCACACATACACACACACATACGCACACACACACACATGCACACACACACACTCTCTCTCCCTCTCACACGCACTCTCTCTCTCTCTCTCTCTCTCTCTCTCTCTCTCTCTCTCTCTCACACACACACACACACACACACACACACACACACACACACACACACACACCACACACACACACACACAGATGAGTCAAACTCATGTCTGTCAGCTCTGCAGCAAACGTTCTGATCATTTGGCCTTGAGCCCCTCTGATCATCCATACCAATGCACAAACAACACTGTGATCAGTGGAGGTGTGAAAATATCAATTTAACATAAATCACCCTAGTAATACTCTTGTCTTTTATTTCTACTTAACACAATTTGTGTACTTGAGTTTACAGGAGAGTAATATTGTGTGAACCATTTGTCAGTTGGATCATACCCTTCCTAGTCCCACTCCAGCCAGGCGTCCAGTTTCATTAATTTACCAGTGGTCATGGTGAAGCGGGCAGCGTCATGGACTTCTGGCTGAAAAGTCATGGGGTCAGTTCCCATCAGAGCCATATGTTTGTGAGGATTGTTTATCTCCAACCAGCTCCAGTCCAGAGCTGAGCTTGCTACGGGCTCAGTTGGGAAGACTGATATCATACAGTGGAGTGTCATCCACTTAATTTTGATGTGTCGCTGAAAGTGTTCATCAAATTTTCTGACTAGCACTCTTGGGCCTGGTTGACACCTTGATGTATTATGAAAGTAAGCGTAGATTGCAGCACTGTCATGCAGTCTCAGACCTGAATGGAAATTTGCAGCACCATCTTCAGCATCTCATCCTCATCAATCAGCGCAATAAAAATGTCACCAATTTTATGGCCCTTCGTACTCTGCTTTCATGAAGAACTCAGTTTTGTTTACTTCTCCACGTCTTGCCCTTGGTGTAGTTCTGTTGGGATCACTGTCAGTATGTCAAGCGTCTTAACACTGGAAATGTACCACACTGTGCTTTCTCTGCACATTCTTTTCCAGATGCTTGGTATACGTAATATGCTGTTCCATCGGTATTAATTTATCTTGGACTTGCACTCATTACGTTGTTGCTTGCTTCTTGAGCAACTGCACTATGGACCTTGACTTTTTTCCCGCAGTTTTCTCTCTGCCACCCATGTTGGTTATTCATAAGATCTCTCTCTCTCTATATATATGCTTGTTCTTTTGTTGAATGTTCTTCTAATGCTCATAGGTGTCAACCTATATGGTTTTCCCATATTGCTGTACGGGAAACCTACGATTTCGGGTCTGTACGGCCGTATACAAGTTTCAATACGGGTAAAACTGATTTGTACGGGCAAATCTTAAATCACTGAGGCAAATTGCGAGGTGAACAAATTTTCATAGCAGACGACACAGACTCTTAGCACTGAAACGGGAACGAACTAAGTAGATGATTGGTCATGCACAGAAAACAATTTTTTCTATTGTTCGGGTAATCTGCGCATGCTCGGTTCTTTCAACAACTTCCATGTGTGCATTGTTTGAATCGAGAATGGCTGTGAACCCCCCCTGCAGCTAAAAAGGCTTGAGTTGGTAGTGGGCGACACCTCAAGGAGTGTGAGTGTGTGTGTGGGTGTGTGTTATAAATCATAAACAGTAACATAGGCTCTTCTCATTCTTCCCCCGAGACATCCGTGAGTGGGATGAGCTCCCAGCACACTTTGTAGAGGCAGACTCCCCTGACAGTTTCAAAAACAGTCACCTCTCACCTCGGTGCTGACATTCTTGACAGTCTAGCTGCTGCGAAACTTCAGGAGTAAGATCAAAACAAACCCGAACTGTCCTGTATGAATGTGAGAGTGCTTGACTAGGTAGGCAGTGGGTAGGGGGTGTGCTGGTAGGAGGGCCGCTACGGCGGGGGGTGCCGGGGGCCATCACTAGGATGCCTGCCTGTAACTTCTCATCCCCTCTGATCCAGTTAGTGGGCAGGGAGTGTGTAAATGTGATCCGAAGTGAATGTTGTGATCTACTCATGCAACTTGAAGAGTTATTTCAAGCCCACATAGGAAAAAGAAAAGAAAAAAAGATTTTTTTTTTTTTTTTTAAAAATAAAGTCAGGCAGCCGGTTCATGGAAACCCTCTATTCTGTGGCAAAATAATCAGAGTGTTGATTGTGGCCACACAACAGAAGAAGAAGAAGAAAAAGAAGTGTGTGTGTTTTAAGAAGTTCTGCCTGATACTGAGTATTACATTGTGTTCACAGCAATTTTTGTTTATGTTTTTGTGTTTTCCGTAATGTGTAAGGTTTTGGGGCTCAGAATAAGGGAAAAAGTACTTTTCAGTATGGGAAGTTGTAAAATGAGGAAAATTGGGTTGACACCTATGAGTGCTGTTTGCACTCTTTAAGTCCTTTTCATAATTGATTGTTTATTGTCCTTTTGATTTTTCTTGCTTGTGGTATGTATGTGTGTTTTTTGTTTCTTGCATATGAATCCATAGTTCTTGCTCAAATACTGAATATTCAGATCAGGCTGATCTTCCTTTTTCTTGTTTACTCTTTCGTAACAGACACGGCGTTTGCCCAGAACAAGGACGATGGTGAATGGTACTACTTCGATGACTCCAGTGTGTCCTCCTCATCAGAGGAATCTGTTGTGGTCAGTACTGTTGTTTATTGGGAAGACGGCAAGTGGCATTAGGGGAACCAGGAATGCCTGCTTCCTGTCTGGTGTTTATTTTAGTTTAACACTTTTTTTTTAATTGCAGTGGCTGGAATAGCTCAGTTGGTAGAGTGCTGGACTCAAAGTGCTTAGAGCTTGGTCTCTAGTCGAGAATAGGTGCTATATAAGTATTCATTATAATTATAATAATAGATCACAATCTGCACTTCGAACTTTCATGCTCTTTGATTTTAGGACTTATTAGGTTATGCGGCATTTCATGCAGAAAATGTCAAATTTGTATTAAGAAAACTTGGCATTACTCATTTCTTTACAATTTTGAGCTCATTCCTATGTTGCTTGAGGAAAGCCAACAGCCTTTTAAAGTTTTTCATGCCACTCTTCACTGAAGTAAAAAATAAAGACAAATAGAAATGGAAGTTTGAAGCCTTTGATTTCTAATTAAATTTTGGACTGAATTGGTAACAAAGTACAGTCCTTTTCCCACTCTCATTGGTTGAACATATTACTAATCATGTGTTGATGGTTCTGGTTTGGGGAACATTATAGCCAGTTGCCATTTTATGTGTCATCGACTCACTTCTTCTACCGGAGGAGCTTTCTTCCCAGACCACCTTCATCCCATCCCTGAAATGTTGCTCTGGCTTGAAGTTGGCTAACTTTGTGGCAACATCCTATGGAAAAAGAGACATCCAGTATTTTGTGGCAACATCCTATGGAAAAAGAGACAACCAGTATTTTGTGGCAACATCCTATGGAAAAAGAGACATCCAGTACTTTGTGGCAACATCCTATGGGAGAAGAGACAACCAGTATTTTGTGGCAACATACTATGGAAAAAGAGACATCCAGTACTGTGTGGCAACATCCTATGGGAAAAGTGACATTCAGTATTTTGTGGCAACATCCTATGGAAAAAGTGACATCCAGTACTTTGTGGCAACATCCTATGGAAACAGTGACATCCAGTATTTTGTGGCAACATCCTATGGAAAAAGAGACATCCAGTACTTTCTGGCAACATCCTATGGAAAAAGAGACATCCCGTATTTTGTGGCAACATCCTATGGAAAAAGAGACATCCAGTACTTTCTGGCAACATCCTATGGAAAAAGAGACATCCCGTATTTTGTGGCAACATCCTATGGGAAAAGTGACATCCAGTATTTTGTGGCACCATCCTATTGAAAAAGTGACATCCAGTATTTATATCTATGGAAAGACATCCTATGATGAAAAAGAGGCACCAGTATTTTGTGGCAACATCCTATGGAAAAAAGATGATTTGGCAACCCGAAAGTCAGTATTTGTGGCAACATCCTGTGGAAAAATGGCATCCAGTATTTTTGGCAACATCCTGTGGAAAAAGAGGCATCCAGTATTTTGTGGCAACATCCTGTGGAAAAAGAGGCATCCAGTATTTTTGGCAACATCCTGTGGAAAAGAGGCATCCAGTATTTTGTGGCAACATCCTGTGGAAAAAGGGCATCCAGTATTTTATGGCAACATCCTTGGAAAAGTGGCATCCAGTATTTTGTGGCAACATCCTATGGAAAAAGTGACATCCAGTATTTTGTGGCAACATCCTATGGAAAAAGTGACACCAGTATTTTGTGGCAACATCCTATGGGAAAAGTGACATCCAGTATTTCGTGGCAACATCCTATGGAAAAAAGTGGCATCCTGTATTTTGTGGCAACATCCTGTGGGAAAAGTGCATCCAGTATTTTATGGCAACATCCTATGGAAAGCGTGCATCCAGTATTTTGTGGCAACATCCTATGGAAAAGTGGCATCCGTATTTTGTGGTAACATCCTATGGAAAAAGTTACATCCAGTATTTGTGTGGAAGTCCTATGGAAAAGTGACATCCAGTATTTTGTGGCAACGTCCTATGGAAAAAGTGGCATCCAGTATTTTATGGCAAATCCTATGGAAAAAGTTACACCCAGTATTTTGTGGCAAAGTCCTATGGAAAAGTGACATCCAGTATTTTGTGGCGAAGTCCTATGGAAAAGTGACATCCAGTAGTTTGTGGCAACATCCTATCGGAAATGAGACATCCAGTATTTTATGGCAACATCCTATGGAAAAGGTGACATTCAGTATTTTATGGCAACATCCTATGGAAAAGGTGACATTCAGTATTTTATGGCAACATCCTATGGAAAAAGTGACATTCAGTATTTTATGGCAACATCCTATGGAAAAGGTGACATTCAGTATTTTATGGTAACATCCTATGGAAAAAGGTGACATCAGTATTTTAGGGCAACATCCTATGGAAAAAGTGACATTCAGTATTTTATGGCAAATCCTATGGAAAAGTGACATTCAGTATTTTATGGCAACATCCTATGGAAAAAGTGACATTCAGTATTTTATGGCAACATCCTATGGAAAAAGTGACATTCAGTATTGAGCCTCACCAGGGAATGAAGAGCAGATTTGACAGCATTACTTTTTAACCAAATCTGCTTTCTTGTATTTTTTTGTTGATTAAGTTTGGGGGGGGGGGGGGTTAAAAGAACATGCATTCATGAAATTGTTATGACTTTACAGCATAGTGGACCAAGGTAATTACTGCAGGCCTAACAAGTGGTGGTGGCCAATGTTTCAGACCAAAGCAGCCTATGTTCTGGTGTACAAACGTCGGGGACAGGATCCTCCTCCTTCCACGGCCATCCATGACCCTCCCAACAACTCCAGCAGCAACACCAACAGAGAAGGCAGCGACATCAACGGCTACAACAACAGCAACAGTGACGATGAGATGGATGTTAATTGATGACTGGAGCTTCTGCCTAGCTCTCTATGTGTTCTGTAGGAAGGATGATGAGCCTGGAGTGTGGAACGAGTCGCTGAAGTGATGCTGTGTTGTGTGTGTGTGTTGGTGTTTGAGAGTATGTGCAGATATGTTACGATCTGCATTATCAGAAGAATCTGAAGTGGACTAATGTTTGATCAAGTGTGTTGTCCACTGTTTCCATATGTCATGGAGAAACTTCACTTTTTTTAAGCGTTCCCCCCCCCCCCTCCCCCCTTTCTTCCCCCTCCCCTCCTTGTCCCTTTGGCTGAGGCCTGAACAGTGTGCTGTCAGGCTGGTGATGATGTCATCCTGGTGGTGTGTGTGTGGAGAACCCTGTGTCATGGGGGTTCAGTCCTGCTGGCCTAGTTAGTCATTTATACTGTTTGTTTATGTCATAGCTCTGTTTCAATGATTTGAGATGCACACAATGTGTTGCTAAGCTTTTCACATCATCTTCACAGTGAAACTAGTAGCAGGAAGTACTATTGAACTCAGTGTGTCCCCCCACCCACCCCCCTCTCCCATCCCACCGCCCCGATAATATCTCTCTGTTAATTACTTGCTGATATTGGGTTGTTTGTGTTGTGTGTGTGTGTGTGTGTGTGTGTGTGTGTTGTGTGTGTGTGTGTGTGTGTTTGTGTGTGTGTGCCTATAGAGAAACTGCTCTTTTAAGTTCTCCCCTCTGCTAGCTGGCTACTTCCCCCTCCCCCTCCTCCTTCCTCATCATCTGTAGCCAGTGGAAGTTATGAAGAAATAGTCGTATCACAGTTGAATGTGGTACTGTTCTCCTTCTCCTTTTCTCTTCTTTATTAATGCTATGAATGAAGTATGGATGGCTTTGTGTGGTGCTGTGGATATGAAGTGAGGTGTGGATGGCTTTGTGTGGTGCTGTGGATATGGAGTGAAGTATGGATGGCTTTGTGTGATGCTGTGGATATGAAGTGAGGTGTGGATGGCTTTGTGTGGTGCTGTGGATATGGAGTGAAGTATGGATGGCTTTGTGTGATGCTGTGGATATGGAGTGAGGTGTGGATGGCTTTGTGTGGTGCTGTGGATATGGAGTGAGGTGTGGATGGCTTTGTGTGATGCTGTGGATATGAAGTGAGGTGTGGATGGCTTTGTGTGGTGCTGTGGATATGGAGTGAGGCATGGATAGCTTTGTGTGGTGCTGTGGATATGAAGTGAGGCATGGGTAGCTTTGTGTGGTGTGGATATGAAGTGAGGTATGGATGGCTTTGTGTGCTGTGGATATGAAGTGAGGCATGGATAGCTTTGTGTGGTGTGGATATGAAGTGAGGTATGGATGGTTTTGTGTGCTGTGGATATGAAGTGAAGTGTGGATAGCATTGTGTAGTGCTGTGGCTATGAAGTGAGACGTGGATGGCTTTGTGTGGCACTGTGGCTATGAAGTGAGGTATGGATCTTATAGCTTGGTGTGGTGCTGTCGATGAGAATGATGTGGTGTGCATCAGTCAGCGTCAGGTTACATGTCGTGTTGGTTCTTGCAGCAGGATGTGATAGAGTTGACAGGAGAAACGTTGGGAGTGGAGGGAGAAGGAAAGGGTGTGTCTGTGGTACATGCATGTGTGGTGTCCGAACCAGTGCTGGGATTGGCTCTTTGTTGTTTTTGTTTGTTTGTTTGAGCACCAGTAGTCCACTTGTGATATTTTAGGAGCGAAAAAAAGAACACAACAAACCCTGTTAATAATTCCGCAGAGCTAAATGTTGTTGATTGCACAGGATGCTTTCCTACTTGCTCTTTCTTGTGTAACTGAACTGATCATGAGGGCAATGTGTTTATTGGTTGTTTTTTTTTTCCCAGTTAATTTTGTATCAGTTCGTGTCTGGGTGGGCTGGATGTGACAGGTGTCTCTTTTTAAACAACATCTGTCTGTCTCTCACTTCATCTCGTCTTCATGTCGCCCGAACTGTGTAACAACATTGTAGTTTTTCGTCACTCTTGCTTTCTGATCATCTGTGTTCTATGTGGTCATCTTTGTTTTGTTTTTGTGGTTGGCGTCTGAATTTTCACCCATTGAAGCTGCTGTTTGGCCTGTTGTTCTTCTTGTATACAGGCATGTGTATGTGTGTGTGTGTATGCATGCATCAGGTATTCAGAGGGTGGAGAAGGGAGCTGAGAAATACACATTGGAAGAGTGAGAGATTGGGAAAGGAATGGAGAGTGACAGGTGTGAGGGATTACCATGCTGATGGACCTCTGACCTCAGTGATAGGGTGTTGTCATGCGTATGTGAATGTTCCAGCTCAAGAGATGGGGCATCTTAACATCGTCTGTGTATTTTTGACAGTTCGCCAGACAGCAGCCTTGGAGTTTGTGTCCAATGGTGGAGGATTTCTCCAAACAATGATACAAGGAAGCATGAGAGTTGTCCAGACAGCAGCCTTGGAGTTTGTGTACAATGGTGGAGGATGTCTCCAAACAATGCTATCAGGAAGCATGGGTCTAGGCCTCGCACAGTTGTACACAACCACAGTAGTTGTTTGCCTTTGTTTTTTATCTGGGCGTGTGGCTCACCTTGTACATGGTGGGAGATTCATGTCCTTGAGAGGTGAAGGGGTTGATGCTGAGGTCAGGGCTCTGCTTCAGTTCATGTTGTATCTGTCTGGTTTGAAGACTAAAGTCAGCACACTGTCCGCAGGCTGATTCAGTGATTGATCTGCTGCGTTCAGTGCAGTGGTCATAAACCTCAATGGATCTGCTGCGTTCAGTGCAGTGGTCATAAACCTCAATGGATCTGCTGTGTTCAGTGCAGTGGTCATAAACCTCAATGGATCTGCTGCGTTCAGTGCAGTGGTCATAAACCTCAATGGATCTGCAGTGGTCATAAACCTCGGTGGATCTGCAGTGTTCAGTGTAGTGGTCATAAACCTCAATTGATCTGCTGTGTTCAGTGCAGTGGTCGTAAACCTCGCTCTTCTTGGCTGCATATCTGCTTTTTTTTTTTCCATATGTGTGAGAGGATGGTTTTTAACTCACTGATTTCTAAGCCCTTCATTGCACTGTGATTGAAAATGAAAAATACAAAACGGTGATGGTTCTGCGAGTGCAAATACCTTTTTTGGGAGGGGGGGTCACTCCAAAGTATTTTGAATTGTCTTCTTCCATGATAGTGTGAAAGAAATCCCTATTGTTCAATGTTTTTCTCACACACAGGATATAGTAATGGGCATATCAAGGGAGTTTGAAGAGTCTTGTTGTATTTATCTGGTTTTGTTTAGTAAGTTTGTGGATGGTATGAGGGAGGAGGCCTGCCCTTTGAGTGGTCGGTGGTTTTTGTTAAGGAGACAGAATAGTTGTTTTAAAGTGTGCATTGTCTTGAAAACTACAAACTGCAACATGCATAACTTGACGTTATGCTGCTTCCCAAGAGATCAGTCTAGATTTTCCTCCTTCATAATGATATGCTCAGAGATGAAGACAGCTTGACTACTTTATTAGAGATATAACTTTAATCAACATGAGGCATACTATTAGAAATCAGCTGATTTGTTGTTATGAATAACGTACAGTGGTCTGTGTTTGGTTGAGAATCTTTTAAAAGTAGGAGCGCACACACTCCACAGATAAAGCTCATTAACACCAACAGAAAAAACCTCACTATGTAAAACATTCCAAAAACGCCAAAATGTTCTGACCAAGCTCATACATGGGATGATGAAGAATCATAGGAATGCTTTGAAGATTTTTTTTTTTTTTTTTTTTTGAGTGCATGGGAATTTGGCAGAAACATGCTCAACACTATTTCAGATTTTTAGTTGATGCACAAAAGTTGATGAAGTTGTGATTAAGCGAAAATGAAAACCATATAACTTTTAAATCAGAATATGAAAAGGTTCAGTAAATGCCCAGGAGCAAAATCGACATGCACCCACAAAATAGTAATAGTCGCCATCAGTTCTGTCCATGATTGTAAATTCTGTTCCATGTTTCATATTGAAAACATATTTGCAAATTCATGCATGATCAAGGCACATAAAAAAGTGCATGCAGTTTTGTACACAGGCAGGCAGAGAGACTTATGCTAATGATATGCTTACTGAAATCCACAAACAGATAAGTACTCACTTGTTCCCTTCCCATACACACACTGCTGCTGTTTAAGGTTACAAAATCACAGCAGCATTGATCTATGACACCGAGGCAGTAATAAGTATTGTCTGAACAGAAGGTCGATACAAAAGACTCCATTTGACAGTGTTCAGTAGTAGGCTGTCCATTCTTCAGAGGCTGGCATTTTAAGCAAATGAGGCAATTGTACTTAAGATGGCATGATAGAGCTTTGGATTTATATACTGACCAACTTTTTTAACCACATGAAGTTGGTGCAAAGCTTTAACCCGTTCGCTGCTTGAAAATGTTACAAACAAAGGCTTTCCCAGTGCCAGGGAAATCTAATGATTTGGGGTAATAATTAACAAAATATTCTAGCTCAGAAACTACAAAAGATATAACAATGAAATATATATGATTTTTGAAGGAAATTGAATGAAGATTTTGAATCTGGGCTTCTTTTGTTTAATTTTGATAATAAACAAGTATTTAGGCAATTAGATTTGGATAGATTTTTTTGCACGATCAAAAGCATATGTATTTACCACTACATCTTCATATCCAAACAAGAACACAAAGCAAAAAAGTTGAAAATAAAGTTTGTATTGTCACACTACACCTGTAAATGAAAGTAAAACAGTTTAGAAGTCTATCAAGACGCTCACACTCTATGCAGACAGGTCAGTCCACGACCACGCCCCCCTCTCCCCACCACGCCCCCTTGCTGGACTTCAACCCTCTCTTTCACTGCTCCTCTTCCCCTACCTTTCCCTCTGCCCCGTGCCACGCCGCAAGCAGGCCGTGCTCCCCTCTTGCGCTGACTATCACGTCACTGACCACTGGCACGCAGTGCAGAGTACACACTAGGCGAGCTTGTTCGACGCAGGCAAACCAGTCAGCTGAACACACATTGAGGTCACACAGCCCGACACAATAACTGACGAATACGGTCGGCAATTCCATCACTATCATCATCTCACCTTCATGCTCGAGTGAGTCGTTGAATAAAAGATTATTGTCTTTGTCAAAAATCATTAGCAGAGCCTGCTCAGCTGTGTAAATATGTTGATTTGGTCGCTGCGCTTGTCGAAGGTTGTGCCGCCATCTTTGCAAGCGAGACAAAGTGCTGGCTGGTCATCCAGTCAGTGATGAGAATAAATGGGCTTTCCCCTCACGTGTGGTCATTTACATATCATTTTAATACTACAGACATATAAGGCTTACTACGCACACTCTATTTAAGTCCGTTGATAGAAATAGTAACGAATGAAAATTCAAGAAAAATGCATGACGTCAGTGGACGGCCCATAGGCACTGGGAAAGCATTTTTAATGCGGCGTCGGCTGACGGCTTAAAGGCACTCTACGGGTTAAGTATGGAGACATTTTAGAGATGTAATACTAATAGATTAGGAAAAAAAAAAGATGAGTAGTGTGGTTTTATGCTTTTTGAGTGTGCAGAAAAGGCAATTACAGGTTTGTTAGCATCAGTTGAGAGTACATAGGAACAGAGCTGATTTAACAATATTCAACTCAACATTACGCATTCAAATGGCACCAACAGTAATGCTTGGACCTCAAACCATTCTTTTTATTTAAAATGAAGAGTGCCTGTTCCATTCAGTTGTATGAAAAGTGGAAGTTGATTTGAGCTGAGGCTTTTTTTTTTTTTCCAAGAAGACATTCGATCATGTCAGTTCTGTGTTCAGTTGATTCATCTGTTTATAGGTTTGTACTATCATATTAAAGGATTGCAAGCTAAAAGAGCAGATTTTCTTGTAGAGAAATAAATCAGTCACTACCCCAGAAGAGTGAGAGACGGCGAGTAGGAATGTAACGGAAAAATGTTCACACATGTAATGGCTCTTGCTGTCAGACCTTGATTTTTTTCTCCTTTTTGTGTTCATAAGGTGTAATAGTGTAAGCTGGAGGCAAGAGTCAAGAGTGAAAGCTAGGGCAGTTGCTTTTTAAGATATAACTGCAGAAAATAGTTTATGGAGATAAATTTAATTTGTCCAAGCAGAATTCCTCTGTGTGTGTGTGTGTGTGAGGGAGAGAGAGAGAGAGTGTGTGCGTGTTGTATTTATAGTGTATTTTCATATTGAAATTGTGTTCTTTCCTTTCTATACTTGGTGTTCCAATGAGAGAGAAACGAATCTCTCACTTGGCCTCCATCTTAAGAAGCATGTTGCTTACAGAGATTAGATAAGTTTCAGTGATTTTCATTAGCTTTATTTCGTTAATGTGTTTAAAGACAAATTATGATCTTATCAGGTAGATTGAATACTCTTTTTTTTGTTGTATATTCTGTTGTCACATTTATTTTAGCTGTAATTTGATTGTTGGATAAAGCAAATCTTGTTTACGCTGTGATCATTGCATTCATTGTGGTATTGATGTTTTCCTTTTTTTTCTTTTCTTTTTTTTTCTTAATGTTTCTGTGGAAACGGCATACTCCTTAAAATTACTGTGTTCAGTGTAAAGAGTATATAGAGACAATATTAACATTACAAAATGAACATAGATGTTTTATGCATAGATAAAGTGCGAAAAAAACCCAAAGGAGCACATGCAATGCTTTGCACTTCATTTCCTTTTTCAGAAAAAAAAAGACAAATGCTGATGGTTTGCATTATAAAGTACATACCAAAGCTGGCTTACAGTGTCCTTTCTCTGGCGAAGTTGTTTATTAGAAATACATTGGTTTGGGACAGAACATGGTAAAAGGAGAAAGTCTTCTCAAATGCTGCATTTCATATTGTCCTTCTGTAGTGGAGGGTTTTATACTGTGTATCTAGAATTGCATGCAAATAAAGATTTGGGGATATGATTATATTTACCGTTGGATTTATTTAAGTGTAATGTCATTCAAACTGCAGGAGACCTTGTATGCTTGGGGGCAATGGCAACAATAAAGAGGTTTGATTTTTGAAAGCTGTGTGTGTGTTCATTCACTTCTTGACGGGGGGGGAGGGGGGGGAGCTTGAAGGGGACGCTGGGAACTGCTGCGTATTTGATCCTGTCTCCCCCTCCTGGCACAGTGCTTAACCGTTGTTTTGTTTCTGCTGTTCAGATGTGGGAATTCAGGTTTTGAAGGGGAACTCTACAGTCAAGCAAGCTTACCTGTGATGTTGGTTTAAGATTTTTGCTGACCAGTATGAAGTCAGGATGGGATCAGACTAGAGAGCACAAGTTTGTTGGGCTGAACTTGCAAACTGCAAAGGCAGGACCAGGCAAGGGTGGAAAAGTAGATCAGAAGAAGGTAATGACCTGTGTAGTGACAGGAACAGCAGCAAAGCTTGCTTTTATCTCTGTACAAGTTGTTGAAGAGCAATGCACATGATGACATCCTGATTTAGTAATCATCTGCAAAACCACGGCCAAACCAGGGCGGGGGAAGGACCACCGGAGGACTGGGCACTCTTTGAACCTTTGCGAGGAGGACACCAGTCCAGGAATGAGAGCTCCTGGGGGCACGCAGAGCCTCTCCTGCTTCTCCTGCCAAACCTACGTGCAGCCGCCTCCCACCAGCCCCATGAGGACTGGATGGGCGTGAGAGGCCAACAATACAGGTAAACTTGTTTGAGTTTTGTTTCCCAGAATTCTATCAGGGTTCTGCATCATGCAAGATGTAAAAAAGACTATACACGTATTAAACTTTATTTTCCTGAAGAACAGCTTTTCTAGAACAACCTTGTGTGGCAGTAGAGGTACTGATGCTTGTCCATCCGGCAGTTATCAATATAGTCTTTAACACTTAAGAATTGGAAAATACCACAGAGTAGTCAAACACTTCAGAATTGGAAAATATCACTGAATAGTCTTAAACACTTCAGAATTGGAAAATAACACTGAGCAACTCTTCCTACTGTTTGAATATATCATACTTTTTACGCACACAAAGCACCATTGCTGCGTAGTGCCAAAACTCGCACCTTTCATTCTTTGGGTTTTGCTTGGCCTTGTGGAAAAGCTTCATTCACAGTGGGCATGTGCAAGTGTGGGACGGAAAACGCAAAAATCAACAACAGGCTAAGTGACAGGCAAAGGGCTGTGGCAGGTTTTAATAAATGCCGGGGACTTCCGGTCATTGAGGTGCAGTGGGATAAGATCAGAAAGGGTTAAAGGAACATTGCCCAAATTTTTTATATCGAGGCTGAATGTGTTAAGTCAGATGTCGATATAGTCGTGTTCACACCAGGTTTGGATTAGCAGACCCTTTCAAATGCCTTGTGGTGTTTCGGGAGATGCCGCGGTGTGAGTCCTGCCAGGTGATGGAGAACTTGGTTTTAGAGTTTGTAATGTGTCCGAGCACTCAAAACAAGCCTTTGACAGGTGACAGGGCAGATGTGAGCTGTGGTGCCAGTTCCTCTTGATGTCATGTTTGTGTTAGTCTTGACCAGGTCCCCACTCGTATGTTTAACCTTTTGCTTACTCCGAAACATCAGGCAGATTTGACCTTGCTGCCCTGAAACTAGCAGACACAGCATCACTACACTTTGCTGAGAACAGTGGAGAGGATATACACGAAGTTTGTGATTATTTGTAAAGAAATTGAGAAATCCCATTTCTGCATCCCATGTAATGCCTTGCATGGTTGACAAGGTTTCTGATCAAAGACCCTCAAAGGATGAGAACCAGTGGGTCTATCATCATTCAAAGAAAATTTAGAGACAACACCTTTAACTATGTTGACTCCACAATCTACAACCTCTGCCCTCTTGGAGGACAAAGATCAATGTGGATGTAGAGGCAGGAAAAGAAGTCAAGTGCTATGCAGTATAGAAAAGTAACCACCTCTCAAGCCATTTATTAAAATTGGGCACAATCTTCTCCACAGGTTGCAAGGCCACCGTCTTCCCAATGAATTCAGTGAATTGTCTGACCGTCGGTTTACCTTTCTGTATCAGCTCTTCCTTCAATGATGGAAACAGTCATGGATACAGAACCCAACGGAAAGCCCAGAACTGTTTGTGCCGTGTGGATTCAGAAGTGTCGTGTGCAGCATCCTGCACTGTTTGTATGCAGTATTCATGTGTTGCCCTGTAGCAGTGTGTCCAACAGGATGATGATCACTGCTGATGAAGGTGTGCAGTAACGGGTTTCTGGGTCTGTGTACACTTGGTGAGTCTCCAAATTCCTGGGGAAGTGCTCTGAATTACAACAGGTGGTTTGGGGATACAAATGGAAGGACTGTACTACTGGCGATGTTGACAGAGTAGTCAGCATCCCTGAGGTCAGTGGAGACAAAGGAGCAGTTCAGTTTCATTAAACTAAAAGCCTGTTTTTAAGTGTCCAGTCCATTATGAAATGAATTTTCTCAGTGCATTTGTTCAGCTGCTTCAGATTCAAGATGGTCTGAAATAACCATCCTTCCATCGAAGGAAAACACTGGAAAAGTTATTTCCCAGGGATGATGACCTCATGGATAGCACCATACCGTTCCCATCAAAGGCTTTCCTGTCTGACTGATTAGAATTCTTAGCCTGAGTAATGAACATTTCTTTTTATTTGCAAGGCAAGTGATGGGTTTGAGAAGAACTGAATACCAGTAGTAATCCCTTCAAGCTGATCGGGCAAGATCCATTCATCATTAGTTATTTGCTACCAGCTGTATTTGTGATCAGCATTTTTTTTCTCCTTAAAAAGACATTCTGATGAAGGGAGGCATGTAGGGATGTGAAGATGTGTCAGCACTTGCACTGCCATTGGCAACACACGCCTTAAAGCAGTTAGTTTTAAAGTGTATCATTCAGGCAGAACAGCATATGCCACATGCACAGAGGTGCAACATCTACCCAAAGGAACTCTGACTGCTGCTGTCGACAGAACACCCGAAACAGCCCAGCAGACCCCTTTGCATCTTAAAACAGTCAGATGGCTATACATGAGCACCACCAACAGGACCTACAGCCACCAGGGAATTCCCATGCTCCAGTGGGGATCAACTCTGCTTCCAGCCTGGGCCTGCAGAGCCACCTTTGTCTTCATCGGTGAACTGGACGACATCAGGGAATTCCCATGCTCCAGTGGGGATCAACTCTGCTTCCAGCCTGGGCCTGCAGAGCCACCTGTGTCTTCATCAGTGAACTCCAGGACATCAGGAATTCCCATGCTCCAGTGGGGATCAACTCTGCTTCCAGCCTGGGCCTGCAGAGCCACCTGTGTCTTCATCAGTGAACTCCAGGACTACAGTCTCCTTTCCTTGGACGTGGGACAATTAGCCAGTGTCAAAAGACAAAAGACCAAAAGCAGATGCAGGCTGAGAAGGCACAAGTTGTAAGTTGGTGTCTGCGTGTCTCGTATCTGGTACTGTTAAACAGGATCACTGTTCTTGTTTGACAGGATTCACACATATGCAAATAACTGGGAATACTTCTGAAAATTTTGTGGTAGAATTCATTTTGAAAAAAAATTGGCAAGTGTCCATGTGTTGAAACATGAGAGGACAGGATAAAGAGGTGGAAGATAAATGTGTGCTTTTTTGTCACTTCAAGTCAGACAGATTGAGAGTAAAAAAATGTCTTGATCTGAAACCACAATTCTCGTCTGCTTCAGAATGGAGCACCTGAAAGAGTTCATGAAATCAATACATAAATCTGCTGTTTTGATGACATATGGAGACAAATTGATCACTCTCCCTTGGCCCCCCTTTCAGATTCAGGAATTGATTCATGACATTGTAATCACAGGCTTGGATACTTGCCTGGGTAATTAGAAGCGGAGCTCTGCATGTGTGGGCTTTGTTGGTTCCCCTGCATCTCAGTATCTGTCAAAGTGACCTGAACTGCTAGACTACGAAGGGGAATTTGGGCACTACAGTGAAACTGAAGTTAACATTGTCAGTCTTCGTTTTGGCTGCATGGAGATTGGGAATATGTTTGGAACGGCTTGACATGTTTTTCTTGTGTGCTTTGGTAGTTTCCATCATTGCTACAAGCCACTGTCATCTTCCCGTTTCAGAAGATGAGAGAGAGGTGTGCAAAATGCAGACAGCCCTGCTGATTATGATGACACAGTCGAAACTTTAAAACATTTTGTTGGCATTGCAGAAATCATTGATGTCAAACCCTGTCTCATAAAGCGTGCCTTTCTTTTTTTTCCCCCAAGTAATTTGACTTTTTGGGCATGTTAATTCCTCAGTTTGGACATTCCTGTATAGTTGTGAAAAAATGATTATAAACGCATCGTCAAGATCACAAATTAACTGCCACCATATCTGCACTTATAAAGGACCTATGACCAGTGATCTCGCATTTCCCCCAACACCCAACCTGCAAGTGCTGGAAGTGAAAACAAAGGCCATGGCACAAATCTCACAATGCTTCCCAGCACCCACCCTTTCAACAGTTTTGTGTTCTATCGTCTCCGGTTTCAGCTGCTATACCCAGACCTGCCAACCATTACGCATTTTGCGTAATTTATTATGCCCAAGTGATAATTCTTACGCCCTTATGCATTTAGCCAAAAAATTACGCATTGAAAGTTTTCACACACACACACACACACACACACACACAACACACACAAAAAAAACGGATGAAAAGATCGGCTTATGTACACACACGCACGGCACCGTGCGTATAACCAGTAATCTTCAAGAAGCGTTTCCTGTCATGCGCAGTTCATTTCACCATCTTTACCATTCAGCGAAGTTGGCGTCCTTTTGAAGTTTTAGCTGCGAAAATGTCGAGACGTGGAGCAGAAAGTTCTGGACAAGATGCGAAAAAGAAAAAACTTGGTCAAAAGTTCCATAAAGAATACTCGGAAAAGCTCCCCTGCATACGACCTTCGGCTAAAGGTGTAAATTGTGCAAGGTGTACCACTTGCGAGTCGGACTTCACAATTTCCCATGGCGGGATGGTGGATGTGAAGCATCACCTTGAGTCATGCAAGCACATTGATTCCTCTAACACGCCGAATTCTTCCAGCACACACACACACTAACACACACACACACTAACACACACATACACACTAACACACACACACACTAACACACACATATACATATATATATATATACTGAGGAAGAGTGAGGGGGGGGGGGTAATCAGGAAGGGAGAAAAACATGTAGACTTCACACAACAGAGAGAGAGAGAGGGAGGGAGGGAGATAGGATAATGTTGCTTATAGCCCAGCCGACCGCAAGGGGCCACATCAGGGCTGTCACCACGTTAAAATCAACTCACAAGTCATTAAAAAAAAAAAAAAAAAAAAAAAAACCTTTCACACATCTCTTTAAATGACATCGTCTAGAAACGCACCAGAAACTTCGTTAAAAATCTTTCATCCGTAAAATCTTAAATCAGATGAAAAATGTTAATCTCTCTCAAAAACTCAAAGATCACGTCAGGCGGAACATCCCTGAACAGGATTTTCATGGACTCCGCTGTAAAATGTTTGTGTCTCACATTGTGCAAGTCCCAACACTCTAAAAGAATATGTTTCATTGTGAGTGGCACATGACATGGAATGCACCACGGAGCTTCCTCATTCTTTAAAAGGTACGAATGGGTAAAATACGAATGGCCGGTGTGCAGCCGGCACAGAACTGTTTCTTCTTTACGGCCACCAGACGTAGATGGGAGGAACTCATTAAGGTTTGGACGGATCTGAAAGAGTTTGTTATCCGTCTGCGTGTTCCAATCCTCCTGCCAGAGGTCTCTCACATAATCATTAATTTTGGGTTTCAGATCTGAGCAAGGGATATAAATATTGGACAATTTCTCTCTTGTGGCATTCTTGGCTAAACGATCAACCATTTCGTTCCCTCCGATGCCAACATGACCAGGAACCCAAGCGAGAATAATGTTGTAACCATCCGCTTTCAACTTGCTAAAAAGCTCAAAGAAATGTAATAGTTCTGGATGCTGAAGGTTGCGGCCAGCTATGGCCTCCAAAGCTGACAGCGAATCCGACAGAACCAGAAAGTCCCTCTTGGTAGATTGTGAAATTATTTTCAATGCCAGAACCAGAGCAGTAACTTCAGCAGAATAGACAGAGGCATCTGGAGGTATATGTTTTAACAGTATCTGAGAAGGAGCACCAGGGCAATAGGCTGCACAGGCCACTCCATCCTCAGACTTGGAACCGTCAGTGAAAATTTTCTGACAGGATGGAAATTTTGAACAGAGGTCAGCATACAATGCCTTGTATGCCTGAGAGCTGGTGGACTCTTTACGAAAAGCTGCGAGATCAAAACGAATCTCTGGTGTGAAAAAGGTCCACGGAGGCTGATCCGGAAACTTGGAAAAATCAGACACAACTCCTAGCTCTAGACCTGCATTCCGCGCGTGTGGCTGCATACGAACACCAAACGGCGGAATACAGTTAGGGTTGTTTTCGAATTTGTTTTGAAACTGGGGGTCAAAGACACAGTCATAGGCAGGATTCTGTGGTTCTGAGAACAGTCTGATGTAGTAATTTAGAGACATTTTCAGCCTGCGGTTGGACAGTGAGGGTTCACCTGCCTCTGCGTACAGGCTGTACACAGGGGTGGTGCGGAATGCTCCAAGACAGAGACGAAGCCCTTGATGGTGGATAGGGTCCAAGAGTTTCAGATAAGAGGGTCTTGCAGAGCCGTACACAGCACAACCATAGTCCAGTTTGGAGCGGACCAGGGCTCTGTAGAGATGCAGCAAAGTTTTCTTATCAGCGCCCCAGTCAGTGTGTGCTACGACCCGCAGAATATTCAGAGCTTTCTGGCAAGAGGTTTTGAGATTTTTAATGTGGCTGAGAAAGTTGAGTTTTTGATCAAAAATAACTCCAAGGAATTTGGCTTCTTTTACAGCTGGAATGGTGGACATGTCCAGACGAATTTCAGGATCACCAAAAAATTGACGAAAATTGTGAAAATGGATTGACTGAGTTTTGGTACGTGAGAAGGTAAACCCGTTTTCCTCGGCCCACTGCTGGATCTTGTTGACACAAAGTTGGAGTCGACGCTGTACGCTGGGGTAAGAAGCTCCAACTGCGTACAGCGCAAAGTCGTCAACGAACAGAGAGGACTCAGAGCCCTGGCTTACCGATTTCACAATATCGTTGATTTTAATGCTGAAAAGAGCAGGAGAAAGGATGCTCCCTTGAGGGACACCCAACTCCTGCCCATGGATGTCAGAGAGTGTGGTGCCAACACGCACCTGGAACTGTCGATCAGCCAAAAAGTTCTGTATGAACAGAGGCAGGTGACCACGGAAACCAAGTCTGTGCAAGTCCAGAAGAATTCCTGATTTCCATGTGGTGTCATACGCTTTTTCGAGGTAAAAAAAGATAGCGACCACATGCTGTTTATTGACAAAGGCATTGCGGATGGTGGTTTCCAGACGGATTAGATGGTCGACTGTCGAGTGGTATTTCCGGAACCCGCACTGTTGACTGGCCAAAAGGCCATCGGTTTCCAGCTTCCACATCAGACGGGAGTTGACCATCTTCTCCATCAACTTACAGAGGCAGCTAGTCAGAGCTATCGGACGATAGTTGGAAGGGTTGGTAAGGTCCTTTCCAGGCTTTGGAATTGGAATGATCAGGGCTTTCCGCCAGGAGGGCGGAAAGCACCCTGTGGTCCAGATATGGTTGTATACTTTAAGAAGAGTCTGGAGACAGCTTTCTGGAAAATGTTTCAAAACCTGATAATGAATATCATCCAGACCAGGGGCAGAATCAGTGCAGGTTTGTAAAGCTGTTTTCAGTTCATTGATTGAAAAAGGGAGATTGTAGGCTTCAGAGTTGTCTGATGTGAAATTGTATAAAGATTTCTCTCTGAGTTGTTTGTTTTTTAAAAATGCTGCAGATTTATTTGAAGATGAGGATTCTGTTGGATGGTGGAAGCCAACAGATTGGCAACAGCTTGTTTGTCAGTGACCAGAGCATCGGCAAGTTTCAAGTGATGAATGGAGGGGTTGGTGTTTTTCCCTTTGATTTTTCTGATGATGTTCCAGACTTTTTTCTTTGAAGTTTTTGATGTCAGCCCGGAGCAGAAGTTTCTCCAAGACTGACGTTTACAGATTTTGAAAGTGTGTCTCGATTTGGCGCGGAGTTTCTGATGGGCTCGAGCGTTGGGACCTGAAGGTCGTTGGTATACCCGACGCTGAGCCCGTTTGCGAACTTTTGAAATTTGTTGGCAGTCTGAATTAAACCAGGGTGTTTTGGGCATTTGGAGTTTATTGGAAGACATTGGAATACAGGTTTTAGCACAGTTTATCACAGTATTGGTCAGAGATTCTGCTGGGTCTGGACTCTGAAGAAAATCAACTTCCTGGAATTCTTTTGAAATATTGGTTACAAAGAGATCCCAGTTGGCCTTCTTATAATTAAAATGTTGTGAGACAGAGATGTTTTCAGTTAATAAGGGTTTTAAAAGAACAGGGAAATGGTCACTTCCGTGCAGATCGTCATGGACAGACCACTCATAGTCCAGGACCAGCGAGGGGTCACAAATCGACAAATCTAAGCACGAAAGTGAACCTGTGGAAGAGTGGAGGTAAGTTGGAGCTCCATCGTTCAGACAACACAAATCAAAGTCTGAAAGGACATCCTCAAGAAGCAGACCTCTGGATGACGAACTGACACTACCCCAAAGAGGATTGTGACCATTAAAGTCACCCAACAGCAAAAAAGGTCGAGAAAGTTCTTCGATCAGACTGACAAGGTCCTGACGACAAACCGGGACAGAAGGTGGCAGATACAGTGAGCAGATTGTAACAGTCTTGTGGAGAGTGACTCTCGCAGCTACAGCCTGAAGGGAGGTAGTCAGAGCGACAGGACTAAACAGCAAAGTTTTGTGTAAAAGAAGGGCAACACCGCCTGACAGTCCCAATGTGGATGGTTGTGCAGGTTTAGAAAGAATATTAAAGCCAGAAAGAGTGAAGGTCTTCTGGCTTTGAATTTTAGTTTCCTGAAGAGCCATGACGGAAGGTTTTACAGTTTGACACAGAAGTTGCAGCTCCTCAAGATTTGAATTTAGGCCACGGATATTCCAATGGACTAGTTTACTACTATCCATGGTGCAGAGGATGAACAGGAGAGAAGTCAGGTCATCTCCTCATCATCGTCTGCATTCAGTGGAGCAAATTTATTGCTTAGTTTCACTGGACTGTTTGGGTCTTCAGACCTGCTGGCAGACTTGCCCACAGGTGAAGAAGGTCTGGATTTTGGAGATGGTGGAGGTTTCTTCCTCATCTCCACCATCTCCACACTTGGTTGAACTCCCTTGCCCGCACGGGCACTGCTCGAGGAAGTTCGAGGCGGGAGGCCTGGCTTTTTCATCTGCCCAGCAGCAGATGGAGTAGACTGCTGGGCAGTCTGAGGGGTGGCGGATTTTTTGCCTCCACCAGGGGCACCCACTTTGGGTTGGAAGGCGGTGGACTTGCTTCCACCAGAGCTTAACGGTCTTTCTTGCAATGTCTTGGTGAAAGTAAAATTGTCAGTCTGGCAGCAGACTGAACGGGTGGAAACTTTCTTTATAACGGAAGCATAAGAAGACACTGTTGACGTCTGACTGCCAACAACCTGTTTGCGGGCCTCAAAAAACGAAATTTTCTTTTCAGTCTTCACTCTTTGGATGGTGGACTCCTGAACCCAAACAGGGCAGTTGCGTGAAGAGGAGGGGTGGTCGCCACCGCAGTTCGCACAATGAGCCGGGTCTTTACACGGCCCATCATGGGTTGCCTTGCAACAAACACCACACACCTCCTGCCCAGAACAGCGGTCTCTGACATGTCCAAACTTCTGGCATTTGAAACACCTCAACGGGGATGGGACATACAGTTGGACACGTACATTTAAGTATCCGACTTTAATGACCGGAGGCAGCACAGGGTTGCAGAATGTCAGAAAGAGGGTGTTGGTGGGCACTCTTTCTGCACCTTTTTTGACTGTCACCCTATGTACCTCTGTCACACCTTGGGACGCAAGTTCTGTCTTGATCTCCGCTTCCGAGACACCTTTCAAATCCGGGCACCGAATAACCCCTTTGGTCGAATTTAACTGCTTATGGGGGGTCACCCGGATCTCTCTGTCCACAAGTTTTGTTGCCCTCAGCAGCTGCTCCGATTGCCTCTTTGATCTGCACTGGACGAGGAAAGTGCCATTCCGTAGCCTTTTCACTGACTGAGGGTCACCTGCTAGACCCTGAAAGCCCTTCTGAATAGCAAAAGGACTCAGAGCAGAAATAGGTTTTTCCTGCTCTGTCCCTTCAACCACAAGCCAGGAAGCCCAAAAACCTGTCATCTGTCTCGTCTCCATATCCGAGTCACTGTCGGAATCGTTATGACCAGAAATGGGGTCCACTGCCTTCCTCTTTTTTATGGGGGGTGTGATTTTGGATAAAGCCATGATTTATGTTTAGAAATTTCGTCTCTCCCTTACCCACCCACCATGGAGTCCAACTAAGGGGCCAGGGCCAAGAACTCATTGTCTTGACCCCTTCCAGGCTTCAGAAGAGATATACGACAAACAGAAGCCTACTGACCCTATCCCCCCTGATCATGCCCAACTCCCGGGAACAGAGAGCTGAGCACTGCAGGGGTTCCCTTGGCCAGTCGGAGAACTGCCTGTCTTGACCCAGCCCCACGAAGGGGAAGCCGATTGATACACCCGGGCCAGAGTGTACCTCCTGTCTAGGAGAGGTCCGAGCCAAAGTGATGTGTTGAGGGCGTTGGCCCTCTCAATCACCAGGATCTCATCCCCCTCCGTCACAGGTCGCACCGCACGGCAAACGCGGCGGATCTTAAGAAGACCACAGAGAGAAAAAGAGTGTGCAAAAGAAGGCTTGAAAGGGAGACGAAGAAAGAAAAGAACCGTTAAGAAAGGCAGAAGACAGAATAGGAAAAAGGTGGGTTACTATTTGTCTGGGCCCTCACTCCTAACCTTTCTGACATGGGAGACCCTACCAGGGGCATCAATTCCTACCACGTAATGCTTGGCCAGTCAGCAGCTTGGCTATACAGGCCTAGAAGCATTGACAACAACTAACCATCTAGCTGAGTACTGATGCCCCCGTCAGCAAAGCCTAAAAGATCACTGGACCACGCAAGCCCTCCGACCACGGCAAGGTTGCAACCCCCGGAGGGGAGGGAGGGAGAATACTCATGCAAACGCATACATGAGGGAGGGAGAATACTCATGCAAACGCATACATACTCAACAGTATGTGTATTTCCAGTGTATTCTACATTTTCATAATTTGTAAAGATTTCTTGTGATACTTAAAAGAAAAGCTTGTTTTTGAAGAAAAGTAAAGTTCACAAAAATTGTGCGAACAATTTAATCGCATCGTGTTTGTTTGAAAAAAGGTAAGTGTCGCGCTTGATTACTCTTAGCTCTCAGAAATTACACATTTCTGCCTCACTGAGCTTCAATTCTTACTCATTGGTCTCTTAGGGGGTTGGCAGGTCTGTATACCACGTTCTTCACAGGCTTTTTTTCTTATGATGGTGCCTGTCTGCTTTTTCCCAAACAGATTGGACAAATGACCATACATGACCTTCACCTTGTCCAAGAGCATTGGCGTTGCACTTCCCTTGGGCGAGCATCACGCCATTACAGACACTTTTTGTAGGATTGCTTATCACACTAATTTTTCTACACATTTGCCAGGGTTAGGCTTGGGTTCCCGGTCATGTTGGCATCGGAGGGAATGAAATGGCTGATTGTTTGGCCAAGAATGCCACAACAGAGAAACTGTTTTACATACCTATTCTCTACACAGACCTAAAACCTAAAGTTAATGATTATGTCAGAGGCCTGGCAGGAGGACTGGAATACACAGACAGATAATAAACTCTTCCAGATCCGTCCAGACCTAAAAGAGTACCTCTCATCTACCTCTGGTGATCGCAAAGAAGAAACGGTTTTATGCTGGCTGCATACCGGCCTTTTGTATTTTACTCTTTCGTACCTTTTAAAGAGTGAAGAAGCTCTGTGGTGCATTCCATGTCATGTTTCATATGAAACATATTCTTTTAGAGTGTTGGGACTTGCATGACGTGAGACATAAACATTTGACAGCAGATTCCATGAAAACCTTGTTCAGAGATGTTCCACCTGATGTAAACATTTTTCATCTGATCCGAGATTTTACAGTGGAAAGATTTTTAACCAAATTTCGGTTGTGTTTTTAGATGTATTATAAAGAGTTGTGTGAATGAATAACGTGAGTTGACTTCAACGCGGTGACAGCCCTGATATGGCCCTTTGTGGTCGGCTGGGCTATAAGCGACATTACCTTACCTTACTAGGGTCAGCCTTCTTATTGTCGTGGGTACTGTTCCTGGACTAACAGCATGATGTATCTGATACATCCTTTGAATATCTGGAACTGGAATCAATCCTGAGTGTCTTGTGGCAGCCAGGAGGAAAAGAAGACAGTATGTGAAACTCCGACCACAGACTCCTTTCTATTGTTTATGTTTACTTATGTTTCGTTTATTCAAACATATATGTTCACTGTACTCTTAGCTCCAAGCAAAGTCAAAAGTAAATAAATCAACTATTCACCCCATTTCATACGTCTATAAAGGAAAGAAAAAAAAAATCAAATTTGATGGCAATAAACATTTTACTCGCATTTCTCTCAACAATGGGGAGAGTACTTTAACAACTCTGCTACTCTGACATGGTGAAAGTGATTTGCATAGTCGAAAAGGGCTTTTTGTGTAAGTAAATAACAACACTCGAACAAAACCATCCTCTCACACAAAAACATTGTTCTGTTGAATACTTCCCACCTGCTGCAGAGAGTAAATGGAAAGAAATAGGTTGGACTTGGTAAGCATACAGACCGGTTAAAACGACCATCTTATTTTCCTTTCAGGTGCCATGTATTAAATCAAACCACATTTTTTCCCCCATGATGTTTGAGCTCCCGAGTCGACAGTGAAAATTATCACAACAAACATTCAGTATGTTTTCTTTCCCTTATTTCTTTGTCACTCAATCCGCTTCCACACAGGAATTGTTAGAAATTTTATTTTTGTGTAAATTATATGCCAACGTTTTGCACAAGCATAAGTAAGCCATAAAAACAATGGCTGCATGTACAACAAAAGTACATTTTCAGCAGTAAAAACTGTACAATTTTGATAAAGTAGTAATCTATTGTTTGGAAAAAAAGAAAAAAAAAATCAGCAGAAATTCTGTCATACTGTGGTCATGTGATGGCACAATAAATTACAACAATTCAGTTTCTTTATAAACAGCTCAATTTCAGTGAAAGCAAAACACACACAAAAAGTTTGAAAGGAGTGATGTTACAAACTTTGTCATCTTAAATGCTGCTGCTGTTCACAGTAACTGTCCATGTCTGGGACATTCACAACAGCATCGCTGTCACGTGATGAAAATCACTGACAAGATAATTCACAAGTATCTCTGAGCAAAAGTTTAAATTCCCAGCAAGGAAAGACAGGGATGCTCCCTAGTCTGATGCCAGGAACTCTCCCTGGAGAAAAATACATAAAGAAACCTGTCTGCTCCTCTGAATGACAGGACTGTTCACATGACGCCATTCTCTTCAACCCTGTTTGACCAGTGGTGCGGCTTTTCAGTGCCCTTATATATGTTCATATCTATCCACAAAAGATCTTAATTTTCTTGCCTGGTAGCTTTGATTTCAGCTGCCTTAGGCCCCTTCCCTTGGGGAGAAACAACAATTCTTCAACAAGTCTGATTAACTGTTATGTGTACAATTGGCAGAGAAAAAAAAAAAAACCCTCATCCGAACACAGAAAGGTCAAATTTTACACACAGTACCTGGAGGTGGGTGGAACACTGGAAACTGTTGTCAATATTATGTAACTTCATAAAAATGGAATTACAAAATAACCACGCACATGTGCTGCAGCATTACAAAATAACCACGCACATGTGCTGCAGCATTACAAAATAACCATGCACATGTGCTGCAGCCAAAACTTTTCCAGTATGCCGTTTCATAAACTCTTCTAGAACTAGACAAGCTTACAGCATCTGGGCATAAAAGTTTCTGATACATCAAAAAACAGTTTAAATTGGGAAAAAAAAAAAAAAAAAAACGACCGAACTACAAACATGTACAATGACCACACACACACACACAAAAAGATGCATTAACACAGAATTCACCTACTGTGATCAAAATTGGTATAAAACCGACATCTTTCTGAACAATTATGGGAGAGCCTATACCATCTTCCAGGGCAGTCACTCTGTACAGACAAAGCCTGGTCATAGATATTGCTACAAAGGTACACTGAAAAACAAAGGTTGTATCAGCTGCAACACTCTAGGATGAACAGCTAGTGTCCACTAGCACTATTTTCAGCTCAGTACTTCAGTCACCACAACACCAACAGAACAACTGGCATAAACATAAAAAGTATTGATGACTATATATAGAAATTTATAACAAAAACCATGTGATGTTCTGGAATGTGTTTGTTGACAGACGTAATGTTTCAGAGTGGCACCACTACTGAGACGGCTTGTTGGAGAAATCAGAGACTGACCCCCCATCTACAGCAGAGAGTGTGGAAGCGACATATCCTGCAGTTCCAGGTACAACAAACTATCACAGAACTGCACAAAACTGTTTACAAATAGCAAGAACCACCACAGAGAAAAATTCGTGAGCCCAAGACTTGGGCTGAAATGACCCCCTGTCATGTTTGTAGGCATCCTCTGTTGCTGCAAGGAGCTTCGGGATATTACTGCAACCTGTCGGCACAATGCAAAGCCACTGGGATATGAATACAGCCACTCACAACACAAAACTCGGATGAGCAAGGTGGGGAATACAACCATGATTATGACACACTGCCATGTGCATGGCATCTCATTATGCGAATGAAAATGAAGCCAAGGATGTTCCTACAGTTTCTGCTTAAATTCAAACTACACTGTTGCACTAACAAAACACTTTCTCAACGCCTGCCCCTAAAGTATTTACAGCTTATTAGTCTCACAGTCATGTATCTTCACCCATGAACTGCCTTCTTCAAAACCAACACTAAAACGGTGCTTTCTCCAAATCACCCTTCACCCCTCTTCATAACCGGTACAACTCCAAACTTCTTATACCTATCTTTTAATGTTCCCACTACAAATATTTACACAAGTCTAAAAACAAAATCTTCAAAAATTCTTTGTTGTAAATTGTTGAAATTTCTAACGATAATTCAAACCTCTGGGAACAAAACAAGGAAGTACTGATATACAAAAAGTTAAAAGAGAAATCCCAATCCTAATAAAAAAAAAAGTATTCTTAATCCTAATTCCAACTTGAGGAAAACCAGAATAATACAAAAGAATAATATATACAGTGACAATGTACTCCGTACAAAAAAAAAAGAGGGAAATATACTGATAAACAAAGTCACAATGTACACAGCAAAACAAACAAACGGGAAAAAAAGTGGAACCCCCCCCCCCCCCCCCAGCACAATTACATATAAACTATAAATGTGATTGATAGAAAATGTGATACCCAGGATCACCGAATCATTTGCTTCGTTTCATGCTTGAAGCCATCTTTAATAAAGGACATTACTTAACCTCACTTTTCAAAATGGAAGGCAGGTTTCTTTCACAATGGAAAGCAAGTATCTTGATCATAATTCTCAAAAACATGCATTTCAGCCCAAATGTGTATATTTCAACCCCTTTTCTCAAAAAGGAAAGCATAGATGTTGGCCTGATTCTCAAACGGAAAGCATGTGTCACTTACAGAACCCTTACCTATCAATATCTGCAAAAGCAGATCGCTCATACAGAATTTAAAAATATACATTGTCAGCCATTTATAAAGCGCACGCCATTTGACAGTTCTGCCTAGTTTTCTAAACCTGCTTTTATCTCTCAATCATGTGTGCATGGTGGAAAACGGTGGGGTTTACAGAAGACAGTGCATCTGTTCATGCTGTGGTGTGCTTGTATGTGTGTGTGGAAGGGGTGGAGGGGGATGCAGGAAGGTGGTGTGGGAAGATGATGAGATAGGAGGAATTAAAGCCAGAATTTTTGGGGGGTCCTGCTACAGACATGCAAATATCTGACCAAAACTGTAGCAAGTTTTTAAATTTCTGATGAGTGTTTCAACTCCAATTCTCAAACAGGAAAGAATACAGTCAGTTTTGAAAAAAGAAAGTGAATACATTTTCACCATAGCCCTAAAATAAGGAAATCTTGAGTCCCTATCCTAATTCTTGAAAAACGAAAGCATACCATACAACGTTTTTCTATCCAATTTACGAAAACAAAGCCTAACATGTATATGTATACAGCATTCAGACAAATATCATCGTCAACAGCACTGAACAGGATTGATGGCAAGCAGAATTCAATTTATCAATTTATGCAAAGACAAATTTCAAAGACTCTCAGCTCCCCAACACACAATCTTTTTGTGGCATCTTCATGCATGAAAAACATGCATGAAGAAGCTTATCAACATGTGCTGCAAAGAGGCAAAGGTTCAGTTTGCAGTCAAGCAAAGTAAAACATAGGTCCCTTCCACTTGTAGGTGAGTGAGATGGGAGGGGAAGAAGGACTGGGGGAGCAGGGAGTGTTAATCTTAAGGTCTGCCAACGGACTAACTAGATTGCATCAACTGCTGACAATGTCTCACCTACGCCTTCAAAAATGAAAGCTCACAATCACAATCACCTTAGTTCTAAGAAGTGCAGGCTTATCTGCCATCCCATGTTCTTTTAAGAAAACAACCAAAAAAAAAAAAAGAATGCTCACATAACAACCTGATTCACAAAAAAAAAAGAAAGAGAAAAGCTCACCTGTATTCAAAAAGTAGGCTTACCTACTGACCACATTTTTTTCAAAATGAAAAGCTCGCCTATGAACCCTACCACTTGAAACAGAAAGTTACATGTCAACCTCTGTTTTTATCAAAGAAAGCTCACCTGTCAAACCCAATTCTCAAAAGGGGAAAGTGAAACTATTAACACCAATTCTTAAAAAAAAAAAAGAAAGAAAAGAGCACCAATTTGTCAATGCCAGTTCTCGTAAAGGAAACATCACCTATCAATCCCACTTCTCAAAATAAGAAAGCTTTGTTATCAATGCCAGTACTCAAAAAAGGAAAGGTTGCAAGTCAACCCTGAATCTCAAAAAGGCAAATTAAACTTTCAAACACAGTTCTCAAAACACACACACAAAAACAAACAAAAAAAACGTTGAACCTATTCTAAAAAGGAAAAACTCATCTGTCAATGCTTATTCTCAAAATGGAAAGTTCACCTGCCAATCATCATTCTCAAAAACTAAAAGAAAGTTCACCTATCAATCTTCATTCTCAAAAACTAAAAGAACAAAAAGCTTAGCTCACTAGTACACCCACGTTCTCAAAAAGGAAAGTAAACTTGTCAATCTCTAAGTTTCAAAACGGAGTCTAATCCCTTATCTTTCTAAATTTTGTCAATCTCTGTTCTCAACAAGAAAAGTTAAACTCTCACCCCTAGTTCTCAAAAAGAAAAGCTCACCTATCAACCAAAGTTGTCAAAACAGAAAGTTAAACTGTCAACCCCAGTTTTCAAAAAGAAAAAGTTCAACCTGTCCAACTCGATCCTAATAGGGCAAGTTCAACTGTCAACCCCACGTATAAAAGCAAGTTCTTTAAAGAAGTAAAACCTGTCATTCAATATGTTTTCAACACCTGTCAACCCCTGTTTTCAAAAAGGAAAGCTCATCTGCAAATCTCAGTCTGAAAAAAGGAAAAATCACCTGTCAACCTCAAGTCTAAAAAGAGATGATTCCCATGAACAGGGCTGGGCAAAAGTCCCAGTGATTCACCACAGAGAGTTGCACAGACTCTGAGCATTGGATCAGATACATGGAGGGGAAGAGAAAGGTCGGATGCAAGCGATCAGACAGACAAACTCAAAATATTTGAAATACTCACGAGACTATGTTAATGACATTTGCCAAAGATTACAGGATGCATTTACTTTATAGAAAGACTGACATCATGACTAATGATGAGCTTGTTCAAGCTGCCAACAAGGAAACCAAATGCCAGAACATGACGCCAAAGATGCACCCTTCTCCTGCTTCCTGATTGAAATGGTAACCGTCTGTGAGGGATCCACATTTGATTGTGCAATATTTCTCTGAAGCAAGAAAATATGATTTTCCAGGGTGTGTTGATTTACTCTTACCATTAGCTTTTGATTTGTTTCTCAGGAGGAGGGAAAAAACATAACTTTCTTTAGCCTGTTAGTACTCAAACTGTTGAAAACTTCTGGGCTAAAGAAAACACTTTTTACCTCTTGTCAAATGGACTGTTCTGCAAGGCCAGCTCTATTCTTCCAGAGGAGGGAGGATGGTGGTGGTTTGTGTTTCTTAAAGATGACTTGCGATGGCTCAAAATCAATCACTTCTTGGACCATCTCTGGAAGTATGCCACCTGGTTGTCAGAATTGTCGAGTTACCTCATTTTAAGTCCTGTTTCCTTTCTGCTTCCACCAGTCTCTTCACTGCTCCCCTGCTGTCTGCTGGTAAGGCTCTGACTACGGTTAGTACCCTCCTCTTGTGTGTAGCTACAGACTGTACCAGACAACTGTGTTCTGACTGCAAGGATTCCTATCTTCAGTCCCTGGCACAACCAACGACTGGCTGAAACACTAGCAGAGCTCCATGGCAAAGCATACCACAGTATGCGTTAGCTTGCTCCTCCAACACAAACTTCAATCACCACAGGTTATGGTGTGTTGATTTCAGAACTCTGCAAAGTCACATCTTTGCAAACTGCCAAGTTACTCTGAATTTCGGTTGTTAATACCTTTCCTTGCCCTCAGAATAAAAAGAAAACAAAGAAAAACTGAGAGAGAAAAGAGAAACAAACAGAAAAGTGAGAGATAACATCAATATATGAAGACAAACCAATCCCCATTCCAAAACAAACAAATAATAAGGTATGTTAGAAAACAAAGAAAAAACCAGATGAAGCCATCCCCCCCCCCCCCCCCCCCCCCCCCCTCCGAATGCATTCACCTCCTAATTCATTGGCTTGTAGTCAAAACCAGGATTGACATGACCGCCTTGATTCTCGGAGTAAGGGGGTGGAGACATGGCGCCACCTACAGGCTGGCTGGGGGAGGAGCCTGCTGCCCCATGGGATAGGGCGGGGTGCTGTAGGCCTGGGGAGCATAGGGCTGAGGGGCATAGGGCTGAGGGGCGTAGGGCTGAGCAGCATAGGGCTGAGGGAGCTGCTGGCCTGGGGTGACGTAGGGCACATGCTGGCCAGATGACATCATCGTGGTCTGTGCGGCTGTGTGACAAAAAAAAAAAAAAAACCAGGTGGCAGACATTTCACTGGCTGGAAAGCACATTAACTAGGTCCTGACATACTTAGTATTCCATTTAAAAGATTTTTTTTTTCCCTCTTGTACTGGCTTCTCCCCTGTCCTAGTCTTTTCATTTGCTCCAGTGAAATTATCAGGGCATTACAAAAAAACAGTCAGGATCCCCGTTAGTCAGCATAGGCATGCCAAACGCTGGACAGCGAGGCCTGCATCAATCACAGTGATGGGGGCAGCGCCTTCACCGCTGTACACTCCTACCATCACAACCTTTCTTGTTTAGAAAAGCAAAAAAAAAAAAAAAAAAAAAAAAATTTCTCACTTAAATGCAGTATGGCTGCCTTCAGCATGGTCCAGTAATCTCTTTTTTTTCTGTTAATTTAATTTCTACAGCCCCACTGACCACACAGTGCCTTTTCAGGATTGTCAAACTGGAAGAAAACACACACACACACACACACACACACACACACACACACACACACACACACACACACACGTGAGGTGAACTACTGATGTACAAAACTGGGCTGTGCTGACAGCACCAGGTAGTCCTCTTTATTTCTCACTCCCAGATCAACACACACACACATTTAAAAGGCAGAAAAATACATTTAACTACCACGTGGGCAAACAGACACTGTAGAATGGACCGCTAAGTCACTGGTGATATCCACCCTACACGTCTCTGGTGATATCCACCCTACAGGTCACTGGTGATATCCACCCTACAGGTCACTGGTGATATCCACCCTACAGATCACTGGTGATATCCACCCTACAGGTCACTGGTGATATCCACCCTACAGATCACTGGTGATATCCACCCTACAGATCACTGGTGATATCCACCCTACAGATCACTGTGATATCCACCCTACAGATCACTGGTGATATCCACCCTACACGTCACTGGTGATATCCACCCTACACGTCACTGTGATATCCACCCTACAGATCACTGGTGATATCCACCCTACACGTCACTGGTGATATCCACCCTACAGATCACTGTGATATCCACCCTACAGATCACTGGTGATATCCACCCTACACGTCACTGGTGATATCCACCCTACAGATCACTGGTGATATCCACCCTACACGTCACTGGTGGTATCCACCCTACACGTCACTGGTGATAATCCTACAGATCACTGGTAACATCCACCCTACACGTCACTGGTGATAATCCTACAGATCACTGGTGATATCCACCCTACACGTCACTGGTGATATCCACCCTACACATCACTGGTGATATCCACCCTACACGTCACTGGTGATAGTCCTACAGATCACTGGTGATATCCACCCTACACATCACTGGTGATAATCCTACAGATCACTGGTAACATCCACCCTACACGTCACTGGTGATAATCCTACAGATCACTGGTGATATCCACCCTACACATCACTGGTGATATCCACCCTACAGATCACTGGTGATATCCACCCTACACGTCACTGGTGATAATCCTACAGATCACTGGCGATATCCACCCTACACGTCACTGGTGATAATCCTACAGATCACTGGTGATATCCACCCTACACGTCACTGATGATAATCCTACAGATCACTGGTGATATCCACCCTACAGATCACTGGTGATATCAATCCTACAGATCACTGGTGATATCCACCCTACACGTCGCTGGTGATAATCCTACAGATCACTGGTGATATCCACCCTACACGTCACTGGTGATATCCACCCTACAGATCACTGGTGATATCCACCCTACAGATCACTGTGATATCCACCCTACCAATAACTGGTGATATCTACTTTTCAGATCACTGGTGATATCCATCTCTCAAGTCACATGTGACTCACCCTTAAGGTTAAAATCACCGGGGTGATACCCATCCTATAAGTCACTGGTGTATCCCTCAAGTCACTGGTGTATCCTTCAAGTCAATGGTGCTTTCTACCCTTCTATTCACTGGTTTTATCCACCCTTCAAGTCACTGGCAAATCCACCCTTCAAAGTCAGTGGTCATATCGCTTCTTCCAAGTCAATGATGACCTCTACCTTTCTCTCCAAGGGAAAAACCCAGGTCTTTGAGAAGAAATGCTTTGGACCAATGCTGTTTATCTCCTGCAAGGAGCACCCCACAGGACAAGGCAGGACAAAGGGCATGACCACACAATGTCAGGCAGCAGGTCAACACTTAGGGTCAGCAGACAAGTCTCTCTCTCCCTCTCTCTCCCTCTCTCTCTCTCTCTCCCCACAGTCATCAAGTGTTGTCAGCTAGCAGCTACCACCAGGTTTCTGGACACAATTTTCCCCATCCCACACTATACAAGATACAGTACAAGGATGGGAGTCCCAGAGGTGGACTGATGAAGATCTGGGTGGACAACCCAAAGGACGAACTGGTTGTCACACCTTTAACATGTCCTGCATGATCCAGGATAGAAGGCCGTGGAGATCTCACCAGCCCTAGCACCTGGCATGGTGCCCTTAGGCCTACTGTTCTGCATAGATAAAACAACAGAAATGTCTGGCATGGTGCCCTTAGGCCTACTGTTCGGCATAGATAACACAACAGAAATGTCTGGCATGGTGCCCTTAGGCCTACTGTTCGGCATAGATAACACAACAGAAATGTCTGGCATGGTGCCCTTAGGCCTACTGTTCGGCATAGATAACACAACAGAAATGTCTGGCATGGTGCCCTTAGGCCTACTGTTCGGCATAGATAACACAACAGAAATGTCTGGCATGGGGCCCTTAGGCCTACTGTTCGGCATAGATAACACAACAGAAATGTCTGGCATGGTGCCCTTAGGCCTACTGTTCGGCATAGATAACACAACAGAAATGTCTGGCATGGTGCCCTTAGGCCTACTGTTCGGCATAGATAACACAACAGAAATGTCTGGCATGGGGCCCTTAGGCCTACTGTTCTGTATAGATAACACAACAGAAATGTCTGGCATGGTGCCCTTAGGCCTACTGTTCGGCATAGATAACACAACAGAAATGTCTGGCATGGGGCCCTTAGGCCTACTGTTCTGTATAGATAACACAACAGAAATGTCTGGCATGGTGCCCTTAGGCCTACTGTTCGGCATAGATAACACAACAGAAATGTCTGGCATGTTGCCCTTAGGCTTACTGTTAGGCATAGATAACACAACAGAAATGTCTGTCATCACACCCTTAGGCCTACTGTTATGCATAGATAATGCAACAAAAATGTCCGGCATTCTCTGAGCATCTGTCATGGCACCCTTGGGCCTACTGTTATGCGCAGGTAATACAACAGAAATGTCTGGCATTCTTATCAAGAAATGATACCAACAGACAGCTGTCAATGACCGACTTTGCCATAGCATTTTTTGAGAAACTGCTGACAGGCGACAAGGAAGACATGCAAACCAGACCCCTGATTTTACTTCATATAAAAACCTCGGTCTTTCTCTCTCTCTCTCTCTGTCTCTCTCTTCTCTCTCACACACACACACACAGATATACACTCCATAAAGGAAGACACTCACTAGTGATGACCAGTCCAGAGCCAGTGTTAGTTTGAATGATCTGCCCAGCAGTGGCCCGGCGTCGGACACAGCAGCAAACGACAGCAATAATGGTGGCAACGACGAGGACCGCCAACACCGACATGCCAACGATCAGTGCCACACTGCCAAACAATCAACAACAAAAAATCTTTCACCTTGGAGCTGTTCCTATACACTAACAAGCAGAAAGGTCAATCATTTTTCTTCAACTATTGTCATCTCTCTTAATGTTAAGACTTGAAAACATGAATACTGTTGTTACAGAAATTTGAAATTCTACTACACAAGCATGCATTTTTACGCTACTAATTGAATGTGAGAGATCAAAATATGGAAACTGATTTGTTTCTTGTTTTCTTTTTTTAAAATTTCTCTCTCACGTTCAGTTCAACCCCATAACAGTGGGATCTACAAACTTGAAACATGCTGCTGAACACGTCAACTTGACACGTGCTTCTTTCAGATCAAATTCTGGACGTGGTATTGAAGGAAAGACGATTCTGAGCAATCCAACACAAGGCACTACATGTGCTGCTGTGGATACATAGGACCCACTTACTTGGCATCACAACAATCGCCGTCAAGGTAGCCACAACAGCCATAGCTGCACCAGCGGTTGGAGCCCATGGCCACATCATAGCAGTAGTTTCCCCCCAGCACTCCTGCCACACACCCAAAGCACTTGGTTGTAAGTCTGCTTCATCCCTCAGCTATCAAAAAGGCTGCCTGCTTCTTTACTAAGTTGTAGCCTTGTTCATTTTGTTTGGTAATTTTCAGCTAAGTTGACTTGTTAGATCTCTGAGAAGCTGGGTTCTTGTTTATTGTTATCTTTTTTTTTCTTCAGTTATTTGAAAGACAGACTCTCTGTTGATTGCAAGTTTTGATCTTGTTGATCTAGGGGACTATCGGTATCACTGCAGCATATGCTATGTTACCTGCTTGTCCTCTTAGTTGTTAAGCTTGGTTACTGCAGGTTAGAACTCTTTATCACCGAGTAATGCCAGTTTACAGTTAGGCCGAGTTGATTGCTGTTTTGGTTATCAAAGACATCTCTTTGTCCCAGCTATACATTATTTGGCTGATTTGCTCTGCTTGTATGGTGATGAAAAACCTAACTGTCTGCACCAATCAGCACACTATTTGTTGAGTTTTCTGCTTGTCTACCAGGATGTAATTGTAAGGCACTCCTGTTCTTTTTTCAGTCACTTCCAGATACTTTATCCTTAAAAGGGTCGTAGCTGATAGCCTGCTTGCTTGGTTCCAGCTGCACTGCTCATTTCATTACCTGACTACTCATTACTTCATTCAATGCCCATCTTGTGCTGATTTGGCTAAAGATAAGCGGTTGCTCTTTCATTTTCGTTGTCCCCAGCATTGTGAATTTTGCCTGAAGAACACCTACGGGGTCGAAACATGTCCTGTTTTGTTTTATGATTTGTTTGTCTACGTTTTTCGGTGGAACCTTAAAAATACTTTTTGAAATGTATTTATCACTAGTTTAACCCTGTAACAACTGCAGATAATACTAAGCTATCCTCTGAATACCAGCTATTCCGCTTCATTTGACTCTCTCAGATTTTAAACCATACTCTTTTCCTTTAATTACTCTTAATCAACCACAATCAAGTATAATGGTAGAGATTTATTTAAGCTTAAAACATAGGACAAAAAGTTCAAAGTATGACAACTATGTACCCTTCACCACCATCCCTTTCCCTCACTCATCCCCTTTCTCCCTGAAAGGAAAAAAAAAACAAACTATCAGCAGAAAATATGAAACACAATATTAGAAGCACCAGCACAACAGAGGTCCGACACACACAGAGCAGCCTGCAAGAGGTCGTCTAGAACTGTCAGTGACTTCTCACCCCTGTTCCTGATATACATGGCACTCTACCTGATGCTTGCCTGCTTGTCACAATGGTAATTCTGATTTCTTCCCTTGCTCAGAAACTGCCTTACTTGGTCCTGAGCAGTTTGGCATTTGACACAACCTCCAGCTTGTCCCTCGACTGGACAGGTGGTTAATAGAGATCTGATACGCTATGACATCTGTGCATGCTATCCCATTGTCTAACCATGGCACAGGTTGCCAACCTATTGGTTCAAACAGCAGCACTGGCTGTAATCCTCCATGCTCCAACAACTCCAAATCCACGACGACACATGCAGACAACATTCACAGGTAAACACGTGCATCTGCATACATCAGGTGGACAGCATCACAATCATGGCTTTGATAAGCACATATGCATGCACATGTGCGCGCGATGACTAATAGTCGCATTCTCTCATTAAAGGTGAATCTATGTACAAGACATTCACATGTACTCATAATTTGTAAGTTTTTCACACAGTTGACACAATCACTGCAACTTCAGTTTCTCTCTCTCTCTCTTTCTCAGTGTGTGTGTGTGTGTGTATGTGTGTGTGTGTGTGTGTGTGTGTGTGTGTGTGTACATGCGTGTGTGTGTGTGTGTGTGTGTGTTAGAGAGAGAGAGAGAGAGAGAGAGAGAGAGAGAGAGAGAGAGTTCATGTTTTACTATCAAAACATAATAATAAAGTTGCAATATATTGCTTCTTAATTTGCATGCATTCTGTTATGTATAACAGCTGAATCTTTATTTTTAAGCATTCTGAGTTCACTCATGGTGCAGCATGCTACATTCTCACCATGTGTGTGTGTATGTGTGCATGTGTGTGTGTGTGTGTGTGGTGTGTGTGTGTGTGTGTGTGTGTGTATGTGTGTGTGTGTGTGTGTGTGTGTGTGTGTATGTGTGTGTGTGTGTGTGAGAGAGAGAGAGAGAGAGAGATGCGTGCGTGCATGTATGTGTGCATGTGCATGCACATAAACATGTGCGCATCTTTCTGTGCACATACTCTTGTGAGTATTTGTATGTAGACATTTGTCCATATGAGTGTATACATTTGTTAGTTTATACGCATTTTGATATCATCCATGCATTTTCTTATGAATATCTCAAATAATTAGTTAGCATTTAAGAGTTCACTTGAAGTACAACATTCTAGCTTCACTAATGTATACAGTCACACAAACATGCACTTGCCCACAAGAGCATACACACACGAAAAGACAGACACATGCACATGTGTGGGTTCATGCACACACACACACACACACACACACACACACACACACACACACACACAATGAGCAAGTGAACAGATGTTCTTGGCAGAACCATAGCCAGCAGCTCGTTCAGAGGGCCATTTCATTGCTGGATAGAGACACAAGACACACATACACAGATGCAATGTCTAGAGAGACAGAATGTGGAGAGAATGAAAGAGACAGAAACTGTGTGAGTGTGTGTGTGTGTGTGTGTGTGTGTGTGTGTGTGTGTGTGTGTGTGTGTGTGTGTGTTTGTGTGTGTGAGTGCATGCATGCTCACACAATTCACTGGAGAGAGAAATACTTGTGTGGAGAGGAAATGCGACACTCGTGAGCAGACTGCACAGAGGGAACAGGTAGAGAAATGATCTGAATTCTGCAACAGTTGAACTGACCATATAAGGAAATGTTCACCAATCTCTACGAAAGTTTTTTTTCTTTTTTCCCAGCTCTCTCATCTGCTCTCTGATCGGGGATTCACGTATGAAACCAGTCAATACAAGCAACACACATCCCATGACTCAAAAGGCTGTCCTAGGCTCTCGCATTACTGTGGGACCTTTCTGCAAAAGTTTCAGCTTTCAACTGTGCAGGAACTCAATCAATACACCAGGACCAATCCAAAGCCTCACAAAGAAACAGGCCTCGCCCCATGCTCACTGAATAGAATTCCAATGACGCACATTAAAACTCCTGCTGCAAAAATGAGAGGGCTTCTCATGTTACAGACAGTATATAGTGGTGTCATGTGCTGTCATGTCAGAACAATAGTGTCCCCATTTGCCACGAAACAATGTCACAGTCATTCTACTGTCCAAATTGTCTGCTGTGCAAACTGTCTGCTGTCCAAACTGTTTTAAAACCGTGACAACTTCCTACCCAGTTTCTTGCAATGCGTCAGACTCCCCCCCCCCCCCCCCCCCCTCCCCTGTCAGACAACAGATCAAAGCACAGAAAACAAATCCTAAAATCACCTTTGGCCTGAAACATTCACACTGTTTAAAACAAGATTACTCTTATGGCCTACATCAAAGTGTTGTGAACAAAATGCAGTGTTTGGTGGGTAACCTCATCAGCCATGCAAGCCCGGCATCCTAGTCCTCCTTCTTTGCACACTTGTCCAGCAGACTATGTCTCCCAGACCTCCTTGACCTTAGGATTCTGACCTTCTCCCCACACCGTTTTTCTTTCAACTTTTTGGGCAAAAAATCTCATCTCAGTTCTTGGACCAGTAACATGGAACTCCCTAGCGCTATCCTTTGACTGATTCATTCTCTAACACACTAAGAAGGAAAAAAAACACTTAAAATGTACCTCTGTGTTTGGGGAGGAGGGCGGAAAGGGGGACAAGCAGGGAATTGAGGGGTGTAAGGGCAGGACGCTGAAAATGATGTATACATCTATGTAACTTTTATAATCACATAAATGTACATCGTTTTGGTGAACTGTATTACATTTTTCTAGTCCTGAAAATGATGTATACATCTATGTAACTTTTATAATCACATAAATGTACATCGTTTTGGTGAACTGTATTACATTCTTCTAGTAACTGTTTGCATAATACTGAGAATATGGTATAACTTGATGCTATTCTCTTTCTGAGTACTTGCACTCTTTCTCTTGTATTCTAATGTTTTTTTTCACTGAGACTTTCAGTTACATGTTTAAGGGCGCTGAATTTCAAGGTGATAGTAATGTCAAAAAAGGAATTATTATCCCTTCTTCCTACAAATATATTCCACCATTTTTGTTTAAAACAATCAACTGACTGCAAAGATTACATGGTGCACTTCATGAACAAACGATTCTTCACTCAGTGTGACAGACTACCTGTTTGACCAGCTGATGTTGATTCACTGTCTTATCTGAATCAATCACACAAGCATTCCCGTACAACTCTCCACTAACTTTCAAAACCAGCTAGTAGAAATCCAGCAAGTAAAATAAAAATTCTGTGATACAAATCATTAACTTCGTTTCATCTTGGAACTTTACATCCTTAAAAGCAATTTTTCAATCAAAGCTTAGAATTCTGACTGGCGAAGCTGCAATCCTTCCACATATAATTAAGACTATTTCAGTTTGTACCAGTAGTCTCAATTCAAATGAACAAATTTCAGTAAGTTAGGCTTGCAATTCACGATATAAGTGGAGTAAACATCTAAACTGCAGCTCACTGTCTGACTATTTATTGAATTGTTTAAGATCAATGATGGATTGCCTGTTGATTCTTGAACGATAACTTGGACCATAATTTGGGATCCAAAGAAGTACATGATCACTTCATGGGCAATTTTTAAATTAAACTAATAAATCAACTAAAGGATCTGTCAATCAATCAACTTCATTTTTTCATTGACTGAAAGTACGCACGCACACATAATAATAATAATAATAATAATGAATACTTATATAGCGCCTATTCTCGGCTAGAGACCAAGCTCTAAGCGCTTTACAATCAACACTCGCTTACACAACGGGCTGCCTACCTGGGTAGTGCCGACTGAAGAGCTGCCAGCTGGTGCTTCATTCAGTCGTTTCCCATGTCATCCAGGCAATATCGTTCACTCAGTTTCTTTACTTCCTTCATTCTTTCCATTTCTTACGCAGGGTGCATGCTGTGTGTAACGTGTCATCCATACCAACGGCCAAACTGGCCTACTCTTCCGAAAGTTGGTGATGGGATTTTACGTGTGTGCAAGATATTATGCGTGCATTCACACACGGAACCTCGGTTTATAGTCTCATTCGAAGGACTGTATAGGAAATGGAGTCAGAACAAATGTTAACTCCGAGGGAAAAATCCCCCTGTACCGAAACGCCCCGGCGGAGATTCGAACCCGCAACCCCAGGATCACCAAGATTACGAGTCAGGTGCTCTACCAACTGAGCTATTCCGGCTCACACACACACACATGCATGCATCCATGCAGTTGCTTGCATGCATGCACATGCGCTCTTGCAAGCGCACATGCTCGCACACACAACACACACACAATGCACATGCATGCACACACTCTTACATGCAGTCACATATACAAATTCTCAGCCGGAAATGCCTGATAATAAAGATGGCACATGTTGCATCACTGACCGATTAAATTAAAGAGTTTTTCGACTATGGTTCTATTCATCCATCACAATCTATCTAAATACTACAAATAATGATTCACTCATGGGTGGCATGGCCAAGACATGTTGCACTGGCTGAAAAAGTAAACACTTCTTAAAGCATATGTAAAAAGGTTGTTTTGAAAATATGTATCAATTACAATCTGTCGCCTCAATGATGTTGTAGGAGTTAAATACTAAACAGTTCTGTAGCCGTGTTTAGGGGGGGGGGGGGGGGGGGGGGGGGGGGGGGGGGTGATGGTGGTGGTCAATAAACAAAACTTTTTTTTTTTTTTATGTATTCACATTTTTCTAAACAACAAAAAAGTATATAGTCATGAGAAACAGAAAACCAGAAACCATGACATTTTTCCTCGATAAATTTTGTCCTGAAACGTATGTTTGTCCAGTAACTAAATAAGTAAGGCACCTTTAGCATAAAGCCACCAGACTCCCAGAATGCATCAGTTTCTTTCATCCTCTGAGTCATTACACAAACTGGCCAATAAAAACATTTCCACCCCTGTAATGCGTGTCTCTTCAAGGTGGAGATGTGAAACCTGACTCTCGCTGCTGTCATCACGCCTCGAGGAACGCTCTTATTTATGACCAAAGCAGCAGAAATACTTTACAGATTTCATTGCACATTTCAGCCCCCCCCCCCCCCTCCTCCCCCCCCCCCCTCCCCGAATTCAACCCTCTGAACTGATTTCTCTAACTCTGAAATCAAATGTTTGTGGCAACATTCACGTGGAAATATGCATTAGTGATGTATCACACAGTGGCAACACACATTACTACATACACACACACCCACAAAAAGTAAAAACTTATGTAAAACTATCATTTTTCAACCAAGTCCTGACATAGTGATAATACTCGATCACCAATGACAGTAACCTATCAGGTCATTCTTCCCTAGAAAGTTATGATGCTCTCTCTCTCTCTCCCCCTCACACACATACACAGGCTCACACATGCACATGCAGACTTTTACTCATTTAAGAATGCTGATCAACCTCACCTCTCTTTCTCCGCCTCCTGTTCCCCCCACCCTTACCCTCTCCATCCTCTTCCCCAAAAAGTAAAGAAAAAATTACCTCTTCCTAAAAACTAATTTGAAAAAATGTGAACACATAAAAAAATCGAAAAAAAAAACCAAAAAACATCGTAATCAAACTATATATAAATGGTGATGAGCCTCATTTTCATTCCACATCCATTTTGCACATAATTTGAGGAAATAAGCGAGTGTTCGTTCTTTGTTTTCATTGTCTTGAATGGTGTTTGTCTTGCCTGACGAAGACCAAAGAGGTAAAGACACACTGTGTTTTGTCTTGTAATCTGTCTCTTTCGTTCAGCGGACCAGTAATTTTTCTTTCAAGTTTATTTATGTATATATATACAGAAGCGACAAATACATGAACTTTGATGGACAATACTGACGCAAATGGAGCCACTCAGACACTGAGCCTGTACTATGTAAAGTACTAATGGACTATTCACAACAAAATGCGTAGATAATCTTAATACATGACCTGTATTTTCAAGTTGAGTGCACCCACCAAGATTCCAAAAATAGTAGTGACAGAAATTGGTATATAAAAAGAAAATGAATAAAGGAAAGGAGAAAACCATGGGAGCGGTTTGACAAGAGAAAAGGTGTATGGGTGGGACTGAGATAGGAAGAGAGGATGGGTGGGGGAGATTCGTTGCTTTGAATACATTTGGACGGTGGCCCCGTGTGGCATGACATTTCGATGAAATCCTTAATGGAAACTGAACTCACTGCAGAGATAGGGCATTGCACAGAAAAAAAACCTTTGTCAAAAGCTAGCCTCCAGGCATAGTTTTCACTTCACAATGACTTCTCCTTCCTCCCCTATCTATCTCCCTTCCATTCTCCCCCTCTCTTCCCCATCCCCCTACCCACCCCTCTTCCACTCCCACCTCCACATCCCCAAAAGTGATGAAAGCAATGGAGTTCAAATATAAAGTGAAGGACGTCGGGCGATTTTCAGCGGGGAAAGGGCCTATCACACAGAGCGACAAATGTGAATGGGAATATCTATTGAATATAAACTACCAGCCTTTTTTTTTTTCTCCTCTGGATGCCCTCATGGGAGAGACAGACCTTGACAAAAGTATCATTATGACTACAGCATCGTAGTCTTCTGACAAAGTGGGACTAATGGCCGTCTTCAGCAGTACCTTCAGATTATATGCAGGCACACATAAGCATGTGAGCAAGGACTGGCTCATGTAACCCCCCCCCCCCCCCCCACACACACACTACTGAGAAAGAACATACAGATCATCTTGGAGGAAGGAAAAACTCAGCTGCAACTTAAATTTGCAAATTATTTCCATTGTCCCCATTACATGACTAACTTGTGCCATGAGTTAAACGCAGATCTAAATACATTTTTACTGACCACTTGACAGTGTATTAGCCATTCTATTCTCATCAGCAACACCTGAGATTATAGCGTGACTAGAATTTTTAATGAAAAAAACGCATTTCACTTTCCAGTTCACTTCTACATGGTGGCAAAGTAGTATCTGTTTTGCCATCCTGAAACCAGTGAATAAATTAGTTTAGGTCACAGATTCTGACTTGAAATCTTGAGAGCTAACATATTCTTTATGTACACATCCATTATTTCTCTAGTTGAAAATAGCTTTGGAATGAACAAAAGCATGTACATTTGTCCCTGTTCTCTATTGTAAATAGCCAGTTCTCTTTATCTAACATGAGCAATAAAACTAGGACATCTTTTACCTCGAATCAGCCACACAGTATCAAATCCAGTGTTCAGATAAAATGGTGTGCACATTCCACACTCTATCAGAAAGGCCAGGTTCATGCCGAGTTAACAACATTCCAGATATGCCTGCCTGTTGACACGTTCTACTTCTCTGACATGGGGAGTGATGCAAGTTTTCACCGCTATCTTCAACATTTCACTAATACCTTAAAGTATAATGATTACTTTCCATTTTCTCCATATACATATTTACCTGAGGAACACAGACAGACATTCAGGAGTCTTCTTATGGCAAAAGTATGTATTGCTTCGATTTATCTGCATTCATTCTGTACGTATTGCTTTGATTTACCTGCATTCATTTTTTAAGCCCAAACATAACTGCTTCAGTCAAAATAGGTTAAATTTGCATATCAAAATACTTTTCACAACATGGTATATCTGTTGATCTGAGCCTTTTTTTTTTTTTTTAAAGACTTCACTATTTCTGTAACTTTTTATCCTCTCTTTTCTCCAAGCCTCTGACAATCGTGATCACTCTGTCACAAAAAGCATACCCAAATATTTACACAATTAATTTTCTTTGTATTCAAATAATTCTTCATGTTCATAGAACAATCTTCCCTTGATGCTATGTGCCCCCTATTCTAAAAACCATTATGTTTGTCTTTTCAAGGTAAACAGTTAAATGTAATCTGCTTCTCTCTTCAGACAATTAAATTCACTTTGGAGTACAACAATTGTATCTAACAACAAAACAACATATCAACAAAATCCAGCAAAGACTTTTTAACAGCACCAGGAATAAACTGAAACCATACTTTCCTGTACTAAAAACAAATCAACTGCCAGTTCATCGATAACAATGAAAAAAAAAAAAAAACAGAAAAGGAAAATATATATGGAGTTAGTAGGCAACCTTGTTTAATGCCTCCTGGGCAATCACAATACTCTGAATGATAGCATTTGTGATGTGCTCAAGCCAGCACGTTGTCATCACTACCTAGTATTGCAATACCACGGTGTCTACCTTTTATGAGGGCGTTTCCAGATCATTTGAGAAAGCCTTTGTTTTGGCACGATTATTTAATTAAACAACAAACAAAAGAATAACATTATTTTAACAACAATGTATGATGTAAATGATGTTGAAAAATCATAACTGGTTTTCTAATCTAGCTTTCAGACACAGCTTTTAGAAAGGCCCCAAACCTGTATTTTAAGAAATTGATTTTCAACCTTTCCTCAAAATACATTTGGCATTTTGAAAACCAGCAGCCAGAAATCAGTCGACCTGTGTGCTGTTTACCCTGCCTTTCTGTCCCACCACAAGCCAGTTTTTCTGTAAGCAAAGCTGTTTCCTTAAGGAAATTCTGGCTGTAAAAAGCATGAGATTAATTGTGTACAGATGAAAAATGTCATGAGAACATAGCTGCTTGTGTTCAGGCAGTAGTCAATGCAAGCCACAAACATAAGCCTTGCAGATTGTTTGACATGTTACCCTACATTTGTCATCTGTCTTCAGAATCTTGATGAAACTTGGGTACAAGAAGTGCGCATGTGTTGGGGAACCTGTGTTTTCTGATACTTTTCAAGACGAGAAGGGCTTGGCTGTATTTGGCCAAAACTCACCCCATATGCTTAGATGAGAAAGCCATTGAAAGAAACCACTTTGCCCATGTTTTGATCAAATGCAGGGACTGAGGGTGAGCTGTTTTGTTTTTCTTTTGTCTTTCCAGCATGAACACTTCATCCAAACACTGTCCCAGCAAGGAAGTCAAACTTAACAACAACAAAAAAAAGAAGACAGGTCTCCACACAGGCTGAATCCAATACGTCCAAAGCATCACAGCAATGCTGAAACAGCAGGGCAAGGGACAAGGGGGAGGAGGGAAGCAGGGGGAATGTGGAGGGGTGGCCACACCCATGCGGCAGCAGGGGGGTGGGGGTGGGGGTGGGGGGGCCCAGCCAGCCTGCAAACCAGCAGCATCAGGTCACTTTGTGGAGGTGTCACTCCATGCAGAATCAAGACCTTGCACAACACACTTTGCCCATCACACCAATTTGGACCCTGGTATTTTTTTTTCCAATCTAGTGGAAAAGTAAAGAATAAATCACACCTGAACAAACATAAAACAAAATTGTAACCCCCCCCCCCCCCCCCATATATGTTAAAAAAACAAACAAAAAAAACAAAGAAAAAAAAGGGAAAAAAGTCTGTTATTGAGCAGTAGCATAACATCTGTGAATGAAAAGCACATTCATTATGAGACAACTAAAACCTATGCAAGGTTTACAAAAGAGACTTGGTAGTTCTGAGTGTGATCACGGTTAACAAGATAGACTTTTAGTTGGGAGTCAATAAACAGCAGTCTGAGACTGTCCAGTAGGCGCTGTGAATGCTCCTTCCCTTCCCTACTCCCCCTCTTCTTTCCTTTTGTATTTCTTTTCAATTTTGTCCTATTTAATGGAAGTTTTATTTTCCCAAATTCAAACATACATTCCACATCACATAAAAAGATTTACAAATATGACCAAAAAACAAACAAACAAAAAACAGGAAATACTGATTCACAGCAAATAAACACAAGTAATATTATTGAATTATGAAATGAATATTTCAAAATTACATATTCTTTTTTACAAATCAATCAATCAAATATGATATCAGGGGAAACACAACATTCAGGACATCAAGCAGTAGGTAACAGCAAGGCAATGCATTAAGTAGATAACAATGAGATAATGCAAAAGTTGGTAGTATTTGTTTTAAAAACAATTGTTTTAAAAACAATGTTGTATTTACATCACAGGTGAATCTCTACCCATTATAATCTATATTTCCCAGTTATTTGCATGGATACCATTTCATGTAAAATGCTAAATACGTTTTTTTTTATTATTAAAGTGTGCACATACTTTTTCCACATGATAACCCTTTCTCAACTCAATCAGAAGGAACTTTATACATGGTTTATTGTGTTTTATCCTACATGTTCTGATAAAATGTTTAGCAAACAGAATGTCTGATCCATGATGATGACCTCAGAGAACAAGGCTCTGATAAAAGATTTTATCGCTTTTTACAGTCTCATTGTATGCAAACAGCACACGCTCTGAGCTGAAGTTTATATCTAATCAACTTTCACATTCCAAAAATGTGACCTCAGTGAGTGGGTAGAAGACTAGCAAGACAGCAAAAACAGCATTTTGAAAAGAATTAACAGGAAGTTTTTTTTGAGCGATTACACAAAACCTTTTGAGGTGTGAAGGGTGGCTTCAAAACATGACGACTTTTTATAGAAATAAACATATTCAGTTTGCTGCAGAAATAGAATTTTCAGTTTTTTGCCACTGCTTTGAATATGTGTGTGTGTGTGTGTGTGTGTGTGTGTGTGTGTGTGTGTGTGTGTGTGTGTGTGAGTGTATGTATGTGTGTGTGTGTGTGTGTGTGTGTGTGTGTGTGTGTGTGTGTGTGTGTGTGTGTGACATAAGCAGACAACATATCTTTTTCATCACCATCATCATCATCATCATTATCACTACCATCAAACTGTCACCTCCATGAAGACCTATGATACCATCACTATAAAACTTTTGAGTCCAGAGTCTGCAAGGCAGAACAAAGCAAAACCAAACCAAACCAAAACAAGAAAATGAAAACCAAGCGAAAGTGCCCCTGTGAAGTCCTGACTGGGTAACACATCTGCTGCAGGACAAAGCGAACTCCAGTTTGTAACCTAGCTGACTGACGTGGCACTCTCACACTGGAAAATGAAGATGACACTGTGCACCATTGTTCAGATTCTGGAAATTTCTACACAGTTGAACCTGCTACATAAAGCCATGATCCAGGATATATCACCTTTTTTTTGTCCTTTTCGGGGGTGGGGGTGGGGGTGGGGGGGGGGGGGGGGGGTTGGAGGGAGGTGATCAGAGCTAAAATCCACAACTTCTCTTTTGTGGGAGAAGGGGAAAGGAACAGCATGAGTGGTCTGAAGGTGGATGGAAGAAGGCATGGAGGAAGCAGAGAAGGGACCGGTGTGGGGAGAGGAGAGACTGTGGAGGGGGGGGGGGGGGAGGAGGGGGAGGGGGGGGGGGGGGGAGGGGGAGGGAATGCAAAGGAAGAAAGGGGACAGGGAGGGGGGGGGGGGGACAAGTTCTGGGGGTATCATGATCATAAAAATATCATGTCTGTTTGAATCATGTCTGTTTGAATAGTTCATTGTTCAAATCTCAGATACATTTCACACACACACACACACACATCCAACCACCCATAACCCCCCACAATGCTGGTTTTCGTTCATATGAAGGACAAAATAGATGTATATGCAATAACTGTCAAAAACAGACATCTGAAAGAATGATTTCAATGGCTGGATGTCTTTAATATCTTCAGACAGAAGGCGAGTTCAGTCCCAAAGATAAATGAAAGGTGTGGTCTGAAATTTAGTAGACTGCTTTGACACTGCTATTATACCGATTAAAAAAAAAAAAAGGAGGGGGGGGGGGGGGGGAGGGTCTTTTCGTTTTTTGTGGCATAATGGTGACTGCAACACAGGAATTAAATATTGGAACCTTTGGCAATGAATCCTTAAAATCAAGGTTCTTGAAATATTATGGGATCTGATCCGTGTTTCACCTCTGTTCAGAGGGCCCCACGTTACAGGTCATGCTGCATAACTGAACATCATTCTATACCTGAAAAACAGGCAATGTTAAAAAATGTTTGTGACACAGAGAAAAGCTGTTTTTCAGTATTGCATGAACAATACCCTAAATGAACACTGCTGATGTTTTACTGGATTTCTTCACAGCCAGACTCACATACATAAGCAGGAATGTCATTCTCTCGCATTCATAACCACAGAGAAGCAACTTGTTCCATCCCTGAAATAAAGTTTTCAAAAAGGGATCTGCTCAAAGACAAAGACCAAAGAAGTTGATTATGACGCTGGTGATGATGTTTCTTAATATGTTATATGATAATAAAGAGTATCGGCCACACAGTCACAGCCATCATCCACAAACTGTCAGATACACATTCACATTACCCTCTACTAACCCCCCCCCCCCCCCCCCCCCCCCTCCCCTCATAGTACTGTTGCGACTCCACCTAACAACAAGTACACCTCCAGCCAGACCATTCAGTCACTCCATCAGGTATCACTGTCACCCTATCACTTTCTATTGATCTGATTCTTGACTGCCAACCCAGGCCGGTTCCACCCTGTAATTCAAGAAGCCCTGCCTCTCCACAGGCAGCCTTCAAATAGCCCTGCCAGGCCCGGCCGGTCGCAGAGCGCAGAGTTCCCCTTTGCGCAATGTACCAAGTGATGCGTCTTCGCGTGTGACTTGGCTGCTCTCCTTCCCGAGAGTGATTTCTCCAGTTTGTGATTTCCTTGTGGTGAGGTAGGGAAAGTAGGGAAAGTAGGGTTGTAGGGTTGTGTCTGTTGAATCGCCGCGTTGTGCATGTGTGGGAAAGTTTCCCGCATGTGTGCTGTGAACTGTGTTTCTGTGCTAGGCTTTCAGCCCATGTAGTGGGACTGGATGTGCATCATCCCTGGACAGTCTGAAAACTAACTGAAGTGTTTAGGACTGGCTGCTGAAAGCTTGGCACGAAACAACTTTGATCCGAACTCGAAACTGTTGATTGCTGTGCTGTGGTTGTGGACACACATAATACACACGCATACACCTAATAATCTCTTTCTTTCTGTCTTTTTTTTCAGAGTTTTTTGTTTTTTTTTTCACAATGCTGCTTTTGCCATTTCTCCCACTTTTTTTTCATATGGCCTTAGCCGGTATGTATCAATTCCTCTTCACTTTCTCTTAAGTTAGAGCTAAGCTTATTAATTTAGTATAAGATGAATGTTTTATGTGCATGTGTGGTGTGTGTGTGTGTGTGTGTGTGTGCATCCCTCTCTTTCTGCCTCTTATACATTAGTTAATTGCAGTGTTGACAGTAACAGGGCACTTAGGTAGGAAGCAGTATCTGAGTACTTAGGTAGGATGCAGGTGACTCAACAGGTAGGAAGCATACCCATTCAGTTAAAAAAAAACATAGGAAATCATCGCGTAAAACAAGCAGGAAAACAATGTTAACCAAACAACTGGAAGCAACAGGATTATAAAACGAGTTGATTGATTAAAAAAAAACAAAACACCTAACCTCACCGAGCCAACTGGCTGGGTGGTTTAATCCAACAGGTGACAGGCAGGGACAGGGGGCAAGAGCTGACAGCTGACTGGCCCGGCTCCGGGGTCTGCTATCTCACAATCCTTAGTCAGAACACAGTCCTATGTGTCGGCGCCTCGCAGCGACACGTCACATAGGATCATGTTCGTGGCAGCGAGGAAACGAGGCGACAGACCTCCTCTCCCCCATCCTGCCACCGTCACTGATCCCCCGACCACTTCCTCTTTGGACGACTGACATGACCGGAAATTTAATTTGCACGATGTGATGCTAACAAGGCTTTTTTTTTTTTTTTTTTTTTTTTTTGGTGTGTGACTGAATGAAATAAAAGTTTCAAAGATTTGCATATCATGTGATATCTTTTTGAAAACATATATACGTAAGGGATAGGTGTGTCTAGGAACAGGATTTGTTGTAACTTTTTTTTTAAGCCCCTACTATTCCCATGTAGTAGATATAGGCTTGTACAGATCATCTTCACTATACTGTCTTCAGTTTCAGTAAAACAAGGGGGTTCAAAGACATTAAACACTGTTGTCATTTTGTTTCGTTTCGGGCTACTTCTTTTATGCCAGTTCATATCCTAGCCTGAAAACCAATCACATAACGCACAAACTGAAACAGTATACGCTGAGGGAGATCTTTCCTAGAACATCTACATGTGTGCCTGTGTGCATGCATGTATGCGTGCGCATGAGTGTAAGCATGTGTGAGAGGCTGTATTGAAAGTATCAGAGAAGCCAAATGAATTGTAAATGTCCTGGGGTTCAGATGCTAACCTTGGGACATACAGCTCTAGCCCCAGTGGAATCCCCCACCCCCACCCCCAGTCCCTTCCTGACCCTCATCCCATCCCCAGTCTTCCTGTAGGTCCCATCCCCCCCCCCCCCCCCCCCCCCCCCCCCCCCCCCCCCCCCCTCAGATTCCAATGCAGTGGGATAGGGTGAGGATAGCAGCAGGTAAAAGTTTTCAGTAAACTGTTTCATGCAAATTGTTTTGTACTAATCAGTTTTCCAGTTTCAGAGACCATCTACCAGGCCCCCAGGAAGGACACAGTGTTTTGTACAGATCATCTTCACTGATGTTGTCTTCAGTTTGTCAGAGAAACAAAACAAAAAAAAGACAAAGACTTTCTCTGCTTTGTTTAACATTTTTCTCTAAACATGATTTTGTTCTTCATTCTGTACAAGGCGAAGCTCAAACTGAAACAATATTAGCTGAGGGAGATCTTTGCAGGAAATCTGCATGTGTGCCTGTGTGCATGCATGTATGCGTACGCATCAGTGAGAGCGTGTGTGAGAGAATATGTGTGGAAGCTTAGGAAAGCGAACCTATATTGTAAATGTCTTGGGTTTCAACTTGCAAACCCTGGGACATCATGACGGACAAAACAGACCAGACAGACAGACAATAAGACAGACAGACAGACGGACAATCAGACAGGACAAATCTAAGGAAATGTGAGCACATGCGTGTGGATGCTTTGTGTGCATGTGAAAACTTGCGCATGCAGGTTTGAAAGTGAGAAGAAGAGAAAAGGTGCAAGTCTGACAGAGAGAACAGAATATATACTTTAAGCAACTGTACATAACCGATACTATTAAATGTATGAAAGTGCATGAATGATGATTCTTTCTAAATAGTATGTCCATCCACTAATTGTAAAAGCATGAATGAGTGTATGAACTGAGTGCGCAAGTAGTTGTGTGTGGGTATGTGTGCCTGCGTGCATAAACGAGTATGACTGAGCTCGCATATGTGTGCATGTATGTGTGAATGTGTGTGTGTGTGTGTGTGTGTGTGTGTGTGTGTGTGTTGTGTGTGTGTGTATGTGCATGCGCAAGTGAGTGTGCAAGTGTTCAAGAGCATGCGTATGTCATGTACTTCATTACAGTAAAATCTGCTCTGATAATATTTGCTCCAATAACTATTTTTAATAAATCACTGTCACACTGTTCACAAAGAGTTGGGGGAAAATTAAGCATTACCAAATGTGGGGAAAATGATAACATTCTGGGATAGAAATTCACCATATGAGCAGATTTTACTGGTCAATTTACTGGTCAATTTTTCCCCCCGATGATTTGATGCAGGCAGAATGTGTATGAGTGAGTGGCATCACCTCTGGCAGTACAAGTCAGTGAGAGCATGGTTTCTATTCTATAACTGAAAAAAAAAAAATTGTCCATCAAAGTAATCGTAAGGTGGTGAGAGGATTTGCAAGTATTTTTCTGAAAATGTCCATCTTTCTTTTGTAACTGTAAGGAGGAATGAATGTGTGTGTGTGTGTGTGTGTGTGTGTGTGTGTGTGTGTGTGTGTGTGTGTGTGTGTGTGTGGTGAGAAAAACCCTGTGTGCATGGGAAGAAAAACCAATATTGTCCATCAAGTTAACTGTAAGGTTTGAATGGGTGTGCATGACTTGTGTGTCTGGAGCCTGCAAATGCCTGCAAAATGAATGATAAAAAGAAGAAAAAAAAGAAAGAAAAAAGAAATGATATAAATAAAGACATTTTCCTTCTGAAACAGCCAGCCATTTGTCTGTTATTACTGATGTTGTACTGTTGTTGTTCATTGTGATGGACATAAATAGTGTGGTCAAGTGTTACTGTTGTCATTTTCATGTTGTCTGGTCACAGCATTACAAAATACGCTGGCACTTGCATGCTTCACTAGAACACAAAACATTTCTTCATTTCATTGTTGCTCTCTCTTTTTTGCGCACATGCACAAACACACACACATACATGCACACATACATGCGCTGCATACACATAAATTATTCACGAACATGTGCATGCATATGTCTGGACTCTGTCACAACATGTTCATACAAAAAATAATACGAGTGCATACACATGTGCACAAACAGTGTACTTGTGCACGCATGCAGGCCCCCCCCCCCCCCCTCCCCCCCCCCCAATTAAAAATCTATGAAATGCAAAACGTGCAAAAAACAAACAAACAAACAAACAAAAAACCATAGCTGCTGCATGTTTATGTACACACAAGTATACCCTGCAAAGACAGACAGACACACACACTCTCACACCCACAGACACACACACAAACATGCACTACAGGCTTGCATGCTCACACACACATAAATCTGCCATGCTTACACTTACACTTAGATGTGCATGTGCGCAAATATAACATACAGGCAAGCACGAACTTGTACACATGAAAACACAAGCGCACACACACACACACACACACACACATGCACGCAGGTGAACACGCATACATGCGCACATGAGCAAACACACACAGGTACTTGCAGGTACACAAGCGCACATGCATACAACGGATGCATGCGCTCATGCGTGCACACACACACGCACACACACACACTGACTGACTGACTGAAACCATTTACTGTCAGATTAACATAGTGTTGTACTGACATTTAAAAAACCTTAGTAAATTAATGAGAAACGAAAATAAAACAAATAACATCTGAGTGACATAAAAATCATAAAGGAAAATTAACAGGGAAACATTTAAGATTTATAAGTCAAATAATAAAATCAGAAAATTGTAACAATAAAACAAATTACATTTTAACTGTACTGAAAATCAAAAATCTCTCTCTCTCTCAGAAACCATAAAAAAAAAAAAAAAGAAAAAGAAAGAAAAGAACCCCCCCCCCCCCCCACACACACACACACGCACCACCCAAACACACACACAACACATACACACACACACTCACAGACACACACACACACTCACAAAACCCACCCTTCCCCTTACTCACGTGTATGCTTGCACGCACATTTAATTATGTTCACTCACAGACTAACAAATAAAACCAAATCTCAATCCTCTCTCTCTCTCTCTCTCTCTCGCATGCACACACACACAAAAACCGTGCCCTCCCCCCTTCCCCCCGACATCCACACTCAAAACATATCCACACAAAAAACGTATAGACACATGCACAACATACACTCACATATAAACAAAACCAAAATCCCCCCCCCCCCTCACACATACATACACACACGCACAAAATGTTTATAAACAACATTATCCAACCCTCAGGATGGTAAATCACAAAAGCAAGACTAAGGCATTACCATGTTCACACATACACTGTGCTAACAGTGAGCTAAAAAATTACATCACCCTCTATTCATTGGGAGCTTCTGGGGTTTGAACTACAGAGCTGTATTTTGTGAAACTTTCTCAAACAACTTGGCAGTATACTGTTTTACAAACCTTTCCTCTGTCTTTAATTCTTTCCTTTTACTTATCACAGATACAGCAAAGAGCAAGGAATCTTTAGCATGCACAAAATGTACATTCAAAATGTGATAAAGACATTCCCCCGCATAAACACACGCACGCATGCATGTATGCACAAGCACTCACGCGCGTGCGCGCACACACACACACACACACACACACACACACACACACACTCACAAACACACACTAAACAATGTGAAACAATCTGTACATGCCATGTCCTTTCTCGCTTTTTACTCTGAATCGCAAATAAAACAACTAATCTTTCCTATGCACACACTCTCAACTAAGGTGACCTTTAACTATGAGTCACTGTTCAACAATACATCAAGAAGTTAGTTCAAATGCAGCCACTCGCTCACTGCGTTCTGGTGACAATAAGCAGTAAAAATTCCTTCACTAAACCACAGATCCATTTCATATTTGCCCCTAACCAACTTGATGAAACTAATGACAGTTTGCAACAATTAATAACTTTAGTGTAAATGTACTTGTTTAGTATATCATATGTGTGTATTGCTTTAGATGATTTTTACAACAACCACAAACCAATTCTTATTGTGGTGAAACTTTATAAGAAATGTCTCTTAAGCCTTTGCCTCCTTTCACGTACACACAAGCACACACAAGCACACACACACACACACACACACACACACACACACACACACACTAATATAAACAGTCATGTATATATTGATATTTGCTATTTCCTGTTTAAAAGAAAACAAAACATGTACTATGTGAAGTAACTCTTTCAACTAATACTGCAAAAACAATTCAGCAAAATCACTTTATTTTCATTCATGAACTGACTTTCTAACACAAATGAATAACAAAAAAAGAAAAAAACAAAAAAAAAAAAAACAAACAACAAAAAAAGAAAAAGAAAAGAAAAGAAGAAGCCTACCAACTGACCCAAGGTTCTTTCCTCCAAGATACAATTAATCCACTCTCTTTTCGGTGATGGTGGTGATGGTAGTGCGAAGAAAGGGATGGAGGGGAGTGTGAGGGAGGAGGGGAAGGGTGGGGGGAGGGAGGTGGGTAAAATGAGGTAAGAGAGAGGGTTGGGGAATGGGGGGGGGGGGGGGGGGACTAACCATCTTGTGTAACTTCCATCAACAGCCAATTAGGATCTCCAAACAAATGAATTCAACTGCTAACTGCCAGCAATGAAAAGAAAATCATGCTGCCTCCTCTGAATAACTTACTTAAATCCGAAAGGTTCCACATCAGTCATGGCCACTGATGACCAATCTGAAATGACCCATCATTAAGGAATGTAGCCTGTGCAAAGTAGTACAATAACACACCAGTCTCAGCCTCAAGGAGAAAAGCACCGAAAGGCACCCGCGCACAAACACACACAACAAATCAAAACAAACAAAAACTAGATCCCATAACATTACCAAATTTTTAAAAAATAAAAAAGGTACACTCCAGCTTTACTTACTGACCTTTCACAATGACTAACACTCATGACATCTGACATTAATGCACACTGTCTGCTCTCAGGACCTTTCCCCCTGGGCTTTAGTCAGTATCAATTATTTGTTTCTACTTTACTTTTCAATGCCTGTTCACAATATTTCCAGCAGAAAAGTTGTAAATCTTGATCTGTTCAATATGTACTCAGCCACAAGAAATACTGATTGTACTTATGGTTAAAAACACGTTTCACTGGTTAAAGTGAGGAAGTTACTGTAGATCATATGAAATGACCTCCACTTTCAGGGTTTGATCAGATAGCAAAAAATTCTTTCTATCATGCTGAGTAAATACCTTTTTTTCAGTCGGGGGGGGGGGGGGGGGGGGGGGGGGGGGGGGGGGGGGGGGACTTGAAGGTCGGCAACAACAACAACAAAACTTTTTTTTTTTTTTCATAATTCCAACTTTAAAAAAAAGAAAACTAAATCAAAGATTAAAAACAAACATGCAAACAAAAACTTATCATGCAAAGAAACAAAATTAGCAACTTTTAAGAGCAAAATTCTATCTTACTTAATAAGGCTGTCAGTGTGAGCTGTGGAACTCTGCTGGAATATCATACCACCTCATTTAGTTACTGTATACAATGTGTTGCTTACTTCAGCTTCGTCAAATTTTGTCATGTAAAAGCTTTCTTGTACATTACATGTTCTCGCAAAAACAAAATCTGACTTAGCAATTATGATTAAAACTGCTGGATGCACCATGAAGCCACACAATGTATAACAATAGATCATTTGTTCCTGGGAACGCCACTTTAAGCAGTCAGGGCTCTATGCTTTAATTCTGGTCATCCTTTTACAATCAATAAGACCACCTAAAGTTCTTTCATAAACTTATTTGCCAATTAAGTCAATAAAGAATATCAACATGCAAACAATTCTACTGATTCAGCTAATTTAATAATTAATCAAGCCATTACTCCACATATGACATAGCACTGAAACAGTACCCAAGTCTGATACAACAGACAAAAAAAAATCTTGCCAAAATCAAGATCTGTCTGACAGCAAAAAAGATTTTAGATAACCTGTCTGTGTTTATTCATGGTGTAGCCTATTATGTTAAAATTTGAGCATTTTCTTCATCATCATGGATTTTTCTATATATCATCAGTACACATGATGCATTTCTTAGTTGACAAGATGTACATGAAACCTGAAAGTAAACAAAAAATACTGGGCTCAAAATGTCCACCTGTCAGATTGTCTGTGACAACTGAATCTTCTGGTGCACAAATGGAACTGCTCTCTCCACTTGTCCACTGGGCAACTGATTCTCTTGACTGTGTCAGTGAAAGGGTGACTGTGCAGTCAGCTTGAGTGCAGACCCATTTGTACTTCCCTCCTCCCAGACAGTGGGTGATGAATTATAATTCTGTTAATTGCTTGATCAGTTCAAGAACATTTTGTTCTAATCCCTTTAATTCTCCTTCTCAGCCACACGTCATATGTGTGCCGAAATGCTATCACTGGTGCGTTTTAATCAACTTTAGCCTTGAACGTTTTGTCATGTTGGCCTCATTTACAGCAGTTAGAAAAATGTCCCAGTTGAAGTGTGGGCTTTCCAGCTCCAGAATTCAAGAATCAATTTCACCCTGGCTTTAAGGCTGTGCCAGACCGATTGACATTGGCTGGAACACCAAGGCTACATCAAAATGTTGTTATGTTATGCTCAGCATAGTTATGCGGGGATTGTCTTCAGTCGTGACAAGCTCCTAGCATAACACCATCAGTCTCCAAAATCCCTCGAGTCGGAGTGTGGCTGCCCACATGGCAATGTGATCAAAAACGGTCACACACGTAATATTCTCATCCCTAGCTCAGTAGCTGATGCATTTGTAACCATAGTGTTTAAGTGTTTTGGCTGTTTGGATGATCCCTGGAGTCTTTTAGCCAAGGTATGACAACAACAACAACAAGAACCAATTGAAGACTTCAGTTGAGGCAAAGATCAGATAAAGAAAGAAGATAATGACCAAGACTGACAAGGAAAAGAACATTTCAGGTCATTTCATGTAAGAAAAATCGTAACAGGCTGTTTTACAATAAAGAAAAAAAAAATTCTGGTTCACTGCCAGTGATCTTCTAAATCTACACAATGTTGCTGAGTCTGATCCCAAGTCAGCAATTCTTGCTGGCTTTTTTTCTTTCAAATATAATTAATTATGTCACAGTTATAATTGCACTTCCTCAGGGTGTACAAGTAGAAATATGTGGGGACAAGTAGATTTTTTTATCAACTTGCCCTCAGGATAACTAGAAATTATCTGGAGATTTCTAGCCCTGATAAATATTACAACAGGCAATGGGTCAAGCATCAGGGTTTGACGTTGATGGGAGATATTCCTATGGCACCCAAACAGTTAATCTGCAATTTTTGCTGCGGGAGTAGAGACTAAAAAAACAGTTAATTTGCAATTTCGCGAAAGGACTAGAGACTAAGTAAGGCCAATAACGTGTGGGACCAAAAATAAATTTACATAATAAACAAATAAAATAAAATACCAAATAAAAGAAGAAGAAAAAAGTTATTTGATTTGTAACTCATAACTGACACAGGCTGTTACGTTTGATCTTCCAAACCTTAACAGTCGGACACCCACATCATTTGAAAAAAAAACAAACAACAAAACAAAGTTGTACCCTTGATTCTACTGAACCAAATAAATTGTAAATGTCTTGGGGTTCAACATGAAAATCTTCGGACATACAGATATCTCCAGTTGTATCCTCCCCACTTGCACCTATCCCTTCTCAACAGGACAAGTTTCTGCAAAATCATATCCTGTTCCAAATCAGGATTTTCAAATATTTCATCCAGTGAACATTCTTCAGTCCTTCAAAATCAAAGTAGGGGAGGTGGATAAGGATTTATCGATGTATTCCGTGAAGGCTTGCAGACTTACCTGTAACATTAAATCCCTCATCAAGATTATAAATTCACTCTTCACTACAACAAATGATACATGGCATGATGATTACAATGTCTTATAACCGTCAGAGACCATAGTTCATAGTCACCACAGCCTGATGGCCACAAACGAAAAGTTGAAGCACAGTTCGCACCCAATAATCACCTGACAACTGATCATAACATTTCAAATTCGCCGACTTACACAAGTTTGAAAACATGTTGTGTGTGTTTTGCAAATTATATTCAACTGTAACTGCTCCATACCTGTCAGAGTCAAGAAAAAAGACAGCAAACACAATTCATTTTGCAGACCCATCTTCTTGTCCTGTGGTTTCGTCGTCTCGGCAAGTGAAAACAAACTGATATCCGGGTTATGATGTCATAAGACGGGGACATCCGAAGCGGAACCCGAGCGTCACCGATGATTTGACAACTTGCAACAGGAAACCACAGGCCACAAGGAAGGAAAATGTTCTGTGCCGTCTAGCTTACCAGCCAGGTCAGCAGTGCGCTGACAACGTTCACAAAAAAAAAAAAAAAAAAAAAAAAAAAGCAAGTGTCTGAAGATCTGGTTAACGAGGCGCAAGAGCCTCTCACACATCCATTCAAAAGTTTAATCCTTTCGGCCCACTTAGGGTGTGGAGGATAAAATACAATTAAACCCGACTGTTTCATAACGAAGAATTTAGTGTGAAACATTCATCACAAAACTAACTAAAGGTAAACCAATATCAGCATACACATTTGCACCATATAACATGGACACATCAAAAATTAAATAAACAATTCAAATTCATTGAGTTTAAAGCACAGTTAACTTCCCTTTCCCAGGTTTTTATAAATTTGCTTATATTATTAGGTTGTACTTTTCTTCTAGTCTTAAGGAGGTTGGTGTTTTGTGGCTACCAGCATATTCATGAAGTACCTCATTTTGAGGGCATTCTAGAATATAAACAAGATGCAAAGCATATAAACGTACTCCCAGTTTATCCTGAATACGCATGATATATTCCATAAAGAGGAAAAACCGTCTTGGGCTGGTGTAACCGTTAGTAATGGCTATTCTGGTCAACATCGGCCATCATCTGTGACCTATAACGAACATACTTACAAATTTTCAGAAAGATCGGCCAAGAACTTTCTGAGATTTTCCATAAAGAAGAAAACCATTATGGGCCGTTAGTAACGGCTATAACGGTAAACTAAAACATCGTGCACCATCCATGACCCATAATGAACATACCTACAAATTTTCAGAAAGATCGACGAAGTGCTTTCTGAGATATTCCATAAAGAAGAAAAACCGTTATGGACCGTTACAGCCGTTAGTAACAGCTATAACGGTAAACTGAAACATCGGGCATCATCCGTAACCCATAGTGAACATACCTGCTAATTTTCACAAAGATTGGCCAAGTACTTTCTGAGATATTCTATAAAGAAGAAAAACCGTTACAGGCCGTTACAGCCGTTAGTAACGGCTATAACGGGGCAAACTAAAACATCGGGCATCATCCGTGACCCATAATGAACATACCTGCTAATTTTCACAAAGATCGGCCAAGTACTTTCTGAGATATTCCATAAAGAAGAAAAACCGTTACAGGCCGTTACAGCCGTTAGTAACGGCTATAACGGGGTAAACTAAAACATCGGGCATCATCCGTGACCCATAATAAACATAGCTGCTAATTTTCACAAAGATCGGCCAAGTACTTTCTGAGATATTCCATAAAGAAGAAAAACCGTTACAGGCCGTTACAGCCGTTAGTAACGGCTACAACGCTAAACTAAAACATCGGGCATCATCGGTGACCCACAACGAACATACCTGCTAATTTTCACAAAGATCGGCCAAGTACTTTCTGAGATATTCCATGAAGAAAACCGTTACAGGCCGTTACAGCCGTTAGTAACGGCTATAACGGTAAACTAAAACATCGGGCATTATTCGTGACCGATAATGAACATACCTGCTAATTTTCACAAAGATCGGCCAAGTACTTTCTGAGATATTCCATAAAGAAGAAAAACCGTCACAGGCCTTTACAGCCGTTAGTAATGGCTATAACGGTAAACCAAAACATCGGACATTATTCGTGACCCATAATGAATATGCCTACAAATTTTTACAAAGATCGGCCAAGTACTTTCTGAGATATTCCATAAAGAAGAAAAACCGTTACAGTCCGTTACAGCCGTTAGTAACGGCTATAACGGGGTAAACTAAAACATCGGGCATCATCCGTGACCCATAATAAACATAGCTGCTAATTTTCACAAAGATCGGCCAAGTACTTTCTGAGATATTCTATAAAGAAGAAAAACCGTTACAGGCCGTTACAGCCGTTAGTAACGGCTATAACGGTAAACTAAAACATCGGGCATCATCCGTGACCCATAATGAACATACCTTCAAATTTTCAGAAAGATCGGCCCAGTAGTTTTGTCTGGAGCGAGTGGAACACATTTTGACCACGGACGGACGGACAGACAGACACACACACACACACACACACACACACACACACACACACACACACACACACACCACCAGAGCATTTCTTCGTTCCCATTCTAAAGTACTCCCTGTTCTATAAGAACTTGGAGTGCAATGAAAACCAACACCAGTATGAAGAAACTCAAGGGAAAGCTTGACAGCGGAAGGTCTTCAGAGAAGAAATCCCCCTCAAATCGTTCTACTAAGTTCAGTGCCAAGGTACTTCAATGAATCAATATTTGATGTTCCAATCGTAAATTGAAGATATCTTTCGTGTGGTCGTTTTGAATTAAAGATAATAAATTTTTTGACACACACAACTTCAAGTTTTCATTCCACAGTTAACCTTTGCAGCGCATCAAGCCCTTTTTGTATTTTTGCCTTGTTTTAGACAAAGAACAGTATCGTTTGCACACAGAAGCAAAGCAAACGTATTCATGATACGTTCTTGTCACCAGCATTTGTGCTCTGAATATCCATCGGAAGACAGTTATTTTTGCACAGTAAGTCCTCCAGCTCCTTTAGATATAAATAAAACAGCAAAGGAGACAGGTTTCAACCCTGACATACTCTTCTAAAACTACCAGAATAAACCGATTTGTTTCAATCATTGAATACAGACAACTGAACACGATCATATATTTTCTTTAAATTCATTTGAAATCCAACCATTTACGTTTTCTTCGATAGTTTAATCTCCATAGACCATGTTGACACACCAAGTCAAAGACTTAAAAAAAAAAAAGTCAGTGAATGCAGAACAGTCGTTTATTTTGCTGCTAAAAAACATCAATGAGAATTTCAATATGAATAAGTGATCGATAGTAGAATGACTTTTTCTAAATCCAGCATGTTTTGTTGTTTTCATTAGACTCACAGTCCGTTGTGTAACATACTGGTGAATAATTTATCAAGACAGTTAAAAAGTGTGACATCTCTGTTATCATCACATTCCCCCCCCCCCCTTTTTTTTTTTAAACTTGATTTTCCCTTATCTGGCGGCTGAATTTAATCAATAAACCATTCCTCTAGCATCTCACTCGAATCTAGAACTTTATCAAATAATTTACAACGTTAGTTTTGCGTATCACATCTACCCCGACACGTATCATTTTTCAGCAATTGCCTGCTCTTTCAAATTCGTCTGTTTTTACTGGTGCTTATAGAACATCATCAACATTATAGTTTATTTTATAATCAATAGATGGCATGTCCTCTTTTCCGTATAGTGTATTATTCAGTTGCTTGGGCAGGGCAAGCAAACCTGGAGCGACCCTTTATTCGTGTCCAACGCTCTAACGCCGAACTCAAACCCGGAAAAAAGAGAATCCAATATTCCCATTTTTCAAGAAAATGATTTGGAATCCACGGCAGCCTTTTTTTTTCTAAAGGGGTTGGGGTGTCAATGGAATGTGAGGGGCAGGGGACGGGAGGGGGAGGGAGAGAGGAATGTCCGTAATTTCAGATTTGGATATGTCAGTCGCGTCAGAAGATATGTTGCAGGGGAGGAAGGGGTGGGCGTTGGAGATGAGGACTGCCTGGACTGACAAGCATTCTGACAACAACAACAACAACGACGACAACAAATCAATGAAGTTTATACTTAATCGTCCAAATTGTTTTGTAAAAGGGTGGGGGTGGGGTTTCTTTGTCAAAATTCAAGACGAACAGGGGCAGGGGAAAGGGCTCTCTCATCTTAGTCTGGTAGTGGGGAGTTGGGGAGACGGGGGGTGGGGGTGGGGTGGGGGTAGGGGAAGGGAGGAGAAGGAATACCATAAAAAGCAGTTCCCCCACCACATTTCTTTTTTCATCAAAAATAAGTAAAGAATAGGTGGAGTAATTCTTGCTCCCATAATGAGATGATTAAACGACCCTAACTCCAAACGATTGCTGCGTATGACAGCAAATCACCTGCAGCTGCGGAAATGCCAACACAGAGCAGACGAAACAAACAAGTACCCCACTCACCATCCCCCCCCCCCTACGCCCCTCCCCCCCCCCCCCCAAAAAAAAAAAAAAAAGGAAGGAAGGTGCCAAGCTTGCCCATATACCCTGTATCTGACACATATACACATCAACAACAACTGGACAAATGAACAAACATGAATTATCATTCATTCAAGTCTGTCAAGTATTCAAGTCACACACACACACACACACACACACACACACACACACACACACACACACACACACACACACACACCACAGAGAGAGAGAGAGAGAGAGAGAGAGAGAGAGAGAGAGAGAGAGAGAGAGAGAGAGAGAGAGAGAGCGTCGTTGACGGTCATGTAACGAACTGTTTTGGGCACTGAAGTCAACACGAAAATGGATGAAGTATTTTGATCTCAAACTCAGTTTACCTCGGAAATGCGTATGTATGCAGGCGCAGATGTGGCAAAAATCAAGCCGTCGATTGAAAGTACATTCTTGAATGTAGTGAAGACATAGACTAAAAAAACGTACGCGCAAAATGAAATAAGCTTACCATTTGAAAAGAAACAACTCAGAAAATTTAGTAGGTAGAAAAGTAGAGGGGTGAATACGGCGACACTGACCAACAAGTGTTCCTTCTGTAATTGTTTTTTGCCCTTTCATCTATGAATTATTTCCACTGCTGTCTTCGAACGACTCACTGCATGGTCACAAGCCGACCTTTTTTTTTTTTTTTTTTTTTTTTTAATGTGGTCTAGTATACCGGAGAGAATTGGATTGGTCTTGCTTATCTCCTCTCTCTCTCTCTCTCTCTCTCTCTCTCTCTCTCTCTCTCTCTCTCTCTCTCTCTCTAACATCAACTTTGACTTTTTCCATGTCACTCAAGTAGAAAGTGCTCTCGATCCTTGAGATGGAATGATAATGTGCAAGGTAAAGCAGAAAGAACTCCGCCTAGTCAGCATTCTTCTGAAGAAAAAGAAACACACACACACACACGCACGCACGCACGCACGCACGCACGCACACACACACACACACACACACACACACACACACACACACACACACACACACACACACACACACCCCACACACCCCTTGACATATACACAGTGCGCGACAAAGGTATGACCAAATGTGACGCACACGCATGGCTAGTTGAAAGGTTTAATTCAACCCATAGAACATATCTGTTTCGGAGGAAAAGCTGTTTATTTCTGTGAATATAACAATTATACTTCTGAATCAAGCCATTCTCAGCAAGTCTGCCCTCTAAAGCGAAAACAGGCCCTAGAGAATTATTTCGAAGAGAACGGAGCGAGAAGAGTCTGGTCAATGGGAGACGACGTTGAGAGTAAATTGTTTTTTTTTGAAAGGGTAGCCTCCCTTGCGCTGCCACCCACACCCACACCCTCATCCAATCCTCTGTCTCTCTTATCAGTACCGTATCTATGCGAAGAGTATTGAGGAACTGAGGGAATAAGCCTTATTCACGCTTTTTTTTTTTTTTTTTTTTAAACTACCACTACTCTGTTTATACACCTGGTGTCTACGCAAGATCAGATCCATAACTAGTTTGTAGCATCACTGAATTGGCTGTGGACGTCCAGGTAGTTCAGTGGCACTTTCAATGGTGCATGCACGCACAAGGAAACTACAAGTCTACAAAGTTCACAGATCTGAAGATGTGCAAAGATGGCAACCCATACTGTCAGGTCCCTTCTCGATCAGGATCACTGTGCTGTGAATTACCGCTATACTGATGTGAATGCAGCTTTGAACCACAGTTCATACTTGTCAGTGACTCATTACATATGTCATCACTTACTTAGTGTAGCTGAGAGCATTGGAGACAACTGGTGGGGGAAAAAAGCGATGCAAGAATGATTATAGCATTAACTCTGAAACATCACACTAGTAACAGAAAAGCTAACGGCATTACCTCTAATATACTTTACAATGAATTGATCGTATCAGTAAAACAACAACAACAACAAAACCCTATAGGCCTACAATCAGGGTAATATATATATATATATATATATATATATATATATATACAATCAGGGTAATATATATATATATATATATATATATTTATTTATATATACATTTTTTAACACATCATGTACGATGTTGGTTTCAAAGAATATTGCTATTTCATTTATTGTTATTATCATTAGTAGTAGTAGTAATAGTAGTGGTGATGGTGGTGGTGGTGGTATTTAACCTTTCTGACTTGATGACTGAATCTGAGAATAGTACCAGGCCGCAGTGTTCTCTGCAAAAATAAAACCCTAGGTTGGCCGTCCTAATGACCATGTCTGACGTCACAATGACGTTAACAGACTATGTCTGATGTCACAGTGATGTTAACAGACTATGTCTGAAGTGACATCACACCGATGTAAGAAGACAAACAATATATATATATATATATATATATATATATAAAGAAGAAGAAAAGAGCAGTTGACAGAAAGCCAGTGACATGTCAGCTTGGGTAAAAAACAGCGACAATGTGGGCAGCACACCAGCTAATATCAGAGTATCAGAAAACCGGACAACAACAACAACAAACGGCTTTCAGGTGTACCAAGCGACACAAAGACTGCGACTCATGTGTGAATGTGATGTCTGTGTCATTATACAGGCGCTTGTGTCAAAAATAAAGAACTCCACATCAATGCAGGTCTTTCGGATGAGGCGATAACCCGAGGTCCCGTATGACAGCATACGAGATTCATAAGCCGACAACAGCTGCTTGCCCGGGTAAACAGCAATTATTCCTAAGAAAAACAGGTTGAGCTGCTACCTCTAAAGACCACAACTGTTTTCCCTTGGACAATAGCCGTTTTCCCTCCAGATCACAACTGTTTTCCCTTGGATAATAGCCACTTTCGCTACAGATCACAACTGTTTTCCCTTGGATAATAGCCGTTTTCCCTACAGATCACAACTGTTTTCCCTTGGATAATAGCCGTTTTCCCTACAGATCACAACTGTTTTCCTTGGATAATAGCCCTTTTCCCTGCAGATCACAACCGTTTCCCCTTGGATAATAGCCGTTTTTCCCTACAGATCACAACTGTTTTCCCCAGGATAATAGCCGTTTTCCCTACAGATCACAACTGTTTTCCCTGGGATAATAGCCGTTTTCTCTACAGATCACAACTGTTTTCCCAGGGATAATAGCCGCTTTACCTACAGATCACAACTGTTTTCTCTTGGATGATAGCCCTTTTCCCTGCAGTTCACAACTGTTTCCCCTTGGATAATAGTCGTTTTTCCCTACAGATCACAACTGTTTTCCCCGGGATAATAGCCGTTTTCCCTACAGATCACAACTGTTCTCCCTTGGATAATAGCCGCTTTCCCTACAGATCACAACTGTTCTCCCTTGGATAATAACCCTTTTCCCTGCAGATCACAACTGTTTCCCATTGGCAATAGCTGGTTTCCCTACAGATCACAACTGTTTTTCCCCGGGATAATAGCCATATTCCCTACAGATCACAACTGTTTTCCCTTGGATAATAGCCGTTTTCTCTACAGATCACAACTGTTTTCCCTTGGATAATAGCCGCTTTCCCTACAGATCACAACTGTTTCTCTTGGATAATAGCCGCTTTCCCTACAGATCACAACTGTTCTCCCTTGGATAATAGCCCTTTCCCCTGCAGATCCCAACTGTTTTCCCCTTGGATAATAGCTGGTTTCCCTACAGATCACAACTGTTTTCCCCAGGATAATAGCCGTTTTCCCTACAGATCACAACTGTTTTCCCTTGGATAATAGCCGTTTTCCCTACATATCACAACTGTTTTCCTTGGATAATAGCCGTTTTCCCTACATATCACAACTGTTTTCCCTTGGATAATAGCCGTTTCCCTACAGATCAAAACTGTTTTCCCTTGGATAATAACTGGTTTTCCTACAGTTCAAAGTGTTTCCCCTGTTTTCCCCAAGAAAAGTTATTTCAATATCATCATAAAGGATCTGAGCTGTTTTCCCTCTTTTCACGAGAATAACAGTCATGACCCTTAAGGAAAACGATGAAAATAGTAAAACAGATATTACCCATAAGGAAAACGATGAAATAGGAAACATCATACCGTAAGAAAACGATGAAAATAGAAAACAGTCATACCCATAAGAAAACGATGAAAAAGAAAACAGTATTACCCTAAGGAAACATGAAAATAGTAAAACAGTCATTACCCATAAGGAAAACGATGAAAATAGGAAAACAGTTATTACCCTATAAGGAAAACGATGAAAATAGGAAAACAGTATTACCATAAAGGAAAACGATGAAAATAGAGAAAACAGTTCTTACCCTAAGGAAAACGATGAAAATAGGAAAAGATATACCCAAAGGAAAACATGAATGAAACAGTATTACCCTTAAGGAAAACGATGAAAATAGAAAACAGTTATACCCTTAGGAAAACGATGAAAATAGGAAAAAGTTATACCTTAAAGGAAAACATGAAAATAGGAAAACAGTTTTACCCTTAAGGAAAACGATAGAAATAGGAAAACAGTTATTACCCTTAAGAAAACGATGAAAAATGGAACAAGTTATTACCCTTAGGAAAACGATGAAAATAGGAAAGTTTTAAAGGAAATGAATAGAACATTTACCCTTAAGGAAAACGATAGAAATAGGAAAACGTTATTACCCTTAGGAAAAACGATGAAAATAGGAAGCATTATTACCCTTAGGAAAACGATGAAAATAGGGAAAGAGTTATTACCTTAAGGAAAACGATGAAAATAGGAAACAGTTATTAGCCTTAAGAAAACGATGAAAATAGGAAGAGTTATTACCCTTAAGGAAAACGATGAAAATAGGGAAACAGTTATTAGCCTTAAGGAAAACGATGAAAATAGGAAAGAGTTATACCCTTAAGGAAAACGATGAAAATAGGAAAAGATTATACCCTAAGGAAAACGATGAAAATAGAAAAGTTTATTACTCTTAGGGAAAACGATAAGAATAGGAAAAGAGTTATCACCCTTAAGGAAAACGATGAAAATAGGAAAGATTTATTACTCTTAGGGAAAACGATAAGAATAGGAAAAGAGTTATCACCCTTAAGGAAAACGATGAAAATAGGAAAGCATTTATTACTCTTAGGGAAAACGATAAAAGATAGGAAAAGAGTCATCACCCTTAAGGAAAACGATGAAAATGGAAAGAGTTATGATCGTCAGGATCACAGCTGTTTTCCCTGCTTTGTCGACCCCATTTACATTTGTCATGAATAAAGAACGATGATGGCTGTTTTCTCTATTAGCGAGGTTTTTTTTTTTGTTTTGTTTTGTTTTGTTTTTTTGTTTTTCTTGCCATGGTACCTGTTTTCTTCGACAAAACAAGGACAATGATCATTTTTCTCGAGGAAAAGTTAGGAAAACAACTGTGGCCCTCAGGGTCCCGAGAAATGCAATTATCATTGCCTTTAGACGCTAGTATACTCCTTTATGCAAGTATGCACTTTAAGCTCGTAAAAGAACCCACAGCACCGACGAAATGTGTCACAATTCTGTTGGAAATGTCACTGTGAAAAGGAAACAAAAACAGGCACAAACAGAAGGCAAAAATGGGTGACACTCTACTGTGGCGAAACTCTCTTTCTGGGGGAGGGCAACCTGAATGTTCACATCTACCCCAGCAGGGTGTTGGATTAACAGGTAAACGACCACTAAAAAAAAAAAACAGAAAAAAAAGAAGAGAAAAACGGTAACGTCCGTGCTGGTGAACTTCTTGAAAACCTTCTAACTTCTGGTGAAGTTGCCCTTTGAAATTTAAATAAGAAGGGCATCGTGAACGACCCCGCTGAGGTCGGAGCTCACCTCGGGTGACACCAGCTGACACAGACAACACTGGCCCACAATGCAAAGGGGACGGCGGGACAGGCACGCACACGATCATCCACCGAAGCAGACGACACAAATAATTGGCAACGTCTATGCAGCGTGTGCCTGACACCTGGGGGGAAGACCGTACCTGTGTGGGACGCTCTGTTTCGGCTGTTAACGGTTCCAGTCGTCTGCATACCCTGTCGTCTGCTTGCTTGCTTCAAGTTAGTAGTTTGTTTGTTTTTTTCTTCTATTTTATCTTCTTTTCACTTTTTGTCATGTTGTTACAATGTTTCTGTTTGTTCTCTGTGTAAAGAAAATGAGACACAACTAAATCGCCGGTTTACAACAGAACGGAACATTCATAGTGTCGGATATGCAATATTTGAAATTTATGTCAAGCATCAGTTTATAGAAAACAAGATGATTCAGAGAGGCATCTCAGGTGTACAATGAAACGTACTGTGACGTCTAGAAAGGAGTGGGGGAACAGTTGGTTGGGGATAATAATTATTGGGAGGGATTACGGGGTGGGGTGGGGGTGGGGTGGTGGTTGCACAATAAACAATTGTTTGCATGCGTGTTTACATATACAAAGAAGCGTTTTCATCTCATTTTGTGTAATCAGAAGCGTTTGCATCAGATCAGTTATGCCAGTGTTACCTGCTGGATGTGTGTCGAATGCATCTCTGTATTAAAGCCATCTGTTGCGTTGGCTACGTTATGTGAGACGGGTAGCTGGGAAGTCCACAACAAACTGTGACCTAAACGTGTCCTGAGGTTTACATGGATATCGTGTGCTAGTGTCCAATAAAACACGCACGCGAGCACAAACACACGCGTGCGTGCGCCCATCCCCCCCCCCCCCCCCCCCATCCCGAGACAAGAGAGAAGAGAGAGAGAGTTCACGTATTCCGGCACCTTTTACGAGTTGATGGAAACACCTGGTTGTTATTCACAAGGTTGTCAGTTAGTTCCAGCTCACTGAGGTATAGGCCTGTACTCTATTCCTGCAGTCTTGCTGAATTGCCCAACAGTAAAAGCGACATTCCAGCAGTTGATCTTCGCATGTTGTTGTTCAGGTGGTGTTTCAAAAGCCGCACTTTCACGGGTAGATCCGCTCCCCCTCACTCTTGGAACGATTATCTGCAATACCGCGTGGGGTGGTTGTGATCGTAACACCTGATGCACCCCAACCATAAGCCTCCCCCCCCCCCACCCACACACACTTACCTCCTCTCTCCTTCCCTCCAAAAACTCACGCATACGCACACATATAATGGTATGCACGAACACGCTCGTCGGCGTGAACACAAATACATGCATGATTAGCACCCATACACAGTTCAAATTGCAGTGATGCTGAATTTTTCACATTGAATGAAAGAAGTGCTTTTGATTTTTCCTTCAGAGGTGAAATAATTCTCTCTGTGTGTGCGCTTGCTTGCTTGCTTTTGTTCATGTTTTTATCAGTGTGTGTCAGTGCGCGGGCTCTTGCTCGCATCCGTTTATTCGCACGTGTGTTTGTGGCAAGAATATGGTTTGTGGAAACACGGAATTGAATGTTTCCTTTCAGCTAATGATCAGCGGGATAGTGTGACGCTGGAAGAAATCCCCTGCAAGGCGCTCAGGCATAGCGGCGAGGGGAAATCGGCTATTTTGTTTTCCCTTCGTCTGAAGCGATACACTGACCTGCAGTTTGCCCGTGTGTTTATTGACCCGGCGACTTACGTGTGTAAACCAACCAGGCAGAACAAGCGTGGTAGTAGAAGCTGATTTTTGGTGGAAGGCTGTAGACCTATACAAATGTTCAGGTGTGACGCGGGAACACGAGTGTAATAGACCAGTAGATTAATTTGCATAGCATTTCTATTCTTTGCCCTCCCCCTTTCCCACCTTTTGTTGTTGTTGTTTTGTTGTTGTTTAGCTTTCTTCTTTTCCGTTTTCTTCTCCGTCCAGCGTCTTATGTCCGTGTCTTCTCGTCCGCTGCATAGCTTATGCATTATCGGACATCAGAGAGAGAGAGAGAGAGAGAGAGAGAGAGAGAGAGAGAGAGAGAGAGACTTGGATGGTCACAGGGAGAGAACGCGTGCGAGTGCATATGCATGCATATATCGATTA
>CM065721.1:49762927-49770427 GCA_033310375.1 Conus canariensis
CCCATCCACCCATGCACCCACCTATCCATCCACTCTTTCGTCCGTCCACCCCCGTTCCGTCCCCTCCGTCCACCGTACTTGCTATCATTCGCCCATCCACTCACCTATCCTTCATTCCATCCATCCATCCATCCACCCAGCTATCCACCCACCCGCATCCTCCCATGTGTACGGAATATGTGCAGGTGCTGTTGGGAAGTGCGATGTACACACTTCGTTGGGGGTGTTTGTAGGTGAATCTGTCGCTGATCGTTGTTCCTTAACTAAGAGGCGGCAGACGTGCGGAGACAAGAAGTGGTGGTGGTACAGCGAGACGTGGCGTAAGTGCCTGGCTGCGGCGTGCCTGTTGTACATTGTGGTTGTCTGTTCTTGTTCGTTTGTGGTGTAGTTTGATGTGTGTTGTGGTTGATTATAAACGCGAAAGGCGTGTGATCAGGCGTATTAAGGAATCTTACTACTACTACTGTTCCTTCTACTGCTTTACCGCAACAACAATAACAACAACAACAACTACTACTACAGCGACTACTACTATCCAAATAACAATGATTGTCATTCCTTCCCATTCATCCATTGGTTCTTTCATTTTCATGAAGACTTGTCCCTCGATATCGCTGTGTGAGTGTTTGCATAGTGCGTATTATGTGCCCTTTTCGATCTGTGGTGTGTGGCTACACAAATCCCTGTTATAAGCTCAAGACAACGTCTTTAAAACCCCCATGGTAGGAGGGAGTCAGATGGAAAATCACCCACACCACGAGTGTGCGATCCATAGATCTTCTGGCTGTGGTGAGTTACTGTGGTTTAAAACGTTGTTCTGGGTCGCTGTCATAGATATATTTTATTTGACAAATTCAGAGTTATGAAAAACAGAGCCGAATAACATTGATAATAAGAGAAGTAATAATAATAAGGATAATAATAACAATAGGTTTTTAATGATAAGTATAACAAAAATATAATGATGATGATAATAATAACAATAACAATGATGATAATAATAGGCCTAATTTGCTGAACATTTGTATGCGCTAAATGTTCAAACTAATTTGCAATAGGTTCAGGGGAAATAAGCTGAATGAATGCCGTAGTATTGAGTATTGAGTGAGACAATAATTATCTGTCTTTAACTAATGTGTTAAACAGAGTTGTGCATTGTGGAAACATTTCCTTCGGATAGGTGTCACAGTGTTGGAGGTTTTTTCCCCCCCTTTATTTTGTGCTGGTGAGCGTTTTGGGAGTGAGGCAGGGTACATTGAACGTTAGCGAACAGTCGACTGGAAGTGGAGGGGTGGGGGTGGGGATGTGCCTTGAGGGTCGCTGGCTGCCTTGTCGTGACGTCACGCTAACACGCCCATTTTACTCACTTTGAAGGGATGGTACCTTCACCACAGTCATGGCTGTCAAGCAATATGATCAGCGTTGGAATAGACATTATTGGCTTGACGGGAGACTTGATTTTTTTTTTTTTTACATATTCAGCGCACCTGTTTAGACAGGTTACATTTTCCCACCATATACACTTCATTTGGAAAGAGACTGAAACCAAATAGCTGTAATAAATTGTCAACATTGACGGACACTGAAACCACTCTCTCTCTCTCTCTCTCTCTCTCTCTCGAACTAGAGAGAGAGAGAGAGAGAGAGAGAGAAGGGGGGGGGGGGGGTTCGCCTTTTCATCTGGCCCGACAGCCAGAACATGCGGCCCTGACATGGAGCACCGGGAACTCGGAGGTCACCGGTGCATTCACTGAAAGAACACACGTGCCAGCTCGAGACAGAAGAATGCACAGCACTCACAGGGTCTCAACACACAGCCAGCTCTGCAGGATATAGGCGGGGTGGTCGACAAAACGAGGTAAAGGGTAGAAAAAGACCGAAAGGCGGCCAGAGTGTGGGTGGTGTGTCATCACCACTGATAGCAAAGACACACACTTGACTGAAGTCCATTTTTAACCTGATAAAATCAAACCACTTACCAGCAGTGACTTACGTACATAGATCCAAAAGTCGATTTAAGACAAGTCAGTTAAAGTCATTTCAGTCCCCAGCAATGGCAGAGACAGTTGTCGAGAGTCAATTCATGTGAAATTAAACCCAGTAAAGTCAAACCATTCACCACAAATAGCAGAGACTCATGTACCAACTACAAATGAAATCCAGCCAACTAAAGTCAAGTTGATCACCATCAATGGCAGAGGCACATTCAGATAAAAGTCATCTCCAAGTCAAGACAAGCCAATTTAAAGTCGAACCAATCAGTAGCAATGGCAGGGAGGCATTCATCCAAAATCAGTTCAAGTCAGGTGAGATCGAGTCAAACTAACCATCAGCGTTTGTAAAGACACGTACGTTTTATTGCTTGTCAATTTTTGGTCAAATCAGGTGAAATCAAACTCATCATGAGGAATGGCGAAAACACACTGGTTTTATCTAAAACAGATTTCAGTCAACTAAAAGCAAGCAAAGTCAAAACGTCAGCAAAGGCCAAGACACGTTTATCCAAAGTCAGCTCAAGTCACGTCAAGTCAGATACCAGCTCAAATCCATCCACCCGCAACAGCACATTTATCCAAAGTCCCTTCAAGCGAAGCCAATTCACCTAAAGTCAAACCAGTCGACAGCGTTGACAGAATCACATTAATCCAAGGCCACTTCAGGCTGTCACCCCGCGGAAAGTCACGCCAGTGAGCAGCACTGGCAGAGACGCAGTTCTCCAGAGTCAGTTCCAGTGACGTCAAGCCAAGTACAGTCACGCCAGTGATGAGCACTGGAGAGACGTATGTATCCAGAGTAAATTTACATTAACCCAGGCGAAGTCAAATCAATCACAAGCAATGGCAATGACGTGTATGTATCGTCAATTCAAGTCGAGTCAAACCAACTACAGCTAGGTACAATGTCAAATCGTCTAGCTGACCGCCAACAATGCCACTGACATGTATCCAAATTCAAATAAAGTCAAACCAGCCCCAGCAATCCAATGAAACTTAACAAATCAAGTCAAGATGACTGCCAACAATGACCTTGACGCAGTCATCAAAGTCGAACCAACTCGAGCAAGACCGAAGACAGCGTTGACTAAAGCTAAATCAAGTTAGTCAGACGGCTGGCAATGGTAGAGGGATGTTCGTCAGACGTCGCTTCACGCTAAGGTCCAAACCAGCTGACTCAGTTCACGCCAAGCAAAATCAAGCCAGTGCCCTGATCTTCTGTGAGAAATTGTACCTGTGGCCATTCTTTCATAAAAAAATAATTAAACGAATCGAAAAATCACACAAGTAACCCAGTCAGTGATAAAAGGCACAAATCACATTTCTTTTTATTAAATATGCGCCCGCTGTACTCGGTCATTCAGTATATGTTAAAGGAAGCAAGTACGTCTTAAGGACGTCAAAGTGCTTTTGGCTTTTATCACGGGGCATAACCGATGAAATTAATGATTTTAAAGCGACACTAGTACACACGCTTAATCACCTCCTCTCTCTCCTCTCCCTCCTCCCTCCCCCCCTCTCTCTCTCCCTCCCTCTCTCTCTCTCTCCTCTCTCTCTCTCTCTCTCTCTCTCTCACACACACACAAACTAAAAAGAAAAAAATATGCATCCAACCCATCCACCCACACCCTCTGCCCTCCCCCGTCACCCCTCTCCCCTACCTCCTCCAACTCCCGTCTACCCCCGCCCCCTCTCCTTCCCCGACAAATTCCCCCCTTGTGCTCCCCCTCCCCTCCCCCCCCCCCCCCCCCCCCACATAAAGTGCAGCGCTGTGGCTATAGCACTTCACAGCATACCACACAGTAGCCTGCATCAGTGAAGACCTCCCGTGAGAGGTCAGGGTATGCCTGGCGTGTGAAACACTCCCACGGATCGGCAAAGACTCCATTTCTTCTCCCTCCATTCATTATACAAACCTGCCGCGCAGTTTCTTTAAAGTGGCTGCAAAAAATGAAATGAAAGCTTTTTTGATGAAGAGAGAGAGAGAGAAGAGAGAGAGAGAGAGAGAGAGAGAGAGAGAGAGAGAGAGAGAAAGACAGAGAGAGAGAGACAAGACAGAGAGAGAGAGACAGAGAGAGAGAGAGACAGAGAGAGAGAGACAGACAGACAGACATAGAGACAGAATACGTGTGTGTGTGTGCGCGCGCGCGTGCGTGTATGCGCATGTGCGTGCGTGTGTATATGTGTGTGTGCGCACGAGCGGGCGCGCGCGCGCATCCCCGCCTATTAACAAGTACTTCTGTTTTTTTTTTTTAGTGTGACCAAACGGTACTACATTTGTAGGCCATACAAATGTGAAAGAAAGAAAGCTGAGTACGGTGCCAGCTTTGACAGAGCCCTGAAAGGTTCAGCGGTGACTCACACCCTGACGTGAAGCTTCGGCACCGGTGGAAAGCAACTCTCCCAGAACCACTAAAGCTGGTCCTGTCAAGTCATTCCGATCTTGTGACTCGGAGCCGGTGACAGCTATTGGTAACTGCAACACTGGCTGTACGGGCTTCAATATCCTTACACGGCTCCTTTTTCCTTTATCTGCCGTTGTCGAAGTCAACGGTTTTTCTAATTCAACGGGGTTTTGGAAGACAGCTGAATGAGTGATGAACGAGCCTACCACCCCGGCAATGCCGTGACTCAAGTCTGTGGCTGGAGGGTATACAGAGTATGGAACTAATCTGTGGAGTGCAGAGTGACAAATGGGGCTGCTTGCTTTACCTGTTTTCTCTCGTTCCCCATGAAATACTCTGTGCGTTCGCTTCGAAGAATGTACTCGGGTACGCGTGCGCGTACACGCACACGCCCACCCACTCCTCCACACAACCACACATATACACACACATTCATACACACATACGCACGCACGCACGCACGCACGCATGCACACACGCACACACATACACACACGCGCACACACACACACACACACACACACACACACACACACACACACACACACACACACACCGCTGTCATGTGTGATCACTAATAATAGACATATCTGGGATCCGGGGGAATCTTTTAATAGAATGTCTCTATTAATTTCATTACCAGCGGTAAAAGTAGAGTGCAGGTCTTCTTTCTTTCTGTTTGTTTCAGTAGTTCTGTCTGTCTGGGGATAATCTTTTTTTTTTTTTTTTTTTTTTTAACCATCACAAGCGTTTTTTTCCACGAGAATATCGGTTAGGCCTACCTTGTGTCACCCCAACACAGACACCTTTCTGTTGATCATCGTTTATCTCTCCCCCCCCCCCCCCCCTTTTTTTTTTTTGTCCTTTTACGTCCCATTTTTCCACATTAAGAAAATTCTTTTAACATTTTTTCCCCATTTTTTTAAAGGTGGAGCCTCCATCCTCCTTTTCTTCCCCACCTTTTCCCCCAACAAGTAACCACAACTCTCCCGTACCAGACAAGTCTGTATGTTCTATTACTGATGGACCTTCTCAGGCGGGCTTTCAGTGTTTTGAACAAGGCGTCAGGGTTGATCTATGTTCTATGCTCTATTGTCTGGTCTTTGATCATCGTTTATTTTCTTTTAATCATTTATTGGTTTTGAGCTGTTGGTTAGCCAGCTGGATGCTTGGACGGCTGAATGATTGGCAGCATTAATGTGTTTAATAAGTCACTGAATTAGATCAGTTAGGTACGGTATCAGTGCAATGACATTCGTTAAGTTGTGGGTTTGTAGGGTTCTTTCACTTTGCCACGGATACTGAAATGGACTTGCTTGTTGTACACGTATCATCGGTGTGTGTGTGTGTGTGTGTGTGTGTGTGTGTGTGTGTGTGTGTGTGTGTGTGTGTGCATAAGGTTTTTCCCCCGCGAAGGAGCAATGCCACCTGTGCCTCAATATGCTATAAAAAAAAGCTCACGCTTTCCCATGGGCCTCAATTTGCGTGGGCCGAAGTGCGCGGGAGGACGCGTTATACTTGTTAATGCACGCGCACGCTCCATGATGTCTGGGGGGAAAATGCACCGTGACTGTCCTGTGAAACATTTCTCCATCAGGGTAGGGTCACGACTCTAGAATAGTCCTGTTCAAGTGTTTTATTATAGATAGCTCTCTCTCTCTCTCTCTCTCCTCTCTTCTCTCTCTCTCTCTCTCTCTCTCTCTCTCTCTCTCTCTAGTCCAGTCCAGATCGTTAAGTCAGATGAACCCCAGCCCAAAACTGTTAGTGCGGTCGAAGCCTGGTGCCAAACCTGAAGTGCTGTTGAATCTCAGTCCTGAAGCTGAGAGTATCAGCAATTCATCTGAAAACTCAAAAGCTTCAGACTCATATCCTAGCCCAACGAACATCAACAGGACATTTGGAAATCTATAGCACAAAGTGTCGGAATGCTTAGCACTACTGGTCAGATGCTTTCATCTAAAGAAAAAAAAAAGGATTGTTGCTGACAAGTTAAACAGAACTTAATTTTTTTTTTTGTTCAAAGGGATAGCTCAAGGAAAATCAGTTGGTTATTTCTTAAATCTGCAGGACAACGTTTGAGAATGCTTAGGGAGAAATGTCTCCTAGTTTTCGTTTTTAGCCACTCAGATCTTGTATTTGGAGAAAAAAAAAAAAAAAAAAACAAGAACTAAACAATGATGTGGATTGTTGCTGGCAAGTGATACAGAATTGAAATGAATCCAAACTCTTTGTCAAAATGATAGTTTGTAACTGTCTAGAGTTGCATTTGACACGTAAAAGCACCGCATTTTACAGACCTGGCAGTTTGACAAGGACCGCGCTTTATCTATGCGGCTATGGTGCTCAGCCGGTGAATGTTGCATTGGCCCTGGTGTGCGACCACGGGGAAGTGTTGGTTTACTTGACTTTCACCGTTCCACAGCATTTTTTTAAAAAAAAAAACTATACACTATCCTGGCAACAACTTCAGCACATTGTCTAGCATCGTGGTTTTTAAACAGGCCGTCACAACTGATTCCTTGAGTTGGAAGTCGCCTTGACGATGCCGAAGTCAACATGGTGCAAGGGCCGTAAGCTGCCTACATGCTGGCTTGAACATCGTATCAGCGGCTCCACTCCATTAAATCCGATAACTGGACGAAGCTTTAACGTAATAGACACCGACGGCTGTGTCTCAAATGACGACAGATCGTTAGAACGAGGTGCCGATTTGGACAGAAACGTTTGAGTCATTTTCAAGGGCAGTCGGTTCAAGTGACCGATGTCCGACGTTTTAATAAATGCCTGTTAGGCACAGTCGGACTCCCTCCCCTAAAACGTTCAGTGCGGTTGAACTGATGTCCAGAACTGTTGGTGTAATGAAGGGGGGAGAGAGAGGACCATAAGCGGACAGGCCTAAGCGACGACATGGTAACCAGACAGGCAGTCAGATAGTGTGGGTGTATGTGCGCATGCTTCATTCAGCATGTGTGTTCGTTTCACGTGTTGTTTTGTGGATACACCGAATTTACAGCCCAGGCAGGCTTAGTGAGTCATTCACCCTGAAGGGGAAAAAAAAAAAGCTGAGGGAGGAAACAGAGGCCCCCAAACCCAGCCAGGCA
>CM065721.1:49780427-49787927 GCA_033310375.1 Conus canariensis
CAAGTGCGCGCGCGCGCATGAACAACCACGCAGGAAGTTGAAAAAAAATACTGTGGTGTGAAACGACGTGGCTGGGCTCGTGGAGAATGTTTTTTTCTGTTCACCTTGCAATAATTGTGTGTGGAAGATAGAGTAATGAACACAACAAAACACTTGTTTTCTGTGTGTTATAGCCTGTGTAACATGGAGCAGTGAACATAACTACAGATCTGTCTCTTAATGTTGTAGCATGTGTGACGTAGTGCAATCAAACACTACAACAGACCTGTGTCCTTAATGTTGTAGCCTGTGTGACACAACACAACAGATCTGTGTCCTTAATGTTGTAGTCTGTGTGACATAGACCAATGAACACAACAACAGATCTGTGTCCTTAATGTTGTAGTCTGTGTGACATAGACCAATGAACACAACAACAGATCTGTGTCCTTAATGTTGTAGTCTGTGTGACATAGACCAATGAACACAACAACAGATCTGTGTCCTTAATGTTGTAGTCTGTGTGTGACATAGACCAATGAACACAACAACAGATCTGTGTCCTTAATGTTGTAGTCTGTGTGACATAGACCAATGAACACAACAACAGATCTGTGTCCTTAATGTTGTAGTCTGTGTGACATAGAGCAATGAAGACAACAGATATGTGTCCTTAATGTTGTAGTCTGTGTGACATAGACCAATGAACACAACAACAGATCTGTGTCCTTAATGTTGTAGCCTGTGTGACAGAGCAATGAAGACAACAGATCTGTGTCCTTAATGTTGTAGTCTGTGTGACATAGACCAATGAACACAATAACAGATCTGTGTCCTTAATGTTGTAGCCTGTGTGACGTAGAGCAATGAACACAACAGATCTGTGTCTTAATGTTGTAGTCTGTGTGACGTAGACCAATGAACTCAACAGATCTGTGTCTTAATGTTGTAGTCTGTGTGACATAGACCAATGAACTCAACAGATCTGTGTCCTTAATGTTGTAGCCTGTGTGACATAGACCAATGAACTCAACAGATCTGTGTCTTAATGTTGTAGCCTGTGTGACATAGAGCAATGAAGACAACAGATATGTGTCCTTAATGTTGTAGTCTGTGTGACATAGAACAATGAACACAACAACAGATCTGTGTCCTTAATGTTGTAGTCTGTGTGACATAGACCAATGAACACAATAACAGATCTGTGTCCTTAATGTTGTAATCTGTGTGACATAGAACAATGAACACAACAGACCTGTGTCTTAATGTTGTAGCCTGTGTGACATAGACCAATGAACTCAACAGATCTGTGTCCTTAATGTTGTAGCCTGTGTGACATAGTGCAATGAACACAACAGACCTGTGTCTTAATGTTGTAGTCTGTGTGACGTAGAACAGTGAACACTACAACAGATCTGTGTCCTTAGTGTTGTAGTCTGTGTGACATAGAACAATGAACACAACAACAGATCTGTGTCCTTAATGTTGTAGTCTGTGTGACGTAGAACAGTGAACACTACAACAGATCTGTGTCCTTAATGTTGTAGTCTGTGTGACATAGACCAATGAACACAACAACAGATCTGTGTCTTAATGTTGTTGTCTGTGTGACATAGTGCAATTAACACAACAGACCTGTGTCCTTAATGTTGTAGTCTGTGTGACATAGAACAATGAACACAACAGATCTGTGTCTTAATGTTGTAGCCTGTGTGACATGACATTCTGAACTGTTTTTCTCTGTCTTCTGCCGTGGACCTTTGGTATTCCTGACCCTGTACCCCCTCCACCCCCCCCTCTCTCTCTCTCTCTCTCTGTCTCTCTCCCTTCTTTTGTGTGTGTGTGTGTGTGTGTGTGTGTGTGTGTGTGTGTGTGTGTGTGTGTGTGTGTTTCTACATGAGCTTTCTTTCACTTTTTAAAACAACATTTGTTTCTTTCTTTGTGTGTGTCCGAGCTCATTGCGATCTCTAAACCTCCGTCCCTCCTCTCTCTCTCTCTTTCTCTCTGTTTGTGTCTGTCGGTCCGTTTCTCTCCTCCCCCCTCTGTCTGTCTGTCTGTCTGTCTGTCTGTCTGTCTCTCTCTCTCTCTCTCTCTCTCTCTCTCTCTAATACCAAATCAATCTAATGGCATAAGGTCTTCTATCGCTAAGGCTGTTGAATCAGTTCCATGATGTCGCCGACCAGCCTTTACGCCCTGGAGTCTGTTGAGGTAGTATCCGGCCCTAACCCACCAGTCCATGCTGTTCATAAACGGCCGACCAGACAGGCTCTCCTAGGGATGTGTCAGCCATCAAACATTTCCGTCAATCAGATTTTAGCCTTGCAGTTCACACACACACACACACACACACACACACACACACACACACACACACACACACACACACACACTCAGGGCACCTGGTCTCCTGTGGAGCGAGATCAACAGCAGAACGGCCATGGCAATACCGCGTGTAGCAGGTCTCATAAACATGTCACAAACAACGACGTCCAGATCTTCCTAGGCCCACAAAGCTGTCTTTTGAGATTGACGTATACGCGAGCTTTAGCCTTGCGGTCACTTAGCATTCGCCATTAAAATGTATTCCAACGTTTCTCTCTGAGTTGTCTTCTTACCATCTCTTCGTTCGTTCACGGGAACAACTTTACTCAGTGACGCACTCCATCGTTCGTCATCAGCACCAGCATAGGTCTCTGAAATAGAGCCCATCTGTTTTCTGCATCTGCGCTTAAAGAACGAACAAGTAGGGTAACTCTTGATCTTGCCTCTCCCGTATAGGGAGCGATAGTTACCCAGCTTGTTCGTTATTTACTATTGACTGTTCTCTGCCTCATTTAAGATTCCCTTTGGCATCTGCGCTTGTCAGGGCTGACGTCATCTCTTAAGGCTGAAGAGTACTCACAGTCTTCTTACGGCAGCTAAGATCAGCAGTGTGATGGAAGCAAAACGGTCCGTTTCCGCTTCGTTGATGTTTGATTATTCTTAAAGCGGTCTGATGTAAGCCGGCAGTCCCCGATTACCACGACAAAGAACCACCATAGAAATGGGTGAGAGACCTTTACAGATTTCTTATTACTGCTTGTATTGACCCCCACCTGTGGGCGATATACGGCGTTTGTGGGCCCCTTACGCTAACTGCTGACCGTAAGCTAACAGCAAAGCACACTCCCTTGCAGATGTAGCCTTCTCTTTCTTTCCCACAGCCGCGCACATGGCATGTGTTGTCCGTCACACCAGTTCCAGCCAGCGCGCACCTTCAGCAAAATTCCCACGTACTGGAAGATGCTGTGTATTATCCACATGCGCACCCCCCCCCCCCCCCCCATCACACCCCCCACCCTCTCGTGTTCTCTTGCATAGTGACTAGGGATAGTGCGGACAGAGGCGCTGACCCAGTTCGCACTGAATGCGTGTAGAGCAGACTATACCACGGTGTGCATTTATTCAGCGGAAGGGGGATTTGGGATTCTCCACTTTTACTGTTACTATTAAAATTTCTCTGAAAAAAGATCGTTCGATTCCTGTCACGAAGGCAAATTCATGATATACTAGTATTATTTCATAACTGTTATTGTAGAAACAATCACTAGTATTATTTCATAACTGTTATTGTAGAAACAATCAGAGCTTTTAATCTGTTGCTTTCATTTCACTTCACTTAGTCGACTTGAATGACAAACCCGCATTTTGATATAACTGGCAAGATATAATTATGTGGCCATTATCTGTTCTGTGTTTACTAAGCGTTTGTCTGTACTTGTCAGCGATTTTGTGAAATGGTCTCAACCAGATAAAATGTAAGCAAATATTTTGTGCGATGTTTGCACACAGTATCATTTAAAATATATTCTATCATGTATTCTATCAATATATAAAACAATTACAGTAAATGATCACGATTTCTTGAAAGATGTCATTTTTGTAATGATGACAGTGTTGCTAAAAACGTAAATAGCGGATTGACGGCCTTTTCTTTCGGTGACATCTTCATGCAGGGGTTGGGTGGAAAGGTCCTATCAATAATCAGTGTTGCGTCAAGTTTGATTGTACCAGAGCTTGTGATTTCTGAGTGAAAAGAAAGGCAGCGTTAACCTCTGTCTGCCTGTCCATCTGTCTGTCTGTCTGTCTCACACACACACACACACACACACACACACACACACACACACACACACACACACACACACACACACGCACGCACGCACGCACGCACGCACACACGCACGCACGCACGCACGCGCGTGCATCATTCTCCCCACCTCGACCCCCAGCCAACCATCCAGCCAGACATGTCCCACTCCCACCCCAATCCCCCTTCCCCGTCCCATGGCCAGTAACAACATACAGTGCTTTCTCTGCAGTCGTCTCCCCATTCAGCAGCAAGCGGCACGGAAAGTAACAACATACAGTACTTTCTCTGCAGTCGTCTCCCCATTCAACAGCAAGCGGCACGGACAGTAACAACATACAGTGCTTTATCTGCAGTCGTCTCTCGATTCAGTAGCAAGCGGCATGGACAGTAACAACATACAGTAGCTTTATCTGCAGTCGTCTTCCTCATTCAGCAGCAAGCGGCATGGACAGAAGATGCAGAACGAGCGCTAACAACGCCGGTGTAACCCGTCCCTACTGTGACGTCAGTCCTCCATCACAGTACGTTTGCCGGTCTTTCTTCTTCTTCTTCCTCGTTCGCTTCCCGTTAGATGAGCAGCCCGGTGTCCTCGATGAAGGCTGCCGTCCACCGCAGCTCCTCCAGGGTGCCATACAACTTGGCTTCCACTGCTGTCGGTGTTGGCCAGTACTTCCTTTTGGATGCTGCATGCGTCATACAGTCTTGAAGGATGTGGTCGGTTGTCATTGGTCCCTCACCACAAGGGCACTCTCCACTCTGTCCAATGCCAAATTTTGTGTGCATGTGGTGGAGCAGGCGATTGTGTCCAGTCCTCAGGCGGAAGATCTTGACCTGTTCCCGTCGTCCCAGCAAACGGTATTTGTCTTCTGGGTTGTGTTTGGGGTGCTGGAGGCGCCACTTTATTCCTTGCTGTGCCTTGATGATTGTCTTGATTTCATCGTATGACACCAGGTTGTTGGCCTGCTCCTTCTGTGCACCGTCTTTTGCCAGAATATCCGCTTTTTCGTTGCCTCTGATACTACAGTGTGCTGGTACCCATTGTATCATTTCTTCACTCTGGCACTCAGGGCAACAAGGGCTTAAGTAAGATGGTTCTGTTCTTTGCAGCGGGAGTTCTTGAGGGCTTGGAGCACGGAGAGAGCGTCTGAGAACACCACCACCTGCCCTGTTGTTCTTGTGGAGTTCTGCGAGACTGTTGTGGCTGCCTCACAGAGAGCTTCTCGCTCAGCTCGGAAGTTGGTGGAGTATTTTCCTGTTGGGATTGCAATTTCTTCATCTCCGTCTTTGTATCGGAGGAAGATTCCAGCTCCACCATCCCTCGTTGCTTCTGTGGTGGAGCCATCTGTAAAGACATGGGTCCAGTCTTCCTGGGGGTACTGGTTGCAGATGTACTCCATGGCGAGGGCTTTCCTTCGGGTGTCTGACTGTGTTCCTCTCTTCTCCACTCCGGGAATACTGGTGACGACTGTTGGGAACACCTGCCTCTTCCAAGATGGGTGAGTGACATTTGCCTGGATAGGCTTTGCTTCATGTTCCATCAAGGCTGGGGTTTGTCTTTCAAGGCGTCTTGACTGGTGGATGAAGCTGCCTCTTTTCAGCCGGCTCTCGGTGGGTCTGCTCATTCTGTCGTTCATTGGATGGTTTTCAAGGCGTTTGAATTTTGCTGCCTGGATGAGGATCTTTGTGTCCCTTCTGTCCTCCAATGACTGTAGTCCAGTGGTCTCCTCCATCTTTAGGATTGGGGTGGATCTCATGGCGCCAGTTATGACACGCTGAGCATGGTTCTGTATCTTGCTGAGATGGTCGAGGTTAGACTTTGCAGCTGATGCCCATGCTGATGTCCCGTACTCAACTACAGGTCGGACTCTCCCCGTATAGAGTCTCTTCAGGATACGTTCGTCAGCCCCCCAGTCCGTCCCTGCAAGTTTCCTCATGATCGCCAGTCTCAGCTTGGCCCTGCTACAGCATCTGGTGATCTGCTGTTTCCAAGTGAGCCTGCGGTCAAAGGTCACTCCCAGGTAGGTAGGTGTGGGTTCCTCTGCAAGCCTTTGGTTGTTCAGAATCAGCTTCGCCTCTTGCTTCTTGCTGGATAGGCTGAAGACTGTGTAGGTTGTTTTGCTTGAGTTGACAGAGACAAGCCATTCCTTGGTCCAGTCGCTGATCTTATTGAGTGCAGTCTGGAGACGTACCTGTGATGTAGTGGTATACTCTTCAGAGCACCATAGTACCAGGTCATCTGCGTAGATCGCTCCTCTGACCCCTCTTGGCAATTCTCTGACGATGTTATCTATAAAGATGAGGAACAGCGTTGGCGAAAGGACTCCTCCTTGTGGTACTCCCTGTCTCAGCACCTTCTTCTTGCTCTTTTGGCCCTGAATCTTTACTCGGGCTTGGCGGTTGTGTAGGTACTGGCTGATCCAGGTGTACATCCTCCCAGACACACCACATCGCCGTAGTTTAAGCCTGAGTCCTTCCAGACTTTGTCGAACGCCTTCTCCATGTCAATCCAGACAGCAAGCGTGTTCTTCTTTTCTTGAAAAGCGTCCTCTATGCTTTGAGTGATGAATGTGATCTGGTCTTCTGTTGATCTGTGTTGGCGGAAGCCTGCCTGTTCAGGGCTCAGCAGCTGATGCTCCTCAAGGTGCCAGACATGCCTTGTGTTGACAAGTCTCTCCATCAGCTTTCCAAAGCAGCTTGTAAGGCTGATGGGTCTGTAGCTGTCAGCCTTCGACTTGTCTTTCCCTTTTTATGAATGGGGATCATGTCTAGCTTCCCTCCAACACTGTGGTACTGATCCTGTCTTCCAGCTGGAGTTAAAAATTGTTAGAAGGACTGCCTTGCTCTTCATCCCAAGATGCAGAATCATTTCATTGGTGATTCCGTCTGGTCCAGGTGACTTCTTCAGGTTGAGGCTCTGCAACGCTTCCTCCAGCTCTTTCTCTGTGAAAGCTGTGGTCATGACTTCCTCTTGGGGCTCTTTCTCATGAAGTTCACCTTGGACCCTGTGCACTGCAGCTCTATGTTCAGGAGGGACTTCCAGATTGCTGATGTTTTGATAGACGTCTATGAAGTGGTCTGTTGCTTTCTTTCCAGAGAGGTAATTTCCATTCTCTTGTATTGTTATTTTGGACTGACTTGTTTCGTTTCTGAGGGTTCTGGCCAGTTTCCACAGCTTGCTGCCATCCTTGTCGAGATTCAGGCTTTCAGTTTTCTCTTGCCAGCTTTTCCTTGCAGCTTGTGCGCAGGACAGCTTGTATCTGGCAGTTACTTCCTTCAGCGCTATGTTGTTCTCCAGTGATGGCTGCTTTTCTGCTCGGTCCCTGGCTTCCGTAACAGCATCTTCCAGATTCTGGAGTTCCTCCGTCCAGTAGGGCTTGTAGTCTTTGCGT
>CM065721.1:49802927-49815427 GCA_033310375.1 Conus canariensis
GCGTGCGTGCGTGCGCGCGTGTCCCAGTGTTGGTTTGGACCACACTTTCTGACACACCTTTCAGGCCTTTCAGGCCGCCATGATCAGTTCGGAAGCTCACCTAATTTTTGGATGATGATGATGCTCGATCTGTATGACCCAAAGTTGAATTGGTTGAAGGTAAACAGTTGTTGCCTTGGTGATTTCTTAGACAAACAAAAGGTTAGTTTCAAAGTGAGGTGACTGCAGGCACAAACTGAAACATATTGTGAAAGGAAATTAAAGTACACCCGCCAGATAACAGGGACAAGAACATTACAAGACAAAACACGACGCGTTTCGACCTCTTAGGTCTTCCTCAGGCAAGATGAACAGAAAGAAGTTTGATCGTTTTGGTGGAAATTCGGCGCATAGGGAAGGTCATTGCAGAGGGTTCTTTACCACCAACAAACCAACAAATACCTGGGTGCAGTTGGGAGAAGTAGAGGGAGGAGGGGGGGGGGGGGTCCGTGGCACTGACCGTTTTTGTACAGCGCTGGGGAGACCAACAGGAATGGCGAGGCATCACAGTCCATGCGGCCCACGTCTGTAGCTTGAGGGTCAAAGTGACGACGACAGCTCCATGGTCTGTGCGTGTTTGGCTGCTTCCATCGCTCAGCTGGGAATGTTGGTTTAAATAAATTTATTTCCACTTCACAATCACAGTTTTGCAATAAATGTGAAAATTTGAACAAGCTAATGCTTATAATGTGTTCAAATGCTTATAATTGCACACGTGACAAAGGAAATGGCAGGAGACTATTACAGTTACAAAACTAAACAAAAGACGAAAAAATATTCATACCCACACGTATACTTATTTATGAACATATACATCACACATACATGCACACACATACATGCATCACACATACATGCATCACACATACATGCATCACACATACATGCATCACACATACACATAAATGCAAACATGCACGAAATCGAGGAAAAACAAGAGAAGATAGTAGTAAAGAAAAGAGTAAACACTAAAGACAAGAAAATATATGCGAATCAACTACTCACACGTTATTAACCTTTATTATGAAGCGTTGAGAGAGAGAGAGAGATTGATTGATTGATTGATTGATCTTTAATACACAAGGATGAAGATTTTAGGCCAAAGCCTAGTCTTACAATCTGTCCTTGTCATGCATACATTATTTCAGCACATATCATTCATACTGAGAGAGAGAGAGAGAGAGAGAGAGAGAGAAGAGAGAGAGAGAGAGAGAGAGAGAGAGAGAGGAATGTTGTTTTCCCGTGTTATTTGCACACTGAACGGGCCACACGCCACGATGAAGATTTGGCACTATGTCACTCTATAATCCGTGTGAGCGTTTTGAGGTCTGCCGTAATGAATTTGAGCCAACACTTCATGTGAAACTGAGAGTTGATCAAAAGGATAACTCACCACCAATTATTTCCCTTGGGTTTTTCTTTGTGTGTGTGTGTGCGTTGTGTTTGTGTGTGTGTGTGTATGGAAGGGGAGGGGGGGGGGGGTTCCACTGTTGGCATCACATAAGCATTAAAATACGTGACCTTCCCCCTTAGTTGACGTCACATTTCAGGGCCTTTGCAACTCACCCGTGACCCTATCTTTCTGCCAGGTGGAAGCCCCCAATGTGTCCCACTCCGTTGATTTTAATCTGTCTGCTTGGAAACCACCTGGCTTGTACCTTGATGGCCACATGAAAGAAAATGAGGAGAATCAACTCTCGGACGCAATGAAATTTTTCAAAAACAATCTAACTGCGCCAGTCTATACATACTTGACTCCTTAAGCAAGGCCTTGGCGCATTAACTTTTAGCATGCAGCCAACATCAGTCTGCACCCACTTCAAGTAATACGGCAAAACGGGATACAACATTTCAGGAGAGGAGGGGGTGGGGTGGGGGGATGGTAGGGGGCGGATCTAACTCTACACTCAACCACTAGAACAACAACGCGCCCTGGGGGGGCGGGGGGGGGGGGGGGGGGGGGGGGGGGGGGGGGGCAGCAAAATGGCCATTTTTCAGTTGGACGCTGGCGGGACTTGAACTGGCAACGTGTGAAAACATCTCCTTTGTCCGGGTCACGTACACAGAGCTTCACAATCGTGCTTCTTCACTAGAATGTGGCCAGGCATGAGAATTTCGCTGAAGGGAGGGGAGGGGGGGGGGGTGAGGGGGTTGTAGAAGAAGCCGGATAGTACAGGGAATGTCAGAGAGACAGGATGGGTGGAAAACAGAAGGGGTGTTGGCCAGGGCGCACCGCGGTGTGCGTGGGCACGTAACGGGGTGTGTATGTGGGCACTATGACCGCCGTGTATCCGTGGCCCTCACACACACACACACACACACACACACACAACGTTCACACACACACGTACACACACACGTACACGTACACACACACACACACACACACACACACACACACACACACACACACACACACGCGTGCGCGCGCGCGTACACACACACACACACACACACACACACACACACACACACACACACACACACACACACACACACACGCACGCACAACACAGACAGACAGACAGGCAAAGACACACACACACACACACACACACACACACACACACACACACACACACACACAGAGGCCGCATTTGGAGGTGTGTTGCCTGTTTGTGTGCACACATTAGTTAACACAGCCTGTATTATTACATCACACACACAAAAGTGCGCGCATGCGTGCTTGTGTGAGTGTGTGTGTGTGTATGTGTGTGTGTGGAGGCGGGCAGGGTGGGATGGAAGTGTGAGGTGGGGAGGGAGGTTAGGAAGAAGAAGGGAACAGGAGAGCGAGACGAGCGTCAGTATAATGGTATGTGTATAATGGTATGTGTACAATGGTATGTGTACGATGGTATGTGTATGATGGTATGTGTATGATGGTATGTGTATAATGGTATGTGTATAATAGTATGTGTATGATGGTATGTGTATAATGGTATGTGTATGATGGTATGTGTATGATGGTATGTGTATGATGGTGTGTACATAATGGTATGCGTATAATGGTATGTGTATGATGGTATGTGTATAATGGTATGTGTATAATGGTGTGTGTATGATGGTATGTGTATGATGGTGTGTGTATAATGGTGTGTGTATGATGGTATGTGTATAATGGTATGTGTATAATGGTGTGTGTATGATGGTATGTGTATAATGGTATGTGTATGATGGTATGTGTATAATAGTATGTGTATAATGGTATGTGTATGATGGTATGTGTATAATGGTATGTGTATGATGGTATGTGTATGATGGTATGTGTATAATAGTATGTGTATAATGGTATGTGTATAATGGTATATGTATAATGGTATGTGTATGATGGTATGTGTATGATGGTATGTGTATGATGGTATGTGTATAATGGTATGTGCATAATGGTATGTGTATAATGGTATGTGTATAATGGTGTGTGTATAATGGTATGTACATAATGGTATGTGTATAATGGTATGTGTATGATGGTATGTGTATGATGGTATGTGTATAATGGTATGTGCATAATGGTATGTGTATAATGGTATGTGCACGTGTGTGGGCGCCCTAAGCTAACAGCAGCACCGTGTCCTCACAGCAGTCCTAGACAGAGCATGTGGCCTTTATTGTCGCCACTGTTGTCGATGAATCACAAAGGTATGTATTGTAATGAAGGCACTGAGTGCGGAATCCACCGCTAAGAAAGGGTCATTTAGAGGAATATACGATTTCTATAATGTAACACAGTGACGCACCCTCCCCTCGCCTTGATGACCGAAGGCATACCATGGCATCGTCTTCTTCTTTCGTCAAGTGTCCACCTTCATCAAGCTGAAGATTCTGAGACTACCAAAGGGGGTTTCCGAATTTAACAGTGAGTTGAAATGCTGCCTGGATCATCAGCTTACAGCGGGTGGGATAGGAAAAAGAGGGTCTGGGGCCACCCACTGTAGTTCAGCCCTCTAGGGGAATGATGGATGGGGGGGGGGGGGGGGGGGGGGGGGGGGGGGGGGGGGAAGGAGGGGGGACGTAGGTAGGCCTTACTCTGAAGTGGGTGGGACGGGCTAAGGTGAGGAAGAGGGATAGGTGGGCGGGGGGCTCAGCTGGAAGGTTGTTCCATTCTCTCTCCCAGAGCGCGAAAAGAAACGGTTCTGTCTGCTTTACGCGCGTGTAATGAGAACCCGCTGGTCAGTGCCTCTGCCCTGGTCACTGCCAGAGAGAGAGAGAGACCGAGACCGAGACCGAGACCGAGACCGCATGCCTGTAATAAACAGTGTGTGGGAAATTTTGCAGTGCGCACGCTGCCAGCTGGAACTGGCTGTGTGACGGAACACCAGGCACCAAACGCGCAGCTGTCCCCGTGTGAAAGAATGAGTATAGTAGGCGACATCCCGCAAGGGAGTGTGCTTTGCTGTTAGCTTACGGTCAGCTGTGAGCGTAAAGGGAGGTGGGGGGGGGGGGCACAGGTGTGCATTCGTGTGTGTGTGTGCGAGCGTACGCGCACACGTGCTTACGTGCAAGAGAATGAGGGAAAAAGCGTTTGAGTGTGTGACCGGCTTCTCGGTGCAGTGAGTACATCCGAGTACAGAGAGAGCTATCTCACCTGTCCAGTTACGGTGTGAAACCAGCGCACTGAAGCCGCTGTCTGTGGTGCGGAGTGGCAGGAGGCACCGGCACGTCCCTATTGTCTCCTCTCCACACAGCACAAGCCGGGGGGGGGGGGGGGGGGGGAGGAAACGCAGTACAGTTTTCTTTTTATTACTTGTTATTGTTATGTTTCCTCGAAAACATTTTTTTTCCTTTCGTGGGCGGACAGTATGGAAGGATGACTCAGACGTGTGCGCGCACAGAGGGGTTAGGCTGCCCCTTGTTGGGTGTGTGCGTCAGTCTAGCTGTTAGAAGTGTTTTCTTTTGTTGTTGTTGTTGTTGTTGTTTTTTTTTCCAAAATTCATTTTATAATGACTTGTGAGTTGACTTCAACGCGGTGACAGCCCTGATATGGCCCTTTGCGGTCGGCTGGGCTATAAGCAACATTACCTTACCTTACACATACCCACCCACCCATCGACCCACCCACCCACCCACACGCACGCGCGCGCGCGTGCACACACACACACACACACACACACACACACACACACACATACACATACGCATGCACCCACGCACGCACACACGCACGCACGCACGCACGGACGCGCGCACGCACGCACGCACGCACGCACGCACGCACACTAACTAACTAACTAACTAACTAACTAACTAACTAACTAGAAAAAAAGGGGGAAAGAGCACACGAGCACGATCGAAGTTCTGATTGCTGCATTTCTAAGGAATTCACGGATAGCCGGCTGTGCATGGAGACCTCAAAATAGTTCCTGTTGGTAGTTCCTGTAGCTGGTTCCTGTAGGTAGTTCCTGTAGCTGGTTCCTGTAGGTAGTTCTTGTAGCTGGTTCCTGTAGCTGGTTCCTGTAGGTAGTTCTTGTAGCTGGTTCCTGTAGCTGGTTCCTGTAGGTAGTTCTTTGTAGCTGGTTCCTGTAGCTGGTTCCTGTAGCTGGTTCCTGTAGGTAGTTCTTGTAGCTGGTTCCTGTAGCTGGTTCCTGTAGGTAGTTCTGTAGCTGGTTCCTGTAGCTGGTTCCTGTAGGTAGTTCCTGTAGCTGGTTCCTGTAGCTGGTTCCTGTAGGTAGTTCTTGTAGCTGGTTCCTGTAGCTGGTTCCTGTAGGTAGTTCTTGTAGCTGGTTCCTGTAGCTGGTTCCTGTAGGTAGTTCTTGTAGCTGGTTCCTGTAGCTGGTTCCTGTAGGTAGTTCTTGTAGCTGGTTCCTGTAGCTGGTTCCTGTAGGTAGTTCTGTTAGCTGGTTCCTGTAGCTGGTTCCTGTAGGTAGTTCTGTAGTGGTTCTGTAGGTAGTTCCTGTAGATGGTTCCTGTAGGTAGTTCCTGTAGTTGTTCCGGTAGTTCCTGTAGGTAGTTCCTGTAGTAGTTCTGTGGGTTGTGTCTAGGTAGTTCCTGTAGTAGTTCCTGTTAGTGTAGTTCCTGTAGGTAGTTCCTGTAGGTAGTTCTGTGTCTGTCCTGTAGGTATGTTTCCTGTAGTAGTTCTGTAAGTTTCTGTGGGCTAGGTTCCAACGTATAGATGTTCCTTAGGTAGTTCCTGTAGATGGTTCCTGTAGGTAGTTCCTGTAGATGTTCATATAGGTAGTCTTAGTGTTCCTGTAGGTGATTCCTGTGGTAGTTCCTTGGTAGTTCCTGTAGGTAGTTTCTGTAGGTAATTCCTGCAAGTAGTTCCTGTAGGTAGTTCCTGTAGGTGGTTCCTGTAAGTAGTTCCTGTAGGTAGTTCCTGTAGGTAGTTCCTGTAAGTGGTTCCTGTAGGTAGTTCCTGTGGGTGGTTCCTGTAAGTAGTTCCTGTAGGTAGTTCCTGTAGGTGGTTCCTGTAGGTAGTTCCAGTAGATGGTTCCTATAGGTAGTTCCTGTAGGTAGTTCCTGTAGGTAGTTCCTGTTGGTAGTTCCTGTAGTTGGTTCCTGTAGGTGGTTCCTGTAGGTAGTTCCTGTAGGTAGGTAGTTCCTGTAGGTAGTTCCAAATACTCCAAACTGGTCTTTTTTTCTATTCTAGCCCATTGCCCTTGGTGACATTTTCCGCAGTCCCAACTGATTGTCTCCACTTGCCACAATGGAGGTACTTCTACAGTCAGCTGTCCTGACATCAGGAGATCAGCTATTACTGACACAAGATGGACATGGGAAGAATTACTTTCATCAACTTCCAAAGCAGAAAGCCTTGCTGCGGAACTGGAATGTCTGGATTTGGGAATCAGTTGTTCTGAACACCGGAGAGACTCTTTCAAACAGGATGGCCACAACAAAGGCTGTAGCCGGCCGTTTTGTCCGACCCGGCCGTTTTGTCCGAGGTTGGACAAAAAGGCCGGGTCGGACAAAACGGCCGGCTAAAACCCGGCTGTTTTGTCCGACTTTCAATTTTTTGTCGGACAAAACGGCCTGGTTGGACAAAACGGCCGGCTCTAAGTAAGCGGCCGTTTTGTCCGATATTTCACTGGCAAAGAAGTATAAATTCGTGGCGTTCTGTTTTTTTTCTTTTTTTTTTTTTTTTTTTTTTTTTTTTCCTGTCTGTCTACCCCCAAGTAAAGAAATCACGTGGAAAAAAAACCCATTCGGCCGTCATGCCCCCAGGTGGCCAATTTGGTGTCTTAAGCTGACCATTCGCCGTCAGGGGCCATGACTATCGAGTGGGTCTCATTCTCGTGATTTCTTTACTTGGCTGCAGGAAGAGAGAGAGAGAGAGAGAGAGAGAGAGAGAGAGAGAGAGAGAGAGAGAGAGGGAGGGAGAGAGACAGACAGACAGACAGACAGGACAGACAGACAGACAAACAGAGACAGAGAGAGACAGGTGGCACATCACGATACAACATTTGAGGTGACTGTGTCAAACCGTTGGGGTCTTGGGACAAACAATTGTACCCTCAATTTTGGGAGTCTGACGTTGTCTCTGACCTTTACCTTGACCTTAATTGCTTTGACGTATTTGGAGAGCAATAAACCAAACGACCTTCATACCAAGTTTCAGCTTCCTATATTGACCGCTGCCCGAGATATGGCTAAAAATAGATTTTCGGTTTTGAAGGTCACACGTCAAGGTCATAACCTTGACCTTAAAAATTTGGCAAAGGTGTATTTAAGCCACCCCCTCCTGTTTTCTTGCTTCTTAATGTATTTGCAGTATTGCCTTTTTCAGTGTAGATAGGGCTGTCTTTCATTTACCTTTTGAGCTAAAAGTTGTTCTTGAATGATAATTCAAAACTTCAATTTATTTGACATAACACCCCCCCTCCCCGCCTCCCCCCCCCCCCCCACACACACACCAATATAGAGCTGACCCACTTCACTGGCAGTCATGATAATAGCACTGTGTAATGGTCGATTTCCGCCCCCCCCCCCCCCCCCAAAAAAAAAAAAAAAAAAAAAAAAAAATGTTGGGATTTATCCTTCCTGATCGACAAAATGTGGGTGACGTCATCCTTTACTTGAATGTAGGTGGGATAAAACATTACGCTAAGTCCAACATCAGCAAGCCTAAGTACAAATTGTAGCATGAGCTAGGCACAGCAATAACAAGAGCATCGCCGAGCGGCTGCAACGCCGCACGGCAGATATGTTCTTTGTCCGTTCCGCATCCCCCCGCCTTCCTTTACCCTCATATCTTAGCCCCACCTTTCTCTCTGTCTCTCTCCGCACCGAGTAGCTGACACGCACTGACATTCATTCAATAACTGTCTTTGTCTTTCACACTGCTACATCACTACTGAAAGTACTTTCCTCACTTTTGGACACACACACACACGCACGCACGCACGCACGCACGCACGCACGCACGCACGCACGCACACACACACACACACACACACACACTGAGTAGTTGACACACACTGACATTTATAAGTCACATGAAGTTATAGATACTCTCTCTCTCTCTCTCTCTCTCTCTCTGTCTCTGTCTCTCTCTCTCTCTCACTCTTTCTCTGTGTCTCTCTGTCTGTCTGTCTCTCTCTCTCTCTCTCTCTCCACACACACACACACACACACACACACACACACACACACACACACACACACACACACACACACACACACACATCTTGTTCCAATCTCTTGCCATTCATGTGGCACACCACCACACAAAGTTTGACGCGACTCCGACTTTCCGTTCGGAAGATATCCTTTGGGACAGACAGAAAAAAAAGGCCATGACCTTGACCTTGAATATTGTTGTTGGGATCTCTTGCCATTCATGTGGTACACCACCACACAAAATTTGAAGAGACTACGACCTTGATCGGTTTACAATATTTGGATGCACCTCCATGCTAAGTTTCAACATCCTATGTTTTCCAGTGCATAAAAATAGGTTTTCAGTTTTCAAAGTCATTCGCCAAGGTATTGACCTTGACCTTGAAATATTTGTGTGGAATATCTTCCAACTAAGGTGGCACAACATCACATAAAATTTGAATTGCTTCTGTCTACCCGTTCAGAATACATGATTGCAACAAAAATTCCCCCACCCTCAAATTTTCAGGTTCCAGTTATCTCCTCGATCTTGACCTTGTCCCTGATTGGCCTACAAAGGTCGTACGTCAAGGTCATGACCTTCTTGTTCGGATCTCTTGCCATTCTTGTGCCACACCACCACACAAAGTTTGACGCGACTCCGACTTTCCGTTTGGAAGATATCCTTGCGACAGACAGAAAAAAAAAAAAAAAAACACACACACACACAAAAAAAAAAAAACAACGCGACGAATTTATACTTCTTTGCCAGTGAAACTGGGCAAAGAGCAATTAAAAAATATATCGGACAAAACGGCCGCTTACATAGAGCCGGCCGTTTTGTCCAACCAGGCCGTTTTGTCCGACAAAAAATTGAAAGTCGGACAAAACAGCCGGGTTTTAGCCGGCCGTTTTGTCCGACCCGGCCGTTTTGTCCAACCTCGGACAAAACAGCCGGGTCGGACAAAACGGCCGGCTACAAAGGCTTAAACAAAACAAAACAAAACAAAAAAAAATTAGCAACTAAGGAAAGCGTTTTTGTTGTTAACTCTATGCCGTTTATACAAACGTTCAAAATGATACAATCGGTTAAACTCATGATTGAATTTGGCTGTTTTTCCCCCAAGAATTTATGTCGTGTCAGTATCATGTAGAGGTCTGTCATTTTGTATGCACAATGTGGAACAATGTAACCAACACTTTGTTCAGTGTGACTGGCAACACTTGAACACAGTGCCGGTGCTTCAGTCCACATACAGACAACAAGGAGTGTCAAATCGCCAGGTATCTTAAAGCACATTTATTTTAGTACAGATGTCCCACCCGTTTATTTTAGTACAGATGTCCCACCCGATGTGATCTTTGAATTTCTGTACGAGATCAACATTTGTTCATCTGATCTAAGATTTTACAGAAGAAAGATTTTTAACAAAATTCATGGTGTGTTTTTAGAAGGTGCACTTTAACGAATCGTGTGAATGTTTTTTTTTGTTTTGTTTTGACTTGTGAATTGACTTGATCGTAATGACAGCCCTGATATGGTCCTTTGCAGTCGGCTAGGCTCTAAGCAACATTACCTTACCTTACTTTTTGGACCGTTTAAGAGACCGATTATCCCTTCAACACACGACCAACCTCGAAAGTCTTTTCAATGGGTGTCGGCGAGTTTTAGCCGCACAAATTATTATTTTCTTATCCATTTTTGATTTCTTTTTTTTTTTCCCCATGTCTAATGTTCTTTGCCCATGTGGTCATTTCGGCCTCTGTCCACGGCCGCAGCCCGTACCGGCTGCCCACAGGAAGCAGTCAATGTCCAGTCGTCATGAGGCAGCCGTCACCCCACTGGTTCTGTGGTACCTGTTCTGATCCAACACACGCAGGACACCGCCTTCTAAGCGGCCAAGGGGCGACTATAATGGCTGTCCCTCCAGAGGGCGCCGGCACGTCCTTCTAATGCTCCCCGTGAATTTGCCGACACCGACGACCCCCGATAGAACTAAACCAAGGGGATAGACGTGGAGAGGACATCGAAACTGAGGTCATTATGAGAGCAGGACATGAAGAGCCACAGTGATTATGCTCGTGGATGAGGATGATGAAGATGATGACTCGAATTTCCGTTCGGGACTGATAGTGCATGGCAGGGCTGTACTTTACACGTACTTTCGTAACACGTCCCGTTGTCAGTCAGGTCCGAGAGATACAGACACCCGCAGTGTTGATCCAGAAATATGGGCAACGCTCTTGGAGACGCGTCCAGTAAGTGGTAGTAGTAGTAGTAGTAGCAGTAGTAGTAGTACTACTACTACTAGTAGTAGTAGTACTACTAGTAGTAGTAGTAGTAGTGTGCGCGCGCAACCTGTGCTTTTTTTTTATTTCAAAGCTACAATGTCAATGTTCTGTAGGCATTATGTCATGACTTTTAAACATAGCGTGGTCAGGGCTACAGCAGATATGAAAGTCGATTGTTTTGACGATTCATTTGAACATCGAAATTCCCCCAAACACATCTATTCATTCATTTATTCGTTCATTTGTCTGCAACAGGGTCTGCTTATTTGTTCATTCATGCGCGTATTTGTGGATTCCCCCCCCCCCCCCCCCCCCCCCCTGCCTCATCCTTTACGCTCTGTCTCTCACGACAGTGACAGGGAAACAAACATGAGATGCAGAATACTGTATTGACTTACTTACTGACCGTTCGATTAATTTCTCGGTTTAATCTACACGAATTGCAGGGAGTTAAAAAAAAAAGTTATAAAGAGAGAAATCGCAAGTCTTCATGACAACGTTAACTCATTGCATGCAGCTGTTGCACCCGATAAAGGGAAACTGCACCTGTCGGAATTGACATTGGCACTGCCTGGGTTTGCACAGCCAGTTCCTAGTCACTTTCAGTGTCGGTTTCATTAAGGAGGTGTCACTGCGTGCGGACTAGTCCATAAACGCTACACCACATCCGCTATGTTTCGAGCCACACTGCGCATGATTTAAAGCTGATGGGTGAATGAATTAATCACCGAGATGAGAGAGAATTTAAGAAGAGGGTCTCTTGGCTACGATTAGCAGATGTGTGACCTACGCATTAGCCCAACGCGCTGGTAAGACTTTGGGTGCCTACCTAACATTGTCTGTGCCAGTATTATCGTTGTATGTGTGTGTGTGTGTGTGTGTGTGTGTGTGTGTGTGTGTGTGTGTGTGGTGAGTGTACACGTGTGTGTGTGTGTGTGTGTGTGTGTGTGTGTGTGTGTGTGTGTGTGTGTATGCAATGCACAAGTGCCTGTACATGTGTGTATGGTGTGTGCGTATGCGTGTGTGTGTGTGTGTGTGTGTGTGTGTGTGTGTGTGCACGCGCCTGCGCTTGTGTGTGCGTGCATCTGCGCACGTGTATGTATGTGCGTCAGCTGTTGGGAGTCCGGATCACGCTATAGCGCCCGACATAAAAAAAATGGCCGTTTTGGCTTTCCCCACTTAACATGTTGTCGTTCTGGCGCTAGGCGTAGTGTAAGACACCCCCATCCCCTTCCCCCACACTCGATGTATGTTGGCCATGTCAGTGTAGGTAAGTGTGGCCGTTACACCTGAGTGAACCAGTTGACGCCTCACGTGAGAGCTATCGATCCTTTCTCTCTCCGCTAGTAGACCTTACAGCGGTGTGCGACAAATCGTATGGATTTGGGTCAGTCCTGTCAGCCGGCGACTTTTCTTGTTTGTGTGTGTTTTTTTTTTATGTTATCGGGCGCAGTCGACAGCCAGCCTGTTGTGGTGTGTGTATTATTGAGAAAGCCAGTTAGCGTAAACCGAAGTACAGCCCCCACCTACTCTCCCTCTTTCTTTCCTCCTGCCCCGCCAACCTTCCCCAAACCCACCCCCATCGCCTCCCCCACCTCATTCCACCTGTCACATTTCCTCCCACACGGGCGGAT
>CM065721.1:49830427-49835427 GCA_033310375.1 Conus canariensis
CGGCGGCTGGTCTGTTGAGACACTTTGTGACGATCTGACATTGGCACAGTGAAGGCTCATAACAAACACCTCCAGTAATCCTTTTAAAATTTGTTTCCCAAAGTTTCGTCACTAAAGGGAGGGGGTCGTGGAGTTTTCCTGTGTCTCTAGTACAAGCTCTCGTGGTGCTGGCGCTAGTTCTCACCCACCACAGACATACCGTTCGGGGTTTGTGTGGAGAAGAGATAGGAAGGCGGGGAGGGAGAGGGAGAGAAGAGGGGGTAGAGAAGGGGGTGATAAGTGATGAAGGCAGATACCAACAAGAGGTCACGGACGATAAGCCAGCATCATCAAACAATTAACAAATAGGTTTTTTTTTTTAAAGTGTACACTCCCAAGCGATGCTAATAAATCTCCACTTCTGTTTCCATCAACAAAACGTGACGTTTCTTATCAGGGGAAACGTGTGGGAGGAGGATTACTGACTGCAAAGAGTCTTACTTAAGAATCCCTGCGCACTGACGCAGCACCAGGAGATAAGATAGGGAACGTCCTGATGCGCCATGGAGGTGGACCAGCTGGCTGGCATGGCTCGCGTGGGAACTTTCTCTGTGACCACCATGGCCTCCTGTCTTCTTTTTTGGCAGTCCGGCAGGTACATTAGAATCGTTGGCTTCTTAATTCTTCTTCTTTTTTCCCCCAATAATTTGTTCATTTACTCGTTGCTGACTTCGATACTACATTTGAAACATTCATTCTTGTTGGGAGTTTAAAAGGCACTTGTATTCTGTCGTAAAATTGTTGCTGTCTCACCAGTACAGTTCCGTGAGTGTACTATATGTCATTTTGATGTTCCTGGTACGCCGTTTCAGTTGTAAAGCTATATTCTCTTATATTTTCTAAACCCCCCCCCCCCCCCCCCACACCACACACACACACAACCTTCTTTCTGCATTTCCTACTTCCTGGCACCTTCCATCACAGTCAAAACCTGCCTCTGTTGCACGGATAGTTTTCATCAATGTTTCTTTGGCTGTATAGTTTCTCGTCAAGTCACATCGTTAAGTTGTCATGTGTACATGCGCGATCACAGTGTCATTTCTAATCTAGGATAATTAGGTGAATCTGATTTAATTTGATTTTGATTTGATTAATGTGGGACGTGGGGGTGCCGTGAGAGACGTTTAGGGAATTCTTATCTTCCTGTCTTGATCATGTGCAACACGATAGATTGACTGTACCTAGTCCTGGGCGGTGCTTTTGTGAAACGCCCACATCAAACGGATGATGAAACTCCAGCATTTGGGGAGGGGGGGGGGGGGGGGAGAAAAGGGAAGGGGAGTAGGGTGTTGCAGTGTGGGGTGCCGAGAAAAAAGAAAAACAGCAGAGGCAGAGCAACTTGGAGGAAGGGTGTGGTGATGGGGGCGCGGAGCTATAACGAGCTGGCCAGGGATTTTTTTTTTTTTTTTATAAAGTTTTGCTTTGAGTGAATAGCGTCGGGAAGAGCGCACGTGCCGTGTGTTTGGGAGAGTCTTCTCCGTTCTGAAAGAGGAGGCATGTGTGGGATGGCTTCTTGCGGTAGAGTATTCTGTTGGAAGCGGCAGGCATGAGATGGGGCGTGGCACTGTCTGTGAGTTCGTTCTGCTGGTCAGAGAAAGGGAAGTAACTGCTGGTGGTGAGGCCAAGCCATGGCGAAGCCGGTCGATGTGGCCTGCTGTCTCCGCAGTGGGAAGGTGGGCCGGCCACTCGGTTTCTGCCCCGATCTCATTGACGCTGGTTGTTTCTGCCACGGTCTCGTTGACGCTGGTTGTTTCTGCCACGGTCTCGTTGACGCTGGTTGTTTCTGCCACGATCGCATCGACGCTGGTTGTTTCTGCTACGATCTCATTGGCGCTGGTTGTTTCTGCCACGATCTCCTTCACACTGGTTGTTTCTGCCACGATCTCATTGACGCTGGTTGTTTCTGCCACGATCTCATTGACGCTGGTTGTTTCTGCTACGGTCTCATTGACGCTGGGTGTTTCTGCCACGATCTCCTTCACACTAGTTGCTTCTGCCACGATCTCATTGACGCTGGGTGTTTCTGCCACGATCTCATTGACTCTGATTGTTTCTGCCCCGATCTCATTGACGCTGGTTGTTTCTGCACGGTCTTATTGAAAGTGGTTGTTTCTGCCACGATCTCATTGACGCTGGACGCCAGACGGCAGTCAAGCCATGGAGCCGTTTCTCTGTGGGTCACGTGCAGGGTGTGGATGGCGCTGTATGTGTGTGGGTCACGTGCAGGGTGTGGATGGCGCTGTCTGTGTGTGGGTCACGTGCAGGGTGTGGATGACGCTGTATGTGTGTGGGTCACGTGCAGGGTGTGGATGGCGCTGTCTGTGTGTGGGTCACGTGCAGGGTGTGGATGGCGCTGTCTGTGTGTGGGTCACGTGCAGGGTGTGGATGGCGCTGTCTGTGTGTGGGTCACGTGCAGGGTGTGGATGGTGCTGTATGTGTGTGGGTCACGTGCAGGTGGATGGCGCTGTCTGTGTGTGGGTCACGTGCAGGGTGTGGATGGCGCTGTATGTGTGTGGGTCACGTGCAGGGTGTGGATGGCGCTGTCTGTGTGTGGGTCACGTGCAGGGTGTGGATGACGCTGTATGGGTGTGGGTCACGTGCAGGGTGTGGATGGCGCTGTCTGTGTGTGGGTCACGTGCAGGGTGTGGATTGCGCTGTCTGTGTGGGTCACGTGCAGGGCGTGGATGGCGCTGTCTGTGTGTGGGTCACGTGCAGGGTGTGGATGGCGCTGTATGTGTGTGGGTCACGTGCAGGGTGTGGATGACGCTGTCTGTGTGTGGGTCATGTGCAGGGTGTGGATGGTGCTGTATTTGTGTGGGTCACGTGCAGGGTGTGGATGGCGCTGTATTTGTGTGGGTCACGTGCAGGGCGTGGATGGTGCTGTATTTGTGTGGGTCACGTGCAGGGTGTGGATGACGCTGTCTGTGGGTCACGTGCAGGGTGTGGATGGTGCTGTATTTGTGTGGGTCACGTGCAGGGCGTGGATGACGCTGTCTGTGGGTCACGTGCAGGGTGTGGATGGTGCTGTATGTGTGTGGGTCACGTGCAGGGTGTGGATGACGCTGTCTGTCTGTGGGTCACGTGCAGGGTGTGGATGGTGGTGTATGTGTGTGGGTCGCACACTGGGCATATAATGACACAAACATTTTACGGCAGTCTCCGTGGAAACCTTGCTCAGAGATGTCCCACCTGATGTGATCTTTGAATTTCTGACAGATATTAATATTTTTCATCTGATCTGAGATTTTACAGTAGAAAGATTTATAACAAACTTCGGGTGTGTTTTTAGATGTATTTTAAAAGGTTGTGTGAATATGAATGACGTGTGAGCTGACTTCAACGCGGTGACAGTCCTGGTATGGCCTTTTGCGGTCGGCTGGGCTATAAGCAACATTATCTTACTTTACCTTGGTGGCCACTGCGGATGGGGTTGGTTATGGTCAAGAGTGTGAGGCCGACTGGGCATCTTCCGCACTGAGCACTTTGGGAGAGTGGAAGGACATCTGCCTTTTCTCTGCCTAGTGGGCCAGCAGGTCCCAATCCTGCTGTACAGGCCACTCTGGTCCCGGGTCAGCCCACATGCCTGTGGTGAATGGTGTCACCAGCAGACAGCCGGGCCGTGGTGAGAGGCCTTCGGACCTGGTCAGTGATGGGGAGCAGGGAAAGGCGGGACGCAAGGCACAACTTTGTTGTACGTCTGAGTCAGCATTGGTGAACACGCTGCCTCGTATTGTGCAGAGAGTTCTTAGTCCACTGCAGGACGTGACTGGTGGTGCTGTCATAGTGCGGCCTGTGGACGACGAGGCTGTGGCTCACTCTGTGGACGGCCTCTATGAGAAATCCACAATGAGTCTTCCTGACGCCCACGTTGTAGCGCTGCAGAGGATTCAGCCACAACTCCCAGAAGCTGCATCCTGGAAAAGTGACCTCCGCAGGATTTATGTCACTCTTAGCGCAGAATGTCACCGTCTTCTGCCAACACCGTAATGGTCTGGACGACAACGTCTGCATCCAGCAAACATGACAGGCTCATCAGGGACATCAGTTTGTAGTTGACGGCATTGTGTCTGTCATCCATTTTAAGTAACAGAGTAAAATAGGAAACTCCATAACACAGCCAGTGTGGACAACAGGAAATTCCATGATATACAGCCAGTCTGGACAACAGGAAATTCCATGATACACAGCCAGTCTGGACAACAGGAAATTCCATGATATACAGCCAGTCTGGACAACAGGAAATTCCATGATACACAGCCAGTGTGGACAACAGGAAATTCCATGATATACAGCCAGTCTGGACAACAGGAAATTTCATGATATACAGCCAGTCTGGACAACAGGAAATTCCATGATATACAGCCAGTCTGGACAGCAGGACATTCCATGATACACAGCCAGTGTGGACAACAGGAAATTCCATGATATACAGCCAGTCTGGACAACAGGAAATTCCATGATACACAGCCAGTCTGAACAACAGGAAATTCCATGATATACAGTCAGTCTGGACAACAGGAAATTCCATGATACACAGCCAGTCTGGACAACAGGAAATTCCATGATACACAGCCAGTCTGGACAACAGGAAATTCCATGATACACAGTCCGCCAGCTCAGTCATACCTTCGCTCAGCTGGAAGACAAGACTTCAATACCACATTCAGTTCCACCTCCTGTAACAAAACCATCCCACGTGACAAATATAAACACAGGCATGCACCCACCCCCGCATGCATTCCACGGCCGCCATCAAATTGCCAGTGAGTGAAACCAGAAACAGAACCAATACATTGGCAACGTACAGATTGACATGCACGCAACTGTTGATCAGATGGCTGCCACATTCATGCATGATCTGTGCATGGCGTAGTGTATCAGAAGACTGTCAGCGGAACGCTGCGGACATATTACACGGTGATCATTGGCTGTAAAGGTCACCGTGATATTTCTCTTTGAAG
>CM065721.1:49847927-49872092 GCA_033310375.1 Conus canariensis
ACCCAGAAGCTGGAAAATGTGACCAGGACACTGGCATTCCTGGAGACTGACGAAGGGATAAAGATTGTCAACATCGGTAAGTAGTGATTTTCACCTCACATTTATTGGTTTCTCTAATGTGTGCGTTTTTGTGTCGCGTGAAACCGGCTGTTACATGTCTGTCCCCACGTTCTACTTCTCGTGTAAGGTTTCAGCCACTCACTGTGACGCATTGAAATCGTTCTGCTTCGATTGAGTTCATCTGTTGCCGTCTGCTAGTTTAGTTCACAGACTGTGAAGGCTGTGGTGTGGAGGTGGGGATTTTTTGTGTGTGTTTTTTAGTTGAGGGTTGTTGCGGGAGAGGGTCTATCGGTTAAGAAATGAAATCAAGTTTTTCTTTCTTTCGCCCTGTTGTGGAGGGAGGAAGCGACACGCCGCTTGCATTTAATTTGCACACCTGGTCAGGCCACAGCTCCGCTCAACCTGCTCAGCGGGCGTATCGATTTTCTGTTTACCTGACGTTGTATCGAAATTTTCTCGGTAATGCTGGGTAAGCATGAGAAAAAAAACCCCAGCTAAAACGTTGTGGGGGATATTGGTTTGACAGCAGTCGCAAAAAAAAAAAAAAAAAAAAAAAAAAAAAAAAAAAAACGTACAGGAAGGACGATAGTGCAATGCAGGGTGGAATTGAAATTTGCGGAGGGAAACTAGCCAACCGCCATTTAAGGCCTACCCTCGCCAAACCAGTTTCTGCCGCGACCAGCGCATCGCTCACTGTCAGAACACACCGTCCCCCCCCCCCTCCCTCCACCCACACTGCAGCACGCCCCTTCCCTCTTCGCTCCGCACCCGTTCCGTGTACTCCCCCACACGTTCTTCTCCACCCACCAACCCAAGTCAGTTTATAATCTCATAGCTCCGCTTTTTTTTTTTCCCAACCCACCCAGAGGTAAAACTTGCCGGTCAACCTTTCTTGAGAACAGGCAGCCGACAATGGTGGCTCAGTTTGCTACGAAAATCCAATTGTTAGGTGTGTGGACCGGTGTGTAGGAAGGGGACATGGGATTGGAGAGGGAAAGAGAGGGAATAGGAAGCAAGTGGAGTATGGGTGGGGGAGAGAGTGTGTGTAGCACATGTGAGTGTGAAGGAGTATATTCCTCAGTTCATTAAACTTTGGTACTTTACAGTTTGATTTCTCACATATGAATAATTGATTTGTCACATACGAACAACGTTGTCAGTCATTCAAACTACATATAGAAAAGGTTGATTAAAATGCTTTAGATTTGTCAACCAAAGTGATTCTGTCAGTTTTATGGGTGTGACAAATCAGTTCTCAGGCTGTATAATTGTTGGCAGAAGTCCTTTGCAATAAATGAAGTCAGTGAATGTCACTGGCCTGCAAGGAGAGGCAGCACTGTGCCTGTTGTTCCATTTGATTTATGGGGGATTGAAAAATCTGTTGACATCTTCCCTTACCTTAACACTTTACTCTGGTCAGTGTTCATTTTATTTCTCTTGATAACTCACAAAGAAAATGTGGTCAGCCTTTTCATCACTCCCAGTCCCATGTCAGTTGCTCTGTTTCATTTTCTTCTCTTTTTTTTTCACACTAGATATGTGCAATATGTAGCCAGTGATTATACTATTCAATATCTACTGCATAGTGTAAAGAGCTGAGAAATCGATTTAAGAAATGAGTGAAAATCTAAAATCAGCCGTTTGCTTGTGTAGGGATCAGAATGTTTGTGAGTTGTTTGGGTAATGATGGTTTCAGCGCTTCCTCTGCCTTCGGTCTGGCATAGATGCCACACACTGGTGAAACCAGTGATGTAATATAGTAGTCTGTTAGTGTTCTGTTTTCCAGTGTCTGGAAGTGAAGCAGGTTAACATTCCTTGCAGTACATCCAGACTGTGTGATCAGAAACACAGCCATGGAGGGAGGAGGTGTTTCAGCATGTATGTTTACCAGATACAACCAGTCAGCAAACGCAACAAAAGAAAAGTCAGAAGTAGGCTACCATGATTTTTGTATCGCGTGGCGTTGGCTGAAACAAAGATTAATTGTTAATAACCACATTGCAGACATGCTCATCAGGAGAGCAGCAACATTATGCTCAGCTTCAAGGGGAAAAAAGTTTAAAACGTTTGTTTAATTGAAAAACATCTTTTTTTGTGCATGCAGGTGCAAGTCTACAAAACTCATACATAAAGACACACGCGTGAGCATGCATGCATGCGCGTGCACACACATACACACACATGCTCGCGCGCGCACACACACGCGCGCACACACACACACACACACACACACACACACACACACACACACACACACACACACACACACACCGCACACACAAGCTGCATGTGATTGAAGAGCTGTAAAAAGAAGTTTGCATTGCTAATGGATGGCAGCAGTTTTAGTTGACAGGCCAAAATGGCCTATGTGAATTGATAAAGGGTAGGAGACGTTGTGTGCATGGAGCGTGGCGGTCACATTTCACTGCACACTCCATGTGAAAAGAAATGAGTTGCAAAAGACCCCTGTGAAATAAGAATTTAGAGTCAGTTCTCCATCTATTGTGAATCATGTTATGCTATACATCGTGCCCATATTTTTTGTGGTCATGTGACAGTAATACTATCCTCCTCGGTTCAGCGATATAAAGTGTGTCTTGCAAGGGTTTACATGAGATGAGACACTGTTTTGTTTGGCATGTTAGTGTGAGTGCCACACACTCGCGACACACACACGCACACGCCCACACACACACACACACAACACACACACACACACATATGCACTGTCTCTCACCTCCTCTCTTTGTCTGCCTGTCTATCTGTTTCTCCCCCCCCCTCCCTCCCCTGTCTTTCTAAATCTGCTTCTTTCACGCATAGATATACATACATATGCAGAACACAGCACACACGCATGCACACACACGCATGCACACACACAGAACACACACACACACACACACACACACCACACACACACACACACACACACACACACGTACGTGCGCTAACACACACAGATAAGAGTACAATAATAATATTCACACTCGTTTTCGTTGTGTAGTGTTTTGGTTTATGAAATGGGGCGTACTGTCTACTGGGAGATGAAAAAAAAAAAAGAAAGAAAAAGAAATGAAAGAACATACGGCATTTTAGGCTGATAAAATGACAGGATTTTTCGGTCGATGGTTGTCGCTTGGAGAAGAGTAGTATAGCCGGCGACTTTGTGACCATCGCACACCCACATCGCAACGTTATTCGAACTCTGTTCCAATCGGTTCACGAGTAAAACCTCCTCGAACGGCGCAGGTGTGTTTTTTTGTGTTGGAGCGAACGGCGCTGAGGGCGTCGTGTGTGTGTGTGTATATGCAGGACGGGTGTGGGGATTATGAGTGGGAGAGGTGGAGGGCAGGCCGAGGGCTTCTATGGTAAGTGGGCGGTGTGGGCTTGTTGGCGTCTGCTGTTGACAGGCCGACACGGAGTGGAAGTGCCCCCCCCCCCCCCCCCCCCCCCACACTGTGGCTTTGGGGGACTGACTGGCTTTAACCGAAGTCATGAAGTGACTGACTGCCTTCCCTAACTCCTTTACCCAAATGTTAGGCGTAGGTAGGTCTGTGCTGTTGGAGAGTGCGCGCGGGCATTGCATGCACGAATGCGCGCGCGCGCGCGCCACACACACCACACCACACACACACACACACACACACGCACACGCGCGCGCGCACACACATACGCAGACGCACGCTCTCTCTCTCTCTCTCGCTCTCTCTCTCTCTCTCTCTCTCTCGCTCGCTCGCACACACACACACACACACCACACACACACACACACACACACACACACACACAGATGCTTGCCAGCACGCGCACGCAATATATATACCTATAAAAACTCAGCAAAACTCTGTGTGTGTGTGTGTGTGCCTGCGTGCGCGCGCGCGCGTGCACACATGCACACTTTCAGTGAAAAAGAAAGAGTAGCTTTCATGTTCATTCCATATCCCAAAGCTTTCAATGGTGTGCCCCACAAAGCGGCCAGGAGAGGGAGGACGTCAGCGACCTGTGTGTTTCAATCAGTCTGGAGGCCCAAGCCAGAAGTGGAGGTGATCCGGCCATCCCCACGATCCATGATTCATGACGTCGTAACGCCGTCCTTGATGAATTGCCGGGATGCTGGATAATTCATCAGTCCGCTTGCCCCCCCCCCCACCCCCCCCCCCGGGCCATAACACAGACCTCGGCATCCCACGCCTCTTCCTTGTCCTGTCTTCCTTCCACTGCGCTCTGCCCAACCTTCAGTTGAAGCCGTACTGTCCCTACTGTCAGCTCTTCTTGCCGAGGCTTCCCCATCCACGTGTGTTTTGAACGGGGAAGGGACTCGAAGCTCGCCAGTATGATTATATAGTAGTATCCCCACCCCTGCTCCCCCGCCCTCCCCTGTCCCCCGCCCTGGTGAGGAAGTTGATGTTGAAAGTTCTAAAGGTTGGGGAAAGGAAAGAAGAGATGTGTTTCACTGAGAGAAGTAGTGTTTAGTAACAACACTCTTTTCAACAGCTTACCATAGTATGGTGATTTTGAAGAGCAAAAATAAAAAAAAATAAAAAAAATAAAAAAAAATAAAAAGGTTTCAACAGGCATAGGTAGTTCTGCCTTTGTGTGTGTTTTCACCCAGTTCGGCTCCAAACCCCATCATTCTTCACCGCTGTACCACTCGCCCTGTCCCCACATACTTCTCTTTTGTTTGTTTGTTTCTAGTGCTGTACACTCGTAAATTAACCTCGTCGAACCTAGTGATGCTGTGGTTCACCAGTCTTGTCATCCATTCGTGTTGTCCCGAAATGCAGGTGAGAGGGGAAGGTTGATCATTTACTCGGTGAACAAACGCAGTAACCTGATACATGCAAAACCCTGATACATGTTAAAGTCAAAAGTTTGTACTTTAGTCCCCCCCTCCCCCCCCCCCCCTTTTTTTTTTTTTTTTTTTTGAAAGGCTTTTCAAGTGAAAACTACTTTGGATATTTATTGACGATCATTGAAACGTAAGACTGTTAAGAAATCGTAATTGAGGAAAGCAAGGCGTTGCACAAGAAATGGAAAAAAAGCTGTCCATAGTTGCATTGATGTTTAATCGTGCATAATACTCATCGTCCATCTGCAGACCATGTTTTGGCCTGGCCGTACACCGTTTGGTTTATACAGAACATGTACACACGTTGAACAGTTGCGGTTTGAATGTACTTCAGTAGTGGTTCATAGAAACAGGTGAATGTTAAAGCTCAAAACGCTGTCCTTGTAGTCAGTCATCAATCAACCTTCGCGCTCGTTCTTCGTTCTCCTTGCCCCCCCCCCCCCCCCCTCCACCTCCATCCTGTCCCCCGTTTTTGTGTACATTGAAAACCTTTTGATGTTGTAAAGAGTGGTTGTATAATAATCTGGCTGTCGCCCCGATCTGCTCTCTCTTGATCAAGCCAGTAACATACACGATCCACTGTGGAGCATGACAACGTTCTCGACAGCAGAAAGTACGCCTGTCGGCCAAGCCAGGTAGTTGTTATTTGGTGTTTGACAGCTTGTGCCAGTCATCTGTCAGATGCTCTGACGACAGGAGATGTGGTGATGATTGCTGCCCTCTCGCCCCCTTGCTCCCCTTCCCCCTCCTCCTCCCCCTCTGAAAATGGCAGTCGAGGTCCCCACCCTCTCAGACCCCCCACTTCTGTGGGACTGTAGCCGAGGTATAATGAGGGTTGATGTGGTGTGAAATTGCTGTAATGCACAAAGCAGAGCTGAGCTAGACCGTACCACCGGCCTGACCTTGGACTGAGTGAAAGTGCTTAAAAAATAAAATAAAATATGTAACGTCAGTGTGTGTGTGTGTGTGTGTGTGTGTGTGTGTGTGTGTGTGTGTGTGTGTTGAGTTGGAAAATAAAATAAAATGTGTAACGTCAGTGTGTGTGTGTGTGCGTGTGCGTGTGTGTGTGTGTGTGTGTGTGTGTGTGTGGAGGTGGAGTTGGAAAGACGGTGCGCGTAGGGTGAGGAGAGGGGTGGGGGTTGGGGGGGGGGGGGGCTGACAGACTGACGGTCGACTATGAGGGGCAGGAGGAATTTCAGACCTTCGTGAAATGTATGGGTGCTTCATGTACGGGAATAGTTCGGGATGGACCGTGCGCTTACACGGAAAGGAAACGTGTACCCATGTCCCTTCTTCCCTCACCCCCCCACCCTCTTCCCGTCTCTCTCTCTCTCTCTCTCTGTCTCTGTCTCTGTCTGTCTGTCTCTCTGCTTGCTTTGCTTTTTCTCTGTCTCATCGTTTGTGTGGGGTCTTGTCTGTCGCCCATCCCCATCGTGGTTAATTGTGTGTGTGTGTGCGTGCGCGTGCGTTCGTGCATGCGTACGCGCACGCGCGCGTCACTTAATAATTTACCTAAGCAGACAGCACGGAAGTTAGTTCCTGTGGACTCGGCGTTTGTCTGTGCTGTACTGAGCATCGCCGTCATGACTGTCACTATTACCAGTAACAGTTCCACCATATTTAGCATAGTCGTTGAAGATCTAGCTTTCTGTGGTTGTCAAGAACGGTCATGCTTCTCACCATGGTATGGAGAACGGCGCTGTCGGTCAATATTGGATTGACCGATAACCCCTACCGTTAACGGTCGATGGACATACCTGGGTTGATGAGGGTTGCCAGAGCAGATGGGAGCGGGAGATACTGGGGGTGGGGGGGGGGGGGGGTGTGAAGGGATGAATGCGATGTGTGTGGTATACAGTGGCAGTGTCATGTAAAACACCTACTGCACATAAGCGTAATCAGACAGGGGAAACTTGACACAAATAGTCTGGAGGACAGTCTCTCCTCAGACCCGGCTTAGAAACAGTTCATTGTGAGATCAAGTTTTCAGTGCCCCTGCAGTTCTCTCTCTCTCTCTCTCTCTCTCTCTCTCTCTCTCTCTCTGTGTGTGTGTGTGTGTGTGTGTGTGCGCGTGTGTGCGCGTGTGTGATAACACAAAAGATTGAACAGCGTGATCGATCTGTAGGAGTTCTAGTAACGGAATGCTGTTTCTTTGGCTCCTGCAGTGTGTGGCATTTCGTATCTTGTGCAAGGAAAGATCCCAACAGACGCCTGCTGACAAGCGAAGATTGAAGTGAACGGAAGCGTTGGTGAAGTCTTCAGCGCTGAGGTTGTACACCGGTGAGGGCTCGAGATACATTTACAGCGTCCCGACACGGAACTCCCGCCGAAGGAAACCGGCAAAGTAAGCACATTCCGGCACACCACGTCTCGCACTCGGCCCGATGGAGACTTTGTGTTTGTCTGTGACTGCATTGTCGGAGACAGACGGACCGTTTGAAAAGGTCTGGGCCGACTTCCCCAAGCGGAGTGACGACATCCTGTCCGGGATGAGGAGAGCGAGGGCAGTGACTCGGGGCTTCTGTTGGGGCGCCCACAGACCAGTCCTTGTGGCCCAGGACGTGAGGACGGCGTGACGGGGCAGGGCGGTAGCCATGAATGCGGGCCCAGTGTGGGGCGAGCTGCTGGTGGAGGAGGAAACAGGACGCGCCATCAAAGGCCGTTCAGTCAGGCTCCCTGTGGGTCGGCCTGGCCGCCGTGGCCTGTTCGATACGAGGCGGAGGGCAGAGCGGCTTTTCCCGTTGACCTTCCCGTTGACCTGGTAGTCAGCGGCTGGGGTGAACAGAGGGGCCTGTTGATCGTTGTTAGAAAATGGGCTGTTCAACGGCTATGAACACGTTGTTGTTTCCACTGCCGCTCTTGTTCTGGGGTGTCAGCACAGAGAGAGAGAAGGGAGAGAGAGAGAGAGGGAGAGAGAGAGAGAGAAGGGAGAGAGAGAGAGAGGAGAGAGAGAGAGATGAGCTCCATTGACTCAAGGGAGACCTTGAACAACAGCATATACCCGAAATCATTAGCAGACCACACACACACACACACCACACACACACACACACACACACACACACACACACACACACACACAGAGAGAGAGAGAGAGAGAGAGATTCGGCACAGATGACTCATTGGTACGAAGTGGCGTTCAACACCATTGCTTCAAATGGGACTACAGAGAGGGGAGCCGTTTATATACCTGCCACAACATCCGCTTGTTCACTGCCTCTTCTCCAGTATGGAGAGAGAGAGAGAGAGAGAGAGAGGAGAGAGAGAGAGAGAGAGAGAGAGATATTAAAGATATATATATATATTAAAGAGAGAGAGAGAGAGAGACATATATGTATGTATAAATACATTATATATATATATATATATATATATATATATAGTATTAAAGTATTAAGAGAGAGAGAGAGGAGAGAGAGAGAGAGAGAGAGATTGATGTATTTGTGTAAGCTGCATACGTGAGTCAGGATTCTTTTTTTGTTGTTTACTTTGTTGGTTTGCTGTACACGGATTCATCGGCTAGTCAGACACTAGAAGACTTCGTTTGTAGAACCCCAGCGTATATCTGTAGAACCTTTTCTTTTTTCAGCATTGCGTTTCAATCTTTCTTCCAGAGTCTCATGTTTGTGAATTGCAACCGCATGGATATTACATCAAAATGTGTGTGTGTGTGTGTGTGTGTGTGTGTGTGTGTGTGTGTGTGTGTGTGTGTGTGTGTGATCTAGTTTTATAGGTTTGTGTTATGCTTTTTTTTTTTATCTTATGCGATTTTCATTACCAAAAATATGAAAACATGGTCTCCGACCCATTTTGGAGCCACTGTGTTGTGGCCGTTGTGCTCCTAGAGTCCTGATATTTATGTGCATGTATGGTAGTCTGCACACTGTGTTTGCGTCCAGAGCTTGAAAAAGTGGGTTTGGTTACAGAATGTGGTAGTGGACCTGCATTGCCACTTTTGCCGTATTTTTTTTTTTTTTTTTTTTTTTTTTTAATTGGCACGCGCGGTAGGTTTTCTATGATCTGTGTACGCAGCATGCGTAAGACTATGTCAGTAACTGAGGCGGTTAACTCGACAACGTCTGTTTCATAAATGTTAGGGTTGGTAGTGGTATTGTTAGCAACGGGGGGGGGGGGGGGGGGGGGGGGGGGGGGGGGGGGGGGTTTAGAACTGTTTAATTAATCCTCTGATGGGAATAGTTCGTTTCTCGTGCTGTACGTGTGTATGTGCGTGCGTACGTGTATGCGTGGTGGTGGTGGTGGTGGTGGTAGTGGTGGGGTGTTAACACAGCCTTTTCAGGATCATTTAACGGTATTTGACGGAAAGACCACCAATACTGAACGAACGTCATACGGTTTGTATGTTACACGTACTTAATTAAGTGCAATACAAGTGCTTAATTCACGATGATTGGGAAAGGGATGGAACACAGGAAGGTACAGGTGAACATGGAGGAATGACAGAACGAATCGGTGGATAATCCCGAGTTTCATAGAAAGGTTCAGATCAGTTCAGTTCCAATTTTTATCCCAGTCGACCGCAAAGGGCGGTGTCAGGGCTGTCACCCACGTCGTTGAGGCCGACGCTCAGAGTCATGAAAGGTACAAAAGATTCCAGAACAACGTGGTAACGACGACCTACAGCCGTAGAGCTGGCTCCAATAAGTTTTTTTTTACCTATGTAGGCCAGGTCTTCAATCACAGCGGGTAAAGCGGCGGTTTTGACACTTGGTAAAAGGAGACGAGTGGAAATCCAGTAGCCATTGTGGCGTAAGTCGATAGTCGGTCTGATACCCAGAGCCATGAAAGGCAGGAGAGAGGCGTATTGTTCAGCGGGTGGCCCATCGGCGGTGTAACGGACGGCTGCCTTAGAGAAGCCTGGATGAGATCACCGACCCACCGAGAATACTTGTCCAGCTCAGAGGGGCCCATAAAATGGCAGATAGGCCGCACTGCCTCGATCCGTTATGACTGTAAGCGGGCCCAGCCGTCAGAGAGGTTTACTGGGGACTCGTATGAATAGAATTGAATACGCGGCGAATGGGTCTCTGTGTCTGTGCGGGTATCTTTACGAAATAATGGTTTATGTCGTTTCTTTTTATGGCGTTTCATTGGAGTTTGGCGTGGGGGATAGGGGATACGTCCGACTGGCACCGCGTTCTGCTGAGGAGACGGACATTGACAACAGTGGTAGAAAGAAGGGGGGGGGGGGGGGGGGGGGGGGGGGAGGATTTGCAAATGCACGGTAAAGTTATTGCGTCGTCCCTCTGTTCTCCACTTCTCCACTCCTCCCCCCCCCCCCCCTTCTTCTTCCCTCCTCTCTCTCTCTCTCTTTCCCTTACATGCGCGCGCGCACATACACACACACACCTACACACACCTACACACACACACACACACACACACACACAAAACGCACAGTCTCTCTCCCTCACACACGCACGCACGCACACACACACGCACACACACACACACACACACACACACACACACACACACACACACACACACACACTTGCTCAGACAGTAGGGCCTTAACATCGATTCACAATGCACAGTAGCTGCAATTTTTTTTTTAAATGTAAAGAGGGATGGGAAGAATGTGGGACGAGAGAGAGAAAGGGCAAGCTCGGTTGACCGTCTTCTTCATGTGCATTAAAAAAAAAGGAAGAAAAAAGAAAAACAAAAAAAACGCCACGAGCGATACGATCGTTTGACATTCTGCACAGGAGGGGTGCCGTGAAAGGCTTGCGGTTTTTTTTTTTTTTTTTTTTTTAAGCTGAAACGAGGAAAGGCAGGTACTCGACCATGGACGATGCTGACTGAGCGCAGGGACACTACACACTGTGGCCGCTATGAACGGCATGCACATGTTGGGAGAGGGTACACCTGGTGGTGGGGGGGGGGGGGGGGGGGCAAGTTCAGGTGTTTTCTTAAATTCAGTCGTTTGAAAGAGCTAGCCGTCACGGTTGCCCTGTCAACAATAATAATTGGGCGTCCTGGTGTTAGGGTTGTGTGTGATGCACGCAGCATGGGTGAGGAAGGGGGGTGGGGGCGGGGAGGGGTGGAGATGGGGGGGGGGGGGGGAGTGTTTGCTTTCGTAGTCACTGTGACCTGCCAACGCCAGTTAGTTATTCTGCCGTACATGTTTGAAGTAGTGGTACTGGATCGCTCCACTCAAATTTGGGGATCTGAAAGTCCTCTAGGGTCCAGTGCAAATTGGGCCTGGTACCAATAGGGCCAAGTACCATTAGAACCAAATACCATTAGGGCAAAGTACTATTGGGACCAAATACCATTAGGGCCAAGTACCATTAGGACCAAATACCATTAGGGCAAATTACCAATAAGGGCAAATACCAGTAGAGGCAAAATACCTTTAGGGGCAAATACCATTAAGGGCAAAGTACCATTAGGGCAAAGTACCATTAGGGCAAAGTGTCAGTAGGGCAAAGTACCATTAAGGGCAAAATACCATTAGGGCAAAGTACCATTGGGGCAAAGTTCCATTAGCGCAAAGTACCATTAAGGGCAAAGTACCATTAGGCCCAAGTACCATTAGGGCAAAGGACCATCAAGGGCAAAGTACCATTAAGGGCAAAATACCATCAGGCCCAGGTACCATTAGGACATAGTACCATTAAGGGCAAATACCATTAGGGCAAAGTACCAATAGGCAAAGTACGATTAGGGCCAAGTATTAGGGTCTTAAACTCCTCTTGGATCCAGTACAAATTGGCCTTCCTGTGTATGACACTGTTGTTACTGGCCTACCTGAATAGGCTGTTTTCATTGGCCTTCCTGTGTGTGATGCTGTTGTTACTGGCCTACCTGAATAGGCTGTTTTCATTGGCCTTCCTGTGTATGACCTGTTTTTACTGGCCTACCTGAATAGGCTGTTTTCATTGGCCTTCCTGTGTATGACACTGTTTTTACTGGCCTACCTGAATAGGCTGTTTTCATTGGCCTTCCTGTGTGTGATGCTGTTGTTACTGGCCTACCTGAATAGGCTGTTTTCATTGGCCTTCCTGTGTATGACACTGTTGTTACTGGCCTACCTGAATAGGCTGTTTTCATTGGCCTTCCTGTGTGTGATGCTGTTGTTACTGGCCTACCTGAATAGGCTGTTTTCATTGGCCTTCCTGTGTGATGAACTGTTGTTACTGGCCTACCTGAATAGGCTGTTTTCATTGGCCTTCCTGTGTATGACACTGTTGTTACTGGCCTACCTGAATAGGCTGTTTTCATTGGCCTTCCTGTGTGTGATGCTGTTTTTACTGGCCTACCTGAATAGGCTGTTTTCATTGGCCTTCCTGTGTATGACACTGTTGTTACTGGCCTACCTGAATAGGCTGTTTTCATTGGCCTTCCTGTGTGTGATGCTGTTTTTACTGGCCTACCTGAATAGGCTGTTTTCATTGGCCTTCCTGTGTGTGATGACTGTTGTTACTGGCCTACCTGAATAGGCTGTTTTCATTGGCCTTCCTGTGTGTGATGCTGTTGTTACTGGCCTACCTGAATAGGCTGTTTTCATTGGCCTTCCTGTGTGTGATGCTGTTGTTACTGGCCTACCTGAATAGGCTGTTTTCATTGGCCTTCCTGTGTATGACACTGTTTTTACTGGCCTACCTGAATAGGCTGTTTTCATTGGCCTTCCTGTGTATGACGCTGTTTTTACTGGCCTACCTGAATAGGCTGTTTTCATTGGCCTTCCTGTGTATGACACTGTTTTTACTGGCCTACCTGAATAGGCGTTTTCATTGGCCTTCCTGTGTGTGATGCTGTTGTTACTGGCCTACCTGAATAGGCTGTTTTCATTGGCCTTCCTGTGTATGACACTGTTTTTACTGGCCTACCTGAATAGGCTGTTTTCATTGGCCTTCCTGTGTATGACACTGTTTTTACTGGCCTACCTGAATAGGCTGTTTTCATTGGCCTTCCTGTGTGTGATGCTGTTGTTACTGGCCTACCTGAATAGGCTGTTTTCATTGGCCTTCCTGTGTGTGATGCTGTTGTTACTGGCCTACCTGAATAGGCTGTTTTCATTGGCCTTCCTGTGTATGACACTGTTTTTACTGGCCTACCTGAATAGGCTGTTTTCATTGGCCTTCCTGTGTGTGATGCTGTTGTTACTGGCCTACCTGAATAGGCTGTTTTCATTGGCCTTCCTGTGTATGACACTGTTTTTACTGGCCTACCTGAATAGGCTGTTTTCATTGGCCTTCCTGTGTATGACACTGTTGTTACTGGCCTACCTGAATAGGCTGTTTTCATTGGCCTTCCTGTGTATGACACTGTTTTTACTGGCCTACCTGAATAGGCTGTTTTCATTGGCCTTCCTGTGTTGACACTGTTGTTACTGGCCTACCTGAATAGGCTGTTTTCATTGGCCTTCCTGTGTGTGACACTGTTGTTACTGGCCTACCTGAATAGGCTGTTTTCATTGGCCTTCCTGTGTGTGATGCTGTTGTTACTGGCCTACCTGAATAGGCTGTTTTCATTGGCCTTCCTGTGTATGACACTGTTTTTACTGGCCTACCTGAATAGGCTGTTTTCATTGGCCTTCCTGTGTGTGATGCTGTTGTTACTGGCCTACCTGAATAGGCTGTTTTCATTGGCCTTCCTGTGTGTGACACTGTTGTTACTGGCCTACCTGAATAGGCTGTTTTCATTGGCCTTCCTGTGTGTGATGCTGTTGTTACTGGCCTACCTGAATAGGCTGTTTTCATTGGCCTTCCTGTGTATGACACTGTTGTTACTGGCCTACCTGAATAGGCTGTTTTCATTGGCCTTCCTGTGTGTGATGCTGTTGTTACTGGCCTACCTGAATAGGCTGTTTTCATTGGCCTTCCTGTGTATGACACTGTTTTTACTGGCCTACCTGAATAGGCTGTTTTCATTGGCTTTCCTGTGTGTGATGCTGTTTTTACTGGCCTACCTGAATAGGCTGTTTTCATTGGCCTTCCTGTGTATGACACTGTTGTTACTGGCCTTCCTATAGGTTTTTTTTTTTTTTTTTTTTTTTTTTTTAACTGGCCTTCCTAAAGGTTGTTTTCTTTGGCCATCCTCTCTGTGACGCTGTTGTTACTGGCCTTCCTGTGGGCTGTTTTCGTTGGCATTTCTGTGTGTGATGCTTTTTTGTACTGGCCTTCCAGTCGGTGACGCTTTCTGTGAAGCTGTTTTAATTGGCTTTCCTTTTCTGTGAAGCTGTTTTAATTGGCTTTCCATTTCTGTGAAGCTGTTTTAATTGGCTTTCCATTTCTGTGAAGCTGTTTTAATTGGCTTTCCATTTCTGTGAAGCTGTTTTAATTGGGATTCCATTTCTGTGAAGCTGTTTTGATTGGTTTTCCTTTTCAGTGAAGCTGTTTTAATTGGCTCTCCTTTTCTGTGAAGCTGTTTTAATTGGCTCTCCTTTTCTGTGAAGCTGTTTGAATTGGCTTTCCTTTTCTGTGACGATTTTTCATCGGCGTTCCTTTCTGTGAGAGCCTTAAATTTTATTTTATTTTTTTATTGGCCTTCCATTCTTCATAACGCTGTTTTCATTGGTTTGTTTGCCTTCTATCTGTGAGCGGTTTCTACCGGCTTTCCATTATGTGACGCGGTTTTTCCGTTGGAGTTCTTTTTGCCTTTATATCATTCCTGTCTGGTTCCTCCCTGATCCCCTTTTCTTACTCTCCCCCCCCCCCCCCCTCCCCTCCTCCCCCTTTTCTCTTCGTATTCCCTTACAGTGGCCGTCAACTCTAGCCAAATAATTAAACACGGCATATTGTCATTGATAAACTTATGTTGGAGAAACCTCAGCTGGCAAACTGCCTTTCAGCCGACAAATGTCTGGACTTACCATGTTTTTTCTTTATTTCTTTTCTTTCCATTTTGTGTGTGCTCAACAAAGAATCTATTTGAATGTGAGGATGAGTCACAAGTTTGCGGAATGGCTGAATCACGTTCCTGTTGTCATTTACGGACAGGGTTATTGCACGGGGTTTGACAGGAGGCTCGCTGTGGGCTGTAATAGCTAATAATACTACCGGGCTTACAGTTGGTCAATGTGTGTGAGGATGAAGGTGTCAGCGGGGATCGGTCGGTTTGGCTTGCTGTGACATCGTCATCGTTTCATTCACGTTTGCTTTGGTCGTAACACAGATCATAGCCGTTATCAATATCACGTCATGGGATTTTTGCTTTTTTTTCCGAAGGCATCTTTTGACTTATCTTTGGCATTTTTATACCGAGACTTGTCATGTTTCTGCTTAATTTGTTTTGATTATGTATTAGTGCGATGTGTTAAGTATGAATGAATAATCTATGCTTTCAGTAAAACATGGACACCGGTTTTTCTGTCTGGAGAGAGAGAGAGAGAGAGAGAGAGAGAGAGAGAGAGAGAGAGAGAGAGAGATGTGTGTGTGTTGTGTGTGTGTGTGGTGTGTGTGTGTGTGTGTGTGTGTGTGTACAAACTCGTTTGAACATATTTACAATGGCCAACACATTTTCTTTCAAATGAACTTGAGAGAGAGACAGAGACAGAGACAGACAGACAGACAGAGAAGGAAGAGTAGGAGAGGTGGGGTGATGAGGACTTGGCGTTGTTGCTGCAGGCTGCATGTTGAGGTCAGATCCGTCCTCCTAACGAACGGAAACTCTTTTCATTGGCGGACCCTTCAGGGCGTGCACCCTTGTGATGGTCTGAGCCTGCGCTGTTGGCGTCTGTCGGCGTCAGAGAGCGCGTTTCCCCCACGTCACGTTTGTTTGTGCAGATGGTAGGTAGCCAGCTAGCACTGTGACGCAACCGTTCCTGTCGGCATCGGAAGCCAGTGCCTGGATCTGCCTGTCGCTGTTGTGTCGCACCATAGGCACTTCAACGCATGTCCGTGTAGTACGTGCGTGTTGTACACGTTTCCGGTTGAGGCGTGCACCCCGCAAATGTCGGAGACAGTTCTTGCGCACCATGCATGTAAACGTTCCTGTGTTGCGTAGACAGTGCTTTGCGTACATATAACGCACTCCGTCTGTCACGTGCGATCTTGCACGCGCCCATCTCCGTACACACACAAGTACATCCGTACCCTGCACTCGCCGGCACAAACTGTTTCAGGTTCGCGCGGGTACGGTGCCAAGTCAAAGTCAAAATCAGTTTCTTACCTAAAAACAAACGAGAAATTAAAACCAGGTGCAACAGTTAAAATACACGCAACAGGGGACAGTGCATGAAACAATCCATGAACAGTTCTCTGAAACAAAATGACCTTGTATTGCACCCACATCACTCAACCTGCATACATAGATCCCAAGATCTTCGACAACACTTTGACGTTAGCGTTGTATGTTTAAAAGAATTCTAAATATTAAAGATTAAACAACACAAGATTGGCAATAAAGTGACTGTACAGCGCAGGAATTGAAACATACCATTTCAAACACATTGTTTATTAAAAGTTAAAAAGAAAAAAGATTACCAGGCATTCAGTACTCTGTGTCGGTCTGTCTGTCTGTCTGTCTGTCTCTCTCTCTCTCTCTCTCTCTCTCTCTCTCACACACCACACACACACACACACACACACACACACACACACACACACACACGCACACTCTCATGACCTCCAGATTGAGAGGGGCCGTTATACCAACACTGACAGAGAAGACAGATTATGCACGACATGCCACGTCGTTGAGGACGAACTACATTTTCTCGATGACTGCAAATTATTTGACCAACAACGTTATGATCTGATGACAAAGATCATAAAAACTGACTTTCCACCACAGACTAACATGACAAAACCCTCGGAGCTCATGTTATTGGACTGCTTCCAACCTGTACTTGCCCAGTATATCCTGTTGTGTTTTTCTCTTCGGAGACAGAAAATTTAATCAGACTCTGATACACGCTGTGCTTTTTCTTTCTGCTACTAATGTTATGTTGCAAGATGTGACAACGCTGGGATTAGTTTAGTTTAGTTGAATGTCTGAACTTGATCATCTGTGCCCCACAAAACCTCTGGTTTTCATATGGCAATAAAATATGTTCTTGTTCTTGTTCTTCTCTCACACACTCACGCACATACACACGTGTGTGCGTGCGTGCTCTCTCCGCCACACACCCCATTTACACACAGACGGAACGCTGCACCGTGACGTGACGACGCTGCGTGCCGACCGAAGAGCGGCTTGAGTTACAGCCGTGACTGTGACGCCAGAGAAAGTGGCTGAGGCCACGGACTGTGCAGGAGTCCCGTAGACATACCGCTCGAATGATTGATAAAGAGAATGCCGTGACGGGGGTGTAAGGGTACGGTGGGGGAGGGGGGGGGGAGGTTGCCATGGTGGGGGCGGGGGGTTGCGGGGGGGGGGGGGGGGGGTCAGAACGTGATAACGTTCTTGTCATATTAGCTACCATGTGGCGGGCAACACACTTCGAGTCCGCCAACCATTCCTATTACCTCCTCCTCTCTTTTCCACCCCCCTTACACCATCCCCCTACCCTTCCTGTCCTTTTGACTGAGGTATTCCAGTCTGTTTTCAGTCTCCAGTGTGTGTGTGTTGTGCGCTCGCGCGCGTGCGTGCGTGCCTGTGTGCGTGCTTGTTTGCATACACAAGGGCGAGAGCGAGTGTGTGTGTGTGTGTGTGTGTGTGTGTGAAAAATAACAAGTTCAAGGATCATTTGAAACATAGTTTTACGCTTGTGCATTGGTATCATTTTTTTTTTCATCTAAAAGATTTGTTTTGGTCACAAACAGCGCGCGCGCGCACTCTGTCTCTGTCGTGCAATGCATGGCCAAGTGTACGCGCATACGCATGCTTGCACGCACGTACACCTTCGCGCGCACTCATGCCCACTGTTCTCTCTCTCTCTCTCTCTCTCTCTCTCTCTCTCTCTCTCTGTGAACATATGTACATCAGTGTTTGATTTTGCTGTCATGAGGAAATGGTGATTAATGTGCATTTTATGTGTGAACAACAGAGAGAGAGAGAGAGAGAGAGAGAGAGAGGAGAGAGAAGAGAGAGAGAGATCTCAGTGTCCTCTTTGCTTTAATCATTGATTCTATTCATGATGGGTCTATAACTGGCGACGATCGCTGCGGCCAAGGAGGGGTCTGAATGGGTGTGTAGGGCCGACACACAACAGCTGTCACAGCACACAGCAAGCCTTTACAACATGGCTGAGAGAGGAAATGTACAGTGAGGGCTTTCCAATTAGGCCTCGGTGTCAAAGCGCGCGCGCGCGCGCGTGTGTGTTTGTGAAAGAGAGGGAGAAAGGGAGAAGTCTCTCTCTCTCTCTCTCTCTCTCTTATATATATATCTCTGTGTGTGTGTGTGTGTGCTTGTGTGCGCGCGCCCGTGCGTGCGTGCGGGAGAGAGGGAGAAAGTCTCTCTGTGTTTGTGTGTGTGCGCGCGCGTGCGTGCATTGCGTGTGTGTGTGTGTGTGTGTGTGTGTGTGTGTGGTGTGCGTGTGTGTGTGTGTGTGTGCTTTGTGTGTGTGTGTGTGTGTGAGTGTGTGTGTGTGTGTGTGTGTGTGTGTGTGTGTGTGTGTGTGTGTGTGTGAGGGTGAGTCAGACTCAGGGGGAGGAAACGAGCAGGAGTCTAATGTGACGGATATTATTTGGATGGTGCATACTTGCCCCTACCATGAAGTTCAGACCTGAGGCATGGTGGGAAGGGAGAGAGAGAGAGAGAGAGAGGGGGGGGGGGGAGGGGGGAGGCAGTCGCGTGTTGTGATGCTGGGAAGTCGTGGCGGGAGTTCCCTCCCAATTCTCTGGAGTGCTTAGAGGTGCAGCCGAGTGCATGCACATGTGATGCACTGCCGCCTTTTTATTTATTTATTTATTTAATTTTTTTTTTCAAAAAGATTTTTAGGGCCTGATATTGTTATAGCCTTGTCGACCAGGCATTGTCTGTTGAGGGGATGCTAAGCTCATGCAGGGGAGAAAAAAACCCACATCCTGAATCGGTCACATGATCCAGATTGATTATCCTGAAAAAAGAATGCAACGACAAGCTAATGACATGGCAATTTCTGCGCCATGTGAGTGCACTGGCTTACACTTAGGGTGTTTGTGATGTTCTTGTCCTCTGCCGAGCCCTGGCAGTTATACTGTTGACATCACCACGGCTTCGCAGCGCCATCATTCCCCTCTGATTTCTCACCCCTGGATTAAAAGAAAATGTTAAAAGAAAAAAAAAAAGCAATTTAAACTACGGGGAAAAGAAGTAGGCTTGTTGGCAAATAGTGCAGAATGCACATCCGGTGTGCACTGTGCACACGGTGTACTCGTTTTTACTACCTCTTCACCCGATGTAAAAAAAAAAAAAAATTTAAATGTAAAATAAATAAAGAAAGCTGGCATGTTATTATAAATTGCGATCAGACACACAAAAAAGATGTTGGAAGAGTTTCCAGAACAGAGACAGCAGAACGGTTGACAAAGGCAGAGGAACAGACGACGTCAGTCGAGAGTGACAAACAAGAAAAAAAAAAAGTGACCATCTCCGATCTTCCTGAAACGGGGAGAACTATTTTATACTGTACTCCCCAGGGCGAGTGTTGTGAAACTGGAATTTCAATGAATAGATGGCCAGGACACTTAATTTACCGACGATTGTTCACGATTGAAAAAACTTCTTCTTCCAACGCTGTTCCCCACGGGCCTTTTCAGATGTTTATAGTCTTGCCCTTCCACCACCCCCACCCGCCTCCTTGCCCTCTTACTGACCCCCCCCCACCCCCCCCACCCCTCCCGCCGCCGCCAATCCCTACAGCGCACAGAGAACGTATGTGAAGTAGCCCCCACCCCTACAGTGTTCTTGCTGTGCGTAGCGATTTTAAAAGTATAGGCCCGTGTGGTCTTGCGTAACTTGAAGGCAAGTCTTTTGAGAGACTGTCAGAGAATTGCGTCTTGAATGAGTGAATTCTTTTCAGATGTAGCCTGTGTGCTGCGTTTTGATGCCCATTTTTCAGCGAGGAGAGAGAACTGTGTGGAAGATAGTGTCGTCATCTTTGGTGCATAGGGTGATTATTCGCTGGCCAGTGAAGGAAAAGCAGACACAGAAGTCGAGACTCGTGCAAAATTCATCTCCAACATCTTGGGTTATAAGCCCGTAGAATATAAATGACTGGGCCCACATTCCCAAAGCCCCCGGGCATTTTGCTTCTCTAAACGACAGATCTCACCTCTTAAAATAAAAAAAAGAAAAGAAAAAGAAAGTAAGCCCAATTTACAGCACCGTTTCAGTCCCAAATACACACCTACTCTCCTTTCACGAAACCTGTTTCTGTTCCTGTCAGTGAACGATGATTCAAAAAGTTACATTCCGCACGTTCTTTCCCCATTCGCAAAACAAAACAAAAAAAACGTGTGAGGCGCTGTTCATTATGTAGACATCGTCCGTCAGAGGTTATCGGCGTGCATAAGGTCAGGTCGCTCCTACTCGGTCCGTTATTTGCACTGGATTGGACGACATTCCCCGCCACTTGAAGCTCGGGTCAGAGTGACCTCCCCTGCCGCCCCTCGTGACGGAAGACTGCTTCCATGTGCAGTGGTTGCGAGCGGGGCTGCTCCAGGGCTGTCTGTGCCCTGTATGCAGTGGGGGGGAGGGGGTGTACACTAAGAGCTTCTCAGTCTTTTCAAGAGGCTTTCACTCGCGTTCCCCGTCGACGAGTTTCTGCATTAAAGACCTCCCCATCTCGCCGTTGTTACTTTGCGCACAAGTGCAACGAATGCGAGTAATTTATTTGAAAATCACTCCACGCGGGTAATGTGGGTAAAAAAAAAAACGGATAACAAAATCGCGTTAGCTTTGCATAGGTGGACGTTTGTAAACATAGACGGTAAATAACGCGTACCCGCTGCTAATACAGGCTCTACAGAAAAGGAGTTATCAGTGGGTACACTACAAAGAACCTTCAAGCTAGTGAATAAAGAATATGTCCATAAAGCATGCATATATATATATATATATATATATATATCCCCCCCCCCCCCCATATATATATCCATTCTGACGATAGCCAAGCGCTAGAAACAAATTTGTAGATATTTTAATGCCTCTTTTAATACTTGTTTTATCTATATATTATATATATATATCCACATCTATGTCCACGTCAGCGAAGGCCTAGGGCCTCAAATGCACCTACACTAGTAAAGCCGATATATACTTGTACTCAGTGGCAGCTGTAGGCAGTCAGAATATTCTTTTTTTTTTTTTTTTAATATGCAGCTAACAATTTTGATTAAACACACGTTGTCTTTCTGTTTATATTAAGCTAGTTACAAAATATGATATGAATAAATGTGTTGAAGGATGTGTGTGTGTGTGTATGTGTGTGTGTGTGTGTGTGTGAGGAGAGAGAGAGAGAGAGAGAGAGAGAGAGAGAGAGAGAGGTCATACTGGGTCAGAAAATGAGGTGGGACTAGAGAACGGAACTTCCCAGCCTTAATCGTTTTCGCCCCATTTCTTGGATGTCTGTCAGAAATGAAGCCTGCAAACGGTTTCGATGGATCTCCATGAAATGTGGCAGGTGTGGTTGAAGGGTTAGTGTCTACTCCGTTGACTGAGTGTCGAAATCCTCAACGTGAACGCTGATGGATCGATCAAGGAAAAACCCTGTTGGACAAATCAGAACTGTGGTACGTCTCCATTTGTGCTGGGAATGACCGTAGGAAGCGGGCTATGCACTCTCTGCTATTTTCGTTACCATTGTGATTTGTAAGTAGGAAACATGTTCACTTGTCACAACATTCCAGCTCCATTTGGGATGTGCAAATAGGAAATGATTCAACAAGTCACCATCTTTCAGCTGCAGGTTGTTCAGAGAACAATAGTGTTGACGGTAAGGAGTATGTTCACGGCACTTGGGTTTGATTAAACTTTGGAATCCCCACACGGGATAAAAATGGTTTAACTGTAAAGGAAAAAAAAAAAACCACGCACGCATGCACGCACACACATTCTTCTCCCCTCCCCCCCCCCCCCCTCTCTCTCTCTCTCTCTCACACTCTGTTTCTCTGTATCACACAAACACACACACACACACACACACACACACACACACACACCACGCAAGATAATTGTATAATGTTTGCATAGGTCACAAATGCATTCACATATAAACCATAGTTCACAAATGCATTCACATATAAACCATAGTTCACAAATACATTCATATTTAAACGAAAGATTTTGATTTAGTCGGGCTGTTTACGGTCAGAGATGCGGCTACTGCTTAGTTCAAGAAAATAAAACAACAAAGAGCTGGCAGGGATCGAATTCACAACAACAACAAACGTCTGTCTGTCTGTCTGTTTCTCCCTCTCAGTCTGTCTGTCTTTCTGTCTGTCTGTCTCTGTATGTCAGTCTTTCTGTCTCTGTCTGCCTGTCTGTCTCTCTCAGTAGATCAGCTAAGCAAATCTTCTCTTGCTGGCAACACATACCCCACCTCCCAACACATCCACACGCTCTTCTCCTGCCCATTGTCATCGGCAATCGATACCCCCACCCACCCTACACCCTCCCCACCCCCACCCCAAACTCATCCTTCCTCCCTATTTTCAGTTACCCACTCCCCCACCTCTCTCTCCCTCCCACCCCGCTCCGTCGCTGACACAGACCGTGTCTCCATTACGGCAGTGGCGGCAGAGCTGGCCGAGGCCCGTTGCACAACCTGCACCGCAGCTATAAATAAAATGACCGAACTGGGCATGGTATTTGAAGCGGGGGGGGGGGGGGGGGGGGGGGGGCTATAATTAGTGCAGCGGTGTATGATTGATGCAGTTATTTGCTGACGTGGGCGCGGACGGGTCTCCGCGCTACATTCCTGGCGGTTTTGCTGACACAAGAGTAGTATGTTTACTGGAGCGACAGTCCTCCACTCGTGGAGCTGGTCGGGAACAGATGCGAAGGTTGAATAAAATGGACTGGTTGTAATAGGACTCTGTGCAGCTTGGGTCCGCTCACTCTTTCTTTCTGGAAGTAGGTAGGGGGATGTTTGGAAATACTGACCATATAACACCTGTGATAAATAAAATGAACAGGGTGTAGTAAATAGGACTCTGTGCAGCATGGGTCCGCTCACACTTTCTCTCTCTCTAAGTAGGTAAGGGAATGTTTGGAAATACTGACCATATAACACCTGTGATAAATAAAATGAACAGGTTGTAATAGGACTGTGTGCAGCTTGGGTCCGCTCACACTTTCTCTCTGTAAGTAGGTAGGGGGATGTTTGGAAATACTGACCATATAACACCTGTGATAAATAAAATGAACAGGTTGTAATAGGACTGTGTGCAGCTTGGGTCCGCTCACACTTTCTCTCTGTAAGTAGGTAGGGGGATGTTTGGAAATACTGACCATATAACACCTGTGATAAATAAAATGAACAGGGTGTAGTAAATAGGACTCTGTGCAGCATGGGTCCGCTCACTCTTTCTCTCTCTCTCTCAGTAGGTAAGGGAATGTTTGGAAATACTGACCACACAACACCTGTGATAAATCAATATGGGTGGAAAGAAGGTTGTCCCGGTCAGATCATCAGGTGGTGGTTCGGGGGGGGAGGGGGGGGGGGGGGGAAGGAGGTGAGGAACTTGAAGAATTTTTCGGGGAAAGCAAGTAATGGACAAACACCGTGACGGAACGAGGATGGGAAGATGGACAGCCGTTAATGTGGCGGGGGAGAAAAAAGAAAAAAAAAAAAAAAAGGGGGGGGGGGGGGGGGGGGAAGGAAGCTGAAAGGCATGGTATGACCATGAGATGGCCCACGGTTTGTGCTGGACATGACGTAACCCACTGGATCGGCGGTTCCCCTGTGGATCACTGTCAGTGGTATCCATCTTCTGCGCTTCGGACGGCAGCCAGCTTGTGCCTCGGGAGATGTTTCTCCACGCGGCCTGGCTTGACCTCTGGGTGACCCAGCGGTAGAGAATAATGCTGACAGAACGTAGCACTAGCTTCCATATGAAAGCGTAAAATATGTTTGTTTTTTTTGTTCTGTTTAAAAACATGCCCTGATGGGTGCGTGCCAGGATGGTAGGCAGCCTGTGAAGGGGAAGGGTGGACTGTAGCATCGTCATTAAATGTTGGTGTTCGCGTGGAATGGGATGCCCGTAGCTTGTTGCGATTTTTCTTTTAACATTCCATTTTAGTTGTAGGGGGGGGGGGGGGGGGGGGAAGGTAATAGTTTATTTAAACAAAAAAGTTTTGGAATAACGTAGTCTGGAGAGTGCGATGCTCGACGTGGCACAAGATCATGCACTGAATGTACGCCC
>CM065721.1:49874692-49882192 GCA_033310375.1 Conus canariensis
TAACAGTTATTTGTTGAATGGTTTCTGTTTGTTGTTTGTTGCGTGGCTCTTTATTTGTTGTGTGGCTCTTCTGTTGTTGTTTATTGTAAGCCTTTATTTCACACAAAGTGTGGGTGCATGGCTCTGTAATATGTATGTGGTTGTGGTTGTCATGTTGTTGCACTTGCAAAGCTGTGTTTGTGATTTGTTGCATGATGTTTCCAGTTGTTAAATGGCTCTATTTGCTGTTAATTGCATGACTGTATGCATGTCTGTATGTATGTTATTAGTTATGACATAGCTCTGCTTATTCATTGCACGACTGCATGAGTTTATCGTTGCAGGGCTGTACTTGCTATTTGCGTGGCATGAATGTATTGATGACTTGGATGACTACGCTTAGCTTGCATGGTTCTGTTTGTTTGTTGAACAGCTTTGCTTGTTATGTGGGTCTATTTGTTGTCACACAGCTCAGTTTTTTTTGGTTTTTTTTTACGTTTGTATGTATTATTTGTTGCAGAATTGTATTGTTGCATGGCTGTGTATGTGTTGTGGCTTGGGTTTGGTGTATGGTTTGGTGGTGGTTGCTTTGTGGCTGTGTACTCTGACCGAAGTGTCAGTCAGCCCAGTGGGAACAAAAATGTCATCTAAGAAGGAAGCAGCGGTGGCGATTTGTTAAAATTAATGACTGCTCTCTCTCTCTCTCTCTCTCTCTCTCTCTCTCTCTCTCTCTCTCTCTCTCTCTCTCTCTCTCTGTTCCTCTTGCTTAATAAGCTATTGCCACTCTTTGCTCGCGGATTTGATTTCAGTTTTGTCACGTCTTGTTCGTTGCTTTTTAAGAGACAACATCATACGTGTCACCTGTGTCGGGGACAGCGGTGAAATCTTCGCTCTCTCGGTCACATACCACAAGCAGTGGAGTGTGTGTGTGTGTGTGTGTGTGTGTGTGTGTGTGTGTGTGTGTGTGTGTCAGATGGCAAGCATGTTGAGGTAGTAGGGGAGCGTGCTGGTGGAGGAGGTGATTGTGAAGCTGGAGCGGTTCCAACAGTGTGCCCTGTTTTCGGACCGCTATGCCGGTCATTGTGTCAGCAGGCCTCGGTGTGTGTGTGTGTGTGTGTGTGTGTGTGTGTGTGTGTGTGTGTTTGTGTGTGTGTGTGTCTGTGCGCGCACCTTTACTTACCTATCGCTGCTCTGTGTGGTTGTTGTGGGTGTGTGGGGGGGTTTGTTGGTGCGCGTCGCGTGGCTTTTTCGTGTGCTGTGTGTGTGTGTGTGTGTGTGTGTGTGGTGTGTGTGTGGTGTGCGGGCTGGTCGCCACCTCCACTTACCTATTGCGCTGTGCTCTGTGTGTGTGTGTGTGGGTGTGTGTTGTGTGTGTGTGTACCCAACGTCTTGGTGTGGGGGGACTGCAGTGAAGGTGTGCGGCACTGGATCCACTGGCCAGTATTGAATGGAGGCGTGATTGAACTGAAAGCTGTGTGGACGTTGGTGTATCAAGGGGAATAATGTGATTGAACTGAAAGCTGTGTGGACGTTGGTGTATCAAAGGGGAATAATGTGATTGAACTGAAAGCTGTGTGGACGTTGGTGTATCAAGGGGGATAATGTGATTGAACTGAAAGCTGTGTGGACGTTGGTGTATCAAGGGGGATAATGTGATTGAACTGAAAGCTGTGTGGAGGTTGCTGCATCAAGGGGGATAATTTGAGCTGAAAGGTGTGTAAACGTTGGTGTATCAAGGGGGATAATGTGATTGAGCTGTGTGGAGGTTGCTGCATCAACGGGGATAATTTGAGCTGAAAGGTGTGTAAACGTTGGTGTATCAAGGGGGATAATGTTATTGAACTGAAAGCTGTGTGAACGTTGGTGTGTCAAGGGGGGTTATGTGACTGAACTGAAAACTGTGTGAACGTTGGTGTATCAAGGGGGATAATGTGATTGAACTGAAAGCTGTGTAAACGTTGGAGTATCAAGGGGATAATCTGATCGAACTGAAAGCTGTGTGAACGTTGGTGTATCAAGGGGGATATGCCACTGTACATCTACCACCTTTGCTGCAGCTGACACCACCACCACCACTACCATACCCCAGACACTTTACTGCTGACTGTTGCCACTGGCAGTTAGATCTCGTGCCCCTCCTCCACCTCACGCCCCTGCCCCCCCTCCTCCACCTCACGCCCCTGTCCCCCCTCCTCCACCTCACGCCCCTGTCCCCCCTCCTCCACCTCACGCCCCTGTCCCCTCCTCCACCTCACCCCTGTCCCCCTCCTCCACCTCACGCCCCTGTCCCCCCTCCTCCACTCACGCCCCTGTCCCCTCCTCCACCTCACGCCCCTGTCCCCCTCCTCCACCTCACGCCCCTGTCCCCCTCCTCCACCTCACCCTGTCCCCTCCTCCACCTCACGCCCCTGTCCCTCTCCACCTCACCCCTGTCCCTCCTCCACCTCACCCCTGTCCCTCTCCACCTCACCCCTGTCCCCCTCCTCCACCTCACACCCCTGTCCCCCCTCCTCCACCTCACGCCCCTGTCCCCCCTCCTCCACCTCACACCCTGTTCCCCCTCCTCCACCTCACGCCCTGTCCCCCTCCTCCCTCACCCCTGTTCCCCCTCCTCCACCTCACCGCCCCCCCTGTCCCCCCTCCTCCACCTCACGCCCCTGTCCCCCTCCTCCACCTCACGCCCCTGTCCCCCTCCTCCACCTCACACCCCTGTCCCCCTCCTCCACCTCACGCCCCTGTCCCCCTCCTCCACCTCACACCCCTGTTCCCCCTCCTCCACCTCACGCCCCTGTCCCCCCTCCTCCACCTCACGCCCCTGTCCCCCCTCCTCCACCTCACGCCCCTGTTCCCCCTCCTCCACCTCACGCCCTGTCCCCCTCCTCCACCTCCGCCTTCCCCCTCCTCCACCTCACGCCCTGTCCCCCCTCCTCCACCTCACCCCCTGTCCCCTCTCCCCTCACGCCCCTGTCCCCCTCCTCCACCTCACGCCCCTGTCCCCCCCTCACCTCACGCCCCTGTCCCCCTCCTCCACCTCACCCTGCCCCCCACCTGTCCCCCTCCTCCCCCCTCCACCCTGTCCCCTCTCCACCTCACGCCCTTTCCCCCTCCTCCACCTCACGCCCTGTCCCCCTCCTCCCTCAGCCCTGTCCCCCCCCACCTCACGCCCCTGTTCCCCCTCCTCACCTCACGCCTTTCCCCCCCTCCTCCTCACGCCTCTCCCGCGTCTTCGGTTCAGTCCCACGCTCCTCTTACCCCCACCAACCCCCACCCCTCCCTCTGTATATGCTGATTGACTGCGGAGAGAGAGAGAGAGAGAGAGGAGGAGAGAGAGAGAGAGAGAGAGAGAGAGAGAGCGAGCGAGAGAGAGAGAACTCGAATATTATTCTGTAAAGGCCATAGTCCCATAAGAAGGGGCATTTACAAGAAATCACGCTGATTAACAAGACAGAGAGAGAGAGAGAGAGAGAGGAGAGAGAGAGAGAGAGAGAGAGAGAGAGAGAGAGAAAATGAATCAACAGGGCAGGTGGGCAGTCTCGGTCAGACTGACCTGCATTTTCACCACCAGCAGCAGCGTAAACCTTCAGAACTTGAGGCGCTTTATTGTCCACATACGTTCCGGCTAGAGGCCCAGGCAAAACTCTGAAACAGCGAGGGAATGAATATTGTAATCGGGCAGTGAAAGTTGACACTGACAGGTCCGTTGAAACCAATGTCAATCTGGCTGTGTAGATGGACCATGACGGCGTTTTTAACAGTCCCAGTTCTTTCAACTTTCTGTTGACATGCATACATGACTAAACATCCCCCTCCCCCCACCCCCATCAATATGTACGCACACGCACGTACACACACACACACACACACGCGCACGCGCGCGCGCGCGCGCGCACACAACACACACACACACACACACACACACACACACTCACGCACAACACACACACGCACGCACTACACACACACACACACACACACACACACACACACACACACACACACACACACTTGCATAATTTTATCGTTTTCAGACAGCTGCACCGAATCGAGTGTTTGCAGAACTGACTGCATGAATGTTTGATTTATTGCTTACGTGTCCTTCAGTATCTCTCGTTATGACTGAAGTGGCCCTTCAGAGATCAGCCCCCTTCGGAAACCTTACGTGTCCTTCAGTATCTCTCGTTATGACTGAAGTGGCCCTTCAGAGATCAGCCCCCTTCGGAAACCTTACGTGTCCTTCAGTATCTCTCGTTATGACTGAAGTGGCCCTTCAGAGATCAGCCCCCTTCGGAAACCTTACGTGTCCTTCAGTATCTCTCGTTATGACTGAAGTGGCCCTTCAGAGATCAGCCCCCTTCGGAAACCTTACGTGTCCTTCAGTATCTCTCGTTATGACTGAAGTGGCCCTTCAGAGATCAGCCCCCTTCGGAAACCTTACGTGTCCTTCAGTATCTCTCGTTATGACTGAAGTGGCCCTTCAGAGATCAGCCCCCTTCGGAAACCTTACGTGTCCTTCAGTATCTCTCGTTATGACTGAAGTGGCCCTTCAGAGATCAGCCCCCTTCGGAAACCTTACGTGTCCTTCAGTATCTCTCGTTATGACTGAAGTGGCCCTTCAGAGATCAGTCCCCTTCGGAAACCTTACGTGCCCTTCAGTATCTCTCGTTATGACTGAAGTGGCCCTTCAGAGATCAGCCCCCTTCGGAAACCTTACGTGTCCTTCAGTATCTCTCGTTATGACTGAAGTGGCCCTTCAGAGATCAGCCCCCTTCGGAAACCTTACGTGTCCTTCAGTATCTCTCGTTATGACTGAAGTGGCCCTTCAGAGATCAGCCCCCTTCGGAAACCTTACGTGTCCTTCAGTATCTCTCGTTATGACTGAAGTGGCCCTTCAGAGATCAGCCCCCTTCGGAAACCTTACGTGTCCTTCAGTATCTCTCGTTATGACTGAAGTGGCCCTTCAGAGATCAGCCCCCTTCGGAAACCTTACGTGTCCTTCAGTATCTCTCGTTATGACTGGTGGCCCTTCAAAGATCAGCCCCCTTCGGAAACCTTACGTGTCCTTCAGTATCTCTCGTTATGACTGGTGGCCCTTCAGAGAACAGCCCCCTTCGGAAACCTTACGTGTCCTTCAGTATCTCTCGTTATGACTGAAGTGGCCCTTCAGAGATCAGCCCCCTTCGGAAACCTTACGTGTCCTTCAGTATCTCGTTATGACTGAAGTGGCCCTTCAGAGATCAGCCCCCTTCGGAAACCTTACGTGTCCTTCAGTATCTCTCGTTATGACTGAAGTGGCCCTTCAGAGATCAGCCCCCTTCGGAAACCAGCACAAGCCTCGTGTGTGGGCGTGTTTGGGCCGATGAAGAGGTTGGCATTCTGAGGGGGGGAGGGGGAGGGGGGAGAGAAACGGACCCCTTCTCTCCCCCCCCCCTCCCCCGACTGATATGGCACTCTAATCCCTGTTTTGTTTGTCGTCTGGTCGGCTTGCCCTAAGCCCCCCCCCCCCCTCCCCCCGCCCAGCATCCGGTGGGATGGGGTGGGAGGGAGGAGTATCCCTCCTATTTCTCTGGGTAATCCAGAGACACTGATTTTTTTTTACTGCTAGTTTGGAAGACTTCTTAGCTTTCCTGTCTTTTTTTTTCTTTATTGCTCCCTCCCACCCTCCCTTCGACTCCCCCCCCCCTCTCTCTCTCTCTCTCCCTCTTTCCCCCTCCCTTCGTCTCCGCCTCCCTCTCTCTTTGCCTCTGTGCCTTGAGAGAAGATGAGTTTAACGTCCTCACAGCATAAGCTTTTAGGGACAAGTTTTGTTGTTGTTTTTTTTTTGCCGCAGCGGGCTGCAGCATGGAATCGTTCGTCTCGGCAACAAGACTTTGTAGGCTGGCAGGTTGGGTCGTGTGGTTGCTAGGGCTGGGATATCGTCGCAAAAACGTATCGATATTATCGCGATATTTTTTGGCCGTATCGATATTTTCAAACGATATATCGGCAAATTTCAAATACCTTTCTTCATGATGAATGTTACAGCTAAAAGCATCAAAAACATGTCTACATAGAGACAGAAACAAAATATAGTGGTGGCAGTATGTTATTCCAAGTGTACAAACACAAATGACTAGAAATAAAACGTTTATTCTGTGCGTGTATACTATACCCGTCGTAATTAGTACACATCAAAAACGAATTAATAAATAAAAAAAATGCACCATTGCAAGTAAGATCATTTCAAAGATGTTATGCACGTACAAAACTACAAACTAGTAGAAACACCTGTACATATGCGCAGTCATGCATTCACGGCATTAACTGAGATCACTAGGTAATTAAACACTAAAGTAATTGAGAATCAGTAAAGTACAACGTGGTCTTCTTAACAGTCCTTTCTCAGGAAACGGGATCAAAAGTAGTATCAAAATAGAATGAAATCTGTGCGTGCATGTACTTGAATACCTAGTAAAATAAACTAAAAGTGATTCATATTATAAACCAAAATTACAAGCATGCCAAGCACACATTTTCATAGCATTCACACACAATAAAAGAATCCTCCTTCTCGAAATATCAGCTGACAAGAGAAGATAGCTGTCACATACGCCTACACGAAGTCCGTGCAGTTCGCAGAAGAGCCCACAAATTCTTAGAAACATAGCTTTCGGTTCTAGTTTCGGTTTTGCTTCTGTTACGGTATATCGGGTCGCCGCAACCCGTATCGATATATCGTATCGTGGCATGTCCGTACCGATATTTTACTACATCTCGATATTATCGCCCAGCCCTAGTGGTTGCGGTTAGCGGTCGGGCGAGGGGCCCGGGGTAGACGGCGTAGTGAGGCAGGAGCCTGGATGGAGTTGTGTGTCGTTAGGACCGCCGAGCGGTCGTCTGAACTTCTCATTTCATGCTCCCTCTCTGTCTCGCTTCCTGTCTGTCTACCTGTCTGGGAGTCTGTCAGTGTCGGCCTGCCCGCCACCTCTCCCTCCCCTCTTCCCCTCCCACTTCCCCCCCCCCTCCCCCCACATGCTATCGCAGCAGCGATTCCGATGTTGGAGCCAAGCTATGTAGGCTGGTATTTCAATGGCCGTACACCGCACCTGCCCCCACTCAATGCACACGACAGCGTGGACAGTGATGATGATGATGACAAACAAAACGCCGGTAGCAGCCAAAACTGCCGTCATACGATACAATGTGTTCCGGTACACTCTCCGCTAGCCACGTGCGAATTGAACACGACCACTCCCCCCCCCCCCCCCCCCCCCCCCCCCCCCCCCCCCCCCTTAAACCGGCGGGTACAGCTTGGCGTCACGTCATCGATACCCAGGTTTTGGCTGTGAGCCCCGACCGTGTCTTCCTGGGTGACTTTACATAGCTGTGGCGCCAGTCACACGGTGACTCACTCTCACCAGATAACCCCCCCCCCCCCCCCCCAACAGCCAATAACCTACCCGTTTGAAAGGCTGTTTTGTGCACAGATTTTTTCCTTTTTTTTTGGGGGGGGGGGGGGGGGGCTGGCTCTTTCTTAGAGCACAG
>CM065721.1:49894692-49984692 GCA_033310375.1 Conus canariensis
ATTATGACAAGATAAATTTCGTTAGGATAGCAATGCCAAGGGAACATATGATTTTATGCTAGTTGCAGCATTATCCGTTTTCAACCTTGAAATAGAAGTTAAAACATGATTTGGGGGGGGGGGGGGGGGGGGGGGGGGGGCAGGTGGAGGAGATTGATTAAGGGATGCTGATAAGTGGGTTCTGTATCAAGCCCATGATTTTCAGGTTTTTCAAGATCAGAGACTCTTGCTTTTTGTCTGTCTCTGGCTGGTTGGTTGTCTCTGTCTCTTCTTCTCTGTGATTTACCTGTGATGGTGACTTACCACATGAGGCTGACAGAAATTTTTATCTTTATTGAATAATGTGACATTGAATATCTGAACAATGCCACAGCCAAGATTAATGCTCATTAGGCCAGCACAAATTATCTTCATTACTTACGACATGATTGCTGTTACATTGAATATCTGAACAGTGCAACACTCAAGGTTGATGTCCTTTGTGAATATTTGAACACATACACATAGGCAAACCAGAACATAGGATAAACATAGCAAAATTTTATTTTCTTGTATGTAACAGTAATTTTTAATTAGCACATCAAACTGTAATAGATTGTAATAAATGTCAGAAGATTGTTTTCTAGTATGTAACCGTGATTTTTAATTAGCACATCAAACATACAAATTTTAATAAATGTCAAGATTGTTTTCTAGTATGTAACAGCACAAATATTGGAATGCAGCATGTTTTAGCCTTTCAAATGATATGTTTCATGTTTGATCAAGGGCAATTTAGACATGAGCCAGAATCCTATGAATAATAGTAGGCACTGTATGTAGTTACTGACAACAAAATACACACATACAATAAGAAACAAGCTTACTTGTTTTGTGTTTCATTTGTATGCGCACGTGCTTGTGCAAACTGAGGCAAGTGAAACTGAAAGGATCATATTTTGTGTTTGGACTTCTGGATGAAAGACTGGAACTAATTTTTGGTTTTTGTGTGTTGGTAGTGATTATAGAAATAAACGAACATGCAGCAGAGAAGGCTTTTTACTGTGTCCACAGTGAGGTTAATGAGAATGAGTTGGGGAACATTTCTAATATGTGGATGAAAAGCTGAAAATCAAGTGCTTTATTTGTGTGTATTTCATTGGTTGCAGGCAATGTGGCACCCAAATTTGTTTTTCCCTTGTGTATTTGTTGATATCTTTGCCAAACGCATCGACAAGAGAAAAACTCTTCATGTGTGTTGTTCTTGCTGTGTGTTACAGATAGCACGGATATTGTGGACAAGAACCTGAAGCTGATCCTAGGCCTGATATGGATGCTGATTTTGCACTACTCCATCTCCATGCCCATGTGGGAAGGAGAGGAGCCCACCCCAGCGACGGCGCACCCACGCCCAAGCAGCGTCTGCTGAACTGGATCCAAAGCAAGGTGCCCGATTTGCCCATCAGGAACTTCACCACCGACTGGAACGATGGCAGAGCCATTGGCGCTCTTGTAGATGCCGTAGGACCTGGTCAGTTTTCTTGTTGGTTTGTTTTTTTTTTCATGGTGTTTTCTTCCTAAAAAATGGGGGAGTGGAAAGAGGAGGGGGCTAGGGGGAGGGAGATCTGAGTGATTTCATACCTGTACTGAAAGTGTGTGTGTAATGATTGCACAAAAAACTGGCCATTGGCATGTGTAATATACTGGGTGTTGATTATATGAAAGACAGAGTATGAAGACCAAATATGCTCTTACAAGATGTAATCATCAGTGGACTGCTGTTAGTCATGTCAGAGAAAGAAAAAAAAAGAAATAAATGTAGCACTCTTTCGATGGATTGATTTGGGTGCTGCGAATTAGTCAAAGCAGGTAGTCACAAGACTAAGCATTGCAATATATGCATTGATGATCCAAATGGATGATTCTAATCAAATGATTGTGAAGATACACTGTACAGAAACTGAACTACTAAATAGTTGAGAAAACATTTGCAGTAATCAGTTTTTCAAGACTTGGAAGACATGACCAGTTTGGGAAAGAGGAAGGGAAATAAGAATGAGAGATTGAAGTGATAATTTATGATTGATGTGGACACTGGAAACATGACTGGGAACATCAGAGTTCCTGTAGAGCCTGGATGGAACTGTGAGAAGCATTCAGATGCTTGTTTAAATTCCATGCAAGCTGCCCTGCATTGGGATCACATTCACGGACCTTCAACCAGTCTATCCCTGAAGAAAGGCATGGATGCTAGTGATACTAGAGTGATGTTTGTGTAGAATGCTGCTGATCTGCATAATGTATAGCAGTGACCATTGTTTTTTGAATGGCACAGGTCTGTGCCCTGACTGGGAGGACTGGGACCCCAACAAGAGAAGCGACAATGCCACGGAAGCCATGGACGCTGCAGAGACGTGGCTGGATGTTCCACAGGTACTGTGTTGGCTTTGAGGGCAATACAGGGCGTATGGGGACCGATTGTTCAGACAACACATACATGCATACATCAGCGCTTGCTTCATTTGGGATTTGATTGTTGAGACACACATACGTCACATGCACACATACATCAGGGCATGCATGCATGTATATATATGCACAGTCTGAGACACAGATGCATAGACACTCACAACACAACATACATATTTTGATGATGATAATACACAACAGGAGTAAGTGGGAGCACATTTACACACACACAGGCACATGCACAGTGTATGACACATGCATGCCAACAGGGGTGCTCATACCTGCACACTCACCCACATCCTTTCCCCTTAAAGTTTAATCTGAAAACAAGGGACAAGTCCTGGACGCTGCAATGAAAGTGGTCCGTGGTGCCTGTTTCAGCTGATCAAACCAAAGGAGATGACAGACCCCAAAGTGGATGATCTGTCCATTATGACCTACCTCTCCCAGTTCCCCAACGCCAAGCTGAAGCCTGGCGCCCCCCTTCGCCCCCGCGTCAACCCTGCCCGTGTCAGGGCCTACGGACCTGGCCTGGAGCCCAAGGGCAACCAGGTGGGAGCCCCGCCCGCTTCACCGTGGAAACCTTCTCCGCCGGAAAGGGAGAAGTGCTGGTGACCTCTGTGAACCCCAAAGGTGTCGATGAACCGGTGAGTAGCCGTAGACAGCTTTCTTTTCATCTGTTACCGAGAAGATTGTTTAGGTCTTTGTTGAGAAATGTTCTTGTTTTCATTTTTCTTGCAATTATTTTGTTGCTTAAAGTTCTCATTTTGGGTGCATTTGTGTGTGGGGTGGTCAGCTGATTTTTTTTCTTTTTTTGTAATTTTAAGGAATCTTTTTATCTTTCTTCTTCTTTCTTGTTTTGTTTGTTTATATTTTAAGGTATATTTTCAATTTGTGTTTGACAAAAAGAATGGTGTGAGCCTCTGCCTTTTCTCCATGTCTCTTGTCCTCATATTTTTTATTGATATTTGAGTGTTTTTGTAAAGTGTGTACCTGTGTGTGTGTGTGTGTGTGTGTGTGTGTGTGTGTGTGTGTGCGCTCTTATGTGTGGAAGCACTTACATCTTTGCAGATGTGAGTGCAAATTGTGCAACTATTGCAGAGTAGTTTGCTTCTGTTTCAGTGTGAAGTGGTGTTCAACAATGACAGAAACCTGACCTACTCCTGTGTGTATGTGCCTACCATGGAGGGTCAGTACAAGGTCAGTGTCATCCATTCATAGTTTAGTTCATGGCTTTTAATTTTGTTGACAGGGAGATGGATTTTGTTTGGTATTTGGAAATGAAAACTGACTAAATATTCTGTGTTACCAGAAAAGCGTAAAGCAAACGGGGACAAAATCTTACTATTGTATTGACATTGACTGGGCATAGCTGTGGTCTGTTTGATTTGCTAATAAATAATTAGATGGGCATCGCCCTTGACTTGATAGAATAGGCATGAATGTGTGTAACCAATGTAAAATGTCAGTGAAAGACAGGATGGGTACAAACTAAGGCTTCTTTTTAATTCTCTGATTTATAACTGGGTTAGCATTGCAAGTAGTGTGGTGTTGTAGCATAAAAAATATTAAACCTATGATCTGGTTGAGTTTGTAAGGGTTCCTAAAGCTGAGCTTAATATGTGCTGTGAAATTAGTAAATGTATAGTGGAGCATCAGAGAGGAACCAGCCAATGCAGTAAGATGTCGAGGAGGATTTATGCCAATGCGAAGTTCTCCCTAATGCATTTGACAACATAGTGAAGTCTCCAGCTCATTGTAAACTCCCAGACTTAAGCTTCATAGGGAGCAATGGGAGTCTGTCCCACGCCCACAGCAAATGGGAGTTTGTCCCTGCAGGGTGACATCAGTCGGTGGTGAACAGTCCGTGGGAATTCTAACTGTATTTGTGTACCCTCTTCGTTGCTGCCACTCTGTTGCTTGTTCATGTGAGCATGATGGATTCTTCATCACAGACTTTGGAGTGGAGATCCTTAGACTCTTATTTTATTTTTTTTTTTAATTCAAATAAGGCCATACAGTACAACACATTAGAAAATAGAATTAAAAAAAAAAAAGAACAAATCCAAACAAACGATAGATAAGATAAAGAGGAAATCAATACACTAAATACGACTACAATTCCATAGTACATTTTTAAGACACACGGTTACAGCCTCTTTACGTGGGGGAGAGGGAGAGAGAGAGAGAGAGAGAGAGAGAGAGCACATGAGGCAAGCCTAGTGCATTATGAAATTTTACATATTTGTCTTTGTTTTCTTTATATGTACATATATACATACACATATATATATATAATATATATATATATATATATATATACACATACACATATACATGTACATATGCATACATACATGTACATACACATATGTAAGGTTCTGTATTATGTCCGAAGGGGCTATTTTAGGCGGTTGTAACAGTTTTAGGGTGCTATAATCATACTTGTACTAGTATAATGTACAGTGTCATAATCATTGGTAATTCATTCTGGGCCTGCTAACATCGGCGTATACGGGTGCCATTTGGAAAGGAAATGTTCTATACAAAAAATTTTCGAGCAATGTATTCTTCAGTTTTATATCTGTGTTTTAGCTTATTAAGAAATACTTGCAGTCTGGGTGATTTCTGTTCTGTTCTTCACTGATATAAATAGTGTTTTGCAAATAATACAATAAAATAAAATACATGGTCTATATGTATATCTTTATCAAATCCAACTATGGCTAATGGTTCAGTTATCTGCAAATGAAATGCACACATACATTTTTCATTCATCAAAACCACCAGCGTTTCCCAAAAACATTGTATGACCGTACAATACCAAATTATATGTGTGATACTGTCCTCAACAGAGGTACAGAAAGTACGAACATCGCTGTTCAGTGTACCCATTTTTTTTCCAGCACAACATTAGTACCAAGACATCTGTGTATTATTCGTAACTGTAACCATTTCATTTTTATGTCAGAAATTTTACTCAGATAAAGAAAACAGTTTTTCCAGTCATTTTCAACATTCAGTTTTATATCCCAGTTCGTACAGATTTTCGGGTGTGTATGATTATCTATAAAAATGTCATAATATAATCCTGACCCTTTACAAGCTGACGTTAACTTTTTGTAACATACATGCATATTTAAACATTTATTAGTAAATCTTAAATAAATGTTATCGAACCGCCCAGAGAAACGTGGACAAACGAGTCACAAGACAAAACACAACGCGTTTCGACCTCTTGGGTCTTCCTCAGGTGAGAAACAAACGAATAAAACAATGAAAATTCACTTAGCTTTGATCGCTTCAGATCGCTTCAGAGTTCAGCGTTTCGTTGTTTTATTGTTTGTCTCTCACCAGAGGAAGACCCAAGAGGTCGAAACGCGTTGTGTTTTGTCTTGTGACTCGTTTGTCCACGTTTCTCTGGGCGGTTCGATAACATTTATTTAAGATTTATTTAGATTTCCGCCTGCAGTTGTCTCACTTTGCAACTAGATTTATTAGTAATTTAAACTTTTAATTTTTGTTTTTTGTATATATTCAATTATAGCTGCTTTAAAACCAGAAAAAGTGACAAAATTAACGTTTACATCATACTTTTGTTTAAATTGTTCGTAAGAAATAAACTGGCCATTGTCAAGCAAAAACTGAGCAATGCAATATATGCCCTTGTTGATCCATGCTTTTCCCAAAATAGTCTTTTTCCCAACTTGTATTCTGTTTGTATAAAAGACTGGTTCCGCAGGGAGTTCATAAGAAGTCTTACAGTTAACTTTGTAGAAAAATTGTTTGTACGCCATAAATACCTCTATCCAAAATACATTTGATTTACAGAAGGAAGAAAGTATTTCTGGTCCATGTTTCTCAATATCGCTTAAAAGTGGAAAGTTAGATGTTGTAATAGTTTTCCATTTGTGGTGTGTAGTCTGAACTTTTTGCAGCCACGTCAATTTTAGGGAAGAAGCAAATGTTTTTAATTCTGGTAGTCCAAGACCACCGTTTTGGATACTTTTGTGAGCAGTTTTTCTAAATTTTTTTTTGTCTGGCTTTTTATTCCACACAAATTTATAACAGTAACTTTGTAAAATCTGAAAAAAAGTGTCAGGTGAGTTAGGTAGTAATATCCACAAATGGATGAGTTTTGATAAAATATGCGATTTTGAAACTGCCACTCTGCCCAAAAGAGTTGTCTTCTCACCCAAATCTTGAGTAAATGTTTCACGTCCGCTAATTTTTCAGAATAATTAATATCTGCACAGTTCTGCAAATCGTTAGTAAACCAGATTCCAGATCCTTAGACTCTTTGAGAAAAAGGAACTGGAGGTAAAAGTAAATGTCAATAAGAAAAAAAAAGGTTGAGGTGGAGGTCCCTGTAATTGGTTTCTTGTAGGGCTGGTAGCCGCAGACTGAGGGCCTGGAAACTTTCCACAAGAGGGTAGTGCCATGATAGGTGTTTTCACTATCTGCTCATAGCAAGTCATCAGGCTGTGTCCACTGTTGACTGACAGGAATCCCAGACCAGGCCTCTAAAAATGTTACTGTATAAACATCGTATGGTGTCGAACTTGTAGAATGCAAAGTCTGCATTCAGTGATTGGTTTGTAGCCCATTTTCAAAGTTAAAAATGATCCAGTGAAGTATACTATAGCCTACCCTCAAACAACAAAGAAAGTGTTCTGAGTATTTAACCAGTTTAAATCATGCTATAAATTGTTTGACTTTTAGAAGCAAAAGTTGCTGAACTTCTTTTTCATGCAGTGTTTAATCTAGGTTAAAAAAAAACAAAACTTGTGTACCACAGAAACAGAAACTGATGAAGCTTTTTTGCTGGTGAACAGGTGATGATAAGTTTTGCTGGCAAAGAGATTGCCAAAAGTCCATTCATCGTGACCGTGGAAGGGGCAGCCGGAGATGCCAGTAAAGTCACTGCTACGGGGCCCGGTGTGGAGAAAACTGGCGTGGTGGCTACCAAGAAAACCTACTTCGAAGTCTTTGTCAAGGGTGAGGATTTGTGTATGTGGATAGGGTGAAACAAGGGGAGGGGGATTGGATGGGCACGATGTATGTGGGTGTGTTGATGATGGGATACTGTGTTAAGTTGTGCTTTTTTGATGTATTTCTGCTGTAGTTGATTATTAGTGGATTTTCTGAAATGGGAAGAATTCGATCAAATGTTTATATTAGTTTTCCTATATACCTATTGATTCTTGCCTTCCCTCAGTATTCTCCAGATTTTTGCGTGTGGTAGTAGTCATAATAGTCGGAACATTTTTTTTTGAAAGAATATTACTGGGGTATTTTCCCAAAAGGTATGAATTCAGTCTAATGTTTGTATTAATTTGTCGTTTATATCCACACAGGTTCTCTGCTTCCCTCAACATTCTCCATGTTGTCCCACTTTCTTTCTGAGATAAAAGTCATAATGGTGTTCAGGTATATGTAAAGTGAAGAAATCCATCAGGAGTTACTAGGAATTGCATGATCTGACAGTTTGCATTTGGGTTTTCCTTCATTTCTTTCACAGGTTTGCTGGAAGTATTTCACTTTGCTTGTCATTTCATTATTCTTCAGAAATTTAAATCTGATGCTTTTACATGTTTTGAAAATTTGACTGAATTCAATCATTGTGACACTCTTGTTTGTGGGTATATATATTGGTTGGTGTGTGTGTGTGGTGTGTGTTGTGTGTGTGCGCGCATGTGTGTGTGTGCCCTCTGTGTCAGTGTGTGTGCCCTCTGTGTCTTTATGTGGCGGTATGGTGTGGTGGAGCTGAACAGATTTAGATATTGGCATCAGACTTTTGTTTTAGCACACACGCTTAATAAATACAGAAGGATTGATCAAAAACTGGACACTCGGCCATACATGGATCACCATTCAACACCTTGAGATCTGTCCAAGATTCAACAGCCGGGATATAGAGTGTTGAAGCACCATTCAGATGAACCATTTTTCTCATAGATTCCTGAGTAGGTCAGTTTCCATGAAAGGGATGAATGCCAAGTCTTGCATGCTAATTAAACCAGAGGCTGTGACTCCTCAGTGAAAATAACGAGGAAGATGCGTGTGTGTCAGGCGCAGGCAACGGGAAGGTGGACGTCGCCATTCTCGACCCCCAAGGGCGCAAGGACACAGTGCGGCCCAAAATCCAGGCTTGCCCGGACAAGGAGGACACATACCTGGTGGAGTACATCACCATAGACCAGGGCCTGCACTCTGTCAACGTCTTCTTCGCCGGCTCCCAGATCCCTCACAGCCCCTTCGGTGTGCAGGTGGCACCAGGTCAGTGTCTGCTGATTGTCAGGGTTCAGCCGATGCCTAAGGCTGGGTGGGGGGTGTCGACAGGGCTAGTACAGTGTGTGAGAGCAATTTTGCAGTGGTTTGATGCTTGTGGGTTCAAGCTTTGGTGCAGTAGTGGAGCAGTTTGTGCCGCTTTTTAAGACTTATATTTAATTATTCCTTTTTAGATAACAGTATTCAAATTTATCATTGTTTGAGTTTGATTTTGTTTTTATGCTTTAGTGTTTTGCTGTTTTTATTCTTACAAGGATTAGTGCTATAAGCTAGGATTTTAGTTTTGCTTTTGTGTTTCTTTTCTTGTTCCTTTTTTGTGCTTTTAAATTAGGGCCTAATAGTAGTGGTCTTCAAAAAAAAGTTTTAATCTTATAGCAAAATAGTTATATGTAAAGTAAATTTGAGTGAAAAATGATAGAAATGTATACTTTACATTATCTTTTGTGTGTGATATGTTCTTATCATAAATTAAACTTTGCATTTTTGTAAATTAAACTTTGCATTTTTGTAATCATACATTTTGTTAGTTATGAAGAAAACAGACATAGACCTTTTACCCATTTCCACCTTATTCATTTTTTTTTTTTTAAAGTTAAGTCCACCTTCTCAGTGGAGACCCATGGGAGCTAGTCAGGCCCTTGTCATATGCTGTCAGACTGCAGAGAAATCATTTTCCATTCATAAGCAAAACAGAAGTTCCTTAATCTGAGCTCAAATGTGAAAATGATGTCATGTTTAATTAACTAAGGTGGTTGCAAGCAAGTGTCATGTTTGTTGAAGTTTGAGTCACAGTGTGTGCACTGTTTCAGCTTCACAAACTATAGGACTGAAACAAAACGGCAAAATGAATACATGAATGAATGAATACATTTTTTGTTAGTTTAAATCAGCAAGAATAGAATTATACATACTGCATTATCGAAGCAATTAAAATTCATTGAAAGCAACATTGTGATCGTGCTGAAATGGGTCCATCAGTGATGAGGCCATTTCAACACTTGTGTATTTGGTGGGTTTTTTTTTTTATTCTAACATCATGATTTATAAGATGCATTTCTTCAATCATACACAAAATTTACAGTTAAGATAGTTTTCAAAGTTCTCTTGCCTTAACATTTTAACTTATATCTGCATTTGATCAACAAAAGGATGGTTAGACAGATCTTACTGTCTGTCACCCAAAATAACTGCAGTCTGAAATACTATTCAAACACAGTAATCTTGCTTCTGTACCGGACTCCAGTTTCACACTTGAATCGATTCGGCCTTTTCATGCAGTCAACTACTGTCTGATTTTTCAACCTGACTGCCCTGGATTCGTCTATGGATCTCCATCTTTGTATGCAATGAACAAATGTATTTTACACAAAAGGCATCATGAAACACTAGTTTAACTTCTTTGCTAGTTATATTTCCAAATAAATCTGCTCATTCCATTAAATTCATGCCAGTGCTGCTGCTGTTTCTGCTCAACTGCCCTTTATCTGCCATTTGCAGTCATCAGTTTGTTATTGTTCCCCAAATCATCGCATCAGACGAACTTTCATCCAAAATACAGGCTAATTTCCAGTCAGAAAGTTGAAGGCGGAAATTGAAACAAATTTTAAAAGGAAATGAAAGTGAATCTGCCAGATAAGCAGGACAAACACATTACAAAACAAATTTTCTTGTAATTTGTTTGTCCTGTGTTTCAATTTCTGCCTGCAGTCACCTCACTTTAGAACTAACTCTGGTCAGGTAGTCCACTTAACGGTGCGTGCTTCTTGTTTGAATAATAACAACACCCATGCAACACACGTACATGCATTTCCCAAATGGTAGGTTTACATGCCGGTGCATTTCTCAACATGTAAGGTGAATACACAGCAGAGCATTTCCAGATTGATAAGGGTTAGCCCTTGATTGCCGGAGAAGGCCCTTTTGAACTCCTAAAGGTCAGAGCAAAAGCTGAACTTCTGTTTGACTCATCTGCTGTGAGAACGGCTGTAAGACGGTGAAAAATAAGCCAGTCCACATGTTGTGTGTACAGAACCAAGACAGAAACCAATCTACTTCCATTATTCTGTGTTACATTTGACCACTGAAGGAAGGAATGCTGGCACCACATCCCCCCACATGGGATGACCATCAGTCACCCCAATACATTAGGTGCCAGTTCAACACAACTGTTCACTGCCCATGTCAGGCACATGTCAGTAGACTTCGCCCAGCCCTAAAGCTGTTGGAACCACCCACTGCATGCATGCAAGACTTCAGAGAGCTCTGATCAGGCTATCATTGGTGCTTAGCCATGGCTGACATGAAAGTGGGGGAGGGGGTGGGGGGCGTGGATACTCACTGACCAACAGGATCCATTATTGCATGGCAGTTTGATTACATTGGTCTGGCATGATTGAGGTCAGTTTGTCAGCTGTCTGATTAGAGGATGTTGAAACGGCCCCACATTAAGATGTCTCCTTGTATGTTCTGTGTGCTCTGTGCTGTCACTTCCGCTCGGTGATTTGGTGTCGAAAGCACTGAAGCAGCGTTTGCTTGGAGTTATGGGCCTGCAACTACTCCATCATGGAAGCAAGAATTACCGTACTTGTTTGTTATTGACTGTTTACCGTTCCCTGCCCGATGTTAGATTTCCTTTCAACTAAGTTGGTGAAGTGATGCGGTAATGAAATGGGCACTAATAAAATACTTAAAGCTGCAAAGGACTTTACCTAAACTGTTGGTTCATGAACATATAGTTGGGTAGTTAGGTGGTTAAACTGAAATCATGAACAATATTTAACATTTATAAATAGTTGAAATAGATTTTGTATAATAAGATGTATGTACTGCTGTTGTATTTTAAATTATTCTTAGCTGAAAATAAGTTTTGGAGTTCTTATACATCCTGATGACGTTAATCATTCAGTAGAATTAAAATCAAATGTGTGCGATCTTGGAAATTGTTGAAAATCATGTGATGATGCTCAGCATGCATTGTGGTTCCTTGATCATACACACAAACACACAGTCTACTCACACAGCTTCAGCATATTCTTTCACATCCTCTTTCCTTTTGATTTTACTTGGATCAGTCTGGCAGTGAATTTTTAGCATTTGTGTTCCTAGTGATGCCTTGGTTGGTAATATTTATTAATGCAATTTCTACATCTTTGTTCAAATGCTACTGCTCAAAGAAGCACCTATAGCTTTGTTTATTCTTAAAATATTTTGTAGTAGTTTTCAATAGATGGTGTATCAGATTAAGCTGTGTTTTTGTTTTAATATATCATGTTTACTTACACCTAACCCTATGATGTTTTTCTTTTATGTTATTCCACAGACATAAGTGAGTAGATGGCTTGGCATTCAGTATTGTAGTTGTAGCAGATTGCTTGCTTTGTGCATTACCTTTGCCTGCAAATAGAGAGAGACTATCTTTCTATTAGTACTGTGATTTTCAGCCTGCAAGTGTGAGACACAGCATTTTCACGTGCATTTTAGACAAGAATTTTGCTAGATAGAAACATGTAAGGGTGAAATAAAAAGTTTGCTGTTTGTCACGTTGTGTCAGGTTGTGCACTGGATGGTAGACAGGTTGTTGACACCAAGAGTCCACCCATACTTAATAGCCAGAAATACACAATTTTCATGCAGCTTGTTTTGCATCAGAAGCAAGACATTTTTCCCCATTTTTGGCTTCAGTTGTGAAACACGTGTCCCTGATGTCAACAAACATTAATTTTACCACTCATTTATTCAGTCACATATTGACAGTCAGTTGGCATTCTGTATTTCTGAATTACAATGGTGAAAACAAAGCATGATGCATTCAGTAAACCAAAGGTTTTCTGACATTTGGGAGCTTTGAACAAGTGACAAAGTTTACCACTCATTTATTCAGTCACTTATTGACAGTCGGTTGACATTCCATATTTCTGAATTACAATGGTGAAAACAAAGCATGATGCGTTGAGTAAACCAAATGTTTTCTGACATTTTGGAGGTTTGAACAAGTGACAGAGGGCACCATTTTTGAAGGGGATAAGTGAATCTGCAGTATACAGATGGAGCTTGTGTATGGAGCATCAGCTTGTTCTTTTTTTTGTTGTTGCAACAAATCCGAGACTTGCTTCTTACAGGCTGGTAATGATGGTACTGTTAGTTCTGTCCAACATATGTATGAGGTATATTTGAGTTCAGTGGGTTCAATGTTTGTTACAGATTCATTGTCTTTTGATTGATGTAAACTGTTGTGAATTTAGTTTCTAGCTATTGTTTACTGTTGTGAGCTTTGCCATTTCGTCACATTGTACTGCTATTCACATCAACTGTAATTGAAAGCCATTTGATTTTTTTGAAAACATACATTTCTGTCTCGTGTTAGCCTGAATCCAGCAATTATTCTGAACCAGATTAATGTTTGAGCGTGTTAACATGAATGTGTGCGATTAATTTGCCTCCTGAACAGTTCCCATTCTCACCTGTACCTCCCCCCCCCCACCTCCTGTACCCTATGTAAAGTTAATGGCTGAAAACCCCATGCAGTGTGATTTGTTCCACACTGAGACCATTACCAAAGTTCAAGTTTGTATACTTAGGTCTTTGATCAGGTCATTACTTTTATATTCAGTCCTTATACTCAGGCCTTTGATCAAGTCATTACTTCTATATTCAGTCCTTACACTCAGGCCTTTGATCAAGTCATTACTTCTATATTCAGTCCTTAGTCAGTGTATTCTGCTGTCAGCCTTTGGTAATTCTTTTTGCCAGTTGCTTTGATTTACATCTGGTTCTTGATCAGTGTCGGTCATCAGTCATTTTTCTTAAAGTCATTTGTTTTATTCTTTACTTTGTCAGTTCTGAACTGGAACCCTTTTCATAATCTTGCATTAGCAGCGTCTCTGATTGTGTCTTGTAGCTGTACATATTGGAGTTTGAATGTTGTGGTAGTTGATCACAAACAGCATGTTGTTGGTGGTGAGTTTGGTGCATCGTCTGGCTGGTTTCTTCATAGGTGGTGGTTGTTGTTGTTACATACAAATGTTTTTAAGAAAAGTGTGTGTTCGATGATAGGTCAGCAGATGAATTTGTTGAGGAGGGAAAAAAAGATTATCAGAACATCCTTCATCAGTTTTCTTCATCTTCACAAATTTTGATGAGCTCACATCAAAATTTAGTTGAAAGATTATATAATCAGGTTTTCAAGAAGAGGAGAGATTCAAGAAGAGGAGAGAAATATTGTATTGCCATAACATACATTATGGGGATGTTGTATTTAGCAAAAAAAAATCCTGGAGTTTAGTTTTATATGAAAATGAATCAAGTTTTTCAGTCATTCTTTAGAGTAAAATGACTGACCTTCAAGGTGTTTTCATCCATCAAGCTTTGCATTTAGACATGAAAAAGAAAATGTTTGAAAGTTGGTATGTTGTTAATTGATTCTGAACTTGTCTCTCCTAGTATTCCTGTACCTTTCATAGTTTTTCTCTACGCCTTCCTGTCAGCTTTCATAACCATGAACCAGAGCATAAAATAATTTTCCAGATTATTTCATTTTCAAAAATCAGTGTCCCAAGCCGAAGGAGGGAAATGGGTAGGACGAAAGAGAAGTGATTTATGTGGCAGTGTTTTTGCCCAATAGAATTAACTTTGCTGCTGAGGAAAGATGAAAATATTTTCAATGTAAAGTGAAAAGATTTTTCATTGAGTGCATGAGAAAGGCTCAGAGAAAGAGATTAAGTATGCTGAATTTGCTTTGCAATTGCAGATGAACTGTCTGCGATTGAGGATTGTGAGTCTTTTTGCCGATACAACTGCATTTATGTGAAACAGAATAGTAATAAAATGATGATTAATTGTAATAACACTGTATACACGTGGCAGCTTATCTCAGCTACCACGCACTCTCACATCTTAAGTAATAATGACGTTTCCATGTTGTCTTTCTGTTCAGTTGAAAAAATTAAAACTTTCACATAGAGGGAAGCATATTTTTTTTTAATGATTCCACTTTCGATGAGAAAATCATGTCTTCTAGTCTTGGTTTATTTGCAACCCTTTATTTTTGAAATACTTGTTCCTTCTCTTTTAATTCTTACTAAACTCTTATTGACACTGTTGTCATCCTTTTCAACTCTTGAATGATGTATTTTCCACATGTTCTGTTTTGTTCTTTGATCTCACGTTGGCCTCTTTTAATGTTCTATTCTTGTAGTCTTACTCTGTTGGTTTTCTCTCCTAATATTTGTCAGTGTAGATAATCCTTGTTATTAACTGAGAGTTAATCCTGCTGATTCATTCCAGCAGTTTTAACAGAGCTTTTACATGTCATTGCACGTGGTTCACAAATCTGGCCCCTGTTTTCTTCACGTGTTTGAGTTGGATGGTTTCTTGTCTCATCATTTGAAAATGTGAGCTTGTTTTCATCCTTGATTCATGCAGTATTCCTCATGTTTTTAGATACATTTTCTTCAATAAACATATGATCTCTTCTCTTTATTTTGATTTCCATGCATCCCTTAGTGAAAGAAAACAGAGGTGGGAGGGGGGTGGGTGGGAAAGAAAGCCTGCCCTTTGCATGTGTGTGTGTGTGTGTGTGTGTGTGTGTGTGTGTGTGTGTGTGTGTGTGCGTGCGCGCGCGCGCGTGTGCGCGTGCGTGCGTGCGTACCTGTGTATATGCGTGTGTACTCGCAAGTGTGCAAGCAGTTGTGCATATGTGTGCATGCTGGTATTGCGTGTCAGTGCTTTGTTTGGTGTGATGGTTGAATCTGTTAGGAAGATCTTGGATGCAGAAGAGACAAAAACTGAGTCATTAAGCTGATGCCATTGCATGTTTTCATGTCGTCTTTGTCCCCCCCCTCCCGCCCCCCCCCCCCCCCTCCCCCTAGAAACCTTTGTATATGTGAAATTGTTTTGCCACCCAGCACATTTATTGTTACAGTCTGTTTTACTCTGATGGTGCCCATATGAAGTTGGGTTTTTCTTTTTCTTCATAAGATGGTGCCAGTGTGTGCAGCGCTTTTGATATTTACGCTGTTTGTAAATTCATGTGATAATGCTAATCATGTTTATCAGGCTACACACCTTTCTATGCCTTCACTTCAGTCTTGTCATAATCAGCATTCAGGTACAGGAATAACATTGTTCTTTCATTGCCTCTGCCATACAAAGCAAATATACTACAGAAAAGATAACATGTGTGCGTGTGCGAAACTGTAAATATGTCAGTCTTAGGTATGTGAGGGAAAAAGAATATAAGTGAATTTTTGTGTTATGTGTACATTGCATTGTTAGTGCCTCTACATGATTATGTGTGTGTGTGTGTGAGTGCATGCGTGCATGTGTATGTGTGTGTGTGTGTGTGTGTGTGTGTTTTAACTTCTTCCTGGTTTTTTTTTTTGTAATGGAGTTGAGTGAAATGTTAAGGATGATTAACCCGAAGAGTGCCTATAAGCCGTCAGCTGACGCCAAAGTAAAAATGCTTTCCCAGTGCCTATGGGCTGTCCACTGACGTCATGCATTTTTCTTGAATTTTCATTCGTTACTATTTCTATTAGCGGACTTAAATAGAGTGTGCGTAGTCTTGTCATAATCAGCATTCAGGTACAGGAATAACATTGTTCTTTCATTGCCTCTGCCATACAAAGCAAATATACTACAGAAAAGATGACATATGTGTGCGTGTGCGAAACTGTAAATATGTCAGTCTTAGGTATGTGAGGGAAAAAGAATATAAGTGAATTTTTGTGTTATGTGTACATTGCATTGTTAGTGCCTCTACATGATTATGTGTGTGTGTGTGTGTGAGTGCATGCGTGCATGTGTATGTGTGTGTGTGTGTTTTAACTTCTTCCTGGTTTTTTTTTTTGTAATGGAGTTGAGTGAAATGTTAAGGATGATTAACCCGAAGAGTGCCTATAAGCCGTCAGCTGACGCCAAAGTAAAAATGCTTTCCCAGTGCCTATGGGCCGTCCACTGACGTCATGCATTTTTCTTGAATTTTCATTCGTTACTATTTCTATTAGCGGACTTAAATAGAGTGTGCGTAGTAAGCCTTATATGTCTGTAGTATTAAAATGATATGCAAATGACCACACGTGAGGGGAAAGCCCATTTATTCTCATCACTGACTGGATGACCAGCCAGCACTTCATCTCGCTTGCAAAGATGGCGGCACAACCTTCGACAAGCGCAGCGACCAAATCAACGTATTTACACAGCTGAGCAGGCTCTGCTAATCATTTTTGACAAAGACAATAATCTTTTATTCAACGACTCACTCGAGCATGAAGGTGAGATGATGATAGTGATGGAATTGCCGACCGTATTCGTCTGTTATTGTGTCGGGCTGTGTGACCTCAGTGTGTGTTCAGCTGACTGGTTTGCCAGCGTCGAACGAGCTCGCCTAGTGTGTACTCTGCACTGCGTGCCAGTGGCCAGTGATGTGATAGTCAGCGCGAGAGGGGAGCGTGGCCTGCTCGCGGCGTGACACGGGGCAGAGGAGAAGAGGAGGAGTGAAAGAGAGGGTTGAAGTCCAGCAAGGGGGCGTGGTGGGGGGAGGGGGGCGTGGTCGTGGACTGACCTGTCTGCATAGAGTGCGAGCGTCTTGACAGACTTCTAAACTGTTTTACTTTCATTTACATGTGTAGTGTGACAATACAAACTTTATTTTCAACTTTTTTGCTTTGTGTTCTTTTTTGGATGTGAAGCTGTAGTGGTAAATACATATGTTTTTGATCGTGCAAAAAAATCTATCCAAATCTAAATGCCTAAATATTTTTTTATTATCAAAATTAAAACAAAAGAAGCCCAGATTCAAAATCTTCATTCAATTTCCTTCAAAAATCATATATATTTCATTGCTATATCTTTTGTAGTTTCTGAGCTAGAATATTTTGTTAATTATTACCCCAAATCATTAGATTTCCCTGGCACTGGGAAAGCCTTTGTTTGTAACATTTTCAAGCAGCGAACGGGTTAAGGCAGATTCAGATCGTGATATCCTGAATCTCTTCAGCTTTAGGGATTTTTTTTTGGGGGGGGGGGGGGGGGGGGGGGGGGGGTTCTATTTTCTGCATGAACTACATGTTCATGGTTTGACTTTTGTTTATTTGTTTGTTTGTTTGTTTGGCTGTCTCATCCTTGGTGCCACTCCAGGTGCATTGTACCCATGCCACTCATTCCGGCTCACTGTCCTCATCCACAGCCTGGCTTGTCCTCCACAGCCCTGGCACCAGCAGTCTGCAAGGCGCAGTCAGTTAATATCATCATGAGGCAACCCACCAGAGGAGACAGTGCACTGCTGCCGAGTCACTTTGATGATATTCAGTGGTGTCTGTTCTGATCCAACGTATGCAGGACACCTACTAAAACCCTCAACTGATGACAGTAGATGGTTACTTGTGGAGCCAGTGTGAGCAAGCTGTTCCTCTGGAGGATGCCACTATGTCTGGCCAACAACCGTCTCCATGAATTGGACCATACTGATGACCTGACAGAACCTTACTGAGGACATTTATGTGGAGAGGAAATCAAAGCTGTGGTCACAGTGACAGTAGGGGATGACCTGACAGAACCTTACTGAGGACATTTATGTGGAGAGGAAGTCAAAGCTGTGGTCACAATGACAGTAGGGGATGACCTGACAGAACCTTACTGAGGACATTTATGTGGAGAGGAAGTCAAAGCTGTGGTCACAGTGACAGTAGGGGATGATCTGACAGAACCTTACTGAGGGGAGAGGAAGTCAAAGCTGTGGTCATAATGACAGTAGGGGATGACCTGACAGAACCTTACTGAGGGAGAGGAAGTCAAAGCTGTGGTCACAGTGACAGTAGGGATGACCTGACAGAACCTTACTGAGGAGAGGAAGTCAAGCTGTGGTCACAGTGACAGTAGGGGATGACCTGACAGAACCTTATGAGGACATTTATGTGGAGAGGAAGTCAAGCTGTGGTCACAATGACAGTAGGGGATGACCTGACAGAACCTTACTGAGGACATTTATGTGGAGAGGAAGTCAAAGCTGTGGTCACAATGACAGTAGGGGATGACCTGACAGAACCTTACTGAGGACATTATGTGGAGAGGAAGTCAAAGCTGTGGTCACAGTGACAGTAGGGATGATCTGACAGAACCTTACTGAGGGAGAGGAAGTCAAAGCTGTGGTCATAATGACAGTAGGGGATGACCTGACAGAACCTTACTGAGGGAGAGGAAGTCAAAGCTGTGGTCACAGTGACAGTAGGGATGACTGACAGAACCTTACTGAGGGAGAGGAAGTCAAAGCTGTGGTCACAGTGACAGTAGGGGATGACCTGACAGAACCTTACTGAGGACATTTATGTGGAGAGAAGTCAAAGCTGTGGTCACAATGACAGTAGGGGATGACTGACAGAACCTTATGAGGGAAGAGGAATCAAAGCTGTGGTCACAGTGACAGTAGGGGATGACCTGACAGAACCTTACTGAGGGGAGAGGAAGTCAAAGCTGTGGTCACAATGACAGTAGGGGATGACCTGACAGAACCTTACTGAGGGGAGGAAGTCAAGCTGTGGTCACAGTGACAGTAGGGGATGACCTGACAGAACTTACTGAGGGAGAGGAAATCAAAGCTGTGGTCACAGTGACAGTAGGGCATGAAAGGCAAAAAATTGGAGACTTTTCTCTTTTTTTGGTAGATGTGAATGAGGATGGTGAAGATTATGCTGCAGATTTCCATTCTGGTGTGAATCTGCATGACAGGGCTGGACTCGACGTTTACTTTCACAATACAATGTGGTGTCAGCCAAGCCTGAGAGCTAAAGGCACATGCAGTGTTAGCAGATTTTTGAGCAATACTCTCAGAGACACGGCCATGAAGTGGATGAAATTCAAGTGTGTGGCCCTGGCCTTCCCAATTAACCCAGAGCAAAGTCAATGAAAGGTTGGAGCTGGTCAGGGCCGAGAAGTCCCACAAATAAATGGCTGTGATGGGACTCGAACCCATGACCTCCCTGCCAGGGGTTTGTGACTTGAACCACTTTGCCATGATGGCTGGTCACATTTTCATGTTGAAACTCTAAATGTGTTAGAAGAAATAAGTTACAGTGTAGGTTAGGTGAAAGTTCTTAGTTTCTTTAGTATTACTGTACATATGTAATATGCCAAAGTTTTCATTTTGATAAGTAAGGAAAAAAGATTAAGTGTGGAGAGACAAAAAAGGATGAAAGGAGTTTACACTCTTTTGGTGTGTGTGTGTGCGTTTGTGCGTGCGTGCGTGCGTGCGTGCATGCCTGTGTGTGTTTATGGAGGGAGAGAGTGAAGAGAGAGAGGGAGAGAGAAAGATAGAAGTGCATTTTTTTCTCCATGTGGTCTAAGATATGTTTTATCGCTAGCACAGAATTTTCAGTGGACACATGTTTTGATTGTATTACACATTCATTTTTTTTTCTTGTTAATAAAAGTTATATTATTTGTATGTCTGTATTGTCATGTTGTTCCAAATTATTGCCAGATTTTTATGTTGGGTTTCCAACAGTTTGTGGTTTGTTGGGCCAGTAGTTTTTTTGGTTCTTTTCAGCCGTCAGTTATCATGTTCTTGTGCATTTAGCTGAGGTATTGTAAATTTCCTGATGGATTGTGGCAGCTTCCAACGCTAAGGCGTGCTACGCTACTGGCCGTGGGATTCAGCCGCGAGGAGTCAGGGTGAAGGACAGAGCTGATTTCTATGTTCACACCAAGGGGGCTGGAGATGGAGAAGTAGCTGTGCAAATCATTGGCCCTGGTGAGATACAAAAAAAAAAAGATTTAATAGTGATGTGTGTGGGTGTGGGTATGTGTGTGATGCTTTTTGATTTGTGGGATTTGTGTGAGAGTGTGTGTGTGTGTGTGTGTGTGTGTGTGTGTGTGTGTGTGTTGCAGAGAAGCTTAATTTTGTTTCTCAAATTAAAAAAGAGAAGAGTATGAGCAGCAGAATTGGTAGTTTGAGATCGACCGTCTGGCATAGAATGTGACTTGAGTGTTCCCTTGGGTTTGTTTGATGCACATTTTACGTCTTTATTTGTATTTCATTTCTTTATGTCAGATCTTTGTTGCAATTGAAGACCCCTTCGTCACATATTTTTGCTGCAATTGAAGACTAGACTAGAGGAGATTGGTACAATTCTGAAGGTTAAAGTGTATCGCATGGCATCCATTTGGGTTGAACCAAACACTTTCAGGCTCAGAACGATGCATGTATATTGGAGAAGCATGGTTCACAGCTCTGAAACAGCAGAATTGATGTGAACGGACCAGGTGGGGTGGAAGAAAAATGTAAGATGAAGAAGCTGCCGGACCAGCCGGAGGTGTGGGAGTGCGTGTACCAGCCTACCAAGCCTGGCAACTACATCCTGAACGTGACGTTTGGGGAGCAGCACATTTCCAAGAGCCCCTTTAAGATTGACATTGGCCCGGAGTGGAGCAGCAAGATCGTGGCCTATGGGCCCGGGCTGGAAGGAGGGGTGGTGGACCAGAAGGCCAGCTTCACCGTGGAGACCAACGGGGAGACCGGGGCCCTAGGTCAGTCTGCATGGGGTCACTTTCTGGATTTCTGTCTTCTGTCATACTGTCTCAGATTGACTCTGTGTGTGTGTGTGTGTGTGTGTGTGTGTGTGTGTGTGTGGTGTGTGTGTGTGTGTGTGCAGAGGGGGAGGGAGCAGAATGGAATGGAAGAGCAAGAGAGCTGGAGAGAGAGTTGGGGAGGATGAGGGATCGGGTCATAAATAGAATTGGTGTGATATGGTGCAAGGGTTGTTCACATGCTTTTTTTTTGTTTTGTTTTGTTTTGTTTTAAGAGTGGGGTTGACGTTTACTAATGGTTGTTTAAATTAACATTTATCTCTGCCCCTGGCTTCCAATCATTTCTCATCAACAGGTGCACCTCTTCAGAGTGCTTGTAAAATCTTTGTATGTTTGCAGGCTTCTCCATTGAAGGTCCGTCTCAGGCCCAGATAGACTGCAAGGACAACGGGGATGGGTCTGCTGATGTGTGGTACTTGCCAACCAAGCCTGGAGAGTATGCTGTTCACATTCTGTGCAGTGACCAGGACATCCCGAAATCCCCCTTCATGGCAGAAATCAAACCAGCCTCTGACTTCAACGCTGAGAAGGTGAGATGCTGGAAATGCATCAGATTACATGAACAAGAGTTTTGTTCACTTGTTGGAGACTTTTAAACAGAGTTTTTGAAAACAAAAGTTCACACACCAGAAAAGGATTTAATATCATTTGTGTAACATTTCATTCTGTGATGTGATGTCTGCCATAAGAAATTGAGTCGCAAAGTGCAGTTCTACTAAAGATTGGTTGAGAAAATTCCAGAATATTAAAACTAGGATTTTGATTTGACAGTCTCTGGCCTTTACACCTTTGTAATTAATATGTTATGTGTTCAGTAAACATTAACACAAACATACGCGCACAGAACCACACACATATATGCACATTTTTGGGGACATGAGCATGCACACATGCTCAGACACACAGACATACAGAAAACACAGACACACACACTCCTCTCTCTCTCTCTCTCTCACCCGCTTACTCACTCACTCACTCCCGCCTCTACAGACAGTCACTGAAAGCCCAGCTTTTCCATTCAGGTGATTGCCAAAGGACCAGGTCTGGAGAAGAATGGTGCAGTGCCCAACCAGTGGGCGGAGTTTACGGTGGACACCACTGCTGCAGGCAAGGCCCCTCTGAACATCACGGGCATGGACGCAGACTACAAGCCTGTGGAGGTGCAGGTGAAGGACAACAAGGACGGCACCTACAACTGCCGCTACATGGCCACCCGGCCTGTCAAGCACACCATCTCCGTCACCTATGGCAGTGTGGCTGTGCCCAACAGCCCCTTCAGGGTTAGTGTCTATAGTGAGGGTGGTACGGGGAAAAGGGATGGAAGGGGTAGAGGCTGGATGATTGGGAGAGGGTGGATACAAGGCAGCCCTTTAAAGTTCTGTGTATAGGTTGTGTGTTCAGGAAGGTGGGGTGGGAGGATGGTGCACAAAATGTGCATGTACATCTACATGTGTGTGCTTGCGTGTTCGCTCATTTGTTCTTCAGTAACTGTTCACTTATGTGATTTTCGACAAATCTGTGCACATGTGTTCGTATGTGGGGTTCATGTGGGTTTTTTTGAGTGATTGAATGATTTGATGGAAGGAAAAAGCAGGCAGGTTGACAGCTTGGCATCGGATGCTTAACATCTAAGTTAGATAAGTTTGATTTTGACCAGGTATAGTCCATTTTTGGATTATGTCACTGTCAGTTTGAAAGTATTGTATCATTGATGTTTAAATGGTTTACTGATGAACATTTCAGTGTCCTCTTTCACAGCAAATAGCTCTTTCAAGAGAAATGGAATACATAAACATATGATAAACTTTTCAAATCCGTGCACACTGGAAGGAATATCATCCAGTTATCACTGGAAATGTGCAGACTACATACAACCCATTCCACTCTGTGCATTTTTCTCTTCTGTTAGTTTTTCTTCATCGATGTTTGTTATTCTTCATCTCCAGTCCATTCCCTTCACCTCAGATGTTTGTTAGTTATTCTTCATCTCCAATCCATTCCCTTCACCTCAGATGTTTGTTAGTTATTCTTCATCTCCAATCCATTCCCTTCACCCTGGATGTTAGTTATTCTTCATCTCCAATCCATTCCCTTCACCTCAGATGTTTGTTAGTTATTCTTCATCTCCAATCCATTCCCTTCACCCAGGATGTTAGTTATTCTTCATCTCCAATCCATTCCCTTCACCCTGGATGTTAGTTATTCTTCATCTCCAGTCCATTCCCTTCACCTCAGATGTTTGTTAGTTATTCTTCATCTCCAATCCATTCCCTTCACCTCAGATGTTTGTTAGTTATTCTTCACCTCCAGTCCATTCCCTTCACCCTGGATGTTAGTTATTCTTCATCTCCAGTCCGTTCCCTTCACCCCGGGTGTTAGTTATTCTTCATCTCCAATCCATTCCCTTCACCTCAGATGTTTGTTAGTTATTCTTCATCTCCAATCCATTCCCTTCACCCTGGATGTTAGTTATTCTTCATCTCCAGTCCATTCCCTTCACCTCAGATGTTTGTTAGTTATTCTTCATCTCCAATCCATTCCCTTCACCCAGGATGTTAGTTATTCTTCATCTCCAATCCATTCCCTTCACCTCAGATGTTTGTTAGTTATTCTTCATCTCCAATCCATTCCCTTCACCTCAGATGTTTGTTAGTTATTCTTCACCTCCAGTCCATTCCCTTCACCCTGGATGTTAGTTATTCTTCATCTCCAGTCCATTCCCTTCACCCCGGGTGTTAGTTATTCTTCATCTTCAATCCATTCCCTTCACCTCAGATGTTTGTTAGTTATTCTTCATCTCCAATCCATTCCCTTCACCCTGGATGTTAGTTATTCTTCATCTCCAGTCCATTCCCTTCACCTCAAATGTTTGTTAGTTATTCTTCATCTCCAATCCATTCCCTTCACCCAGGATGTTAGTTATTCTTCATCTCCAATCCATTCCCTTCACCTCAGATGTTTGTTAGTTATTCTTCATCTCCAATCCATTCCCTTCACCTCAGATGTTCGTTAGTTATTCTTCATCTCCAATCCATTCCCTTCACCCTGGATGTTAGTTATTCTTCATCTCCAGTCCATTCCCTTCACCCCAGATGTTAGTTATTCTTCATCTCCAATCCATTCCCTTCACCCTGGATGTTAGTTATTCTTCATCTCCAGTCCATTCCCTTCACCTCAGATGTGTGTTAGTTATTCTTCCTCTCCAGTCCATTCCCTTCACCCTGGAAGTCTGTGTGGTGGTAGGTGTATGCTGTGGAGCCCAGCGACCCCTCCAAGGTAAAGGTGCGTGGTCCTGGTGTGACGGATGGCATCAAGACCATGTCACCCACTGAGTTCCTGGTGGATTGCAAGAAGGCAGGACCAGGTATGTGTGCATTGCGCTGCAGCAGGTCTGGCATTAGAAAGCTCTGCTTACTGTCAGAAGTGTCATTTACTTTATTGGAAGAAGGCATTGCACACGTACACGCATGTTTGCTTGCATGCATGAACTCTGAGTGCTAGACAAACATATTTCGACTGACAAACTTGGACACACTTTATCACACACACTTTGAGTAATGTATGCTGACACACTTGAACACTCTGAGAGGAAAGTAGTATGAATCAGAGGAATGAATTCAGATGTGGTTTGGTGTAATGGTAAGAAAGTGCTCTGAAATTAGGATTTGTTGGCAGTATGATTATAGAAACATTGTAGTAGCAGTCACTTGGGACACTTCTAGTTGGTGTTGAGAATCATCAATATTTTTTCAAACATTGTTTCACTAGTTGAAAAGGAAATATAATCGGATTAGGAGTATTTTTTCGTCAAAGGCTTGAGCACGTTTAGCAGTTCTTTGTTTCTTTGGCTTATTGTTTACAGCAGGAATGTTACAACCTAATGGAAAGATTTCAGAGTGTTGTCATGATCATGCATTTTGCCTGCAACAGGTGATGTGGCAATCGGACTAACGGACGCTCGAGGTATGGATGTGCCCATCAACACCATCAACAACGGGGATGGCACGTTCACCATTGAGTATGAGCCCAAGCTGCCAGGCCTGTACACCATCATGGTGTACTTTGCGGACAGCGAGGTGCCTCAGAGTCCCCTGAAGGTCAACGTGGAGCCCAACATCGACGTCAGCAGCATCAGAGTGGAGGGAATGGACTCCAGTGAGTGCAGGGCATTTTGAAAGAGCTGTCTTTAAACATTTTTTTCTCATTTCTGATTTTCTTTTCTTTGTGCTCTGCTGTTCTGTGGGTGTCCAGTCAAAATGCTATTCAGATTTAAACTTTTAAGAATCACAACTCTGTTAGTTTGTTCATTTCACTTCAAAATTGAGGTATTGAGAAAAACTAGTTATGCTGGATTATGTTTAAGATGGGAAGAATTATGTGTGTTCATTTAATACAGATCAGCGTATTCATTGTAGAAATACTTTTTGACAAAGCTTTTGGTTGGAACAAGTAGAGTAACATACTTTTGAGGATATGGCTTTTATAGAGGTGCTATTAATAGTTTATCAGTGCTTGACACATTTGCTTTTTTGATGGCATTTGACATGCTGATTGAACTAGTCAGAAGTATGTGAAAACGACCCCCCCCCCCCCCCCCCCCCCCCAGCAGAAATGGTTGCATTTATGGCAAAGGTTAGAATAATGGGGGGGGGGGAAAAGGTGAAGTTGATGAACCAAATATGCTGTAAAAATCCATCAAATGCAAAAACACAAATGTAGTAACTGAGTCCTTTCCACATCCTTCAGAACAGAAGAAAATATTATGTGTTGATGATGATGCCACTGCAGTAACTCTTAAATGTGCTGTACTCACTGTCAGCCCTACAACTGGGTTGAAAATGATTCCAACAAAGGAAGTGAGGAATCAGAGTGTAATGTTTGAGATCGATTGCTTATTACACACAATTTCATTGGAGCAGGTGAAAAATCCATCATATAATTTTGTTCTGAAAATGTGTCTTTCAAGGGCTATGAGAACTTTGTCAAAATAACTTTTTGCGCCTTTGTTATGAGTTAGTACTATTTTGGCTGTATGAAGATAATTCACATGGGCAAGAGTTACATGATGACATTTTACATGGTCACTGAGCAAAACACTGAGGCATTCATCTTGGGGAAAATATTAGTTTGGTATGTGCATCTTTTTGAATTCAAGAACTTGAAAAATGATAATGGTGGAGTGATATTTGTACACGTCTGGATAGCATTTCCTCTGGACCTTTACGTGTGCATAACACTGTGTGAATGTCTGTGACAGCTGTCATCCACACTCTAGTAGAATAGATCTTTCTCTTTACTGTTTTTTGTTTGTTTGTTTTTAAGGGAATGTCTGGATTTATATGCATACAGAGAATGTTTTACTGAAGGATAAAAAATCTTTTTCATTGTAATTCATAAGAAATTGATTCAGCTGTTCAGAATTGGAGAAGGTTTCAAGCAGTGTGTTTAGAAACTAGTATCTTTATTTATAATGTTTATAAGGATTTTGTGGTACAGTAGGCTATTTTAGCATTGCATGCTTGTGAGGCTTTTCATTGCTGGTTTTGCTGTGTTATTGACTCCACATTGCTGTTGTCCCACTTGCCCTGGTCCACTTTCAAAGTCATGCCAGTTGGGTTGGAGCACTCGGCCTCTGTCCTCCTGCCTGCTGACCTGGCCCAAGCGTCGGTTGCCATGACTCTGACATCCCCCAGTGAACAGACTGTGGACTTGCCGGTCAGTGAGCTGATGGGCAGGAAGGTGGCGCCCTTCACCCTGCAGGAACTGGGTCCTCACAGGCTGGAGGTGTCCTATGAAGGGGTCCCTTTGAAGGACTCTCCCTTCTTATTTGAGGCAGTCCCTGATACATCCCTGTCCAGAGTGAGAGCCCATGGACCAGGGTTGACCGATGGTCAGGCTCTCAAGACCACCCAGTTCATAGTAGACACTCGTGAGGAGACCCGTCCGGGAGAGCTGAGAGTGCGGGTGGAGGGACCCTCAGAACCCACGGTGGATGTCAGTGACAACGGAGACAACACTTACACTGTGACCTACACTCCTGAAGTGGCTGGAGACTACCAGGTGAATATCACTCATGGTGACAGACCCGTCATTGGAGCTCCCTTCCTGACCACCATCGGCCCTGCAGAGTCTCCCAAGGTGAAGGCCTATGGACCAGGACTGACAGAAACTGAAGCCAACACTCCTGCCTACTTTACAATAGACACCCGAGAAGAAACACAACCAGGGGAGCTGCGCGTCAGTGTGGAGGGACCAGCACAAGTCAAGGCCGAGGTAAAGGACTTGGAAGATGGCACGTGCGAGGTGACCTATGTGCCTGAAGTGGCTGGGGAATACATGGTGAACATTTTCCATAGTGAGAGACCCATCCCAGGCTCTCCCTTTGAGACAAAGGTTGTCCCTGCCTCGCAGTCCAGAGTGAAGGCCTTTGGACCTGGACTGTTAGAGACTGAAGCTGACGTTCCTGCTGACTTCACTGTGGATACAAGCCAAGAGACACGACCTGGGGAGCTGGCTGTCAGCGTTGAAGGCCCTGAAGAAGCTGTGGTTAAAATCGAAGACAAGGGAGATGGAATACATGAGGTCACCTACACCCCGCCGGTTCCTGGAGACTACAAGGTCAATGTCACCCACGGAGACCGAGTGATCGCAGACTCTCCTTTCTTGGCCAAGGTTGTTCCCTGCACTGCAGAGCCCCGGGTGGAAGCCTACGGACCAGGACTGACTGAGGGCGAGGCTCTGACACCTGCAGAATTCACCATTGATGCGCGTAAAGAAAAGAGACCGGGTGACCTGAACGTCAGTGTGGAGGGTCCCAGGGAGGCAAAGATAGAGTGCCTGGACAACGGAGATGGAACCGTCAGGGTGAGTTACCTGCCCCCTGTGCCAGGAGAATACAAGGTGAAGGTCACTCATGCGGACAGACCCATTCCGGGATCTCCCTTTACATCCGCCATCAAAGCCTCAGAGTTGGGACCGGACGTCAGCAGTGTCAGGGCGTCTGGCTACGGACTGTCCCCAGACGGTAATGGTTGCATCTGCATGGGCCACACACACATGGCATGGGGTGGACGTTTTGCCCGCGGCCTGGGGGGGGAATGATCAGTCCTCATGGAGCTGTCCTCATTTCTAATCATGTGCCCGCCCTGTGTAGGGAGGGCCCAGAAGTTTGCATGGATTAACTACTTGCTCTTGTTGGTTTATCCCTAACCTGCTGGAATGACACGTCTTTTGTTAAGCATTGCATCGTCACTTCTATTCATTTGTTTTGAAACAAGAAATCTGTTTGTTTGAATGATTTGTTTCACGTTTTTCACCTTTCTGCACGTTTTTGAAGGCCTGCAAAATTTATATATGAATAATATGCTTGCATACAAAAAAGAATCTTCCTTCATATTGTTGTGAACTTTCATTTTGTTTTTGATATGGGAATGCCTTTGATTTTGAAGCTTTGAAAAATGTTTCAGTTGACTCTTTGTATGTGCATAGTTGTTGAATTACTGTTTTCATAATTTTATCCAGTGATGAATGTTGATTTTTTTTCAGTTTGTTTGATTAACAGAAGGAGGCAAATCACAAGTAATATCACGAATACAGCATGTCTCTGATCTTCATACATTCATAACGGGAACAGCATGGATCTTTTTCCAGAGCTGTTGTGTTTCGTACAGAGAGAAATCAGGGAACATGTGTGCAGTTCTTTTCCATCGCGTGTTGACTTCTTATAACACAGAGAAACAGGGCCAATTGGTTGTGTTTGTTATTGTAGTTCATTGAAATATTAGGGCAGTTTTGGACCACTGGCACCAGTTCCGTTCATTGAAGAAAAATTATACTCAGCAAGTTAGGAATAAGCGAGACCGTGTGTACTAAAGAGTTTCATGAAATAGAAGACTATTCCCAAGACGAATTGGATGAAGTGCTACAAGAAATGTCTTTAGCCTTGATTAGTTAACAAGGTATCAGTGGGTTTTGTTATGTCAGGTCTCGCTCCAGGGAGACTTGAGACGTAATTCGGGTAATGAAGACTGGGTAAAACTCAGAGAAATGGTTTCCTCTGTCAGCTTCAACAAAGAAACTATGCAAAGACTTGAGATCAAGGGGTTTTAAATTACCTCCATGTGCACATTATGTAGTTCAATCGAAGGAACATGATAAAACAGCATGAAATGTACTCATTTATAAAGGAGCACATGCAAATATTACCGAAGAATAGACAATGAAAATAGTCACCATGTCAGCATATATACTTCTATTGTTTTCTTCTGTGTATGATTTTTGGTTTGTTGGTTGGTTTGATTTTGTGACATATTTGACTTGATCGTTGCATTTTTGTTCCCTTTGTTGCAAAATGATGTTTGCATTAGTGCTTTTCAGATAGAACGTAGCACAGTGTATAACATGATACACATCTTTGACTGCGTTCGTTGGTCAGCATCCCATAAGCGATTGCTGCATTTGGAATGAACAGGTCTATTATGTTTAATTTATTGCCTGCTTTGGAATTGATTTTGTTCTTCACACTTACTCTGTCACACAGTCCTCTTTCCTGATTTAGACACCCTTGATTTTGTGTTTCACCTTTACTCTGTGACACAGGGTTGTCTTCCCTGATTTAATTAGCTGATAGGCCTTCTAACAAACTGAAAACACTCAAATTTGTTTTGTTGCACACCCACATGAAAACTTGGTGCCCCAGAAACTGCAGATGAAAAGTATCATTCGCCAGTTTCAGTTTTAAATGTAAAGGTCAGCTGTGTCCAAATGGGGGTCGAGATGTAACTGAGTTAAGTATCAACAAAGAAAAAAAGGTTTTACTAAGAAGGGAATTATCTTTTTATTCTAATTAAAGTTTTGTTTTTGTTTTCTTTTATTTGGATGTGTTTCTGTTTTTTTTGTTTTGTTTTGTGTTACTTTTGGATTCATTTATCATCAGATGTTTTGTTGTTATGGCTTTTTACTGTGCATTATTTAGTTTTATCGTATTTGATTTAAATGATTACAATCAAATAGCATATTAAAGAGAAAACAACCAGAAGGGCACTTCGGAGAGTGCAGACCTCCACCAAGGCCAAACAGACCCTGGCAGTTATTTTCTGCCGTGGGAAGTAATAGCGGCAGACTGAAACAGTTACCTCCTGTGAACGTTTCTGAATTATAAACCGGAAAAAAAGGGTTTACCATGCACACGTCATTGCATCGTTTTGATATTTATAAAAGTATATTTACAGATAATCATCAGTTTGTAAAAACTAACTTCACAACATACATGTTTGGTGGATAATTTTTTTAAATCATCCAGAACTGATCCTGGGTCTTGTACAAATTAGTTATTGCAACAGTAAGTATACTAGCCAAACAGGGAGTATAATACAAACTCCCCATATCTTGACTCTGTGTGTATGTGTGTGAGTGAGAGAGAGAGAGAGAGAAAATGTTGATGTGTACATGCAAATGTATAGATGCCTGAAGATGACTTTTGTGTTAAGGAGCATCAATGAGTTTTGCTGATCTGTGTACTTTGGCTTATTCAAATGTACACTTATCCAGTTAGGTTTAGTTTCTCTGGTTAATTGCATATGTCAGTAGCAGAACTTTGCCTAAAAAAAAAACATGTGAATATGGGCATGAAAATATATGCTATGTGACTTTTATTGTTTTGCTGTTGATAACATTTTAAGTTGTTAATTCCAGTGGATGGTTTAATATTCTTTTTTGTTTTAATCTATGATGCACAGGAATCTGCTTGCTTTCTTGCCACACTGTGTCATTGAGATTAATGTCGACAGATCTCTTCTAGAAGCTTTTGGGTAAAAAGATACTCTTTTGAGCAAGTCAGTTCATCGATGAAAAAGCTAGGTGCGAGCACATTTGTGTTTTGAGCAAACATACAAGTAAGCGCATACACACATGCGTGCATTTTGCACTTACGGAGAACATTACTTAATGCACTCATACTCACACACACATACATACATTTTCTCCGTCAGTGGCTAAAGAGGCTTAAATTAGTGCATGATGTCCAAAAGAGTGATCAACGTCTATAATTGATTAGGAACCAGGAGTTTAAGATTCCTAAACGTAAGAATAGAAAACAGGTGTGGAGAGAAGAATTTTTTTGTTGTGTTAATAGCACTTTTGTTTGGAGGAAGACTTACTTCCTCTCTAAAGGTGGCACATTTTAGTGTAGGAGGCTTTGCATTCTGAATCTAGATTGGCTGAGAAGAAAAGCCACACAGTAAATTGTGCTTGGAAAGAGGTATTTGATAGCTTTTGTTAAAATCTTGCTCTGTATGGATGAAGACTTATTGTCTGTCTCAGAGAGAAGGCATTGCTGGGAACAGGAAACACGAAAGAACAAATAGGGATGGTAACTCTTGCTCCCATGATGCGAGAGTTACATACCTTTAACTCCAAACAAATCTTGCTTATGGCACTAGTTGTCTTAGCAAAAGGTGCTGAGTGAACTGATGCCTTAAGGGCGTTCATGTAGCTTTCCCGTCATGGGAACAAGAGTTACTCTCCTTGTTTGTTTTCAGCTGAGAGAATAGAAGTTTCTAGTATACGCAAGTTCTGTGGAAAATATCCTCATGAGAAATAGTTCAGCAGCAAATTTTGAGTGCAAAAACCTGCTGTTATAAAGAAATGGATGGTTTTGATTACAATTACATGGATCATATCTGGTATCATTTGAAGGAAAATGCAGGAAAAGTGTAATAGAATAACTGGCTGTGCTTGTTCTTGCTCAAACGCTTTTAAACGATGTTTGAACATGTCCTAGGCCTCCAGCTGCAGTAGCCTGCCTCTCTTCCCAGCCTCCTTACAGAGGGGGACTGAGGATGCTGTGAGGGAAGGAGGAGGTGTGTGGCTAATTCCCCTGTCTGTGTCTGTCAGGAGTGTTCACGGAGGCCCCCTCAGAGTTCCTGGTGGATGCTAGTGCTCTGGACCCCAAGGGCAAAGGAGAGGTGCAGGCCATCCTGACCACACCCTCTGGGGGCAAACTGCAGACGCTGGTGGACAACGGGAAGGACGGCACCTACCCTGTGCTCTACACCCCTATGGAAGAGGGTACCTAGCTGTCTTCCCACTGCTTTTAACTACTCTAGGGCTAGCCACTTCAGCAGCTAGAAAATTGTATTATCGTTGATGTATAGCAGAATCCAGAAGCTCTCATCATTTGTTTTGCTGTTGATGATTGTGAAAATGGAAAAGTTAACGTTAACAGAATGGGTGATACCAGATGTGTGTCTGGACTTAAGGAGTTAAGTAAAAAAAAATTTGTGCAGAATTTTCTGTCATATGTATAGTTTGTGACTGGTTTGGATCATGATCTAACGTTTGATAGATGTTGTGTGTTATGGAATCTGAGTGTTTGTTTGTTTGTTCTTTGTATAGCTTTTACACATTTCTTATGATCAGGTGTGCATTTAGCAGTATGACTGATGGTTTTGTTTCACAGGTCCCCAAACACTGGATGTCACATACGAAGGAATTCCCATTCCTGGAAGTCCCTTCAGGGTCAATGCTGTGCAAGGCAACGACGCCAACAGGGTGCAAGCCTACGGACCAGGTAAGAGGGACATGTGTGCCTGACAGAAAGAAACGGTAAAAGAAGAAAACCCAGGTGTAGAGAAGAAAAGAACTGGCGAAGACGACATGAAAGGCAAGTCTGTCAGTTCATGGTCAGTGAGGTATCCACAGCAGTGGAGGTCAGGAGGAAAGGGAACTGTGCTGGTGTGGACTTGCCAGTGTTAGCTGGATGAAGACTTGTCCAGAAGTGTGGTAGATTGACAAGACACTGGCCAGATGAGACTGGCTGTCAGTGTGCATGTGTATGAATTGAATGTACTTGGCGTTTAGGATTATTATGTTAAAAAGCTTTTTTGTTTTTTGTTTGTGTTTCTTCTGGAATTCCTAGAAAGAATACAGTGGGGTGTATATTTTAGGAAGGAAGGGGGGAGTGTGGGGTAGGAATATCAGTCATGAATTCGTTGTTGGTAAGGTGAGATAACTGGATTGGTGTACATTATGACTAGCAGGCTAAAAAAAAAAAAAAGATTAGCAGCCTTATTCTAAAACTGTTGTCATGGATGATTAGGATGAGGTGCATTTATGAAGAGCATTTTGTGAAAAGGAATCAAAATTAACATTGTTCAGAGGTGTTTTTTTATAAGCGTGTTAAACTTCATGTTTACACACAAATGGGCTCATGGCCACACTGAACTGACTGTCCAACAGGTCTGGAAGGGGGTCTGACCAATGAACCCGCTTACTTCACTGTGGACATGAAGGGGGCCGGAAAAGGGGGCCTGGGTCTTGGCATTGAAGGGCCAGTGGAGGCCAAGATGAAGTGTGATGACAACCGTGATGGGACCTGCAGGGTGGAGTACCTCCCGACCAAGCCTGGCAACTATGACATCTCTGTCAACTTTGGCGACAAGCCTATCCGTGGTGAGTTCTCTCCTCGGGTCTGAGTGAATGGGTCTTAGCTAAGCAAGAACTGTGGCGGAGTTAAAAGAAACTTGCAAAACGGGACTTTTGATCAGGGTGTAGTGAGTTGACCCATTTTAAAATGGCTGTAGCTAATCTAACATAGTTTAAAAGGAAACTCTTGCACATGAAGTTTGAATATCAAAATTTCATTCAAAGTAGAGTGTGAAAACCAGATTAAAAAAAAAAAAAACAACAACAGATATATAGTTGCAGAAATTGTCAATAAGCAGACATACATATTTGCAGAAATTCTGCTAGTGAGTAATCGGCTGAACTTTTGATCGTTTCATAGGGAGTATTGCAATTGCAGAGTACAGCAGATGGTATTTGCGAGCAGTATTGCATCAGCATGAACTTCCGTCAGCATTGGCAAGAGTGTTCTGTTTGAGAATGGTTTTCATGAGCTGACAAAGGTATGTGTTTGATTATTGTGAGCAGCCAGTTGACAGGGCCAAACAGGTCACAGAATGCAACATGGCGCATGTTTGAAATGTACCCCTTCAGAAGTAACAGTACAACCTACCATGCCATCAGGCTTACTGGATTGTCAAAATTGTCAAAACCATTGCTTTCGTTTGTGAAAAAAATGCTAGAAATTTGAAACTGTTGTTCATTTTCCTGTTTAACATTCAGTTGTTTTACTTTTGGAGACCAGGAAATTGATTTATGTTTAGCAAAAGTTTGTGTTTAAAATTCTAAGTGTTAACCATTACATCTTTTAAAGCAGAGAAAGTAGGCTGCTGGAGCAAAAGTTTGTGTTAGAATTTTAAGTGTCAGCCATTATATTTTTAAATCGGAGAAAATAGGCTATTGGTTTGGAATGTGATATTTTAACTAGGTTCTACTCTGGTTGAAGAATGCGTCAAGTTTGTGGACAGTCTGTGACAAAGACAGTTGTGATGATTTGTTAAACCCTCACTCTGTGTGGATTTGATGAATTCTGTTGTTACCTCCCTCAGAACTTTTCATTGCATGTGTAATAAATATGATACTCCTGTGATTCATTAATTTTGTTGCTGTTGTTGCTTTTCAACATTTTTTCATCACCACATAGAATGTGAACAACCAGTGAAATTTAGTTGCTTCCTTATCCCTGCTCCCAAATGCTTCTTAATCCACTGAACTGTTTTCAAGGAAATGCTGCTTAAAATCAATGGTGCACTAAAATGTCTCGAGGAAGAAGTGACATTTTCCATTGTATTTGAAAAATTGATGTTAATGTTTAAACACTTGGTATGCTCACAGGTTCGCCATTCCGTGTGAAGATCAACAGTCCTCTGGATGCCAGCAAGGTGAAGTGCTATGGCCCGGGACTGGACACCAAGGAGGTGATGGCCAGTGCTCCAGCCACCTTTACTGTGGATGCTCGGGAGGCTGGAGAAGCTCCGCTAGAGGTCACCTACACTGACCCACAGACTGGTGAGCAGATCGTGAATGTTCCAGCTTTGATTCCAGTAGGGTAGTGCCTCTTGCTAGCAGCATACATTATGTGAAGTTTCCAGCTTTGATTCCAATAGGGTATTGCCTCTCACTAGCAGCATACATTATTGAAGTTTCCAGCAGTATTACCTCTTGCTAGCAGCATACGGAATGGAATCATCATTGGGGAATAAATGTAGGATCAGCTAACAAAAAAAAAGTTTTTTCCCCCAAAATCAAGTCTTCAGTGAGTCTGAACTAAGATGGTCTCTCTGAAAAGACCTTGTTAAAACGATGCATTCTGTTGGACCAGGAAAAGATTTTCAGTGAAATAACTTCTGCTTCTGTTGTGGAGCCAGCTATGAACAGGATTCATGTGACATGTAGTTATTACTGTACAGCTCCCTCCTCTCTTCCTCCTCAAGCTGGTGTGTTGTATGTTCACCCTGAGGGTTTGAGTGATGAGGAAAGCGTGTTTACATCCTCCTCTCAGTTGATGTGTTGGTTATGTATGGGAGTGTCCAGAAGAAGGTGATGTGGTGGTCTGGCTTGTGTGGTTCAAGGCAGCAAGTTCAGTCTGTAAAAGGAGACGGACAACAAATAATTTTTCAGTCCACTCTGTATGGAAAGGGCAGGTAGATTATTTATCTGATCGGGTTGATAATTGCAACCGTAGCTGCTGTGGTTTTTCTTAGTGTGTGTGTGTGTGTGTGAGTGTGTGTGTGTGTGTGTGTGTGTGTGTGTGTGTGAGTGAGTGAGTGAGATGTATGATGTGTGTGTGTGTGTGTGTGTGTGTGTGTGTGTGTGTGTGTGTGTGACAGCAATTTTTAAAATGGATTTCATTCTGAGCACCCTTAAACTGTTTGTCAACATTTTTGGTTTAATTGTATATATATATATATGTGAGACATGGTAATTTGAAAAGGATTAATTTGATCAAGGACTTGACAGCTGTTATATTGTGTCAAGATTTGTGCTTGACAACACAAATCATGTAATAGGATGGTATTTGACCAAAAATTGTAAAACAGGATGATGCTTCATTCACTGCATGGAAATGGATGTTGTCTTACTCCAGGAGCCAAGCGAGATGCAGAGATAGTGCCAGTCGACGAGGGCGTGTTCCAGGCGACTTATGTGCCCTCTGCTGAAGGCAAATGCAAAGTGGACGTCAAGTATGGCGGAAAATCGGTGCCCAACAGGTCAGTTGAATCCCATAGCTGTTAATGTCCTTTGTTACTTTAACCCAACAGGTCAGTTGAATCCCATAGCTGTTAATGTCATTGGTTACTTTAACCCATCAGGTCAGTTGAATCCCATAACTGTTAACTCCTACTGCCATCGGCAGGTAGAACCGCCGACGATCTTTGCTATACACCTGAACCGTGGACGAGTACAGCCGCTGAATGCCTGCAGCCATTCTGGTGTCTGCCTCCCCTCCTTTTTTTGGCATCTTACATCACACTTTCCGTCAATACACGCATGCACAGTTGATTCCGGATGGACTGGCTTTACAAATGGTGGTTTATTTTGGTTTAAACCGTGGAAAAAGTCATATTTTTTAGCAATTTTGCAATGGACACGAACGAAGATTTCTGGTGAGAGCTGCTGGAGACAGCGGCGACGAAAACTGTCAGGGTTTTACTGTTGAAAAAATTAGTGAAAGTGAACTTCAATGCATCAAAAAAGATTGTGAAGTGGCAGAACTTTTTAGAGACTTGGAGAATTTTTAAACTAATGCTGGTTACGGGGATCTTTTGAGTGATTCTGAGAACGAAGATGCAAGTAACAGCAATCCATCTGTGTGTGCCTATGAATTTGATCATTGGCTGAGAGATTTTGAAATGGACAACATTAGAAAAACTCATGTATCCAACTTATTTTCATTTCATATTTTTATTCATCCATTTCTGCGCATGAATACAAAATTTCATGCAAATCCATGCATAACTCTATTTTTAAAGATTTTTTAATGAAAGCAAGTGAAAATTTTCGCAAACTTTAAAGAATTACTTGGTTTACAACAGTAAGTAAGCAGCAGAAAGCCTTGTTAGTAGGAGGGTTAATGTCATTGGTTACTTTAACCCAACAGGTCAGTTGAATCCCATAACTGTTAATGTCATTGGTTACTTTAACCCAATTGTCAGGTGAATCCCATAACTGTTAATGTCATTGGTTACTTTAACCCAACACGAACGTCAGTTGAATTCCATTAACTGTTAATGTCATTGGTTACTTTAACCCATCGGATCAGTTGAATCCCATAACTGTTAATGTCATTGGTTACTTTAACCTATCAGGTCAGTTGAATCCCATAACTGTTAAAGTCATTGGGTATATTAACCCTTCGACATCAGCAATTGTTGCCCCCCCCCCCACAAACACGCACTCCCCTCAAGTCACCGACCGCACAAAAAAAGCACCAAAAAATCAGTGCTGTAAAGTACATAAAGATGCATGGTTTGTTGAAGGAAAATGGAGAATACAATTATCATATGTTTAATATTGACGGGATGAAATAATTCACAATGAGGGGAAGACGACCAAGATTTTTAAGAAATAATGAAGTACTTTGACGAACAAAAAATCAATGAAAGTTCAGGTTGCTGTATTCTGTGGGTGAAAATAGTACAGAGTATGTGCAAAAGTGTTGGACATAAACACATTAACAGCTTAGTACACAACATGCTTAGAGGTGCATTACAGTGTCAGGTTCTGTTGCCTTTTTTCCAGAGACTTCAATCCCTTTACAAAAAAAGAAAATGAAAAGAAAAAAGAAATCGAATTATTTTATCAAAAATATGCAAACATACACATATTTTTGATAGAAAATGAATGTAGAATAACAATCAACATAATCATGATATTGACATGTTGAGACCACTCACATTGAAAGAGAGATCACTTGATTCTTCAAGATTTTTGTTGTGCATAACAACCATGTATTATTTGTTACAAGGGAAGGATGCAGTATGTTCAGAGGTGTTTTATGCAATGCATGTGAATGTCGCCTTTAGTTGAAAGTTTTACAGACACTTAAACCAGCTTACAAAAAGTTTGGGGAAAAAACCCAATCAAGTAGTGATAAAGATACATATATTCTTTAAGGAAAATTACGGAAAATGCTCTCAATCACAACAGTAACATGTTAAGACAACTTGTAGTCAAGGGGAGCTTACTTGCTTTTTCATAGTCTGTTTTGAAACGAGGAAGAGGAAAAAAAAAGTATGCGCAAAATTCCAGATCCATTATTTTCTGTGTCAGAATGGCACAGAAATGTATAGAAATGTGCACAACCACCATGTGTTATTTGGTAGAAGGGAAGTTAACCCATGTGTTATTTGGTAGAAGGGAAGTTAACAGTGCCTATTATGTAATGTATGTCCAGTTTTCAGTTTTAGTCACCATTTTTACAGACACCTCACCCAGCTTTAAAAAAAAAAAAAAAAAAAAACTAATGAAAAAATGAAATAATTATAAAAAGGATATAAACATACATATATTCTTGAAGGAAAATGAATGGAGAATTTGAATCAACACAGTCATGATATTGGGGGGGGGGGGGGGGGGGGGGGGGGGAGGACATGAGAAAAAAAGATAACAGTTTTATGATGTCATGAGTCAGAATGGTACAGAAATATATGGAAATGTGTGCTGCATAATAAGGAAGTAATATTTGTCGCAACGGAAGTGCACAGAGTTCTGTTATGTAATTCATATCAATGTTGACTTCAGTCAGGTCTCTCACAGACACTTCACCAACCTTACAAAGAGAAGAGAAATCAAATAATGCTCAAAAGTATGTAAATAGGCATAGAGTCTTGATGGAAAATGAACAGAGAATGCAGTCACCATAATGATAAGTTGATGATTTTGAGAGAACTTGTATTCAGGTAAGAACTATAGAGAATGTAAATATGTAGGTTCTAACCCACCCATCTTATTTGCACGAAAACCCCCCTTTTTACAAACAAATCTCGTCCATCTCATGCTACTTTTTGCCAAAACTAACACCTTTTTCTACAATCAAACTTAACATCCAAAAACCTCCAAAAATTGACGTAATTGTTACTTTAAAATGGGGGGTTTTCGTGCAAATAAGATAGGGTGATTTAGAACCTACATATTTACATTCTCTCCTCTCTACTGATTCTTGCGCAAAACAATAGGAACGGCTTACTTAATTTTTTTTAATTGGTGTTTATAATCTGGTTTAAAAAATGAAGCCCGGAGTAGTTGCAGAGCTTATTGATATATTCAGAATGTGGGAGTTGGAGGAAAGGAGCTGGGGGGTTGATAGAGAAGAGTTTGAAGAATTAATTACGGAGATTTTTGAGCGCGTCGATATGCGGGAAAGCGTAAGGAACGCCATCAGTAAACTACCGCATTCTTGGCCTCATCTAGTTATAAAGTTGTTTGCCATTTTAATTGATCAAATAGCTCCTGAAGATCTTGATCTGACTGCTTCTACTGACCCTGAAGGAGTAACTGTTACCTTTAAACCTGGACAGTTTTTAAGATTAGAAAAAGACTATGAGTAATAAATAACAGCTGAATTTACAATTATTTTTTTATTTATTTAATTTTTAGGTTTAAAAATGACGACCAAACACAGCGAATCTGATCTAATGATTTTAATAGAAAATTGTAATGAACTATTTGACGAAACAATGAAAGTGTTAAACATTGATTTTGGTGAATCTGGGTTTGAGAATGATGTAAACAATTTAATAAAAAATCATAGTGAACTATTTGACGAAGCAATCAAAGAGTTAAACATTGACTGTAGTGATTCAGAAAAAGCTAAAGTATTGGCAGGCGTTCTTGTAAGATTAGGGTGTCTTGAAGTATTGCAACGCTTGGGTGAAGAATAAAAGTGCGTTTACTTACTTTTACTTACATTTATTTTTTTTTAATTTACGTAAATATTGTGGGTTAAAAAATGAACCCCACAAGTAAATCCGAGGTTGGAAAACTATATACGTGGGAGGAGATATTTGACGACAATGAACAATTAAGCAATACGTTTAGTGAAGTAGACATGGACATTATTAACCCCTCAAGTGTTCAGGAAAGTGTAGCACATGCCATTTCTAAAATCCCAGAGTCTCTTCAAATTGGCCCGCCAGTAAAAGTGTTGTTGGCCATTCTGATTGATTATATAACCCCCGATGATAAAAACATGCAAGTCTGGGTTTCAACTAGACAGAAAGAAGTAATCAGCTATTACGACTTTAATTCTGAATGGGCTGATCATATGCTTACACAGCTTAACCATGCAAGTGAAGAAGCGAAATTGCGCGGCTCCGGCTGGTCTGAAGGAACGGTCCTTGAAATCAGATTAAGACAAACAAAGTTCTATCCTATAGTTGGCAATTCTTACCTTCCTCTTCCAAGAGAGTTAGTGTTAAAACGAGCAGTCTTAAACATACAAAATTCTGACAATATGTGTTTCATGTGGTGTGTTTTGGCGCATTTACATCCTGTTAAAAAGCACGCAGACAGAGTTTCCAATTACGAACAATATATAAATGAGCTGAACTTTAATAACATAAACTTTCCAGTAAGCATAGAAAGTATGTCTCAGTTTGAAGAGCAAAACAAGCCAATAACCGTAAACGTATACACATGGTCTGTAGTAGACAATCTAGTCCCTCTAAGGATTTCTCCCAAAGCTCCTACTTTAGGCGATCCAATTAACAAACATGTCGACTTGATACTGTTTGCAGACGGTCTAAAGAGCCATTATGTGTTAATAAGATCAATTAGCAGACTTATGGCTTATACTACAAAGAACCCAGCTAAACAAGAGCTTTGTAGAAGGTGTTTGGTCAGGATTCCAACTATAGAAGCAGCTGCCAGCCATAAGAAACATTGTAAAAGTTTTGTAGACTGTGAAACTAAACTTCTTACGCCCTCACCAGGGTCTAAAGTTAGTTTTAAGAATGTACGCAAGATGCAGATGAGCCCATACATAGTTTATGCCGACTTTGAATCAATCTTGCCACAGTACTACGGCCCACAACAACTAGAAAAACAAAAAACAACCTTATTATCCCACCATCAGATCTGTTCTTATGCGTTTATTATTGTTAGATCAGACGGTCAACACACAACGCCAGAGATTTACAGAGGCCCCAATGCAGCCGGTCGATTTTTACAACACATGAAACAACTTCGCAATCAATTCTCCAATCAACTGAATCTCTCAGACATTAGGATGACTCCCGAAGACCAAAGGCGCTATGAATCATCTACACACTGTTGGATATGCGGCTCAGAGCTAACACCTAATGGTAAAGACGTGACAGCAGCGGAAGCAAACCCGACAGTGAGAGACCACGATCACATTACTGGAAAGTTCAGAGGGGCCGCGCACAACAGCTGCAATCTTCAACTTAAGGTTGATCCCAAGACGTGGAAACTGCCAATTTTCTTTCATAACTTATGAGGCTATGATTCTCATTTCATCATGCAAGCAATAACTTCTGAATATAAGAGGGTCAGCTGCATTGCACAGTCTTCAGAAAAGTACATGACCTTTACTATTGACTGTTTATCCTTTTATGACTCTGCTCAACATCTGATGGCAAGTTTGGATAAATTATCAGGATCTCTACAAGACTTCCCAATAACTAAACAATATTTTGACCCATCTTTAGTACGTAAAGGTGTCTATCCTTATGAATACATGAACTCGTGGGAAAGGTTTGATGAAGACTCACTTCCTCCTAAAGGCGCTTTCTTTTCTAGTCTTAGAGGAAAGGACATAGCCGACTCTGACTATGAACACGTCCAGAAAGCCTGGACAGAATTACACTGTCGAACAATGGGCGATTATCATGATCAATATCTAATGGCTGACGTGTGTTTATTGGCAGATGTCTTTCAGAATTACAGATCTACATGCATGAAACATTACGGTCTAGATTCATCACATTACATCTCCGCCCCTGGTCTTTATTGGGATGCATTCTTAAAGTCTACAAACATTGAGATTGACTTAATATCTGATCTGGCTACACTCCAGATGATTGAAGATGGGCTGAGGGGAGGCATTAGCATGCCTCACACCCTTACTGCAAAGCCAACAACAAGTACTTAGATGACTATGACCCCACTAAACCATCTAACTATCTAATGTATTTAGACGCCAACAATCTGTATGGGTGGGCCATGAGCCAGGCACTGCCATTGAGAAACTTTAAAATGTTCGCAGGACCTCATGACGTTAATAAAATGTTGAGTTATCTACCGCGCCTCACGCCCGATTATCCAATAGGATTAATCTTGGAGGTAGACTTAGAATATCCTACAGAGTTGCATGACCTCCGTAATGATTACCCCCTAGCAGCAGAAAGCTTAAAGATGACCCCCACAGAACCGCCTAAGCTTGTGCCCAATCTTCACCACAAAACTAAGTACGTATGTCATTACAGACTGCTACAGTTTTACCTAAGACACGGACTAAAACTTACCGCCATTCATAGAATTATAGAATTTGAACAAGAGCCCTTTATGAGACCATATATTATGAAGAATACTGATCTTAGGACTGCGGCCACTGACGCCTCAGAAAAAGACTTTTTTTAAACTAATGAACAACAGTTGTTTTGGCAAAACCATGGAGAACCCACACAAGCGTAAAGATGTAAGATCAGTTACAAAAGAAAAACAAGCAATTAAGCTGGTCTCTAAACCTAACTACCAAGACTTTAGAAGATTTAGCGGCAGCCTGGTTGGCATTATGATGAAGAAAAAGGATGTTATGTTGGACAAGCTGGTGTTTATCAGATTCACCGTGCTAGAGCTGTCTAAGCTGTTAATGCTTGAATTTCTGTACGACTACTTTAAACCTTTGTACCCAGAGTCTAGAGTCCTCTACACAGACACCGACTCTTTTATTCTGGATGTCCCAACAGAAGATTTTTACAAGGATTTAGAAGCGGAGGTAGCTAAAGGAGCTGATGGGTGGTATGACACATGTGACTACCCAAAGGACAGTCCTTTACATTCAACTGTAAACAAGAAAGTAATTGGAAAGATGAAGGATGAACTTAATGGGACGGTTATACGAGAATATGTTGGTCTGCGGTCAAAGATGTATAGTGTTGCTAGCCAGACTTCTGTAATGAAGAAAGCTAAGGGCATAAGTAAAGAAGTTGTCCAAAAAAATATAAGTCACGACAACTACAAGCAGGCTCTCTTTGAAAACAAAGTATTTCATCACACAAATGTTAACCCGTAGAGTGCCTTTAAGCCGTCAGCTGACGCCGCATTAAAAATGCTTTCCCAGTGCCTATGGGCCGTCCACTGACGTCATGCATTTTTCTTGAATTTTCATTCGTTACTATTTCTATCAACGGACTTAAATAGAGTGTGTGTAGTAAGCCTTATATGTCTGTAGTATTAAAATGATATGTAAATGACCACACGTGAGGGGAAAGCCCATTTATTCTCATCACTGATTGGATGACCAGCCAGCACTTCGTCTCGCTTGCAAAGATGGCGGCACAACCTTCGACAAGCGCAGCGACCAAATCAACGTATTTACACAGCTGAGCAGGCTCTGCTAATGATTTTTGACAAAGACAATAATCTTTTATTCAACGACTCACTTGAGCATGAAGGTGAGATGATGATAGTGATGGAATTGCCGACCGTATTCGTCAGTTATTGTGTTGGGCTGTGTGACCTCAGTGTGTGTTCAGCTGACTGGTTTGCCAGCGTCGAACGAGCTCGCCTAGTGTGTACTCTGCACTGCGTGCCAGTGGTCAGTGACGTGATAGTCAGCGCAAGAGGGGAGCGCGGCCTGCTCGCGGCGTGGCACGGGGCAGAGGGAAAGGTAGGGGAAGAGGAGCAGTGAAAGAGAGGGTTGAAGTCCAGCAAGGGGGCGTGGTGGGGAGAGGGGGGCGTGGTCGTGGACTGACCTGTCTGCATAGAGTGTGAGCGTCTTGATAGACTTCTAAACTGTTTTACTTTCATTTACAGGTGTAGTGTGACAATACAAACTTTATTTTCAACTTTTTTGCTTTGTGTTCTTGTTTGGATGTGAAGATGTAGTGGTAAATACATATGCTTTTGATCGTGCAAAAAAATCTATCCAAATCTAATTGCCTAAATACTTTTTTATTATCAAAATTAAAACAAAAGAAGCCCAGATTCAAAATCTTCATTCAATTTCCTTCAAAAATCATATATATTTCATTGTTATATCTTTTGTAGTTTCTGAGCTAGAATTTTTTGTTAATTATTACCCCCAAATCATTAGATTTCCCTGGCACTGGGAAAGCCTTTGTTTGTAACATTTTCAAGCAGCGAACGGGTTAATCTGCGCTCTACTCTTCATCAAGTAAACACAACTGCTGTTAATAAGAAATCACTAGTCTCAAGCAATAACAAGCGAACTTACGTTAATCCTGAGTTTTCATATGCTGTAGGTCATTGGAGAACTGACTTGAAAGATTAACTTGACTGACTTAAGTTAAGATCTTAACTAGTACTTAACTAGTACTTTACTTAAGATCTTAACTTGTACTTAACATGACTTGCACTTTACTTACACTTTACTTACACTTAACTTGTTATAACTGACCTAACTTGTACTTAACCAGTACTTAACCTGTACTTAACAACACATTAAAAAACTAATTTAGTAAAAATAATGGGTTTACAGAAGGAGGTTGTGCTTTTTTTTGCAGAAGCTGGTTCTTCTTCTTTTACTGTTTTTGTTGGGATTTGTAACTTTGTTGCTAAGTATGGGGTTAGACACTTGTATGCCAAAAGCCCTCCACCAACAACAATACCCCCCAGTACATAATAATACATCTTATAGTTTGATTGTGTTGTTGTTGGCGGCGGTGGCGGTGCTGGTGCTGATGTTGTATTACTATCTAATAATTTTTGTTTTGCTGCTTGGTTTGCTTTTTGCAGTCTGTTCCATTCAGCTAGTTTACGACCAGCCTCAACACGCCCAGGACTTTTAGCTTTAGTAACACTACTCACTTGTGGGGCACTCACTTGTGGACACTCGCCTGTAGATTCACTTGTGGGACACTCACTTGTGGGACATTCTGCTCCTGTGGAGTCGCAATCTTCTCCTGCTCGCTCATTTTTTTTAGTGCGATTAAAATTAATATGATTAAAATTAATATGATTGAAAGTAATTAATCCCATGATGAATGGACATAACAACGTCCCAAATCTATAATACATGTCACATGCAAGAGATTCTAGGGACTTGGTTAAAACCGGATCTTGTGTTAAGTCATATTTTAAATCTTCTTCTGAATCAATCGGCGCTATCTTGCCTACTAACTTAGCATATAAACTAATCATTGTCTGTCCCACCGATCTAACCATTTTTGATCCTAGCTGTGCCTCGTACCTAGCGTAATACTTCTCAACGTCTGATGTAGACAATTGCTGAATCTGTTCGATACTTAGTTCAACGCCTAAATACTGCCTGGTTTTCCCACATGCAGCCAGAGAGTATAATCTTTCTTTATGGCAGAGGTCTGCTGCCTCCTCACACTTTAATAGCTCGTCGCAATCCATTTTTTAAACTCTTTTTAAAACAATAAAAATAATAAAGCCTTTTTAAAACCATGAGTTTAACACTGGTTAATTATGCAGTGCCCATTGTTGGTGTTATAGTTTATTCAACCCTAGCAAAATGTTTGTTAAGAATAAAACCGCCCAACATGGGAAAGATAGAAGATTCGCCGAAACTAGTTACAAACTTATTTTTAGCTCTAGCAACAAAAGATTATCTGATTAAAAAGCACATAGACAGTCTTTCATATTATGATTATTTTAATTATTTTTTTAGTTAATAAAAAACATGAGCACTGCAAAGATCATTAACACTATTTACCACTCTGCTGTAATCAGCGGTCTTAGTATAGGGTACAGCATGTTAGCAAAAAACATGTTTAAAATGAGGCCGGCTGATCTAGGAAGGTTGGACATTGAGGATGTTGTTAAGGTTATAGCTGTAATAACGGCGGGGATTGCCTCAAAAGACTTTCTTGTTACACAGGGAATTATCCCAGAAAACATCAATGCATAGAAAGATTGATTTATAAAAAAAGATTCATTCTAAAAAAGATTCATTCATTTATAAAAAGATGTCTGGATTAGTTCTGATGGTGGGAGGAGCTATTGTTAATGCGTTGGCTTTCTCTGGCAGCAATTATATGTTTAGTAAACTGCGGTCTGATGAAGAGAGAGAACGCCATAACAAGGCAATGGAAGATTTAGCTAAGGCAAGAGACGCTTACGAGAAAAGGAGAATTGCTCACTTAGACTTTATTAATAAAAAGTTAAGAGAACAGGGACATGCAGAGCACACATTTACAGACGTTGATGAAGCAATGAATGAATATTACTTAGTGACAGGAAAGAAGTTTCTAACATTGTCACCGCCAGAACTGTCTGACTTTTATGAACCATCTGAGGATCAGAAAATGGTAGAAATAGGCTTTATTATAGGTGCTATGGGAGCAATCTTTCTTCTTGCATATTCAATCTAAAAACATAGTTAAAATGTAATAAAAAAACAGTCCCTTCTTATGGACGATACGAAGTACAAAATATATTATTCTCCTAGAGGGTATTGGAAAGGAAAGGCTGCTATTGATAAACTGAGTAAAGCTGCTAGGGTGTCTGAATCAGAAGCGAAAGACTGGCTTTCAAAACAAGCGATCTGGCAAATATATCTGCCTGCCCCAAAAAGAATAATAAGACCTCGATTCGTTAACTCAGTTCCTAATGACACCCACCAGATGGACTTGTTGTATCTTCCACATGACAAAGTTAGAAGAAAAAAGTTTAAGTATGCTCTGACTGTTGTTGACATGGCTTCAAGGTATAAAGATGCTGAGCCTTTAACGGATAAAAGCTCAACTGCTGTGGCTGTGGCTTTACAACAAATATACATGCGAGGTCCATTAAAGTATCCTAGGTTGATCCAGGTTGATGATGGGAAAGAGTTTAAAGGAGCTGTAAACCAGTTGTTTTTAAGACATCGGGTTACAGTTAAGAGAGGGATTCCAGGCAACCATCGCTCCCAGGCTCTAGTAGAAAACTTTAATAAGAATCTAGCTGAGCGCCTGTTTACCTATCAATATCATAGAGACCTTATGGACAAAACACGCAACACAGAATGGGTTAGGAGATTGCCAGCAGTCTTACGTGCCATGAACAACGAAGAATTTAAAGCAACAGGCCTTAAGCCAGTAAACGCGATCAAATTAAAAAAAATTAGCATTACTGAAGACATCCAAGGCAATCAGAAACTCTTGCCTTTTGGATTAAAAGTAAGATACTTGTATGCGCCTGGAGAGGCAGAGGGCGATGTTAGAATTAGAGCCACAGACCCTATATGGAGCGTAGATATATATGAAGTTGAAAGAATTATGAAAACGACCCCTCCCGTATATTATTTAACAGAGACTCTTTCTTCCAAAAAGCCCGCCCCTAAAAGATCGTTTGTTCGCGAAGAGTTGCAAGTTGTTCCACCAAACACAGTGCCTGTTAGTTAGTTTAAAAAAAAATAGTATTTATTTTTTTTGTTAAACTTATGATTTATTTATTTTAGTTCACATCTTATTTTTTTTAGTCTATTTTGGGTTTAACTGATTGTTTGCTTGTTTTTCAATGTTCTGTTTGATTGTCTCGGTGTCTACCTGTTGCGAAGTAAAAGTCTTTCTCCACTCCTTTTGAAGTTCAGTTTTTTGTCGTCTGTAATCCTCAGCATCAGCCATAAGGCGCTCAAATTCTTCAGCTGTAATGTTTTCATCCTGCAATGCTTTGCTTATTCTCAGTCTTAATGAACAAAGTTTTGCTGATGCTAGGGCTACAATGGCAGTGTGCTTTTGTAGTTTAGGCGTTAATTTTTTTAAAACAGCACTCACAATCATAGACATAGCACCTAAACCCAAACCAAGGCTCCCTAATGCTAAAGAGGCTGGCGCTCCGGCCCCAGTAGCTAAAAGAGCAACGCTAGACCCAGCACTTACGCTCGCTACAGCTGATGAGCCGGTGATTATATAAGAAAGAGTATTTAAAACTCTAGCATATTTCTTTCTAGTAACCCTATACTTATCCAAGTCACTTTCTATTTCTTCTTGAAGTTCAGTTATTTGCTCTAACCTAAACTTTTGAGCCTGATCATCCATTTTTTAATTAAGATTAATTTTTTAATTAAGATTAATCTTGTACATATCATCTTATTAACTCTTCTGGCAGCACTTCATCAACAGAGTAAAACCCAATAAAATCAACATACTTAATGAAAATAAAATCAAGTGCTGTTAGTTTGTCTTTGTCAACCATCACAGTAACTTTGTCAGAAGATACAAAAGTGTTTATTTGATCCCCGTTTTTAGTAACAGCAATAACAAACCTAAGAGGTCCGTCCAAGTTTTCAGACTTTATTTGTACTCCCCTTGCTAACGCATGTTCTGGCAACCTAGGATCAGACTCCCTCGGAGTAATAAATAAGCGAAAAAGCATCGTCATTTTTCTAGGCAGTGGTTTTACCGTTGGGTTAAATACTAAGACAACGGTGTCATCCCCCACTTCAGCTAAGGGCTTCTTTCTCTGCAGCATATATTCACGGCCCTGCTTAGTTATTTCAATCTGCTTTTTCTGTTGTGCTCCTGGGACTAGGCTAATAAGAAGGTGTCCTTCATTCAAAGCTTTTCTAAAATTGTTTTTCTTATCAAAATATACATAGGGGCTTCGTAGTTCAAACTTTAAATCCCAGTTAATGTCAGGAAGCAACGCCCAAGCATTCTCTCGTTTATGAAGTTTGTATTCGTGTTTGCCAGAATCGTTTGCCCTTAGATTTCTTATCTCTTCCAGGGTAGGATATTGCTGCTGTTTTTATCTTCAATTTCTATTCATTTGTAAACGCCATCGTCGGTGTACTCAAATCCATAAACATTTCCTTCCACTCCTATTAGATCAAAGTCAGTTGTGTCTGCTAGATCTTTTAGCTCTACTGAAACGCATTTAGGAGCTAACTCCGCTTTTGATTCTGGCCCTCGAGACATTCTTTTTATTATAAACAATTTATTATAAATAATCTGTAATAAACAATCTGTAATAAATAATCTATAATAAATAATCTATAATAAGCAAACGTATTGAACTGGCGGGTCAGTCCGTAAGCATAGTTTAGTGTGCTTAGATTTTTCTAGCTGCTCTTTTATTTTTTTTAGTTCATCCTTGTCCCTGATTATATAATTTTCACTTAAACATTCTTCAAAACTATCCTTGTCCTTAGTATAGAATAAGATGACTGATTTTAACTGCGATCTAAAGTCTTTTAAGACAGCATTGTATTTTTGAGTTAAGAGCCAAACAGAAACTAATGCGTGTCTTCCGCTAAAGGCTAGCTTAGACAGAGTCCTTCTTTTTTTTAACAATGTCTTGTTCGGCTGAACAGTCATCAATAATAAACAGCGTTTCAGTTCCCTCAAATAGCCTATAGTAATGTTCTAAACAGTCGCTTAGCTTGTCAGTAGGATCAACTAAAAATATATTCTCGTCTGTCCAAACAAACTGCCTTTCTTTGTAAGACTTGTTGTGCTTAATGGTTGTGCAGAGTATAACAATGTACTCATAATGAAACCTGTAGACTGTTTGTAACAAATCAAGCATGAAGACAGTTTTCCCACACCCAGTAATCCCACAAATAAACGAACAGTGCGGGTCTTTGGGCAAAAAGTTCAAACTATCCATCTGTTTTAATAGGCTATTTCTTTCAGTCTATTTTCTTCAATGTTCAGCTGGGCGTCATAAACCACAAAAACGTGCATTTGTATCTGGCCATTCTCCTCCTTTTCCTTATTAATCTGTATGAGTATGCCATCTGACCCTACCCTTCTTCCACTCCCGTGCAGTCTGTTGTCATACGTGGATCTAAAATCCAGCCATAGTCCATATTTGTCTGTTAGATAATCTTCGAGTCTTACATCGTGAAGGTGAAGTTTTTTACACACATGATCGGCTGTGGGGCTTGTCTGTCTGCCTCCAGCAAACAATTTTCTTATTTCATCAAAGTGTTGGTCGGGTAAAAGTCCGGCCGAATACAACTGAAAAGGCTTGCCATCTACTGTGCAAGACAACTGCTCAATTTTTGGGTTGTAAAACACCTCAGATTCTCTCCTAAAAGGGGCTGGGGGTTTAGTAAATAGCAAGAGAACCCCCTTTAGGGACCTTAAAGAATTGCTTATAGCTATTTCCCAGACAGCGTCTTGCTTGTTTTTAATCGCTAGACTGTGGTGTAAAACTCTTACAAAGTAAACAACCGTCCTACTTTTATACTGGTTTAAGATTGTTCTAGCCAGTTCGGGGTTAGTAACAACATCAAAATTAAGAGAGATGTTACTAACAGTGTATCTAGCTGTTGGGTCATCTGATAAAATAACAGACCCGCTGTCATTGAATGTCAGTTCGTAAGTAAGTTTGTCTCTTAGTGTGCCTTGGTAATATGGCTGATGGGTTTTTATCAGTTCAAAATCTAGAGGGATGCAAAATCTGTTCTTAAATGCTCGCGCTATTGCCTGGTCTCCCTCGTCTTCCTTCGCATCTGCAGCATTAAGCCTGTGCTTAAGACCGTTTGGGCTCTGGATCCCCTGAAAGATTTTGTCTTTTCTTTCTGTTCTAGGCAGCCACAGATCAGAACAGAGATTAAAAATGTCTGCGCTACTCAGTGAGAAGACTTCTCTACCTTCCAGTTTGATTACCATATTTTTAATGATGGCCCTGCCCAGGTTAGCAACGACAGTAGCATTAGGATCCGCCGACTCAATATCTATTTTGAATAATAGCTTGGCAGTGCCTGGCATTATAACATCGTCAGGCCCGAGGTCACTAAATCTTACTGTTAACATTTCATTGGGCTCAATTGTTGATGGATTATTTACAACGCGCACAGTCTGTCTTATGCCTTTTATGCCATGGGGCTCCTTCGCTTTTCTGAATGGATCAAGGTCGCAACCGTATGGGTTCATTTTTTATAAAACAAAAAATAATAAATATATAAATATGGATGAAGATTTTGACGCGATTAGTCCTATTGTAGAAGATGAAGATGAAATAGAACCGGGCCGTTCAATACAAGATGAACTTGAAGGGGCAGAAGCGAGTTCTTTACTCCCTAGGCAGCGTCAAGAACTATTGCGACAACGAATTGAATCATTCTATAGAAGTATAGGATGAGGGCTGCCAGACGTGATCGATCCTAACGATTTTGAGATGGGAAAAGTGGGCGGAGACGAGGAAGGTCATTTGTTTATAAAATATAAGAAGGGCAATAAACAAATGCGTAAACAAGTTACTGATAGCCGGGACCCCTCCGAGTTTTTAATTCCGGGCTCACTTGGGGAGATTCCTATTCGGGTCAGAAGGCGATTAAATATTGTAGATCCAAGGCAGTCTGCTCTAAGGTCTAAGGCTGTTAGTGCTTTACAGAACTTGGAGCAAAGGTTGCCAGCGCGGTCTGAAATGCAAGACATACCTCTTCAAGAATTAAGTCAAAGAGCAGATGAAGTAATAGCAGAAGTTGAGACGAGTTTTAATGAAGAAACGCAGTTAAAAACAATTGTCGATTCTTCATCGCCTAGTCAAAGAGAACGTGAGCTGAGTCCTGAAGAAGAAGCAGCTTTAGAAACAATTGATGATCCTCCATTGTCTGAGCGTGAACTCGATCGTCTTAAAGCTGCTCTGCGTGAAATCAGGGCTCTTGATGCTACTCTACAGAGAATAAATGGCGAGCTAAAAAACAACTTGGCAAAACTTGGTGAGCTAGAGAGAGAGATAGAAGAAGAAAAAAATAAACTGGCTGATGCAGATGATAACAATTTAGGGTTAGAAGAAAAGGCTAGAATACAGGCGAAAATACAGAATTTAATGTCACTAAGGGCAAACAGGTTAGAAACGCTGTCTACTAACAGAGAACAAATAGTATTACAAACAAACAGAATCAAAGAAACTATAAACAGTCTCCTTCATGAAAATACTACGTTAGCAGAAAGAATAAGGACTCTGTTCAGAGAGCAGGGGATTACAATAGTTAGTATATTAACAGCCGTTGGGTTTGCTATCTCTACACTGGTTTATGCATTAACCGGCAGTGCGCCAACAGGGTCAGTAGCACCTCCAATGCCTCAGCCTGGTAAAAGTTGGATTAGAAAACAATTGCACCATCTGGCAAACCTATTAAAGAAGTTAGCTGTCAAAGCGCTTGATGCTCTGCCTGGCATAATAGGCAGTGTTGTTAGTTGGGTTTTGTCTACTATAGGCAAAGTGGCTGGTTATATGGCCGACCATCTGTGGACGTTAGGAGTGCTGGCTGCCGGTTTAATTTTTAGTGAAATAAAGTATGGCTAATCCAGTAAAAGTTAAAAACACAACAAGGGCTGTCTTTTCACTAGTGTGTCTGTCGGGGTGAGGTACATCAACAGGTGGTGTTGGACCGCTTTCTGGCTGTGAGCTGCTTATAACTGGTGGGGGGTCGCTTTCAGGGCTAGATACTTTTTTTAAAATGGCTGGCGCGGGCCTTGTGTTTAAACCTTGATTGTGTCCTAAGTTTTGGTCGTCTCCGGCTATGAGAATTTCATTATTATAATTCTGTATCATGCCAATCTGTAGTCTGAGGTCAGAAGGCAGCATGTATAAACCATGACCCACAACAAAGTCAACCTTTGACCTAGCATGTGAAAGAACGTTTTGGTACCTTTGTATGCTGGAAGGTAAATCAACAGCAGAGTTAATAGCATCTTCTAAATTAGCTAGAAATTGTTTTCTGGCGTCAAAGCCTGTAGATTGATCCACTATGCTAGACTTGGTCTGTGCTTGTGCTCCTAATAGACACCAAACGTACGTGCGTATGCAGTCATTAAGTCTTTGCACTCCTGGCATTGTTAGGCCTTCACTTTTATCTAAGATAAATGTTGCCCAAGCATTGGGGTGTTTTTGTTCTATTGATCCCAATCTAACTTGGGAGTTTGGCTTAAAAGAGGTGTGGCCGGGCCAGTAGTCAAAATTATATTCTCTACGCTGACCCCACAAATACAATGTGCCCAACCCGTGATTGCGGTCTAACTTTTGTCTAAAGTTATTTGAAGGGTTAATGTTAAATTCGTTGCAGATTCTTTCATATGCATTATTGTCCATTGAGCTGAGAAATGGATTAAACGCGTTGTCGTTGGGGAGGCGTACTTGTAGTTCAGTTAGTATGCGTCTATACTGGTAATAAACATGAAAGTTATATACTGACCTTACTAAGAGATTGGGGTGGTTTAAATGGTTTGCATATGAAACACCACAGCCAGTGGTTGAGCAGTAAACTGCAAAATTTAACTGATTCTGGTAAAAAACCATGGGGTGAGTTGACCATGCTGATGGCACTCTATCACTCTTTATTGGAGGATTTAAATATCTAGTTAGTGGGTTTACAAGTCTGACTTGGAAGCCATATGATTCATCTACAGCGATGGTTAGGTTACTAAAGTCCAAAGATTTGGGCTCATAAACCCCTCCTACATCGTAAGCGGCACTTTCATTATATTTAAAAGGTTCCATTTTAAATAGATTTTTTAAAAAAGGATTTAAAAGGATGTACATTTATATAACCAAGCAAAACCAGCGCGTGTTTTTAAAGTATTCAGTTGACAATAAAGGCGGGAGGTGCAGGGTTGCTCTTAGAGAACTTAGGTTTAAAATAAGGTGGTTTAACATATCTGAAAAAGCCCAAAATAATTGGATAGATATTTATGATGAGGGGGGCAATCGCTTAAAACGTTTAAAAATACCTGATGGTTACTACAGCTTTTGTTCTTTAAAAGAAGCATTTAACAAATTTGACATACGGTTAGAAATTAATGAGGCAAATCTTATAATTACTATATTTTTACCAAAACATAAAGACAAAAGGGAGTACGTTTTTCCCAAGGGCCTTGCTCGAATTTTAGGCTTTTATGATAGTGGTAAAACCTATCGTATTAATACACACGCGTATATAGAAAGCGGTCTCTATGAATATGTAGGCAGTAGACCATCCGATTTTCTGATTAATCCAATGTTGTTTGTTAATCTACACGAATTAAAAACAGATACTAATTTGTATAATGGAAATCCATCTACAATTCTAAGAACACTACTGGTGACTAAGGCGGGTTATTATTATTATTATTATTATGAACATTTATGACGCCTAATCAATTGAATGCCCTAGGCGTTTACAATATCACAACAGACATCAAATCACACAATATATAACAATCATACATGAGAAAAAGGCATCAAAATCCAAAGCAAGGACACAAACTCACAAGCATGCATACACGCAAACACACACTCACACAGACACGAACGCACACAAAGCAGACACTCGCATCACACATTGCAAACGTCGGGTCACAGGGAAGACGAAGTTACCTAGGAAACAGATGAGTTTTGAGAAGGCGCTTGAATGTGGGCAGTGAGGGTGAGTATCTGAGAGAGCGAGGCAATTGATTCCAGGTAGTTGGAGCTTGATAGGCAAAGGAACGTTGACCAAAGGTTTTAGTGCGAACAGTGGGGATACTGTAGATACGAGTGTCACATGAGGAACGTAAAGCTCGAGATGGGGTGTAAAGATGTAACAGGTGGGCGAGATACTCAGGACAGGAAGACTCGATAGATATCAGTCATATACATTTAATGACGCTCAGTTTAAAGAATTAGTTCGTGGGCAGATAAATTCATTGTGCGTAGATATAACGAATCAAAATGGAAACCCTATTGTTTGCTCTAATTTATTAGTACTGCTTGAGATAGATAATTGAGAGAGAATGTAAATATGTAGGTTCTAAATCACCCTATCTTATTTGCACGAAAACCCCCCATTTTAAAGTAACAATTACGTCAATTTTTGGAGGTTTTTGGATGTTAAGTTTGATTGTAGAAAAAGGTGTTAGTTTTGGCAAAAAGTAGCATGAGATGGACAAGATTTGTTTGTAAAAAGGGGGGTTTTCGTGCAAATAAGATGGGTGGGTTAGAACCTACATATTTACATTCTCTACTATTGTGTATGATAAGAAATTAACACCAGTAAGGCAAAATGTATGAGAAAAAAAGTCGTATCCTGTGATTAGGATGATGTAAAATAGTATAGTGCCATATCTAAATGAATAGTTATATGACTGTAGGGACCATGAGTTACTGTTTTCTTACTTTAGAAAGAATATTGATCGATCATGCATGCACATTCACACACACTGACATGTTTACAAGTAATAGGGGTCACACAGGTAGACAAGCTGAACAGTAGACAGAGCTATTGGTCTTTTTGGTTTCAGCCCATTCAGCATGCAAGTGGCACCTGCTGTGGACCCCAGCAGAGTCAAGGTCAAAGGTCCTGGTGCAGAGAAAACAGTTTATGCCAGCTTACCTGCCCAGTTTCAGGTTGATGTCAGCGATGCTGGTGTGGCTGAACTGGAGTGTTTTGTACAGGTATGTGGTAGACAGCAAAGCATGTTGTTCAGATAAATGTGTTGGACAGCAAGGTGCGTCGTACAGGTATGAGTTAGGCAGAAAAGTGCTCGGTACAGGTATGTGTTGGACAGCAAAGTGCATTGTACAGGTATGTGTTAGACAGCAAAGTGTGTAGTAAATGTATGTGTTAGACAGCAAAGTGCTTAGTACAGGTATGTGTCGGACAGCAAAGTGCACAGTACAGGTATGTGTCAGACAGCAAAGTGCATTGTACAGGTATGTGTCAGGAAAGTGCACAGTAGAAGTATGTGTTAGACAGCAAAGTGTGTTGTACAGGTATGTGTCAGACAGCAAAGTGCACAGTAGAGGTATGTGTCAGACGGCAAAGTGCATTGTACAGGTATGTGTCAGACAGCAAAGTGTGTTGTACAGGTATGTGTTAGACAGCAAAGTGCATTGTACAGGTATGTGTTAGACAGCAAAGTGTGTTATACAGGTATGTGTTAGACAGCAAAAAGAAAGGGAGGGGCGCGAGACAACAGAGCAGTGGAGGAGGAGGAGTGAGTGATGTGTGAACTATGTCACCAAGAGGACACAGTAGGTGAAAAGAAGACTTCAGTATTGTAATCAGTTCATCTGTAATTTTGTGGCTACATGTTCTTTCCTGATTTCATGATGGTGATTGTTTGCTTTCTTTCAATTTGCAAAAGAGACACAGAGTGCAGGGTTCTTTCTTGAACTCATGATGGTGATTTTTTTGGGTTTAAATTCAGTTTGCTGAAGAGACTTCAGAGTGAAGGGTCTGAATAGGCTGTTTGTAAAGGACACCAGTAATAATAACTCGGTGAGTCGGGAAGAATAGGTTCTCTCCCTTCATGGAGGGAGTCAAAGCTCTGCATTACGTAGTTTGGAGCAACACTGAATTTGGAAATGCACTGTGTCTGATGACACTGTTGTATTTGGTTTTGTTTGGCTCGTTCATTCTCCTCTTCACCCCTACCTACCCTCTCCCCCTTCCACCAAGCCAGTGACAGAGAAGACATGACATTCACATGTGTCGTAAGATCAAACATGTACATAACAGAAATGGCAAATTCGCTCTGCCTTTTCCACAGAATGCTCATTCACTCTGAGGAGATGCATTCATCGGGAAAGTGGTTTTAAACAAAGCAGGTTAGAATTTGTAATTAAGAAAAAAAAAAGGAATGAAGTTGAAAACGGTTAAAAGGAAATCTGCCGAAAATATGAAATGGCTTTTACAGTTTTTATGACTAGAATCTAGAAGTGATATATATGAAGCACAATTTTTTTTTTGCTATGCATTGTCCTTGTTGACCAGACTCTGCTTTGTATGTGATGACTGTGAGAGTTGTCAGTGTGACAATGTGGTGAGTTAAACGGGGTGGAACAGACCCAAGTTGACAGTCACACCTGTGTCCCTCTGACAGCGTCCAGATGGAACCTACATCCAGCCCTACATTCAGGACAACCAGGACGGAACCTACGACGTGTTCTACACACCTGAAGATCAGGGCGATTACAAGGTCATCGTTAAATACGACGGAGAGAACGTACCAGGTTCTCCATTCATGGTGGAAGCTGTGCCTATTGGTGATGCCTCCAAGTGCCGAATCTTAGGTAATGGTAATGGTGGTAGTGGTTTTTAACCAAAAACTGTTTGAGACATTTCCAAGGATTAAAGTAGTCAGAGATGTACCAATGTTGAAAATAGTTGATAATGTAACAATATGATAGTAGTTTGGAGAAGAAGATCGAATCACTGCATGTTAGATAAATATGACGATTAACCGGATTCGGTGCCTAACTTGACAAGATAACTTGACGGCAAGGGCGTGTACTCTTTGCTGCCATGGCCGTCGAGTATTCTCATCATGGGGAAGTCCAGAATATTCCTCGTTTTATATTTATGGTACTTACAAAACGGAGGAGATTTTCAGAGAGGTGAAGTCTCTAGATTCTATTAATGGTTGGTAATCTCAGTCAGTAGAATGTTTTGAAAATATATACTCGTTTTTTTTTTTTTTTAGAAAAAAAACCCCTAGCAAATAGGATTCAACTTTAAGCTTAATTCCTAGGCAGCGAAAGGGTTGAGGTGAAGATATGGACAATAAATTGATAATGATTATTTTTTGTCTGCCATTGGCTGGTGAGGACTCATTTGAGATGTGATGTGAGAACGATATACCAGTTGGTGCTAAATGATGCCAAGAGTAGGAAACTGCAGGTTCATTTAAGTGGAATGATGTATGGACTGGTGGTGCTGGTTCGTGTGTAAGGTCTATGTCGTCATTGTGCAAGTATTTTAAATGTAACCTATTACTTTATTTTAACAAACACCTTTTCATTGGCACAAATTCCTGAAGTTGGTTTACAAGTTCTGTCGGCTGTGTCTGACACTGATCGCCCAGCTTTGCTCCCTGAAGTGGTCATAATGAATTGCCATGTGGCCTGTGTGCCTGTCAGTGTAGGCTCAGACTGACTGTAGGATGTGTGTGGTTGTGATTGGCACTAAATAGTTCATGTTTGTCATCAGGCTGGTGTGCTTTTGGTTGATGGTCAGAAAGCCTGCATTCCTGTTGCTTTGATGGTTAAGAGTTGTTGTAATGCCTGTGTGACTGTGAAGTTAAGTAACAGCTCTGACTTTCCATTTCAGTGTCAGGAGTCTGTTGTGTTAGTCAATATCATGCTGGAACATCTTTCCAGATTGAATAAAACAATTCTGGATGTTAGTGTTTATGCAGTTAGCATTGTATCCATCATGATATTCATTTCCATATTCTGTTTTTCTTCTTGTACAGTCCTATTCATTAACATTCCCCCTAGATCCTGAAAATTCATTTAGCATTTCTCCATGGGAAGGATGATATGCTATCCTAGTAGATAGCTGCTGTCATTTTTTTGACACATATTGATTGATATTTTATGTGTCATTGAAGTGTAATATTAATGACACTTGGATTTATTGTTGTCTCAGTCGTTCTGCTTTGTATGTGTTAAAACCAACAAAATGAAGTATTGTAATTGGGGTGAACATAGGTTTCAAAATCATTGTAGTCAAGGAGCCTGCAGACTGTAGAAAAACTGTTAGCTGCTACCTCAGATATAACTGAATTATTTATTGAGAAGATAGCTGCTTTTTTTTTTCTTCATGGGCCTTTATCTGAACACAGAGCGAGGCAAGTGGCTGCATTGAAACTTGGTGAAGAAAGTTTTTTTTTAAATTTTTTTTTTTTTTACTTTGACTTTTTATCAAGTTAAGTAGCCAGTGCTGGTTAGACAGTGTATAGTGTCCCTCACTGGTCAGACGGTGTTATCCTTACTGCAGATAGTCCTGATGGGAAAGAACCACATACCATAAAGTTCGGACTATAAGCCGCGACTTTTTTCCCCAGCTTTAAACCCTGCGGCTTAAACAACGATGCGGCTTATTTACGGATTTTTCCGATTTCAGAAGCATCACACCCTCGTCTATTCTTAGCTTCTCTGTAACTCACCATATCTTGTTTACTGTTCATGAATTTTTATGATGCTTTTAATTACAATTTTCTCTGTAATCGTGTAATGGAATCAGTAACCCGTTCAGAAATACAGGAATCAACATAAGTAAAGCCCATTACTGATATCTTTTTTCATCAGTTTGTCTTCTACAAAAATACGATCGCTTCGAACGGCGCAATGTGTGGGCCGTTTCCGACCTGTTTAATCTTGACTAACACTAGCTGAATTACGAACAAAATAACTAAGCATTGGCACGGTATTAAGTGAAATAAAACAATCGAATCGTTTCCTTAATGTTCTGGTTTGTTATTATATGCGTTATCTTACCAAGTGCATCTTGCAATTCAAAAACGATTAGCGCATTCGACTCGGTCATTGTCAGACCTTGGCTTCGATCCGCCATTGTTGAAATCGTGGACAGGGAGTGAAGGTTTGCATTTGATACCTTCGCTTTGATTGGCCTGCGCTTTCGAGTACTCGACCAATCGCTTAGCTTGATACACCAATGAATGCAGGAGAGAACTGCCTTTCTAGTGCATCGTTGATGTGTTGGTTTTTTCGGTATTTTTTTTAAAGCAATGATGTTTGAAAGACAACACTTGTAAGAAGCCTCATAAAAAACTTCGATTCTAATTGATTTAAAACACATCGTACTTAAAAAAAAAAAAAAAAAAAAAGACTGAAGTAAAGCTGGAAACATGCTTTTGTATTCTGACCTATTTAAACGCCAATGAATGCAATGAACACATTGTATGTGTTGATTTTCGACACTATGTTAACTCAACGCACGGCCAGCTGCCGCCTGCAGCACATCAGACTGTGCGGCTTATAAACCAGTGCGGCTTATTTGTGAAAAAAGTTCAGATTTTTTAAAAATTTAGTGGGTGCGGCTTATATACAGGTGCACTCAGTAGACCGAACTTTACAGTATGATGTAGCAGTCACTCTTAGATTGCTTTTTTGTTTCCTGAGAACAGTTCATTTTATTGATCGTAATGAACTGAAGACGGTGTGGTTGGTTAGATTGGCTTTCAGAAATAAATTGAAAAGAGAAGGTACTCATGATTAGGATAGACAGTACTTCTGTGACATATATACACCATGATGTGCTAACTAATGAGGATTCTTGTAGTGTAATACTGTGAACATGATATCATTGGATGGATCATGTATGTCTGGTTGGGGGCTGGTCGTCCTCATTGGCAGAAAACATAACAATGGGCAAAGAGAGTCTGAAACAGATGCAGAATGGAAGCAGGGCTTTTACAGCTAAGATCTTCTCTTGCAGTTTTTGTCAGTAGTGGAAATAGGTCAGGTTATAACTTTTGATCTGAACTGAAACATTTTAAACAGAACCATTGTGTATAGAACCTATGCAGGTGCCTTAAGTACAAATGCTGCCTCTTTTTTTCCTGGCTGAGCATGACATTGACATGTTGGGGCATTCCGCAGGAAACAGTGTGCACTGTCTGTATGACAGATTTCGACATAGGGCCGTTATGTTGGCTCACAGTAGGTTTACCTTCAGATACATGATCTGCGTAGTGTCAGACATCAGACAATTAGGGTATTTTCCCTTTAGCTTACTGGGCAGGTTTTTGAGAACAAGGGAATCGAGCCCGCTACTGGTGGTAAGGCTGTTGCAGTTTAACTTGCATTGAAATCACCATGCCATTTGCATATCTGTCTTAAGGTGTTTGAAGAAAAAACTTGCACATCCACCTTTATGATATGAATGCCTCAGTTATTTCTGTAATAGTGCATATTACATGTCAGTGGACTTGCTTTCAAGTCATGCGTACTGTTGAGTTCAGTGGAAGAGCGGAGAAGGCACAATCTTCTTCTTCCAGAGCGATAAGTATTGTCCCCTGAAAAATATGTTGCAAAGCAGACAAACATTAAGGCTAAAAATAGTTTGTCTTTAAGTAAAACTGTGTAAGAAGTATTGACAGAAACACTCAAGTCTGTGGATGAAACTGGTGCTGGAAATGATCGTTAAAGACTGTGCAACCTTTGTACTCGCAGCTCTTTTGCTGTAAGTGGTTCGGAGGCGTTTAATAGAGATGTCAACCTGGAAACATGCTGAATGCTCCAGACTAATCTTCTGACAACATTTGCTGGAGATAGTTCAAGACTGTGCACAAGAACGGAAGCTTGTTCCAGGTTCCTCTGGACAGTATGTGAAAATGTGCAGTGGCAGTTACCATTGTTTGAATATTAGTATATCATAGAAATTTACATAGTGGTTAGTTAATATTTCTTGTCACTGATATCACACGGGAGTTCTCGCCAGCCAGTGTCAGGCAGACAAGAAATGATTTCTGAAATTAAATGATACCTGTGGTTGAAATTTAATTAGAATTATTTTTTAGTATGTCACTGAGTAGTGAGTGCTCAAGTACTCATACATGATGTTTAAAATGATTCTGACTAGGTTACTCAGCAACCAGGGACACAAGCAAAGTGAATCCAATTAAATTGTAGCCACAGGTGTACTTGTGTAGGTCTTATTTGATATTAGTCATTAAAATTGAAGTTAATAGGAGATAAGTACATATTAATGGACAGTGCCTCTTGGAACTTCTTCATAAGAAGTAATGATAAAATGAATTTCTGGGAGTGTGTTTTTGTTGCTGTTGTTGTTGTTGTACAAATTGTAACAATTATAAAGTAATAATTATGATTGTACTTAATCATTTTTGTCTGCATCAAACTTGCTTACAAAAGTCATGCAGATAACTCTAGGAATATGGAGAGAAAATGCAGAATATTACGGTGAAATATTGATGAATGTTGAACACATTCAGCCCAACTGATTTGAACGTGGTGTACAAGTGGAATATAAGACTGGTTCATTGTTTGTGTGGTTCTGCTGTTGACACTTCTGTCATTGAATGGTGGGACAGATGGTGCTGACCAGGTCATCCCTCTCAACAAGGAAACCGTGATCAACGTCGATGCAGCCGATGCTGGCAAAGGCAACGTCACGTGCCGTGTGCGATCACCAAGTGGCAGCGACACCGACATAGACATAGTGGACAGGGGAGATGGTACCTATAGTATCGCGTTCACGCCCCAGACTCCCGGTGACTACGATGTGGAGATCAAGTTTGGTGGCGAACTCATTCCTAATGGCAAATACACGGCTGAGGTAAGTGATGCTACTTGTAGAGGTGCCCTTTGATCCTAAGTTGGTGGTATAAGAACAGTGAAAGCAGTAGCTGATAGTTTTGTGTGTGTTAGCAAGTCTGCGGCTGTTCTTTTCTTTCCTGTCTCCAAACTATGAATACTTCAATCAAATTCTAAAAAGAAAGATTATTACCGTAAAGTTCGGACTATAAGCTGCGACGTTTTTCCCCCATCATTAAACCCTGCGGCTTAAACAACGATGCGGCTTATTTGCGGATTTTTCCGATTTCAGAAGTATCACACCCTCGTCTATTCTTAGCTTCTCTGTAACTTACCATATCATGTTTACTGTTCATGAATTTTTATGATGATTTTAACTATGATTTTCTCTGTAATTGTGTAATGGAATCAGTAACCCGTTCAGAAATACAGGAATCGACATAAGTAAAGCCCATTACTGATATCTTTTTTCATCAGTTTGTCTTCTACAAAAATACGATCGCTTCGAACGGCGCAATCTGTGAGCCGTTTCCGACCTGTTTAATCTTGACTAACACTAGCTGAATTACGAACAAAATAACTAAGCATTGGCACGGTATTAAGTGAAATAAAACAATCGAATCGTTTCCTTAATGTTCTGGTTTGTTATTATATGCGTTATCTTACCAAGTGCGTCTTGCAATTCAAAAACGATTAGCGCATTCGACTCGGTCATTGTCAGACCTTGGCTTCGATCCGCCATTGTTGAAATCGTGGACAGGGAGTGAAGGTTTGCATTTGATACCTTCGCTTTGATTGGCCTGCGCTTTCGAGTACTCAACGAATCACTTGGTTTGATACACCAATGAATGCAGGAGAGAACTGCCTTTCTAGTGCATCGTTAATGTGTTGGGGTTTTTTTTCGGTATTTTTTTTAAAGCAATGATGTTTGAAAGACAACACTTGTAAGAAGCCTCATAAAAAACTTCGATTCTAATTGATTTAAAACACATCGTACTAAAAAAAAAAAAAAAAAGACTGAAGTAAAGCTGGAAACATGCTTTTGTATTCTGACCTATTTAAACGCCAATGAATGCAATGAACACATTGTATGTGTTGATTTTCGACACTATGTTAACTCAATGCTCGGCCAGCTACCGCCTGCGGCACATCAGACTGTGGGCTTATAAACCAGTGCGGTTTATTTGTGAAAAAAGTTCAGATTTTAAAAAAATTTAGTGGGTGCGGCTTATATACAGGTGCGCTCAATAGACCGAACTTTACGGTAGTTCTGCAAGACACTACAGACAGATTACAGGACAATCTGTTTGTCTGGATTGTCTTGCAGAAGTAATTCCCTTTCTTTTTAAAATTTGCTTCAATTTCTGCCTTCAGTCACCTCGCTTTGACACTATTTCAATCAGTTAAGCTGTAAGCTTCCCCTTCCAGATAATTTTTTTAGTTTTTGGATATGATTAAATGGAAGATTGACTGTGATCGTTTAGATGTAGGATTGTGTGTGTGTCAACAAGTGTGTCTGTGAAATACATTTCCAAGGAACAGGTTATTTACTTGTAAGAGCTTGATGAGTGTAGAATTATGAGTTACTTGGGAAGTTGTGTTTTATAGACGTTAGTGCTCAGTGAACTCAATAGATCCTTTTCATCAACAGTGAAAGAACAAGGCATTGTTTGTTTAGGGAATGATTTGAAAGCAGGACATGCAGTATAGGTGATAGCTAGGCAGTTGTTAGCCAAATAGCTGAACACCAAATCAAGATGAACCAAACAAGGGGGAAGAAGTTGTACCAAAACTCGTTTTATAACAACTGATAATAAAATACTTTCATAACATGGTGGAACCTCTTTGTTATGTTTGACGAAAAAGTTCATGACAAGGACAGTGACACTATAGAAATATTCACAACCAAGCATCCCAAGGCATTCATATAGTAAAGTGAGACTGCCAAGGCATAAGTTGATTAGAAACGATATGCATATGCATCATAAAATTCTCTGATAAAGTTTCAGTAGTTACAGTGATAGATTTCTTTTTGTCCGGCATTACATACTGCTCCCAGATTGTTTCCTTAAAAATCTGGGTACGTGATTTTTTAAATTTTGAACAACTTGCCAGCTCTCAGTGGCAAGTCACATATCATACTTGTGCACCAGATTGTCGCGCACTTGTTGTCATGGTGTCGAGGTGAGAATCGGTTCTCTTTCTGTCTCCCACTCGATTATGTGAACAGCCAAAGTCGATGAATCGTGTCTGTCAGCACTAACATGTCTGTCGGTGCCACCATAGGTGAATGATCGGCTTTTTATCGATTTAGAATCAAACCAAAACACATAACTCGTCTCCACATGACTTGAGGAAGACCATGGAAGCATCCCTTCGCTTTGCATCCAATGTCGGCTCCCAGCCCACATCTTTCAGTGCACTGTGCAATCAGCAGAAAGAAAAATGCAACTACAGGTGAAGCGGAAGCTAATAGAATCACAAAATGGTGAAAAGGGCTTGCACAAGAATTTTTAAAAGCAAATTTATATTTACACTGCTTAGATACATGATGACAATAACTCTTCATTCATATATAGTATATATAGTATTTATTTCTCTCTCTCTCTCTGTGTCTCTCTCTCTCTTATTCACTGACATGTACACTCATACAGTGACACACTGTGACAAAAGAACAACAAACACATAATTGCAAACACTGATACATACAGTGATATGTTTTGATGAAGAAAAACAACTGAGCAAATGCAGAGACACACACACACACACACACAACAACACACACACACACAACACACACACACACACTGTCATAAACATATACACACAGGCACACACAATTATCACACACACTTTCACACACACACACACACACTTTTACACACACACACACACACACACACACACACACACACACACATTCACACTCACAAACCACGCTGGCACCATATTCAAGCGCATGCACACACGCACACGCACACACACACACACGCACGCTTTATACGCACAGAATGCCCTAAAGGTGATAAGTAGAGTCTGATGTAATTAATGGTGCTGGCTGTTAATGATTGGTTAAAATTGCATGAGAGCTCTGCGGTGCTGACTTTCAGTTTGTCCCAAGTCTTTGCTTTTTGCCAGGGGACATGTGTCCCATGAGGATTGAAATAAAAATTTAATCTCAGTTTAACTCTTCAAAAAGCATTGAAAAAAACAGTTCAGTTGTTGAGATTATATCGAAAGAAAAAAAAAGCAAACATAAGTATGCTGCCCTTTATCATTTTATGGGGACAATAATGATCAGCAGATGACATTATCTTATGGGAACAGCCCTGTGTTGGTGGAAATGTATGTGCTTCTAATTTATATAGTAGAGGAAAATTTTGATGGCTTGACTGTGTATTTTGGATGGAGGGGTGAGGGCAGGAGCTGGGCTTTTACTCATTAGCAAGAGGCCGAAGGTGGGTTTGGCTGGATTAGATTTTCTATTTGAAGTGTTGAAAATCATCCAATCATGCTTTATAAAACAAACCGCAGCAAGGGACTAAATAATCTTATTTGTGGATGTGGGTGCTTGCCTTTGGCTCAGAAATAATGTTTTTGTTTATTTTTCATGTCTCAGATTTTTTTTTGCGTCTAAAAGTTTTGCGTTTTAAGAGTGTGGGTGTGCATGAGCTCGCATGCACATGTGTGTGTGTGTGTGTGTGTGTGTGTGTGTGTGCATGTGTGTGTGTGGTGTGTGTGTGTGTGTGTATGTGTGCCTGCATGGAGTGAAGACTGGGGGGAGAGTGAAGAGAGGAGAGCGTGTCACTGTGAGTCTTGGGAAGAAGGAACAGCTGGTGTGTGTTAGGAGCAGGTCTTCTCCCTGTTTGTGTGTCGACTCCCCCCTCAGTGGCCTCCGCCTCTCCTCAGTCTGTCTGGGTCTGAGTCCTGGATCAAGGTTTTCTGTCTGTCTCCATTCCCGTCTTTGTTTTTATTTTCTCTCTCTTTCTCTTTTTCCCTTTCATCCTCTGTGCTGTAAATTCCATGTCTTGCCAATCTGCTGTCTTTCTTGCTGTCTGTCACTTTTTCTTTCAGTCTCTTTTTCTGTCTGTCTCTGTAAACTTCTCACTGCATGTGATGATGATTGTTGAGAAGATAAGAGGTTGGAGAGGGATGGAGGGAGGCATGTTGCAATTTGTTTGGTTCATAGCGGTTATTTAATTCCTTGACCAACACATTCTCCCTTTTTTCTCGCCTCTGTCTCCATCAGTCTCCCCCCCCCCCCCCCACCCCCCCCACCCCCCTGTCCTTTGTGTGCCTGTTTAAGTGTATTTCAGCATTTCTCTTAAGTGTGTATCTTTGTAAGGTCGCTTTCATTTTTGTGTATTTTGGGTGTTACAGTACCAGTAGAAAATCTGGTCCTGCTGTGTTTTCTTCCCTGTCTCTTTTCTACCTGTCTTCTGTTCAGTGGGGTGTGTACCAGGAAACTGTTCTGGCATGCATCCGTATATGCATGCAAAGGCACAAGCTGTGTGTGCACATAGGTGCAGAAGCACTTGGGTCATTTGTATGAATACACAATGGATGTGGATGCATTTGATTGTTGGGCACTATTTTATTTCCCTTTCTGTCTCTGTCTGTTTCTGTCTGTCTGCCTGCCTGCCTGCCTGTCTGTCTGTCTCTGTCTCTCTCTCTCTCTCTCTCTCTCTCTCTGTCTCTCTTCCTTTTTTTTGTAATGTCTGTGAACTTCCCTCACGATAAGCTTCAACTCATTCTTCCCTCCTGCCTTTTCCCGCCTACCTTTCCCCCCATCACTGTCTATCGTAGTATTGGTTTTGTCTTTTAGGGATGTTGGCACCATCGCCTTTGTCTTTTCTATATTCCCAGTGCTGCTGCCTCCACCCATTCCCCATTCCTCTTTCTACATCCTCCTCTCTCCCCTCCCCCCTCCTTGCATCCCATCTTCATCCATCACAGCGTATACTACAGTCTTTATTGGACTGCCTCCTGGGCTGTGGTATTTGTGGGCAGAGCTGATTTACCTGTGCTGGATCGTTAATGTGTGCCAACTGGGGTGGCAGTATTTGTCATGAGCAGGCACTGACAAGTCATGTTTATGGTGGACAACATCTCCAGGTCTTTAACCACCACAGCTTTCTGGTATTCTGATGAGAGAAGTTTCTGTGAATGCACACATGAAGACAAAGGCATGCATGCGCACACTCCACCTTTGTTCCTGTCCCTGTCTGACCCCTTTCATCCCTGGTCTACTCTGCATCTGTTTCTCGCAGAGCCAAAAAAAAAAAAAAAAAAAGGATAGAAAATATTTCAGGAAAGAATTTCAGATCAAGAACTCTTAGTATGCTCAATCTCTGTCTCTGTCTTTGTCTGTCTGATCACATCCCTGCCTCCTCTATTGACTGAAGGGCAATGGTGTTTTTTTCCACCTATTTTTGTCTGTTGCATGATGTTAAGAAACGACCATCAGACTTGTCCTGCTTTCCTTAGAACTGGCTACCTCCCCCCCCCCCCCCCCCCCTTTTGTTGTTGTTGTGCTTTTGGATAACCTCATCCATCTACTGTCATCTCCCACTGGGCATTGCATGTAGAACAAAGCACATAGTTGTACTCGGGGGAGGGGGGGGGGGGTGGAAGAAGGAGAAGACTCGTCATGATACCTGTATTTCCAGCTCATTGAAGCTGATAGATTTTTTTCATTGCTTTTGCCACCTCTTGGTGTTGGCTGCTTTACTATAGTTTCAATCTCTGTTTCTCCCCTCCAGTCCTTCTCTTCCTCCCCCCCCCCCCCTCTCCTCTCTCTCTCTCTCTCTCTCTCTCTCTCTCTGTGCACTTTTTCTCTGCACCCTTTCTGCCTCCCTGGCCACTGCTGCTATCTCTCCATGTCCTTCGGTCTCTTCCCTCTCTGTGACATGTTGAGGTATGGCACTGTTGTACAGGGAACAGGAGGGAAGGTGTAGTGATTAACCTTGGGTCTCTCCCCTCTCTGTGACATGAGGTATGGCACTGTTGTACAGGGAACAGGAGGGAAGGTGAACGTGTAGTGATTGACCTTGGGTCTCTCTTCTCTCTGTGACATGTTGAGGTATGACACTGTTGTACAGGGAACAGGAGGGAAGGTGTAGTGATTAGCTGGAACTTTCTGCTGGTGCAGAAAAAGAGCTGGAACTGTAGGGAAAAGAGGTGAAATGAGGGATCCTTGCTGTGTTGAGAGAGAGGGGGAGGAAGGAGGGAGAGGGAGAGGTAGCGGGAGGGGTGAGTGGGTTAGGGGTGGGGGGGGGGAGGGTAGGAGACAGGGAAGAGGAGGAGGAAGAAAGGAAATTGAAAGCTACATAAAGGGAGGGAAAGTTACAGCCTTGTAGGGAAGTGCTACAGCTTTGAAAGGAAGAGGAATGAAAGGAAGGGGAAACAAGTTAGGGGGGAGAGAGAGAGAGAGAAAAAAGGGAGGCAAAGTAAGTCCTACAAAAACTTTATAGGAAGGAAAGGACAAACATGGTAATTTTTTGACAGAATTTATCGAGCTTCATTTAAAATTAGTTTCTTCAGGATTTTACAATTTTGAAGAGGGGGCAAAAAAAAAAAAAAAAAAAATCAGGAACAGTATTATTAAATAGGAAAGAAAGTAAGTACAGAAGAAGAATGAATACTTGGTTTGCTTCAGGTCCACGTGTTCCAATGAGTCAGTGAACTATTTTGTGAAAAATACATAATACATGCACCAGGATGTTTTCCTTTAATCAGGAGGTACTATGCGGACTGACAACCATCGTCTGCTGCCATCAACTTAGGGCGTGGGGAGGGGGGAGGGGGGGGGGGGGGCACATGCTCTCCCTGACCTTTTCACCCAGCAAAATTATATCTCATTCTGCTTTTGAAATGAGTGAGTGTGGATATGGGCAGAGAGGGGTTGAGGAGGATGGAACTGACTTCATTGAATGTGGCTAGATTTGGCCTTTCTCTGTCTGTCTCATTTGTCTGTCTGTCTGTCTGTCTGTCTGTCTGTCTGTCTCTCTCTCTCTCTCTCTTTCTGTTTCTGTCTCGGTCTCCATCTCTTTCTGTGTCTGTTCTCTGTCTTTCTTCATCTCTCTGTCTTTCTACATCTTTCAGTCTGTCACAGTCTCCAGTCTCTTCTCTCTGTCTTTCTTCATCTCTCTGTCTTTCCACATCTCTCTATCCATCTCAGTCTCCATCTCTTTCTGTGTCTCTTTTCTCCATCTTTCTTCATGTCTCTGTTTTTCTACATCTCTGTCTCAGTCTTTCTTCTGCCCCTTCCTCCTGCTCTACCTTTGCCTCAGTCCCTCTCTCCCTCCCTCCCACCCTCCCTCCTCTGTGTCTCTTTCATCCACTCCCTCCCTCTCTCACAAGCTGTCTCTGTCTCTCTGAATGTCTGTGTCTGTCTTTATCTATGAATGGTTTCATCCTTCCCCATCCCCATCTGCAGATTCACAGAGATTTGAAGACCATGGCTACAGAAAGAGTGAAAGGCAGGAAGGTAGGGGAGGTTGGGGAGGGGTGATGATACAAAGGGAGTCTGACATAACTCGACCTTCTACCCCCTTTCTTACACACACACACACACTCGCACGCAAACACACACAAGCGCACACACGCACACACTCGTGTGTGCACACACACACACACACACACACACACACACACACACACACACACACACACACACACACACACACACACACACACACACAGAGTGTGGTGGGAGGGGACAGAGAAAAGTTGATGTATTTTTTGGTTTCAGTTGGAGGGAGAGTTGGTGGTAGGGGGAGGGGGGCTGCTCAGGGATGAGGGTGCAGTGGTGGTGGTGGTGGCTCAGTCTGGGTGTGCATGCCAAGGTGGTATTTGTTGTTCAACTTGGTAAAGTGTGACTGCCATTCCTGGCATAGCCCGCAGTCTGCATACCCCAGCCCCTCCCCAGGCCCTCCCCCCCCCCCCCCCCTTACTCCTCCGGCTCTCTGCTCTCCCCGCCCTTCACCTCTCCTCTCCACCCCCTCTTGCTCTCTCTCTGTGCCTCTTCCAGAGAGCCAGGTCCCGGGATGTTTGTAGGGGAATGTTTGTAGCGGGCTGCTCACAGCATCCCTGGCTGTGTGATTACCTGGGGAAATTGGGTTTGTCTTAACTGTGCTCAGTGAAGAGGGGTGTAGCTCCTCCACTCTGCCCTCCACACACACACACACACACACACACACACACACACACACACTCACTCCATCTTGCCCACCCCTTCTCCCTTCGTCCACTTTCCATGAAGTGTTCTTGTCTCTGTCGCTGTCCATGTTGGTTCTTCTCTACCTGTTCGCTTCCTTCTTGTCCCTGTAGCTCAGTCTGTTTATTTTCTCGCTGATGTAGAAGAAGACAGGAGAGGAAAACAGAAACAAAAACTCATATAATGATATGGGTAAATAGTTTTTGGTATTAGTTTGGGAGGTCTTCCAGACGTTTCTGTTGACACACACAACTAAAACAAACACAGGACAGAAAAGTATTCTTGTTTTTCACAGTTTAAGACTCTTCCTCCAGCTCCCTCCCCTCTCCAGCTCCACTCATTTTCTTCTTTCTCTCTCTGTCTCTGTGTCCTTGTCTTTCTGTCTCTGTCTGGCTGTCTGTCTCCCCCCCCCCCCCCACTCCCCCTCACCCCTCTTTCTTTATTTCATCCCCCTCCCTTCCCAGTCCCCATCCACCTTTCTCGCTTTCCTCTTCACATCTGCTCCTGGTTTCTTCTGGCCACGCTCTGCCCTTTTGTGTCTGTCTTCCTGTGTGTGATGACCTGGCTGCTGTGTCCTTTTGTGTCTATCTTCCTCTGTGTGGTGACCTGGCTGCTGTGTCCTTTTGTGTCTGTCTTCCTATGTGTGATGACCTGGCTGCTGTGTCCTTTTGTGTCTGTCTTCCTATGTGTGATGACCTGGCTGCTGTGTCCTTTTGTGTCTGTCTTCCTATGTGTGATGACCTGGCTGCTGTGTCCTTTCGTGTCTGTCTTCCTATGTGTGATGACCTGGCAGCTGTGTCCTTTTGTGTCTGTCTTCCTATGTGTGATGACCTGGCAGCTGTGTCCTTTCGTGTCTGTCTTCCTATGTGTGATAGCCTGGCTGCTGTGTCCTTTTGTGTCTGTCTTCCTCTGTGTAATGACCTGGCTGCTGTGTCCTTTTGTGTCTGTCTTCCTGTGTGTGATGACCTGGCTGCTGTGTCCTTTTGTGTCTGTCTTCCTGTGTGTGATGACCTGGCTGTTGTGTCTGTCTTCCTATGTGTGATGACCTGGCTGCTGTGTCCTTTTGTGTCTGTCTTCCTCTGTGTGATGACCTGGCTGCTGTGTCCTTTTGTGTCTGTCTTCCAATGTGTGATGACCTGGCTGATGTGTTATGTCTAATCAAGACAACAAAAAAAAGCAAACATACAGATAATAGCAGGACATTGGGGTGGGGGGTGGGGTGGGGGCTTGGGAGGGGGGGGGGGGGGGATGAGAGGGCCTGAGAAAAGTTGGACAGTAAATTCATCTTGTTTGCATGTCTGTGTTCTTGTTGGTTTTAGTTCTTTTTTTTTCTTCTTCTTATTGTTACAACCGTTAATTTCATGTTGGCATTACACGTTTTCCTGGTATAAGCTCTTGTGGTTGTTTTGTGAAAAAAAAGTATATGCTACTTGGATATGGGGGCTTATGCATGGTGACCAACTGCATGGGAATCGGAGGTAAAGGAAAGACCGTGTACCAGTAAAAACCTCCAGTCTTGTAGGGTAGGGAGTCTTCACTGGGAGGTTCACCATGTCTGGGAAAGACATTGGTGTTCCAGGAAATAGGTCTTTGAAGGGAAGGAGGCTTTGGTGGGGATAAATCTGGTGTAGGAAAGACAGCAATGCTCCTGAAAACACGAAGCTTTTAAAGGGAGAGAGACTTTGTGGGGATAAATCTGGTGTAGGAAAGACAATGTTCCTAAAAATAAAAAAAACAAAAAAAAACAACAGTCTTTAAGGGAAGAGAGCCTTTTTTTTTTTTTTTTTTTTTTTTTAGATTAGTATGGTGTAGGAAAGACAGTAATATCCCTGAAAAGCAGTCTTTACTGGGAGTCGGTCTTTGTTGGGGATAAGAAATCTGACATAGAAAAGACAATGATGTTCTTGAAACCAGTCTTTTAAGGTCGGCAGTCTTTCTGTAGACTCTTTGTTGAAAGACTTCACAAGGTTCTCGTCAAACAAAAAGAGCAGAATGAAAGAACGATTGGAGAGGAGATAGGCTGCTACAGCTGCTCTTTTCCTGCTACAGTAAATTTAGATGACACACACACACACACACACACACACACACACACACACACACACACACACACAAGCTGCTAAACACACATTCACACACAAGCTGCTAAACACCACACACACACACACACACACACACACACACACACACACACACACAACAAAGCTGCTACAAACACCACTTCTTTTTTTGTCTGCTTTAAAAGTTAGAAACCAAGTCCCACCAACAGGCAGAAAGACTGGGGTGATGTTTTTGTGCATGTATAACTGGTTACAGCCCAGTGCAGCCCTCTCCCCCCCACAGGTTTTTCCTCCTCTCTTGTGTCTGGTGTATGAGCTGGCACTGCTTTCCATTGGCTTCCTTTTTTGTGCATGTTTGGCCTAGTTTCTTTGTCTCCTGTGCCTCTCTGAAGGGGACAGAGGTCTTGGAAGAACGTTATGTACAGAGAGAGAGAGAGGGTGTATGTGTGTGTGTGTGTGTTGGGTGGGGGGAAGGGATGTTATCAAGTATCTGTGTTTTGTTTTTCCATGCATTTTAATCAGATAATATAAGAGCTTATGTATGCGCAGAAAGAAGCCAGTGTGCAGAGATTTTCACACATATGTAATGAGCATTTCTGTGGATTACATCGTTTGTGTTCTTGGTGAATAGGACTCGGCATATGACACACTGTCATGATTTTGAGCATCTCAGCATTGACAATCAAAATCGTCTCCAGTGTTCCCATCTGGAAATTTTCAGTCAAAATCAGAGGAAACTATGGCGTGATGGGGAAAGCAAAGCAATTCTGTCTTTTAGGTCTGGTCTGAATGTCAGCGGTGTGTGTGTGTGTGTGTGCATGTCTCTTTCTCGCTCTTCGTGTCTCTTCCTTTTTTAAAAACAAGTGTTTGTTTGCTTCATCTTCATTCAGTTCACGTCTTTTTCACCATTATAAAGTAGATGTCCAAGGTCCCAGACTGTCTTGATTAAAATAACATTTAGCTTTTCTTCATGGATATGGAATCGGTTTTTGCAATATCTTAGTTTGCTTTTGTAACTTTTTCAGATTTATGGGCATGGTTAATGAGATTTGTTAACGTTACATAGATATGAATTCTTGTGCCCCCCCCCCCCCCCCCCCCCCCCGCCCCCTTCCCTTTTGTTGTTGTTTTAAGGAGACTGGAGATTTTTCCCTGCTCTGTTTCCCAGTTTAACTATTCACAGAAATGAGTCATGTTCATGCTCACACATGCATTTGTATGCAAACAGATTTGCATGATGTGAATATGCACACTTGCTACTACTGCCCCTTGTCCAACTGCTGCTACACATGTTAGTCATAAGTATGCATACTTACTACTACCACCACCACCACCACCGTGCACATGCACACATACATACATACACGCATCTGCGCACAAGTGAAATACACACACACACACACACACACACACACACACTTAAACACACACACGTACACACACACACACACTTAAACACACACACGTACACACACACACACACACACACACACACACACACACACACAACAGAGTCCCTTACAAGCCTGCAAGCACACATACATACAACTATGCAGGGAATGCCTAACCCATTCAGTACAGACCGGGGGCCTTGAGCCAGTAAGCACCCCATCCAGGCTGCTAAGTGCACCAAACAGGGAAGCAATCACTGTAAGGGTAAGATGGCCTTCTCGATAACTGTGGCTTGCATTTGCTACAGCCTCTCTCTTTCAACATGCCTTCAACTTGGACCGGTCCCGCCCCCCCCACCAAACCGGCTTCTTCACCCCCTTTTCAGCCTTCTACTACACCCACTACCACCATCCCCCCCCCCCCCCCCTTCCACTGTTTCTAGTCTTTGTCTGCTGAGTTCTCTCCCCTCAGCCTGCCCATCAGCTCTATCTTTTCACGCCTTTGCTGAAATGTGTAACCCCAGTCACAGCAGACTATCCCTATCAGCAGCACTGGGGAGAGAGGGGGAGGGGGGGGGGGGGCTTTAGGGAGCTGAAGTCAAAAAATGAAAAAAAAATGAGGATGGGGTGGAGGATGGAGATGGGGAGGGGTGGTGGTGGTGGTGAGGGTCAGGAAAGAAGAGGTAGAGGTAAGGATGGGGAAGATGGTGATGGAGGTAGCCTGAGGGGGAGGGTGGGGGGTAGGGTTTGCACTTGTGCATGTGTACGTTTACAGAACTGGTCAATGTGGGTTCAAACTGAACAGTGGAAAGTGAAAGGCAAAGAGAAATATATATGCGTATAAACATGTGTGTAACAGTTTATATACACATGTGTATGTATGTATGGGCATAAAATTGTATGTATGAGTAGTGTTTGTTCATGTATGTATGTGCATGCATGAGAGGTAGAAATCATTCATGTTAAAGAAGAGAAAATAGGGGTGGAGGGGGTTGGGATGGTGGGGTGGGGGTGGAGGGCACCTTTCATCACTGCGCAGTTGCCTTGCAACAGACTCAACTGCTTGTCTTCCAGTGCGACAAGATTGCCAACAGCATTTTAACACATTGACAAACATTAATTCACCGTAGCAGGCATGTGTCTGGCACTTGAAGCCCTGCCTCCCAACGCAGCAGGCTCCTCCTCCTTTTGAGAAACTGGTTACAATTAGGGTCTGCAGGGGCTGTCTTACTGTTGGAATGAGCTCCGCCTCCTCGGGCTGGGGGTGGAAGAATGGCATCTTCAGGGAGGAGCCAAGTCCAAGAAGTTTCGTGAAAATGAAAACAGTATGTTGACTCTCAAGCACTGCCTGGAAGAGAGGAATAGCCAGTTCCTGAAGAAGATAATCTGTGTTTTCCCAGTCAGGTCAGCCATTCATATCCGCTTGGTTGCCATAGAGGTTTTCATTGCTATTTTCAGTCTGAATCCCAATTACTTGTGTTCTAAGTATTTGAGATTAACTTGATGAAGGCGTTCTTCTCCCAGGTTTTGTGATTTGCTTCCAGTGTGATTGCAGTTTTTACAGAAATCAGGAATTGGAGGAAGGAAAAGAAGGAAAAAAAAAAGAAAAAGAAAGAAAGAAAAAAAAGGAGGTTGATCAAGGTGTATGCAAGATTGACATGTTGTGGGTTCGTGAGAGAGACAGAGATTGTGTCTAATCATTGAGTGTGCTGCTTTGGTGTTGTAGACACACACACCTGTCCTCAGCTGGCTTCATTTGTCCTGGGAGACTTGCATGAGTAACAAACCCTGTGTAGTTCCCTTCTTTCACTGGGTGCTGGATTGATCTGATACTGAGACCAGGTATGTGTTAGCTCCCTTGTTTGTTCATTTTATCTCTCGCTCTCTCTCTTGGTTTTCATTTACGGCATAATGACAGATAACTGCAAATAGGTATGCAAACATCTACCAAGAAGTGGAAAAAGATATGGCAGATTTTGATGGGAACTGAGTCAAAGGAAGTGCTATGTTTCAGTCTATTATTACACTTTGCACACTATACTTGTCAGTTTGCCCCCTACCCACTCCTTGTTATGGTCACTTGAGGGCTACCTCCCTCTCTCTCTCTCATAAAAAAAGAAAGTGAAAGAAGTAGTCGTGCTTATTCCATTACCTTCTGAAAATAAGATTCTTTCGTTTCGTTCTTTCATTCCTTCATTCTCTCTCTCCTCTCTCTCTCTCTCCTCTCTCTCTGTGGTTTTGATTTATGACACAATGACTGATACGATCAAATAGATACATATGCAAACATTTGCCGAGAAATGAAAAACTATATAGCAGATTTTGGTGGGGAATAAAGCGAAGTGCTATCTTTCAGTTTCTTATTACACTATACACGCCATACTGGTCAGTACTGCCCCCTTCCCACTCCTGCATATGGTGACACGAGGGCCCCCTGTACTGTCCACGACTACCGTCAGATTTCCGATTGATAGTGCACAAAGTAGGCCTTGGCTGTTGGGCTGAGAAAAAAAAAATGAATGGTTTTAAGCTCCTGTGGGATGTACACAAGTTTTTCAAAAGATAAAAGGTTAAGAATTTGTTTTCGTATTTATAGTTTAAAAAAAAATCCTGCACGTTCCAGACATTAATTGTGGACAAGTATGTTTGTATCTCAGTGTAAATTCTAAGTAGGGCTGTTACACACTGAAGACATGTTTATGCTCATACATGCACAAAAGATGTAAACACCAGATAAGCATGTCTGTCTGACTCGGTTACATGCGTATACATACTCACAATCAGTCAGGTAATCTGTACACTACACACACGCACACACACACACACACACACACACACACACACACAAAAGCCCGTCCAACCCCAACCCCCCCTCCCCCCCCCAAAGAAAAAAGTTTTCCCAAACAAGTTTTTTTTTTCAACTGACCTCTTTTGTCTCTCTTTCCACCCACCACCCCCTCTGTCCCTTCCTCTCTTCTCATGTTGAATTCCTCCTGTATGTTAACTGTTTTGTGATTAAAGTTAGGATCACAGTGTACTGATAGTTTTTTTCTTCATTTTATTATCTGCAGGTCTTAGTATAAGATGTCTCAATATATTTCAAGCTCTTTTGCTCTTCAGGTGTGTGTATGAATCTTTTAACATACATATAAAACCAGTTTTGTTGTTGTTGTTTTGTTTTGGTTGAACATCTCTGCACAAAGTCAGTGTACCTGTACATATTGTTGCATGATTCTATGAAGAAATCGTACGCCGTATGTTTTCAGTTCAATTAAATGACCATTATAAGCATTTTCAAAGTGAATTGGCAATACACCCCATCTGCAATACATCCCTTGAGCTATATAGCCCATTCCCTGGCTCCAGAAGTTTGACTTCTGAAGGGTGGCTACTGTGACGCCGCTGCTTTTAGGGCAGAACATGCATGGTGGGGTGCCACAGATTTTTTTCTTCTATAATTGCTGATTTGATTAAGACATCACATTCCTGCTGCTGGATAGATCAGTGTATGAAGCATCAGTCATTTGTGGGGCTTCTGTCATCTTCATTGCTTGCTGACAGCCAGTGGGAGCCATTCACTGAGCCTGTGTTTCGGGAAAGTGTAAATGGCATGTCATGTTAACAGGTTTTAGATTGTAATGGAGACTGTCACAATAGAAAGTATGAATGTCATGTTATCAGTTTTTAGATTGTAATGAGACTGTCGTAATAGAAAGTATAAATGGCATGTCATGTTGTCATCTTTAAGATTGTAATGGAGACTGTCGTAATGGAGACTTCCTAGGAGAGAGAAAAAGCGGAAAGAGTTTGGAAGTGTTCTTAAACCAACCTTTTAAAAAAAAAAAGAGAGAGAGAAGCATCTCTTGTCATTACCCACCATGCAGGCATAGCCCCTAGCCCTGTGATCGACGTTTGTTTCTTGTTTCTGCTTTCTCACCTGTAACGTTACTGATGAGTCGCATGACCGTTGACAGCATTCTGCTTTGTGAGGTAAAAAAATGTTTTGGCAGATGAGGCCTGTTTGACAGGTTTGAACAGCTCAGTGTGAAGAGGTGAAGCATGGTTGAGGGATGAGAATAAGAGGAGGGGCTCTTGCTGCCTCGCAGACTCTGACGAGAGTGCTGGCCGTCATGCAAGGCAGGTGGAAGTGGAGGGGAAGGAGTAGTCTTTACAGCTGACTCGGCTGAGATGTGATCCTTGGATATTTTAACTGGACTTGAGTGATGACCACACCACTCTCTCTTCTGATGTGCTGCCCCCCCCCCCCTCTCTATTTCTCTCTCCCTCCTTCCCCCTCCCCCCTCCTTGACCCCCACCCCTAATTCTCACCCCCATGTCTTCTGTTCTTGTATTATCCACTCTTTGAAGTTGAACTTAGACAGTCATAAAAAGTGCTGTATTGGGTACGCTGTTCCTTTTTGCTGAACATTGTGAAAATAGATTTCTACAAGTAATGAACACATCCAAGGTACAAGGCGACGTGCCTTTAGGTTGCAATATCTTTGTCATTTGCATGCAGGTGTAATTTTAGTGTGTGTAAATTTCAGTCCTGAGTTATCCATCCATCGCAGCTGAAGACAGATGTCATTAACTTCATGTTGTGGTATCTGCCCCATTACTGGTGTCAGGGGAATCGGTACCATCAGTGTCACTGTCTCAGCTTTCAAGGATTATTTTTTGTGACTCTCTTTAAACCATTTCTTCCTGTTGTAGGTGAAAGTAATTGTAGGCGACCTTTTTTTTTCCCATCACACTGTTTCATGATCTGTAATGTAAGTGGTTAGGAGCTTTATGGAAAAATGTACAGATTGGAGACTTTACTGATGATGTAACAGTGAAGTGCATTTCAGACATGACGTGCATGCAGTCATAGTCAGCTTGCAGGCATGCCATGGGAAGGGGTTCACTTATCAGACACAGGTGATAGTGTGGAGAATCTGCCTCTCAGAAGAAGACTGGAGTGTCTGGATGGTGTGTAGCTGATGAGGCATTGGTTGGATATGTGGGTGTTTGGCCACTTTCACCAGACGTACTGGCATCAGTAACTTGTACAGTCAGTCGCCTGTCTTCTTCGTCTGTTTCGGATAATCTGTAATGTGATGGAATCTCACAAACCAGTAATGCCGAGGTATACTGAGGAATTGACAGTGAAACCTGGTTATATCTTTGCTTTTGCTGCATGTCGTAGTAGTATAAAGACGATTTTTGTTGCACCAGATCCCAGCTTGTCGTATAATTATTCATTAATGCATCTTTCCTTGTAAGCATAATGCTTCAGACCTGATCATGCGATGTCTGTTCTGCAACAAAAAAAAGTTTTTTTCCTATTCTTGTGACAGATCAGCTCTCTCTCTCTCTCTCCTCTCTCTCTCTCTCTCTCTCTCTCTCTCTCTCTCTCTCTCTGTCCCTTCTGTCTGTCTGTCTGTCTGTCTCTTTCTCTGTCTGTCTGTCTGTCTCTTGTCTCTCTCTCCCTCTCTCTCTCTGTCTGTGTCTGTCTCTCTGTTTCTTTTGGTCTCTCTCTCTTCAGTCTGTCCTCTGTCTCTGTCTGTCGTCTGTCTGTCTCTCTCTCTCTTCCTCCTCTCTTCTCTCTCTCTCTCTCACTCTTCCCTCCACCCCCCACCCCCCCTCTCTCTTTAGTGTTAAGGCTGAACATTTTCACAGGAGGGGAGAGACTTTGGTAGAGGAAAACCCCCACCAGGCTGGAAGCGGAAGTTCCAGCATTGAGTGGAGGAATCGGGCATTGGTGACAGTGATAAGCACTGAGTTGCCAGCTTTAATGAGGCTGTTAATGAGAGGCCGACTGCTGGCAAGGCTCAGCAGCGGCTGTCAGACTGTCAGCCTCCTCTCCTATCTCTCAGAACTCCGCTGCTGTTCAGGTTCATCATCACCGTGGCCTTCACCTCAACCCAGCTTCACTGATTTATGGCCTGGAATTAACCTTTTACCTGGCAAATAAAAAAAAAGGCACAGTGATAAGGGCTTGGGCTTAGGTTTCATGTTGTACCTCAATACATGCTGCTGTGATGGCCGTACTTCTTTATCCTGTTCACAGTGTTCACAGTGCAGCTTCCAGACAGAGGTGGTCTTTTTGATCAGTATGTGATAGCGCACTGACAATGGGACGGGTTGCACAGGGTTTTTTCTTCTTCATCTTCTCTCCTCTGTTAAAGAAATAGCAGAGTCATAATCATTGGGTACTGAACATTCAGAATAATGTTTTTGCATTGGCGTCTTACACACACACCAGTTCAGAACAAGCGAAAGCCTTTCTTTGGACGAAATATTCCTTCTTCATTTTTTTGCGTGCATGTGTTCGCGCATGCACGCGCACACTCACACTTACACGCACACACACACACACACACACACACATGCACACATGCCCACGCTTGCATGCCCATGTGCACACATGTGCACGTGTGTGCGTACACACACACACACACACACACAAATCTTTCTCACCCCGTTCAAAAGGGCTTAATGCCTTTCATTCAGTAAAGCATTTTCATCTTCTCTCTCTCTCTCTCTCTCTCTCTCTCTCTCTCTCTCTCTCTCTCTCTCTCCTCTCCTCTCTCTCTCTCTCTCTCTCTCTCTCTCCTCTCTCTCTCTCTCTCTCTCTCTCTCACACACACAACAAAAAGAACACAGACACACACATCAACCCCAAACATTCAAGCAGAGAAAAGAACAAAAGAGAAAAAACCCTCCATTAGGTCATCACAAATACTACCATATCTGTTTGAAATGTGTATGGATGTATATATGTATTGTATCTACCTATATCAGTCCTAGGGGGTCGGGTTGGAGGGGGGGGGGGATATAAAAATGTTCAAAAGGCAGTTATGATTGCATCAAGCAGTGAGCCCAGGCAGAACAGACCATTCCTTGGACAGTTTGATCAGTTTGGCCCCCAGGAATAACCAAACAAACCTGTGTATAATGTGACAGAGGTAATCAACATAAGCTGATAATGGCAAAATCCCAATGAGTATCAGTTCTGTGTAGAGAGAGAGATAGAGGGGGAGGGGAGAGAGAGAGAGAAGATCTTAAACAAAACCATAAAATGAGAAAAGATGAGATAAAGCAGAAACAATGTGACGGTAGAAAAAAAGAACTGCATCTGCATTGAGTCATGTAGTTCTTCAATCACATGTCTCTTATAGACTGTAAAGCAGCACCACCTACTTTCCCCCCCCCCCCCCTCCTCTCTTTAATCCTTCATGTCCTTTCCCTCTCTCCCTCCCCCCCCCTCTCTCTCTCTCTCTCTGTAATCCTTCATGCCTTTCCTCCATTTCCCTCTCTCCTCCCCCCCCCTCTCTCTCATCTCCTCTCTTCATGTAATCCTTCATTCCCAATCCATGTCCCATTTTCTCTACCATCCCACCTCTCCCCCCCCCCCTCTCTCTCTCTTGTAATCCTTCATGTCCCTTTCCCTCCCATTTCCCCTCCCTCCCCCCCCCCCCTCCTCTCTCTCTCTGTAATCCTTCATGTCCTTCCTCCATTTCCCTCTCTCCCTCCCCCCCCCCCTCTCTCTCTCTCTCTCTGTAATCCTTCATGTCCCTTTCCCTCCCATTTCCCTCTCCTTCCCCCCCCCCCCCCTCTCTCTCTCTCTCTCCTGTAATCCTTCATCCCTTCCCTTCCCATTCCCCTCTCCCTCCCCCCCCCCTCTCTCTCTCTCGTAATCCTTCATGTCCCTTTCCCTCCCATTTCCCTCTCCTTCCCCCCTCCTCTTTCTCTCTCCTCTCTCTCCTCTCTCTCCTCTCTCTCTCTCTCTCTTCCTCTCCTGTAATCCTTCAATCCTTCATGTCCCTTTCCCTCCCATTCCCCTCCTCCCTCCCCCCCCTCTCTCTCTGTAATCCTTCATGTCCCTTTCCCTCCATTTCCCTCTCTCCTTCCCCCCATCTCTTCTCCTTCTCTCTCTCTCTCTCTCTCTCTGTAATCCTTCAATCCTTCATGCCCTTTCCCTCCCATTCCCCTCTCTCCCCCCCTCTCCCTCTCTCTCTTGTAATCCTTCATGTCCCTTTCCCTCCCATTTCCCTCTCTCCTTCCCCCCATCTCTTTCTCTCTCTCTCTCTCTCTCTCCTCTCTCTCTCTCTGTAATCCTTCAATCCTTCATGCCCCTTTCCCTCCCATTCCCCCCCCCCCCTCTCTCTCTCTCTCTCTCTGTAATCCTTCAATCCTTCATGTCCCTTTCCCATTTCCCTCTCTCCTTCCCCTCCCCATCTCTTCTCTCTCTCTCTCTCTCTCTCTCTCTCTCTCTCTCTCTCTCTCTCTCTGTAATCCTTCAATCCTTCATGCCCCTTTCCCTCCCATTCCCCCCCCCCTCTCTCTCTCTCTCTCTCTGTAATCCTTCAATCCTTCATGTCCCTTTCCCATTTCCCTCTCTCCTTCCCCCCACTCTCTCTCTCTCTCTCTCTCTCTCTCTCTCTGTAATCCTTCAATCCTTCATGCCTCCTTTCCCTCCCATCCCCCCACTTCTCTTCTCTCTCTCTCTCTCTCTCTCTCTTCTTAATCCTTCATGTCCCTTTCCCTCCCATTTCCCTCTCTCCTCCTCCCATTTCCCTCTCTCCTTCCCCCATCTCTCTCTCTCTCTCTCTCTCTCTAATCCTTCAATCCTTTATGCCCCTTTCCCTCCCATTCCCCCCCCCCTCTCTCTCTCTCTCTCTGTAATCCTTCAATCCTTCATGTCCCATCCCCCCCCCCCCCCCCCCCTTCTTTCCCCTCACAGGTAAGAATCATCACTGGTCAGGCAGGCCAACAATCAAATCTTTTAAACCAGAGCTTGGAAGAACAAAAAAACAACCAACCAACCAACCCAGAAATGGCTCACAGCTTAGGGAACCTACAACATCCTCAGTCTCACCAGCACTACCTAAAGCGGTTCACCTCCAAGTGACTGAACATTTGGAGTGGATGGGAGGGTGTGTGGAGGGTGTAGGTGGAAGTGAACAGGTAAGTTCTTGAAGAATTGGTTTGGAATGCAGACGATGATTGATGGGAGGCACAGGGGGAGAGGCTGGAGTGGGGTAGAGGGAGGCAGATTGGGGTCAGCTTGAAGCTGAAGGCTTTGCTCTCACACCCTGACCTGTTCCACTGCCTGCCTCCCTCCCTCTCTCTCTCTCTCTCTCTCTCTCTCTCTCTGTCTCAATCTCTCTCTCTCTCTCTTATCTTTCTCTGTGTCCTCAATCTGTCTGTCTGTCTCTCTCTCTCTCTCTCTCTCTCTCTCTCTCTCTCTGTCTGTCTGTATATGTGGATCTTTCTTACTCTGTCTCTTTTGTGTCTGTCTCTGTCTCCCTTCCCCCCTCCCCCATCTCCTCTCCCTGCCTCTCTCTTTTTCTCTTGTCTTCCTCTCTATCCCTCCCTCTCTCCCCCCCTCCCCCCCACACACCCCTTTTGTCTGTGTGTGTGTGCCTGTCTGTGTGTGTCACCTGTCCCCCCCCCCCCCTCCTCTCTCTCTCTCTGTTTCCCCTCTTCCCCTTTCTACCCTCCCAAAGTACCTCTCTGTATGTTTTCACTGCCCTGATGTAAAAGACCTGAGGTGTCTGACACACACACACTTAACACACACACACACACATACACATATACACACACATATACACGCACACACACACACACACTCACACACATGCACACGTGCACACACACACACACACACACACACACACACACAATGCACATGCACATGCATATACACACACACACACGCACACGCACGCATACACACACACGCATACACACCCACACACACACACACACTTACACTTACACACACACACACACACACACACAATACACCCCCCCCCCCCCCCCCCCCCCCCCCAGTCTACCTTAATGTACTTCATGACCTACTTGTTGGGATATGAAGTGGGACTGGTAAGAGGAGGAGGGGCTGCCTGTAGCAGATGGGCTCTGTAGATCTGGAGTGGAAATGACCTTGGTGATGAATGCTTGTCCATGGCTAGCTAATGCTGCCTTCTTCACCCCTCCCCTCCCCCCCCCCCCCCTCCTCCCCCCTTCCCCCAGCTGGTCTGTTTCAGACAGGGGCCAGTTGGTCTGAGTGGCAGGTTGTTTCCTCATTCTGCCTGGTATCTTGGTCTCTTCATCTGCATACCCGTCAGCTGACCCATGTTATGAATATTTCGTGTGGGCACATGTTTCTGGGGATCAGGTTAATTTAGTTGATTTGGGGATTTGTCATCTAGGGTTGAAATGGGTGGGGTTTTTTTTTTTCCATTTTCAGCCCCCTAGGGTGATCAAAAAAGCCTGAAAGGGACGCTATTGAAATGGACAGATAAATAGACCCGATACTAGCGGTTTGATATGAATTGAAATAATGCAGGGTAGAAATCATTACAGGTTAAAAACAACAATTAGAATAATAAGGCAGCCAAATAATTTAGCAAAGCAAAGAATTGTAAATAAGACCTCAGTTGAATAAACAAAACAATTGATCTTGATTGTCAAGGTGATTCAAACATGTGCCAGGTTATTGTTTCAGTGAACTCTGAGACTTGTATAGCAATTTTTTAACAGTTTTGAACAGTCAGATAGGCAGATGTGGCCTACACCATTCGGGATAGCTTTTCATCAGCATCAAATCTGAACAGATAGCATGGGCAGAGTCCAAGCGAATTGCTCAAATGTTCTTTAGGAAAGTCTGGTGTCTGTTCAATGGTCTTTGATAGATTTGACTACTGTAGCAGACTTTTGCCTGGGTCACCAAAATACCTTCTGGAAAAACTGCAGAAAATGTAGAACTGTGCTGCCAGTTTAGCCTGCAAGTCATTCAGATGAGAACATCTTACCTCACCTTCACTCTGTCTATCAGCTTCCTGGTCACTGCAGAATCAGCTATACGCTGGCATCTGTCTGTTTCTCCTTACTGGTGGTGCTGGTTCACAACGTCTTTTCAGACCCTCAGTCTACACCCCATCCTGTGGGCTCCCTTCTCCTTCTGATACTTGTCTCTTTTGTCTCCATACCCACAGAGCCAAGGGCATTGGTCGATGCATTGCCGTGTGTCTGGGACCTGTGTGCCTGGAACAGACTCTTTATGAATCATGGGCATTCTTCTCTCTTTACTTTGTTTCAATAATCTATGTAACCTGACCTGCTTTAAACTTATGTCATACATCATATCATTGTCCGGAAATACAACTGTCATACTCAGATTTTTTTGCATTTTTGATATTTTTTTGTATACTGTAAGAGCGGGCCAAGGGGCATGACATAGCCAAGTCCCAATCACATAATCCTAAAAATAAACATGCTGTAATCATCAAAATACTTATGCCATAACTCCGCTCACAGTATATCTTCTGGGGATAAATAATCAGTTTTTGTGTCTCCTGTAAACTTTGATGTTCACACTTGCAGCAGTTGTATTTCCGGGCAGCGATAGTCTTTTCCTTTATGTAACGTCTGTGTGTGTGTGTATGAACGTGTGTGCATTGGTGTCTGATGGTCTGATAGAAGGATGGTTGCTTCAGTAGGATGTATGGTAGGGGTGGGGGAATAGGAAGTGGGGATGATATGCCAGAGTGTGTTTGAAGGTATGCATATTTACAGTGATGTTCTGTAGAGCTTTTAGAGCCCTTTACTAGTGATTAGGTGCTGTGTCCGGGTTTGTTATTATCATCCAAAGCACGTGTGCATAACTTGTTCTCCAGTAATCGCTTAAACTTCATTCCATGATGTGCCTTCTGTCTCGCATTTGGCTGTGTTGTCTACTCAATTAACTTGCCCTACTCCTAAACATTCTTTTTTTTTCCCCATTTTATTCATACATCCTCTTGAATCTTTTCCTTTCTGCCCACCCCCATTTCATCGCCCACCCCACTTGCATCCCCATCCTGACCCCCCCCTTCCCCCTTTCTTAATCCTTCTCCTTTCTAATCTTCCTCTCTCTCTTTCGCTCTCTCTCTCTCACTCTCTCTCTCTCTCTTTCGCTCTCTCTCTTTCTCTCACACATGCACGCACACACAAGCACACACCACACTCACACATATGCCCCCGCGCGCGCGCACACACACACACACACACACACACACACACGCACACACACCACATGCATACTGTCATTTTAACTGAGAGGAGCAGAGGTTGTAATGAAAACAAATGGGCAAATGGCAGGAGTCTGATTTTTTTTTAATGTAGGAAGAACACTTTTCACTCTTTATGTACTTGTTTTTTTTTAGTTCAGAAAATGTATGACCATAATTCTAAAAAGAAAATTGTGTCAGTTTCGCATCATGTAACCAAAAGTGGAAATATTGATACAGACAGTAAAGGATGAATGATAATGTTCTTTTGTAGATTTTATGAAGCTGTAATATTTAAGGGATTTGGGGGGGGGGGGGGGGGGGAGAGAAAGGGAGAGGACAAACCACAAAGAATAGTAATGGAAAACAAGTAAGGGGACACAATCCCTTTGTTGCTCAGCGCAAAAAAAAAAAAAAGAAAAAATGGTCATGGGTGGTGTGTGTATTTGTCTGTCTCCCCCCCCCCCCCCCCTCTCTTTCTGTCTCACTCCCCCCTCTCTCTCTCTCTCGCTCGCTTTCTCTCCCTCCCACCCTCCCCTTACTGGTATATCCTGTCATATCCACAGGTGTCATATCCTGACACATAAAAGCAATGTAAAAATTGCAGCACACTTGTGCATGGAATGGATCAACATGTTTAGGAACGAACACAATGGGGAGGTTGTCCCTTTCCTCCTGGATCATGTGGCAAGTGTTGTGGCTGTGCCTTGAAGGAGGTGGCGTCGTTGAATCTCCTCTGGATTGAATCCTCCATGCGCTCAACAGGGTTCAGATGGGGACTGTAGGTTGGCCTGGCACAGTGAGGATGCTGTTCTGCTGCAGGAAATCCCCAGTGGTGGGTCATTGTGGGGTCTGGAGCTGTTCTGCTGCAGGAAGTCCCCAGTGGTGGGGTCTGGAGCTATTCTGCTGCAGGAAGTCCCCAGTGGTGGGTCATTGTGGGGTCTGGAGCTGTTCTGCTGCAGGAAGTCCCCAGTGGTGGGTCATTGTGGGGTCTGGAGCTGTTCTGCTGCAGGAAGTCCCCAGTGGTGGGTCATTGTGGGGTCTGGAGCTGTTCTGCTGCAGGAAGTCCCCAGTGGTGGGGTCGGGAGCTGTTCTGCTGCAGGAAGTCTCCAGTGGTGGAGTCTGGAGCTGTTCTGCTGCAGGAAGTTCCCAGTGGTGGGGTCTGGAGCTGTTCTGCTGCAGGAAGTCTCCAGTGGTGGAGTCTGGAGCTGTTCTGCTGCAGGAAGTCTCCAGTGGTGGAGTCTGGAGCTTTTCTGCTGCAGGAAGTCCCCAGTGGTGGGGTCTGGAGCTGTTCTGCTGCAGGAAGTCCCCAGTGGTGGGGTCTGGCGCTGTTCTGCTGCAGGAAGTCTCCAGTGGTGGAGTCTGGAGCTGTTCTGCTGCAGGAAGTCCCAGTGGTGGGGTCTGGAGCTGTTCTGCTGCAGGAAGTCCCCAGTGGTGGGGTGAGTGTGGGGTCTGGTGCTGTCATACTGCAGAACCTGGGGAGGATCGTTGACTAAAAAGGTCAGAATTTGGGAATGTAGACCCTGATGAAGGTGGACGTGAGCTGATGTCTCATTCTTGACATGCATTGTGATTCTGAAAGACTGTAAGGTCAGGCTTCTGCTGGAGACAGATGGTGCCCCACACCATGTTTGGTCCTCTCCGGGAGTCTGTTTCCAGCACGTCGCCATCAACAGATAATGGAGGCCGCTGTGTTACCACAGATGTTGTCTGTCAACTGCAGCACTGATGCAGAGCCTGTATTAATCAGTGAAGAGAAGTGCCATCCACTGCTTATGATGCCTTCTCTGTTTGTGCCGGGCCCACTGCAGACTGTTGTGGAGGTAGAGTAAAGACAGTCTGACACCTCTGTCATGCCTCATGTGTACCAGGTCTCTGGTCGTCAGCTGGAGTGGCAGAGTCCACGCTGGTTGGTCTGTGATGAGTCCCAAGTGTCTTTTTAGCTGTTTCTGAGGCAGAATGGAAGGGTTCCTATAAGTTGTTTTATGATATGCCTGTGTTGGCATTCAGTTACACCCATACAGCCCCCAGGCTTTGAACGTTCTGTGAGGCTTTCTGTTGGCTTTAAACAGTCTTTCAAAGGGTAGATGATCACCATGTAACAGCTGAAGAGATTTGTCATCGTCCTTGTTGACAGATTTTGATAATAAACATCTGGCCTCAGGAGAGATCAGAAGGACGATAAAATTGCGCATCTTCAACTCAAACGTGAAGTCAGTTCTGCTCTATGGCTGCGAGACTTGGAGAATGACCAAGGCAATACAGCAAAAAATTCAGACCTTCATCAACAGCTGTCTGAGGTAATTCAAAATCAGATGGCCAGAGAAGATCAACAATGAAGATCTATGGAAGCAAGCAGGACAGGAACCAGTGGCCAAGCAGATTCTGCGGAGGAAGTGGGGCTGGATTGGACACACTCTCATGAAGCCAGCTTCCAGCACCACATGCCAAGCCCTGAATTGAACCTGCAGGGGAAAAGGAAGAGAGGCTGACCTGGCAGCAGCTGGAGGTGAGACACTGAGGCAGAGATGAAGAGGCAGGGGACCAACTGGACAGGCATTCAGCGAGCAGTCCAGAACCGAGTGCGATGGCGGAGTGTTGTTGATGGCCTATGCTCACCCTCGAGCTATGGGCCTTAGTAAGTAAGTTGTTGACAGATCAGCTTTGAATCCTCCAGATGCGTTTTCAGTCTCTTGGGCTGTCAGAGGTGGAGTGGCTGTGGAACAACAAGAGAAGGGTGTGCAGATGTCTCCATGGGGCACTTTAGAGGGCTGGACCCTTCAGTGCAACGTGTCAGCACAAAAGATTTGTGTGTCGTGTGCAAGTTGGTCCCATTTGAAGATGGGTGTTCATTACATCCATGCCATGTGCTTCTCTCATAAATTAACTATGTAGAATTAGAGAACAGTCTTTTATATGACCACTCCAAACTGGGTTTTAAAGTTCATCTCTTTGTCAGGGTGGTCACTTGAACAGTTTTTACTTTTCTCTTTCTCTTATAAATCTTTGCTAAGTCATTGTCAGAATGATGGAGGAAATTTTTGCCTGCATTTGTGAACCATGTTGTTTGGTCTCTTTGGGGGATGGCATTTCCTGGGGGATGGAGTGCAGGCTATTTTACACAAGTCTTAGCTGTTGTGATTGCTGATGTGACTTGCAGTGCTTGGGTTGTTAAAAAGGGAAGCTAACCTTTCAGATTGTTGACATACGCTGGCCTCACTTGCATCCTTTTTGGATCCTCAGGCATAGGATCACATATTTCGTTTATAAAGATAACCTGCCTTTTTTACAATTTTAATTTTCAGATTCTATCATTATCGTACATTCTTCCTGTTTTTCTATTCAGTCCTGTGTGCTAGTTGCCATGGGAAGCTTTTTGGATTTCATTTTCCCCCCAGGGTGGTGAGAATACCTCAGTGTTAGAGATGGTGTGTCTGTGCTAGCTATGATGGAGGAACCAACATACCCAGTTTAGTTCTGCTAACGAGTCTTCCCCAAGAGGCAAAAGAAACAACGCTGTTCATAAGACAGATTTATGGATCCCATCTGCTGCCAGCAAAGGGTTTGATATTGACACTATAATGCCCTCATCATCATCCCCACCCCACACTACTTTCAGTTCCCTCTCTCCTCCCTTCTGTGAACCCCCTTTTCCTGTCTCCCATTTATTTTCTGTATAAATCTTTGCTAAGTCAGTGTCATAACGATGGTGGTTTGTCTGTACTTTTTTACCCCGATGACCGACTTGTTTAGCATTTATTCCTGCACTTGTTTTCCTCTAGTGCCTATTTTTCAGCACACACACACACACACCACACATACACCACACACACATACGCTTGGAAGTACATGTGTGCATGCACACACTCGCACACAGACGCGCGCGCTTGTGTGTGGGTGTGGGTGTGTGTGTGAACAAA
>CM065721.1:49989692-50027192 GCA_033310375.1 Conus canariensis
CTTGTCAAAATACATGAACATAAACGATGTTTGTGGTCAGCTGTCGGAGCAAACTTTTTTTTTTTTTGCATGGAAAAACAGGTACTTGCAGCAGAAGTATATGTCTAAACTAAAATATTTGCTTATACTTTTTTTTCAATTTTAAGGGTACTACCTGCTATTGAAGCAGTGTAACATACATTCATTTATTACATTTATCATTTGTCTTTTTTTTGTTGTAATAAAAATGGAATGAAGTTGTAGGCATGTGTTTACAATGGCAGGTGGGGAATATATCTTTACGTACAAAACCCGCACCCCACCCCATCCTGCCAAGAGTGAAATGTTGTTCCCTCAAATGTCCAGGAGGGGCCATGTCGTCATATGCCTAAAACTGATCAGTGGATGCTCAAAAAATGACAACAGTAACTGAGCTACCACTGCTGGATTGCCAACTTCTTTTCTTTTTTGATATGGAGAAGAAACAAAACAAAGCAAAACCTCATGTGGGGTATTCAGTCTTGTTTGTGCATTTGTGTTTCCGTTTTACCTTTGTCGATGTGCAGTATTTGACTTGTTTAAGGTTATTTTTGGCCAGGTGCCACAGTCACATATCTTTGACATCATGTGATATATGGTTACATGAAAACAAAGAGTAGCCGCTGAGGGACGTACAGGAGGGAATGGGCCCAATGAAGAGAGACTCTAGCACACAGTATTTCTATCATAACTTGTTTGTTTTCCCATACTGAATAGCATATTTTTGTCAGCATCTAATCTTCTGTGAAGGGCTGTACTTCCATTTCCAGCAAAATGCCATGTTTTGCCTCAGCAGCAGTAAGGGATGTACAAGTTAACAGAGAAGATGGGCAGGGTGAGCAGTCTGTGAACATTCTCACTTTTTCATCACCGGTGACTGCCGGAAGAGCTTTCTTGCGCTGTACAAATCCCCACGGTGGCTTTATTTGTTTTTCAAATGAAAGGAAAATCCATCAGAGCAGCTGTGTTTTTTTAAGTGCTTAACTTGTGCCTTGATGAGAAAAAAATTCGGTGGCGGAGGGGTGGGGTGTGAGCAGGGGGGGTGCTATGCATGGGGAGATGGTGAAGTGTGGAGCCAGGGCGATGTTGCTGTGGTGGCTGAGGTGTGGGATGGGGGCAAACTTTTAAACTTAATTATACAAATTGAAGACATGTGTGCTCAATCATTAATATCATCATCATTGATGTGTGGGTGTGGATGCGTTAGAAAATTGAAGACTACGTTTGTTTTATCATTTAATGATATTGTCATGATCACCTTTAGTTTGTGGGTGGTTGTTGTGTGACTGAATTTGAGTGTGTAAAAACGCATACAACTACAAGATGTGTGTGAGAATGCATGCATGCGTGTGTATGTGCTTTTGCACACACATGCCGGCATGTGTGCATCTTTTAAGTAACTACTAATGAAATAGGAATGTCGCTGGTTGCAAAGATTTTGTATTTAGGAGAGATTTTTTTTTTATTGTTAACCCTGACAGGCTTCGCTGTAGCCTAGGCTAGAAAATAGGTGAAGTACATGAATTCAGGACATTTCCCTAGCTGGGACATTTAGATGCCTCGAGAAATGGTTTTGATGTTCAAGATAGCTTCTGTGAAAATCACAAGCAGCTACTTTTCCCATTCTAATGCACTAGACTTTGGAGATGGAAACATTTTGCAGTTAAAATTGTGGAGAATAAAAAACACACATGGGCTACAATGGGTCTTCTTGTCCTGTCCTCTGTCTTGTACCTCCTGCCTGGAAGCTGCAAAATCCCCTCAGAAATATTGTGTGTGTGTGTGTGTGTGTGTGTGTGTGTGTGTGTGTGTGTGTGTGTGTGGCATATGGTTTTGTTTGAAAGTGACTGTGACAAGTGTACCTGGTTGTTATTGGAAATGTTATTTTAAGTGATCTTGAATGAGTTTTATTTGAGCCTCAGGATTGATCAAAGTTGGTGTATGTTGTGAATGAGCTTATTCATGTTCATATATGTATTAAGAATGAACCCTGAAATTTGTATCTGACTGGTTGGTAGCAAGTGTGCTTTAGAATTCTTTTTGTTTAACAAAGAATAGTCTTTGAATTGTTGTCCCAGCTTAAAGGATAATATGGGAAGAGAAATCACTGATTGAGTGTGATCCCAGTTTTATTTTGACCTGGCGTGAACCTGGACTTGTGGCCCCAATGAGAAGAATAATCCAGTTGTGCCCTTTTGGAGTGTGAGTCTTTGGTTTGTCTCCTGTGATGAGTGAATAGTTTCCTCCTTTTGGTGTGCCCTCTCCCGTTCAGTAGTACAATTTGACTTCCCTTTTTACTGTGTAAGTGCCCATTGTCCATTTGACCTGTGTGACGCATGTGCATGCTGATGGTGTTGTCTCCCTTTCCCTGTTGTTGTAGGCGGTGCCAGAGGATCAGTATGAGCAGTACCTGCTGCAGAGACCGGTAAGTCCTTTTTCACCTTTGGCAAGTGGGAATCAGTTCAGATAAGTTGGAGAAATAACTGTTATTGAGACCTTTCCTTACCTAGCTTGATAGCTGCATCTGCAGTAGGCAAGTCAAATAAAAGCAAATGGGTGGTACCAAATACAGACTTCAGTACATTCAACCAGCTACTGCTAGGTGGGGCAAATAGGTGAGCAAGTAGCAAGAAAGGGGTGGGGATGCTTTGGTGTCAAAGATGACAGTACAGTTATATCGCATAATGTACCAAGATTATTCATGCAGAGATGCGAACTGTTCAGATTTTGTGGTATTTTGTCACAACTGGCCGCCATTTGTTAGATGTTATGCCAACATCAACACTGTTCTGACAAGTTAATTTTAGTTTGTTAAAATCATTGACTTCTGTTCTTCGTCTTAGCTGCTTCTAGTTTGGCAATATGCAAGGTGTGGTGAACGCAGGGTGGGATAGTGGGTCAAGCTACTTGTCTCCAGTGAGTAAGCTGAGCTACTGCCAGTTTTCTGTGTATTGATTCTGAACCCATGTTTAGTGGACCAGTCATGTGATTTGCTTATTTCAGACAAAGTAAAGACTGTTAATTGATTCATAGTCAAATTATCTCTGGCGTCTGCTTTTACTGATTCTTAGATTGTGACTCGGTGAAGAGACCTAGTGCGGTGGATTGTACTGCCATTGTTAGGAAAACAGTGGGAGCAGATGTTTTGGCCAAGTCATGCCAGGAAGTACCAACGCGTGGTATCGTTCATCCTGGTGGACTTGTCCACAGAATTTGACAGTGCTGCAGATAAGAGAAACATTGTGTATATGCCATGTTGATAAATGTATGCATGCTGATTCCACTGAGGGTCGGAGTGTTCTTTAGAAAAGATTCAGAACATTTCTGAAAAATGTCCAAATTGTTCCTAGGACTGGTTCACAGAGGCTGGCATCTCTGTTGATGTGTTATGATAAATGAGGCAATACAAAACTACGCAATCTCGGCTTTTGTGTTCAGTTGACTTTTATGTGATGTTAATTACATGATGAATGTTATTATTGAATAACTGTTGAATCAGCATCTTCAGATTTCACAGGTTATAGATATGACATTTAAAGGAAGAGTATGGAGGGAGGAAAGGGGGTGTATAGAACTTGATATGGTTGTTGTGGTGTAAGTAGTGACTCAAGCTGTCTTTCACTTTCATTGATTGATTAGAGCTTCTGTACATTGGACACTTCTGACACCAGCCTGTGCTGCAAGATCTATTCTGCCTTTGATTGGCGGAATAGAGAAACATCCACATCTTTTATAGACTGTTAGGCTCATTTTTATCCTTTACTCTGCTTTTCATGAAGCTGAATTGCAAAAAGTTGAGGGGAAAAGATTGATTTGGCTTGATTGTGATGGCTGTAAAAAAAAAAAATCTAAAACAAAAGTAAGAAGAGGCAAACAATTTTGATTTATCATGAACTTGTATTACCAAGTCAGATACTGAAACGGACACAGTTGAAAAGAGAAATGGTTGCTCAAGTATGCATATATATATTGAAATCTGACAAACAGATGCATCTCTCCATAGAAGGGTAGGCATGCACACTCATGTTCATCCACCAACACTCGCAGCCACGTCTGTGCGTGCGCATGCACACACACACACACACACACACACACACACACACACACACACACACACACACACACACACACCACAAGCACACACACACACACCCACACCCACACACACACACACACACACACACACACACACACACACACACACCACACACCACAAGCACACACACACACACACACACACACACACACACACACACACACACACACACAGAGGCGGGGGGGGGGGGGGGGGGATTATTTTTGAGGATTGAAAAAAAAACAACACTTTTTAAAAGCCTTGGGAAGGAAAAAAAAGTATAGATTTGTGCAGCAGCCTCCTCCTACTCGTGCAGCACCAGATTGAAATGGAAAGCACCTAGTGACTGTGAAACAAGGCCCTCCCAAGCAAAACAGCACAAGCTGCTGAGCTTTGGATGGTTGTGTCAGAGTATCAAAAAGAGGAAAACAAAAGGAAACAAAAAACAACACCACACACTCACAGAAAGGATGATGTGTGAAGACAGACAGCTGCTGACAGTCTGAGCCAATATCAGTCAGATCCTGTTGGCATCAGACCTTTTATCACTGTTTGAAAATGGCCCAGCTGTACACATGGCAGCATTTTTAGTCTCTGTGTGTGTGTGTGTGTGTGTGTGTGTGTGTGTGTGTTCACAGTAGGCATGAGAGATGGGACCTGATGCTAATTATCAAGGAAAAGGTGCTTTTACTGTCATTAAAAAGGTTGGGTGTGTGTGTGTGTGTGTGTGTGTGCGCGTGCATGTGTAGGTGTGCACACACCCATCCTTAGTGATGAGATTGGGAGAAGTTTAATGCTTGGTCTGGTGGAGTAGAGAGAGGAGAGGATGTAGGGAAAGGGGCTGGGGGGGGGGGGGGGGCATGAGGCAAAGATAGAAACAGAGCAGAGATAGGAAATTAAACAGTCTTAAATCTCTCTTCACCTTTTGTGTCACAGATGCCAGTGTGCGTTTTTGCAGAGATTCCAAAGATGTGGGTATTTGGGTTAGGTTGAGTAATCGCATTCTTGTGCAACTGAGGGAAAGTTGGAGAAGGAATCAAACAAACCTTTAAGGATTTGTTCTGTTCTGCACATGACAGAAAGGAATCCTGTTTCCTTAGCTGCTTCCATGCCCATGAAGCTCTCCGAATGAAGGGATGTGGAGGAATCCAAAGAATTTAAAGTTGTTTTTTTTTAATCTGCTTTAAAGTAGGATTGGGGAAGTATTTTTTTTCATCCAGCAGAATTTTGTTCTTTGTTACTGCCCTGTGAATGAAAAATTTATTGAGAGATGAAGGGTGTGTGAAGAATTCAGGATTGTGTGGAGAAGGGGGGGGGGGGGGGGGGGGTATTATCATTCCTGTGAAACAATATTTCACCAGTTCTCTTCTGTCCCCCCTGTACCCTTCCCCCTCCCCCTTTTCTCCCCCCATGCTGTCTACCCCGTTATGTAGAGACATTGTTGTGCATGGTGTGATGATTTCACCCTTTCCACTGATGCCCTGCATGAAATTGTAATCGTAAAAAATGTAGCAAAATTCTCTCAGACACTCTCTCTCTCTCTCTCTCTCTCTCTCTCTCTCTCCTCTCTCTCTCTCTTCTCTTTTCTCTCTGTGTGTGCAATTCTCTCAGTATTGTTTGTGGCGTGTGTGGTCAGTGTTACTGGCGTATAAAGCAGTTGATCCTCTTAGGTGTTACATTTTCACATCGAACAAAGGAAGAAAGGATTGTCAGATTTAAGACGCTATTTGAACTCTCTTTTACAAAACGACTTCAGAACACATTTCGCACAGACAAGTTGTAAAGAAGGGAGACAGAAGGAGGAATGCTTGACTTTCGCATCTGGGCAAAATGTTCATGACTTGAATCCAACAGAACTTAATTGCCACCACCCAGAGTAAGTAAACTAAGTACATTAGATTATGATTTATGTGGTAGGAAAGGATAAGGTTATAATGGGATAAACAGACAGACGAACAACATTACAATAAGTAAATGAAGCACAGGCAAATGGGAAGTGAAACACGGGTCAGGTAAAGGTATGGAGGGACTGTGGATAACTCACAAGGTTTGGAAGCATCACACCTGTCTTGAGAACAGGCTTCACATCTGGTTAGGATTTTTTTGTTTTCAAATGATTTGGAACAGATTACAGAGATCGGCTTCAAACTGTATAGAATAGTACATCTGTTTTTATTTCATATATGCTTTCAGTAAGTTGCTTGGTTAGGGAGGAGAAGAATAAATGGGTTCAAACGTTTTGAATTGGGATGTATGTGAATAGCAATCGATGAAGCTCATGTGTATGTCAGTGTTCTGCTGTGGATATGAGGACGAAAATAGCAAACCACATGGCAAGCCTTTCGATGCCAAACAATAGTTCAGTTTACAAACTGTGTGAATGTACCATGAACCACCATTCACTACTTTGTGTCTGTCAGCTAGTTAAACTGCTTGTTGCTGTTTTGTTTGTACATGAACTCCGTGTGTTGTTTTTGACTGATGGATCCTGCCACCACCTGGTCTAAGGCTGATGAGCTGGGAGGCCTTTTCAGATCTTGGGGATGTGGGAATTTGTCAGGAGCCTCTTTCAGGCTGCTGCGGGTCCATTCATGGCACCCAGAAACTTGGTACTCTCAACCTCCTGGATTAATGATATATTAATCAGTCTGATCTGTCAGAATCAGTTGCATAGGGCAGATAGGAATATAATGCTTATGCATCAATCTGTCGTTCTCTTTGGCTAAGAATCATGAATGTACAGGTTGATGTATTCATCAGTTGTTCATAATGTTAAAGATGGTATATTTCCATACCAGTTCATTTTATGCGGGTATGAAATAATGAACATACCGGCTTGCTCATTGTTCAGCTGTTGATTATATTTTGGACATGGTGAAAACAGGTTTATACATCCATCAGTTATTAAATTATGGATATAGTGACAATATGGATCAGTTATTCATTGTCAGGGTGTATCTTTCCATTATCAGTTCATTCTGGCTAGAAGGTAATGATTGTAGAATTTGTCCATCCATAAATTGTTTTTAATGTCTGAAGAAAAAAAAAACGCACTTGATCTAAAAAAAAAAAAATTAATGCACTTGATCTCATTCTTGCTGATTAAACAGCATATTTGAAAAAAAAACTTAAGATAAAGTGCTTTGCGGGAGGATGTGTACTTATAAAAAGTATAGAAAGTTCATCACCTTGCAGGAGTAGCATCAAAGATGGTGGAGGTAATCTGCCTCTTACAGGTTAATGCCTGGTGGATCCATGAATTTTGCTCTTTCAAAGAGTTTGGGGCTACCTAGAGTGGTTGACTTAGCCACTGGACCCAGAAAGTGATTGGGATGGTGGGAGCCCTTCACAGTGTGGTGCCTCCATTAGGGGAGCCGTCAAGGGTGGCTGGTGGACATACTTGAAGCTCCTTCACTCCCAGATACTTTCATCCGATATGTAATGCATGTCCAGACTGGATCCTGTCCTCCACCTGGCAACCCCTGAAGGGGGTCTGTCTACCTGTAACTTAGTGTTGCCATTATCAGCAGAGACATCAGACTGTCTGGTGCACCCCAATTACCAGGCCCTAGTCTGCTGACTGCATTCCTTATCTTGCCTTCATGGCTCTGTCTTGACTGCCGGTGCTTGTCTCCATTCCTGACTGGTTGCTGTGGGCTTCTTTCAGGCATGGAGAGTTAGGGGTGAGGTGGGGGAAACGGAGAGACAGTGTGGGGGTGGGGGGTTGGCTGCAGTTTTAGTTTGAAACCTTGCAGAGGGATGTGGGATGGAGTTGAGGGCTGGAGATGAGGATGGTGGTGACCACTTTCATGATTATGCCTGATGCCCCTACACTTGCGTGGGGTGGGAACAAGAGGTGGGGCATGAGAATGGAGTGTTAGCACCAATAACAACCTTGGGGTTTGTTGCTGATAAGACATCAGTTAGGGGAAAGGCTCTCTGGTGTCTTACAACACTGGAATGACACAGCGGTGCATGTCAGGTCCAGTGAGGTGGGGTTTTGCCAGAAACTGTGTTGAGCCATTGCTATCTGATCTTCTGTGAGATGGTTGTGGGTGGTTAGATGAGGGCACAGTCTCCTGGCAGGGTGCAAGTATTATTTGTAAGCACCAAACAACAGATAAGTGGGTATAGGGAAAGAGGGAAGTGGGTATTGGAAGAAGAGGAGCAGGGATTGGGAAGAGGAGGAAAAGCAAAAGGGGAGGGGAGGGACTCCAGGGTGGATAAATGTTATTTGAATGAAATGATTTTGAAGTGACTTTGAAGAAATCCTCACTGCATTTAAAGACAAAGACCTGGGCCAGGCTTTTTGCTGCTTCATCTTCGATTATCCAGAAGAAAGACCTCCTACATAATACTATTCTACTGTTGAACATGTAGTGCTTTGCAAAATCCTAACTTTTTTCTTCACTGCATACAAAGCAAAGTTTGTTGGGGATAGGTTTAGATGGATGGCAAGAAGGGGGGTGGGGGTGTTGGAAGAGGAGCAAAATTTCATGCTCATGATTAGCTTTATGTTGTCTGTTATGGAAAAGATCATTTAGAAACTCCATGAAATTAGCATGTCTGTGCTCACCATGAAAGTATGATTGTATGGTACAAGGTTTTTGTGTAATTGTGACCATCACATAAAGTGTTACAAAAAATGATACAAAAAGTGATACATAGCAACAAAATGAAATAATTACAGCTTTAACTTTGCACACAGCTAAGTCAAAAAAAAAGTTTGATGTTTTGGTTAGCAGACGTTGTTTTCTCTGTATGTTGATATGAAAAAATCCTTTTGTTTTTCCTGTATGAAAACCTGCCATAGCATTGTCAGTTGCATTGACATCAGAGCTAATGTGTTTTGCGTGGACCATTGTATCAGACAGTTGATGCAGTTGGGTAAGAAATAAAGGGCTGAAAGTTAGGATGAGAGGGATACCGTCAGACAGGGAACTACCCCCCAGGAAGACACAGCCTTTAGGCCAATTGGTTCCTAAGGGGTGTGCCTGTTCTTATCACCAGGATACAGTCTGTAGATAGGGCTTTTTGGAGGAGAGGCCTGCCTGTACAGGAAGCGGAAAATTGAAAGTAGGGAGCACTTGAAAGGGGGAGAAGCCCCAGTGTTTCCATTAGTGGCGCTGTCAGCAGTTTTCAGGGACTATACCTGCAAAACCATCACTGACAGTTCAGCGCCTGGGACTGGGGAAGATGAGTAAGGACACCTTACAGTGTGCTCTTGATGGATGAAGCAGAAAAATAGATTACACAGGCAAAGACACTAAAGTATGTTGGCTATGTACTGCAAAGTCTGGAGGAATAATGCCGTACAATATGCTGAGCCTCGATGGTGTCAGAAAGCAGTTAACCTGTATCATACATCTGATAGTTCATTCTTGAATGTGGCTGTAGCATGTTCAGTTGTGACAAGTAGAAATGTTTCAGTTGTTGGTTGTACATGTTAGGTATATAGCTGAAATAAAATTTGAACTTGAAGAAATATGCTTCAAATATTTCTTCTGGTAAAGGTTGAGTTGTCCCAAGGTATCTCCTTAATTGATTGTCATACCTGTGTGGGTAAACGTGCAGATGATGTGGTGTTGATGACAACGCTGCTCACCTTGTTCAGGCAATAATTGTATTGTATTCAAGTTGGATATTTATTTATTCATCTACTTATGTTTGTTTTCCATTCTAGAGGCATGTGTTACCACTATTAGTTTAGAATTCAAGCCAGTATACAAATGAATACACAAAACTGAGTGCCAAGTAACGCTTCCTTAATACAGAATACAATACTGGTGAATTTTCAACAAACGTGTCTTCATCAGATGTCACCTACAACAGACAAAAAATGCCCCAAACAGTACTCTCCAATGGCTGTCAGCATCCTTGTCAACAGACATGTGGGTGGTGGTGTTTGGTGTATTTTGCTAGTCTGTTATTTGCCCATTATGAAGAAGACAGACTTGTGAAAACTTACACAATGTTTTGTATGTTGTAACAAAGAAGCATCATTTTGCACTCTGTTTTACATGTTTGCTTGTTCCTGGCTTGCTTCCAGCAACGCCACAGTCTGTTTCAGTCTCCTCCAGCATTCATTCACACCAGTTTATTTCACTGCACACAATCATTTGCTGAACACTGATAAAGAAATATCTTCCATTCATTTCAGATATATGGTAAGTCACAGTTGGCTGTGATTTTAGTTTCCATTGGACAGTAAAAATTTGTGAAAAAGCAGCAGAGTATTTGTCAAGAAACTATTATTAATGATGTTTTGACTTTGAATTACCTAACAGTAATAATGAAATCAAGTGACACCATTACTTAATTTCACACCTTTCTGTCTTCTTCTTTTATTGCTTCAAAAAGAGGACTTGCCAGGTAGTGACATGACTATAGGCATATTCCTGTGAAAGAGATTGTGGTAATGAAGTAAGCAGTGAAGGTGGGAAAGGTAGTCAAGTTAGCAATGCAGGGGGGAAAGCTGTTCACAGTGTCTGTATTGAATAGCTTGAAAATCCTCATTTTTGACTGCTTTTTTGTCTTGAGTGTGTCAATGATTCAAAAGGTGCATGCAAAGTTGCTTCATCATGTATTGCAATCATTTTTATAATGTTAATTGAGTCAAACGATGCTGTGTGTTTTGTCAGGTGGTGGACCAGCAGATTCTAGCAGACCAGGTGGACAGGCTGCAGTCAGCGGCACCAGGTTCTGGCCTTTATCAGCCCGTCGACTTCTGTTTCCCTGTTGGGCCCATCTTCAACTTTGTGTCTGGTGAGTGGTCTGTGGTAAGGTCTTGCCAAAGCAAACGTGAGTCAGTACGTTTCAAAAAAGGTTCTCTTTGTATGTCTCATAATGTGTTCAACCTCACAAGGAAACTGCCATGACTGGAACAGAAGTATTCTGTTGCAGTGGGTGTTGATACTCTTTATGTGACACTTCAGAACTTTTGCCAGCTTTCTTTACGTTTAAAAAAAAAGTAATTGTTTCTAAGACACTACTGGGAGAGAGACTGCTTCAGAATTCAGTATTCTATATCTGCCTGTTTCTTTTTAGAATGAAGCAAAGTGTGACATTATGGACCTAAAAATCCATGATGTAGCTCTTGACTAAAAAAAAGAAAATTAAGTCAAGTGTAATGGCCAAGTCTTGTCCATGAAATCCTTTTCCCTAAATTTTTCTGTTCATGATTCAGGTAGTAAGTCAGCTAGCTGTAAGCTCTGCACACTACAGCCCCATGGCTTATCAGATGTGGTGTAGCCTATATGGACCAGTCTGCACGCAGTGACACAGTGATGAAACAGAACTGAACCCAACTGAAGGAGAAGGAAATGGAACCATCTGTTCTTTCCGTCTTATAGCAGAGTGCCATGCATCCCTGGCCTTTCTGGCTTATGCTTTGACTGGAACAACTAACATTGCGCTCTTTGTTTGTTTCTAATTATTGGAAAAACAAACACCAGAAACATCTTTGAAAATTACCAGTGTATTTTTGTTCTGAAATGTCCTGTTACTGCGGAAGAGTCCACCTGCCATCTGCTCTGTGGATATTAAGCATAACCAGTGGCCCTACTCCCATCTGCATCGGGGTTCCCACTTGAGAGAGTTTTTATATAGCAGCATGACCTGACTGCTGATGTATCCACTGGTGTGATTGGTGCTGACAAATGTGAAGGATTTGGTTTCCAAGGGTGCTTGGGGTTAGGATGGGGGTGGTTAAGTATCTTGGCTCCAAAGGGGGCCTTCCCTGGGGGCTGAGAGTATTTATGACCATGGTGGTGACCTGCACTATGCTTCCCCTGCTCTGTTTCCCTTCGGAGGAAGGCTTCGGGAATGGCAGGTGGCAGGAGCAGGTAGAGAAAACACACTGTAGATTGACAGCTGGCTATCGTTGACTTGGCCAGCAACAGCAGGTTTTATTCCCTCCCTGCTCAGAGTATTATTTTGACAAGAGATTTGTCATTGGACCCCATTTAAGATATCAAACTGTACACAACATGACATGCATTGGTGTATATACCACACACTTTCTGTTTGTGTGTGCTGCCCCTGTGGTGTGTGTGTTATGTGTGAGTGGTGTGTGTGTGTGTGGATGAGTGAGTGGGTATATGCACATGTGTGAGTGTATTTGTGTGTGTGCGCGCTTGTGCATTCATTTGAGCATACATGTACATGCTTGCTCATGTGCCTGAACACAAAAGAGTGAAAGGGAGAGTGTTTACTTACAATTCTGCAAAGAAAACTGTTGGACAGACTAGGATATTGAAAATGATTGCATTCAAACATTGCAGTTGTTATTGACGATGATTGCTCTAATAATTTTAATATATTGAACTACTGTTAATGTTTTACAGATGAATGATGCGGTGGAGGTAGAATGGATAAGGAAGAAAGCATATCAGCATATAGGCTTTGGAAAAAGAAAAATGAAAAGTAGCTAAAAAGAAAAATTCAGAACAGCACCTTGTTCAGGGTGCATACAAGCCAACAAGCGTTCAGGCTCGTGTGAAGGTATTGGGACTTAAGTCAGACGACTGGGCAGAAGTTTGGCAGTATTCCCCAAAATAATGTTTCAGTTCACATTGCAGTTCATGGAGATGTTCAGAGAGACAGGGGTACTCTGATTGTATCAGTACTGATCTGTCCCATAGTGTGTGACAGCGGTCGTATCAATACTGATCAGTCCCATGGTGTGTGACAGCAGTCATATCAATACTGATCTGTCCCATAGTGTGTGACAGCAGTCATATCAATACTGATCTGTCCCATAGTGTGTGACAGCGGTCGTATCAATACTGATCTGTCCCATGGTGTGTGACAGCAGTCATATCAATACTGATCTGTCCCATAGTGTGTGACAGCAGTCATATCAATACTGATCTGTCCCATAGTGTGTGACAGCGGTCGTATCAATACTGATCTGTCCCATGGTGTGTGACAGCAGTCATATCAATACTGATCTGCTCCATGGTGTGTGACAGCAGTCATATGAATACTGATCTGTCCCATAGTGTGTGACAGCAGTCATATCAATACTGATCTGTCCCATGGTGTGTGACAGCAGTCATATCAATACTGATCTGCTCCAGGGTGTGTGACAGCAGTCATATCAATACTGATCTGTCCCATGGTGTGTGACAGCAGTCATATCAATACTGATCTGTCCCTTGGTGTGTGACAGCAGTCATATCAGTACTGATCTGTCCCATGGTGTGTGACAGCAGTCATATCAATACTGATCTGTCCCATGGTGTGTGACAGCAGTCATATCAATACTGATCTGTCCCATGGTGTGTGACAGCAGTCATATCAATACTGATCTGCTCGATGGTGTGTGACAGCAGTCATATCAATACTGATCTGTTCCATGGTGTGTGACAGCGGTCATATCAATACTGATCTGTCCCATGGTGTGTGACAGCGGTCATCGTCATGCCCTCCGGCAAAACATCCTACCCCAAAATCGAGGACAACCACGATGGGACAGTGACTGTGAGGTACCAGCCCACAGAGACGGGGCTGCATGAGCTGCACGTCAAGTACAACAACGATGCCATTCATGGTGAGCTCTTCGCTGTCTCTTCATCTGCTTTCTCTCTCTCTTTTTGTTGTTGAAAATTTCATATTGATGCTAAACTTTAACTACCATTCTGCCTGTCCCCCACTTTTTCCTTTAGCTACCGATCTAATGTATCCCCCCATCCCCCCCAACACCATTGAGGTTGATGACACATTTTTATTCAGGTTTTCATTGAAGGGTTTGGTGTCATAATACGGCATTTTGAGCGGGTAGTTTTAAATTTTGCAGGCAGGCACCAGTTGCAGTGTGCTTCAAAACAAGCCACCACCACCCCCCCCCCCTTTTTTTTTTTTTTTTGCACTTTGTGATTTAAGAAAAAAAATTTTAAAAAGGTGGCAACACAGTATGAACTTGCAAATCAACAACAAGTAGTGAGTGTGATAGAGTACAACATAATTCAACCTATAAATCAACAACAAACTGAGTGTGATAGAGTACAACATAATTCAACATATCAATCGGCAACAAACAGTGAGTGTGACAGAGTACAACATAATTCAACACATAACAAAAAAGAGTGTGACAGAATACAACATAATTCAACATATAAATCAACAGCAAACAGCGAGTGTGACAGAGTACAAGATAATTCAACATATAAATCAACAACAAACAGTGAGTGTGACAGAGTACAACGTAATTCAACAGATAAATCGACAACAAACAGTGAGTGTGACAGAGTACAACATAATTCAACAGATAAATCAACAACAAACGGCGAATGTGACAGAGTACAACATAATTCAACACATAAATCCAACAACAAACAGTGAGTGTGACAGAGTACAACATAATTCAACAGATAAATCAACAACAAACAGTGAGTGTGACAGAGTACTACATAATTCAACAGATAAATCAACAACAAACGGTGAATGTGACAGAGTACAACATAATTCAACACATAAATCCAACAACAAACAGTTAGTGTGACAGAGTACAGTACATTGAACATAATTGCAGTATAGATTCCTCTAAATTGGCGGCAGTTTCTCAAATTTGTTTGAAGCTAATTAGAGCATGAGTGACAGTGACTCAGGTGACCCAGATGTAGTTCATTGGCATTGATGTTTGGATCCTTCAGAGTGCAGAGGAGGAACCAGAATGGTCAGTCTGAAATATTTGCAGCACACGTGCACGTATAGTTAAATCCTTTACTGGATGTTTATTACAAATTCAATGGGATTTCGACTTGCAGGGATGTCTTGGAGTAATTTTTTTTTAAATAGTGCCCAACTTTTCATGAGCTAGTTTAGCACTATAACAAATGATTTTGTTTGTCTGACATGCCGCATTGTACATGAAAAATGTGTGGTAGAGACTTAATGCTTAAATTTAGGATTGTTTAGCACCAAACGTAAAACAATCTTTCTCACGTAAACATTCCCTGCCCTTTCATGCACATGCTTATGCACACAGACATCACACACACACACACACAGGCACAATGGTCTTGTTTCGCATTTCATATGAGAACTGGATATCATACACTGTGTGACAGGCAGCATGAGGTCTTCCAGTAAAATGATATTAAATTGACTACATGGAAGAATGATGACAAAGTCTCAACATTTTTTTTTTTTTTTTTTAGGAAAAAACCCCTGAGATTCTTAAAGTCCATCTCAGTCATGAAAAAGTTGAATAGAACTTCACTTGGATTCCTTATGAGGACCGATGCCCTGTGAGCCCCATGTTGTTTAATGGAAAGAAGTCCTCAGACATTTAAGTTCACAGACCCCACACACACATGTGCATGCAGAGGTGCACACCAGTACAAACTCACATACAACAAGCATACACACTTCTGTATTCCCTCCCTTACCTGTCTCTTTTTTTTCTCATATGCAGGTGGACAGCTAAACGCATTCAAATTTTAATCTCTTTGTCTTTCTCGTTATCTCTTTGCTCATTGTTTCACTTGTTTACTTGATTCTTCACTCACTCACAATCAGTCAATTGTACCATTGGTTTTGATTGCCCTAAAGCAAGAGTACAAGAAAAGGGAAAAAGAAGAGTACAGCATTTATATCTTTGCACATAACACAATATTAATGTAGCACATTGATGGACCTCTTTTCCCCCATACCTTCCATATCTTTCTTACCCTGCGTTCCTTTTTGTATGCACTCTGATATATACCAAGACAACGTGGATGAAAAAGAAAGGATGAGAGAACTGAAAGAGGATGGTGATGTGTGTGTGTGCTGCAGGCAGTCCATTCCTGTTCCATGTGGACACGGTCAACAGCGGCTATGTGACGGCCTACGGGCCAGGGCTCAGCCATGGCGTTGTCTATGAGCCTGCCACCTTCACCATCAACACCAAAGAGGCTGGGGCAGGTGGGGAACACTTTGCTGGTGGTTTTGTTTGTTTTTAAACTCTGTTTTTTTGTTTTTGCTTTTTGCCTCATTCCCATGTCTGACTGTCCATTTCTCCATTTTGTTGCTTGTGGCATACTTCTTTTGCTGTCTTTCTCAGGTGTTGCCTAAAGGATGTAGGTGCTGGCACACAAGAATATTTGAGGCAGTGTTGATTCCTGTTCTGATCTCAAACACCTTTTTTAAGTGTCCTGAGTATTGCACTTGCTAGTGGCATGTGCCTGTGTCTTTAGTGTATGCATCCCATTTGTCTGTATTTATTTGTTGGTATATTACGATGGTTTCCGGAGTAGTCTGGGGAAAGTTCCCAGATACAGGGCAGGCAAATATGGACCAACAGCATGCCATCATGTCCTCACCGGATTTTGTCTCGTCTCTTTCCTTTTGTTAGTCACTCTTTACACCAGAAACCCTCTTCCTAACAGACTGCATCACTCCTTTCAGTTGAGTTTTTGGTGAGTCAAAAGGAAGAATAATCAAAGGGAGCAGAGAGATTTCTGATTTACCTAAGAGTAGTTGAAGATAATCAGCTTGATACAGTGAAGACGAATGAGAATAGTAGTAGAAAGGGTATAAATGAGAGTACACAATGGAAATGGGGGAAGGGGGGGAGGGGGAGGAAAGGACTAGAGCCTGAGAGGGAATCAGTTACCAATGGCTAAGAAGGAATGAAATACAGGCTTCCAGGTTTGGATGATGAAACTGGCATGTAGGATTTTATCCTAGTGTTATCCAGTCATCCTCTGAAAACTCCAGTTTTCCTTGGATAGCAGGCTTTAAGGGAAAGGAAAATGGTCTTGATTGATTGATATTTGTTGATTGATATTCGTGTGTAGCTTCCAGTCAGGCTGAAGATGTTTATAGTTTATGATAATGATGGTAAGAAAGGGAAATACGAGACTCTGGAATGCAGTAGCATCTGATGGTGGTATGAATAGTTAAGTAAAAGACAAACTAAGAACAGATTGTGTGTTGGGTTATTCAGTGTGTCTTTCACAATCTCATTTTTCCATGCTCTTGTCTGTCTGACCAGATTTTTGGTTTTCTCATGTATCTGTTTTCCTTTCTGCTCTTCACTTTGTGTTTCCACCTCATCCTTTGTCCCTCTATACCTTTTTCACTTTATACGTCATTTTCTTTGTTTTTCTCTCTCTTTGCTCTGCTTTCATTTTCACACTAACCCAGCTCCATTACTAAGCATTGGGATGGCCTTTGTTCTTTGTCAGTGTGTGAACACTGCAATTTGTTCCAGTTCCTGTACTGTGGATATTTAATGGATAGTAATAGTGTTGCACCGTGGATTTTAATGGATAGTAACAGTGGTGCACTGTGGATATTGATAGATAGTAACAGTGGTGCACTGTGGATATTGATAGATAGTAACAGTGGTGCTCAGTGGATATTAATGGATAGTAACAGTGGTGCACTGTGGATATTGATAGATAGTAACAGTGGTGCACTGTGGATATTGATAGATAGTAACAGTGGTGCTCAGTGGATATTGATAGATAGTAACAGTGGTGCACTGTGGATATTGATAGATAGTAACAGTGGTGCACTGTGGATATTAATGGATAGTAACAGTGGTGCACTGTGGATATTGATAGATAGTAACAGTGGTGCACTGTGATATTGATAGATAGTAACAGTGGTGCACTGTGGATATTAATGGATAGTAACAGTGGTGCACTGTGGATTTAATGGATAGTGACATGTGCACTTGATATTGATAGATTAACAGTGGTGCTCAGTGGATATTAATGGATAGTAACAGTGGTGCACTGTGGATATTAATGGATAGTAACAGTGGTGCACTGTGGATATTAATGGATAGTGACAGTGGTGCACTGTGGATATTAATGGATAGTAACAGTGGTCGCACTGTGGGGCACTGTGATATAATGGATAGTAACAGTGGTGCACTGTGGATATTAATGGATAGTGACAGTGGTGCACTGTGGATATTAATGGATAGTAACAGTGGTGCACTGTGGATATAAATGGATAGTAACAGTGGTGCACTGTGGATATTAATGGATAGTAACGGTGGTGCACTGTGGATATTAATGGTAGTAACAGTGGTCGCACTGTGGATATTAATGGATAGTAACAGTGGTACACTGTGGATATTAATGGATAGTAACAGTGGTGCACTGTGGATATCAGTGGATAGTAACAGTGGTGCACTGTGGATATTAATGGATATGACAGTGGTGCACTGTGGATATTAATGGATAGTGACAGTGGTGCACTGTGGATATTAATGGATAGTGACAGTGGTGCACTGTGGATATTAATGGATAGTAACAGTGGTGCACTGTGGATATTAATGGATAGTGACAGTGGTGCACTGTGGATATTAATGGATAGTGACAGTGGTGCACTGTGGATATTAATGGATAGTAACAGTGGTGCACTGTGGATATTAAGATAGTGACAGTGGTGCACTGTGGATATATAAGGATAGTGACAGTGGTGCACTGTGGATATTAATGGATAGTAACAGTGGTGCACTGTGGATATTAATGGATAGTACAGTGGTGCACTGTGGATATCAGTGGATAGTAACAGTGGTGCACTGTGGATATTAATGGATAGTGACAGTGGTGCACTGTGGATAGTGATAAATAGTGACAGTGGTGCACTGTGGATACTAATGGATAGTAACAGTGGTGCACTGTGGATATTATGAAGATAGTAACAGTGGTGCACTGTGGATATTAATGGATAGTAACAGTGGTGCACTGTGGATATTAATGGATAGTAACAGTGGTGCACTGTGGATATTAATGGATAGTGACAGTGGTGCACTGTGGATATTAATGGATAGTAACAGTGGTGCACTGTGGATAGTGATAAATAGTAACAGTGGTGCACTGTGGATAGTGATAAATAGTGACAGTGGTGCACTGTGGATAGTGATAAATAGTGACAGTGGTGCACTGTGGATAGTGATAAATAGTGACAGTGGTGCACTGTGGATATTAATGGATAGTAACAGTGGTGCACTGTGGATACTAATGGATAGTAACAGTGGTGCACTGTGGATATTAATGGATAGTAACAGTGGTGCACTGTGGATATTAATGGATAGTAACAGTGGTGCACTGTGGATATTAATGGATAGTAACAGTGGTGCACTGTGGATAGTGATAAATAGTGACAGTGGTGCACTGTGGATAGTGATAAATAGTGACAGTGGTGCACTGTGGATAGTGATAAATAGTAACAGTGGTGCACTGTGGATAGTGATAAATAGTGACAGTGGTGCACTGTGGATAGTGATTGTCACGGTCGCTAAGCCGGACGGCCCTACCACCCTTACCCACGCCTATCACACGCTAGGTCAGACAACACAGCACACTAACACAGTTTTACAATCACGCACGCTTCTTTATTTCACTCACACTCCATGGCGCCACCACTCACGCACATCCACAACTGCACACAAGTATCCCAATTCCCGCTGACTCACCCTACTCTACTATAATGACCTGGAAGACCCTAACCTAACCTGAAACACCAGTTGTGGTATATCACTGTGACCTGGGGACACAGCGATAGCCCGCACACGTGGTGACTAACTACTAGGGACAAGGATTTACCAAAGGGACTCTAATCTCTTAACTACTGCTACCACCCACACCTCTCCCCAGGACTCACCCTTCTCTTTTAACCCGGGACCACTACCAAACTGGTCGCTGCGTCCCTAAGGGAGGCAACGACAAGTACCCTACACTGTGCCGGCCACTACGTCCTAAAAGGAGGCAGTAGCTAACACCCCTAGCCCTACTGCCTAACGCTACACCCCTTCTACCACAAACATGGGACAACCCATCCCGGCCCGGAAAGCTCCAGTCCTCGGCGCTGTACGTGGCCCCTCACAGGCTGACACCTCCCCGGAAGACTCTGCACCCCGGCGCTGTCCGTGGCTCCTCCGCGGGCCGACACCCTCCCCGAAGACTCTGCACCCCAGCGCTGACCGTGGCTTCCCGCAGTCTGACTCCTCCCCGCGATGGGCACGACACCCAACGCACACACACCCGACGCCCTCTCGACGGGTCCGGGGCTCGTAGGACGCTTCCTCCTCTGAAGGCCCCGCCGGACACCAAGGGTGGGAAAAGGCCTGGTGCAGCGCCCTCTCACAGGACGCCTAAACAGGGACGAGGAACCAGTGCCGGAGAACTCCCGGAAGAGTACCGGTAGCTGGAGGAGAGCTGCCCCACAGAAGGCAGACGGCCTGGGTGGTCTCCTTCTCCCGGAAAAACAACAGGCACTGGAAAGCGCCGCTCACCTGCCGGCACGCGGCAGTAGACTGCGGTGGTCTGGCCCCAGCCTCAGGACGGAGCAGGATACCTGGACAGACAGACGTTCAACCACACCAGTTCTGCAACTGGCTGAAGTGGCTGCCAACAAGGACGACACCGACTCAGCACAGGCCAAGGGCACCCAAACCCGACGAGGACCTGGCACTAACTATGACCCGAAGTCACTCTTCAAAACTACCGGCGCTGCCGCCGCACCTACAAGGAGTACGTCCACTCCGACGAACACCAGGGACCGAAGTGAAGCTACCCCAACGCATTCTGCCCTGGTCGGAATCAAGCGAACTCTACTCGCCACACAAAACAACGATTGGTCAGAGCAGTGTATCCCTCCGCAGAGCTGACACGCCTGACCAACGGACTAGTTGTTGCTCGTGCAACAACACGACAATTTACCACAACAATTCACAGACTTGACAACACAACAACAGCCGATATCCTGCCCCGCCTTCTCTGGTATAGAACCAAAGTAACAAAAGGGTAACAATCGGGAACGAAACCAACCTCCCGCTTCCATTCCATTCCTTCAATAAGTGAAGACTGGAATGAAAGAATATTGTATGTCCTATTTCCCCAGCCTCCTACCTAGCCTAATCTTTCTACCTAACCCTGAGGAACTTAACCTAACTCTAGCTAACTAAACCCCAACCTCACATACGCGCGAGCGCACGCACACACACACACACACACACACACACACACACACACACACACACACACACACACACACACACGCGCGCGCACACGCTCTCTATCTTGAACCCCCACTACTCTTAAACACATGGACATACTGATTTAGTACCGCCGATCGGTGACAGTGATAAATAGTAACAGTGGTGCACTGTGGATAGTGATAAATAGTGACAGTGGTGCACTGTGGATAGTGATAAATAGTAACAGTGGTGCACTGTGGATAGTGATAAATAGTGACAGTGGTGCACTGTGGATATTAATGGATAGTAACAGTGGTGCACTGTGGATACTAATGGATAGTGACAGTGGTGCACTGTGGATATCAATAGATAGTAACAGTGGTGCCTTGTCATCCAGGTGGCCTGGCCTTGGCAGTGGAGGGACCGTCCAAGACAGAGATCAAATGTGTGGACAACCAGGATGGCACCTGCACTGTTTCCTACGTGCCCACAGTGCCCGGCGAGTATCACATCACTGTCAAGTTTGACCAGGAAAACATCGTGGGCTCCCCCTTCACGGCCAAGATCCTGCGTAAGTGCATGGGAATCACAGGAGGAGCAGGGTTTTTTTTTTAAAATTTAGATTGTACAGAAAAATCGGTAGTTTGTACTTTGGGAGAGGATGGAGTTATGGACCATGTGTCTGATGCCTCTTTATCCACATGGCTGTGCATGAGATGGTAGCCCTCACTGAGATGGCGGAATTCCTTGGGTCTGGGACATGACTTGGTCCAGTCTAGTCTGAAAGATGTTGATAACTTGGCTACTATTGATGGAAAGACTGTCTTTGTTGAATGTTTCTGTTTGCCAGTGAAGTAACGGCCATGGAAAAGTGTGGTCCACTCCAGTATAGCAATGATACTATGAAACTTGACTGCAGTGAAAAATTACTGGGGTTTTTTTTTCCACCTACACACATCTCCTTATGATTCATCTTATAGTTCATTTATACCAGGCTCTGGAATGACACTTCGATTTTTTTAAAGTTTCATTTTATTCATTTATTTTTGTAAAGAAATTTGTTTAGTGAGAGGTGATCATTTATATATAAACATGTAGTGTTTCACAGTTAAACAGAAGCGAAAAGCTGCTATACTCTACACAGACACTCTTGATCATTTCAGTGTCCTGATTGATCCATATGCCCTCAGCATGCACAATCAAAACTGAACTAAGCAGCTACGTCAGAACAGTAAACAAGTGTAGTTACTTGATGATGTTGCCTGTGAAAATTTAACAAAGATAAGAAAAGCAAACGTGGTAAAAAGGGGAAGTGAAAGTAATTAAGAAGAGAAGTGAAAGTAACAAAGGAACACAGAGACCACAAACATGTGTAGCATGCAGGGAACGTCAGACTTGAAGTGGAGGAAAATGAGTGACACATGGTGTTTGTGCAGCGGGTGAACCTCGGAAGCGAGCGCAGCTGTCCGTGGGCAGCAGCAGTGAAGTGTCGCTGAAGGTGACGGAGACAGACATCACCGATCTCACTGCCTCCATCCGCAGTCCGTCTGGGCGGGAAGAGCCTTGTCTGCTCAAACGTCTGGCCAATGGGCACCTAGGTTAGTGACCAGTGGTCGTTTTGGCTGGCCTGCTTTTTTTTTCTCCCCCAATTCCTTTTTACCTCCAGTGTTCGTGTGTTGTGGAATGCTGTGTTATTTTTCACTGTTGTATTTGATGTGAATTTATAGTGGGTTGCTAATATCTGGTTGTATCAAAATATGTATGTACAGCCAAATCTCTGGAGGTGATCACACACGCAGTGTGTATTTGTTGATGCAATTGGTGTGTGTGTGGTGTGTGTGCTTTTGTCATCTATTGTGAGTGTGCATGCTCTTGTCTGTTTGTTATCTCTGTTTGTTTAGTTACCATTTTGTGCTGTGTCTTATGAAAGTTACTGTCTGTCTGTCCATCATGTCAGTCTGTCTGTCCATCATGTCAGTCTGTCCATCATGTCAGTCTGTCCATCATGTCAGTCTGTCTGTCATGTCAGTCTCTGTCTGTCATGTCAGTCTGTCTGTCTGTCAGTATCTGTCTGCAGCTAAGTCATCCTCTGCAGAAGAACTTAGTTTGTTTTTGAATTGGTTGCTTTCTTTTTAAGTCTTGACTTGAACTTCTGTATTTAAGTTTTCACTGCTGTAAAGCTTTGCTTTTAGATTGCTTTCATTTATGAGATGGCATGCTTGGTCAATAATGTAAAGACGGTATGATTTAATCTAAGAAAAAAAAAACACCTAAAAAATGGACAGATCTTTCCCCTTTTCATTCCCATGTGAAACATAGATTTTACCATTTTCCACTGGTGTGATTAAAACACCAGCATCATCACTCAAGTCTCTGTATTAGCAGCATAACAGTCCACCAGTGTGTAATTACATTATTTCTTCTTTTTTTGTTTTGTTTTGAAAGTTGATGTAAACCCAGCTGACTCGTGCTGTGCGCATATGTAGTTTTTTTTTTCTTTTCAATTTCTTTTTCTCCTGTTTTGTTGTAGTTAAATGCTGTGCCAGCAACATGCACTTGCTAACTGAACATAATTCTGCAACATGCTGTGCGCTTCCTTTGACTCTAGCGTGCCATCCCCTAGCGCGCGCCCCCCCCCCCCCCCCCCCCCCCCCCTCCTTGCCGTTTCCTTCCTGTCCTCCTCCCCTCAGATGTTCTCCTTCAGGTCTTCCCGCTGCCACCCCCTCCTGCTTCCCAGTTGGGTGCTGAAAAGTAAAAATAAAAAAAATGATTACTGAAGTCATTTTCAAGATTTGACGGATCGAGGTCAGACATTGTCTTGAAAACATTAGATGCAGTGTTGACAGTTTGCTTTTAAAACACAAACAAACTGACAAAAAAAAACCTGGTCCTTTTTCAGAAAACATGATGAGTGGAATTTCAATTACAGCTGCCGGCTTCTTATCTTTGTCAGTCTTGGTTAAGGAGATAGGCGAGAGGTTGTTGTCCTCCCCTACTCTGACTCCTCTCTTCCCCATCTCTCTCTGTCTGTCTGTGTGTGTGTCTCTCTCTCTCTCTCTCTCTCTCTCTCTCTCTCTCTCTCTCTCTCTCTCTCTCTCAGTTTTCAGACCATTACTGTGCGCTTCTTTCAGCCATCTTTTCCTGTCAATTCTGTTTTTGAGGCTGTAGGGAGTTTTCTGTCTCTCACTGTCTTTGTGTTGTTATTTATCCGCTTATGTGTTGATTTGTGCTCTGATCTAATTTCAGCCACCATCTTGTCTGTGTCATTAGTGGGTCTGGCTGTCAGGGAAGATTAAGACTCAAAGTGCCTTTTCTCTTTCGTCACTTAAGAGGGAGTGATGGGGATCGCCATGCAGAAGAACATTTTTGTCAGTAGGAATTTGGAGGAGAGTGAGGGAGTTAATCTGAGAGAGTGAGCCCTGTCAGTGTTAACTCTGTGTACACACATATGCATGATATTTAGACTTCATTGTGACCTCTGACCCTTTCGTCTCGTTCCCCTCTTGACGTCATGCATATATCCACTGCTCTCTCTGCCATTACTGGTGGGCTGTTAATTTCTGAATGCAGTGCTCGTGGTACAGTAAGTTTTAGCTGATCTTTTACGCTCTGTTACTGAATATTTGCAATGTTATGGAATGAAAACAAAACCAATTCCCACACCCACATGAAGTGTTCTTAGAACTTGTAGATGGTTGTTAACTTTTTGTTAAAGTTTGATTTTATTGAATGAAAACAATGATTGAAAATTGTATGCATTGAAATTATGATTTAATACTTCATCTTTCCCTAGCATCTCCAAATTCATTTGCAATGCGTTTCAGTTCATGCCGTCATTGTCATTCAGTTGGTCAAACAGTGCCATTCACACTTTTTGCTCTTGCCTTCTGATCTCAATGACAACTGATGTCTTGTGTGTTTTAAACGTATTTTATGGATACTAGAAAGCAGCCATGCTTCACACAAAGTATTCAGCATTCCTCTTTCTTTTACAGAATGAAGGAAGAGTTTATCATTACAGGAAATAGCAATGGTAAAGCCCCCAACCACATTCTACTGATGACATACCGGTAATTGGCCAGTTGGCTCAGCAAGTACGCTGTAGCCTTGGCCAGCTGTCAAAGGATTAACTGTTGGAACTGTGTGGTGATTTAGTGGGACTCGCCTGTTAGGGTGCCAGAGTTATGTGTATGTTGGCATGTGTCTTGTCTGTCTGTCTGTCTGTCTGTGTGTGCCTCTGTGCCAAAAGGTGTTAATGTCTCGGTCATTACCCGTTTGTTTTGAAGAACTGGGAAAGGTTACAGCAAGTAAGCTTTCCCATGTGTGTCTTGATGTGTGTGTGTATGTCAAAATGTTATTTTCAGATGGAACAATCATTTTGCTTTTTTCATCAAGCCATCTGGAAGGGAAAGAATACAAAGCGAAGAAAAAAAAATGCAGAGAAACAAAAGGAAAACAGGTGTATAGGGAAGGGGGATATCAAAATATTGATATTGAAAAGAAAATGAAAAGAAAGATGCAAGAAAAAAAAGGAGAGAGAAGAATTGAAGTAATGTTCAACATACACATGATCAAAATCAAGTTATGTACAGTTTGCACATTATCAAGACAAAATCTATACTGAAACACCCTTCCTCTATGATTGTTTTGAATCGCACATGTGCAAACTTGAGCACGTACATAGATATACAGAAATGCATGCATACATGGTGCACAGACAGGAACATTGTTTCAAAAACAGCTGGGGAAAATATTTACATGTAATTAGCCATTCAAGGGATACTTTTTCACATTTAATTTTTTTTTAAAGGGAGTTTTGTTCTGTATAGTTTTGAAATTACTGGTAATCTGCTCCATCAGTGTTGAATTTTCACCAGAGTGAAGGAAAAACAAAAGCGATAGATTTATAAAGATTATTTCTTGATGTAGGAAATGATGATAAATGAAAGTGTCAATGGAGGTTAGTTTTGAATGTGTGTCTAATTATTTTAAGAGCATTTCTGTTTACAACATTATGCATAAGTACTGGCTTGTTAAACAATAATCTGTTGTTGAAAGTTCATTTAGTCAATGAGCTTGATTTTTTTTTATGATACTTATTTGATTGCGTGTGTGTGTGTGTGCGTGCTTTCTTTTTAACCATTGCATCAGGTTTACTTTCAAATAGGCCACTGGCTGTATGATGTTAGGATATGTGTTTGACCCTTGCCTTGACCTGCACGCTAAAGTTCTTATCCAGATCTATATGAGCAATATAGGTGAATCTGAAAATACAGATGCATCTTCTCTGGGAAATGAAGGAAGGGTGAAAAGGTGCAACCCCAAGAATTCTGTGAACTTTGAAGATCCTGAATGACTTTAAGCAAGGGTCAAAGTTAGAGCAGAAGTAATCAATCAGTCAGTCTGCTTGTCCTGATTGAGAATTTTCATTGTTAAATAAATTTGGATTCAGTTTGCAGAAAGAACTGCTCAATTGAAAATCCATTCAAAAAGGGTGGATCATGTTGGTCTTGACTTTAGTGCCAAGGTCAGAAAGTCAACGGAATGGTTTTGGTAGTTTTTTCAATTTTTGTGACCTTTCAGAATGTTGTGTCATGAGAAGGGTGATTAATGTGATGGATTTCATTGGCCATTTTTTGGGCTTCCTCTTATTTTGGAGAAATGTTTTCTGGATTATTCAGAGGTGCCTTTTTAAAATGTTAGCTGGGCATGTTAGAGTAACATTAACAGTAATAACAACAATAACAGTAATGTTTCATTGGGCATTGCGTTTTGGAGATTGACTAAACACACCATGTCTTGAAGGTTTGGCAAAGGCCTGCCATTCACACTTTTTTTTTTTTTTTTAAGTCTGACACGGCATAAACAAGGTACAGTAGTGAACGGCCTGGTTGCCCCGTGGTGAGGTGTATTGGATGGGATTGTTGGGGCAGGCAGTGATGCAGGTGTTTGCAGCTGGCTGTAAAGTGGCCTCCTAGTTAACATCACACCAGCTCTCTGAATCTTTCTTTTTCTGTTTCTTAACTCTCTCTGTCTGTCTGTCTCTACTCCCCCTCTCTCTCTCCCCTCCTTCCCTCCCTCCCCCTCCTTTGCTCCACCCCTCCCTTCCTGTGTGTGTGTGTGATAGAGAGAGAGACAGACAGACAAGACAGGCAGAGATAGTGTGAGAAAGAGTGTTAGAGTGAGAGATATAGAAAATAGCAGCATAAGTCCTTGAAACATGTATGTTATTTAAGTTGCAGCTCTGGGACATTAATGATGTAGTGTCTGAACAATTTTTAATCCTTGATAATATTGTCTTTGACATTGGTGGTATCATCTCAGATTCAGAAATATTCAGATATAGTGTGTGGTGTTCTGTATGAGTTTATGTGAAAGCAAATTCCATACTTACAATTTTGAGCAATCATTGCAAAAACATCTCGCTTCAAACAGGCTGTTACTGTGTGTAGAAGACGCAACTGTTTACCAATTTTAACAGCACAACAAGAAAGGTACATGTATCAGTGGCAGCCATAAACATAAACATTATGTCAGAAGAAGACTTTGGCTTGTGTGTGAGGAACATCTTTTTTTTCTGAATAAACTATGACAAAAGAGATGTAGAACAGTTATGCCCCAAACATGAGGGCTCAAAGATCCCACTTAATTCTTCGAAAATGTAGTGATGTTAAATTTGTTGATAATTTTTAACAGATTGTTCCTAGGTGGTTTGGCTTTCTTAAATGAGTCAATGTACTACATGAGGTAAAATAGTTTTTGGCATAGTGCCATTCTAAAAAGAGTACTTGTTGCAGAAAATGTATTTCAGTTTCAGTCAGCGTTTCTGATAAGGTCTATGGCTTTCATAGTGGTATTTCTGATTTATGTCCTCCATGCACCAGAAGGGGTCACACGATAATGAAACCCTGAATCTTTGAATCAATACGTGTGCAAGAGTGCGGAACACCTGCACTCTACAATTCCAGAAACTTGTCTGTTGTCTGCATTCCAGTTGTCAGCTCATATGTCTTGTCTGCATTGGGAAGCCTTTGCCCCTTTCTCTTTTTTACCTTTGTCATCTGGCATTTGGCAGTTGTTTTCCTCTGCCTGGAAAGGGGACTTCTTTTGCATACATGTGGGTTTACCAGTTAATATGTATCTATTTTGTTTGCTGTTACAAGATGGAGAATGATAAGTGATTTTTGCAAACGTTGCTGCAAACCTGCTTTACTCACTAACAAGTTACATGTTCACAAATACTTCTTTACTGTTATGAAGGAGGAAATGAATGAAAAGAGGAAGTTGCAGTGTGTGGGTGTGCAAGAGTTGGATCATTCCAGGTCTGTGAGTGAGACAGTGGAGGATTCTTCCCTGTTAGATTCACTGAAGACCTTGCTTTGGGTTCATCAGTACCCCACCAAGGATACAGCAGCCTGAATTTGTCACCTATATACTCCTGAATCAGCATGTCTCGCCCTCTCCTGGCGATGGACCATTCCTCCTCTCTGAATTCAGTTTGATCCACTCCTGTTCTTTGGATTCCTCACCAGCTGTTCACTTCCATCCAGCCCAGCCACTCATTCCCCCTCACCAGCTGTTCACTTCCATCCAGCCCAGCCACTCATTCCCCCTCACCAGCTGTTCACTTCCATCCTGCCCAGCCACTCATTCCCCCTCACCAGCTGTTCACTTCCATCCAGCCCAGCCACTCATTCCCCCTCACCAGCTGTTCACTTCCATCCAGCCCAGCCACTCATCCCTCCTCACCAGCTGTTCACTTCCATCCAGCCCAGCCACTCATTCCCCCTCACCAGCTGTTCACTTCCATCCAGCCCAGCCACTCATCCCTCCTCACCAGCTGTTCACTTCCATCCTGCCCAGCCACTCATCCCCCCTCACCAGCTGTTCACTTCCATCCTGCCCAGCCACTCATCCTGCCCAGCCACTCATTCCTCCTCACCAGCTGTTCACTTCCATCCTGCCCAGCCACTCATCCTGCCCAGCCACTCATTCCTCCTCACCAGCTGTTCACTTCCATCCTGCCCAGCCACTCATCCAGCCCAGCCACTCATCCTGCCCAGCTACTCATTCCTCCTCACCAGCTGTTCACTTCCATCCTGCCCAGCCACTCATCCTGCCCAGCCACTCATCCTGCCCAGCCACTCATTCCTCCTCACCAGCTGTTCACTTCCATCCTGCCCAGCCACTCATCCTGCCCAGCCACTCATCCTGCCCAGCCACTCATTCCTCCTCACCAGCTGTTCACTTCCATCCTGCCCAGCCACTCATCCTGCCCAGCCACTCATCCTGCCCAGCCACTCATTCCTCCTCACCAGCTGTTCACTTCCATCCTGCCCAGCCACTCATCCAGCCCAGCCACTCATTCTCCTCACCAGCTGTTCACTTCCATCCAGCCCAGCCACTCATCCTGCCCAGCCACTCATTCCTCCTCACCAGCTGTTCACTTCCATCCTGCCCAGCCACTCGTCCAGCCCAGCCACTCATTCCTCCTCACCAGCTGTTCACTTCCATCCTGCCCAGCCACTCATCCAGCCCAGCCACTCATTCCTCCTCACCAGCTGTTCACTTCCATCCTGCCCAGCCACTCATTCCCCCTCACCCGAAGTCATTGAGGAGTTCTTCTGTCCCTTTCCTCGCTTATCAGTAGTGTAGATCCATCTAACAGCAAGGTATATCATACCCTTTTGCTAGAAAACTGGGTGGTGATTATACGTCCTATGCACAGACTGAACTAAACGTGGAGGAGGGGGGGGGGGGGGGGCAGCAGAGGACAAGATCCTGGATTGAACGAGTGTTTGTGTGCAGGGGATAGGGTGGGGTAGCGGAAAAGGGGGTAGACACAACAGTGGATTGAACTGAGTGTTTGTGTAAATAAGGCCGGGGATAGGGTTGGGGCATGAGTGTAGAAGACAAGATTGTGGATTTAACCTGGTGTTTGGGAGGGAGGCTTTAGCCCTACGACAATGCTGAGGTCTCACCATTCCATCCAGCAACAGGGGTGTGGCACTGCTGAAAGTTTGGCTTGCTTGTCCATCATAGACACTGTCACTGTAAGATGAGGTGGAAACGATCAAGGGGAGCATACACTTGTGGTTGAAGACCAAACTGTTTTCATCGATGTTTGTATTCGTTAACAGCTTGGTGACTAACAGTTCTGTGGCTCCTGGCATGAAAATAAATCAACTGCTGAGTCTGATGCCATTGAAGTTGTGTTTAAATGCATGCCCCCACAACCAGTCACCAGTATATGAGGTCTTGGTGGAAAGTAATGTAATACATGTCCATGTCCTTTTCATCATCTTTCTGCCCTTTTCAGCTTCAGAATGTAGTATACTCCATTTGCTAGTTGTCTGAAAACAGTGCATATCACAAAACTCTCCTCGCTCCTCATGCAGAGGTGCTAACTATGGCTTTTGATAGTGAATTTCTGCACTTTAGTGACATATTTGAAAAAACATTAATGACATTGCAAATTCTTATTCTTGATCATCTAAGTTCTTCAGATGATGAAATGAAATGAAGCAAAACCTCATGTTTAGAAAATGTGGCATATCTTGTTTTCCGTAGTTTTGAAGAAAATCAAGATTAATTTAATAGCGGCAGAAGAATGAAGAATGGGTATTTTCTTCCTCTCTCCCTGTTTCCACTGGTTGTCACTTTTTGTGTGAGCTGGCATACCGGTCCTTCTTGTGTGGATTCATCGTCCTCTTCTTCATCCCAGACTCGCCGCTTCCTCCTGTCTTCAGTTCAGCTCTGGTTACCCTCTGTAACAGACAAACCTTACTTTCTGCTTGTTCAGTATTCTCTCAGTAGGCTTGTCCACTCTTACCAGTTCAATTTATGGATTCAGCACCCATTCCTTAGATTTGCATAAACCATTTCTTTTTTTCTTTTTCTTTTTCTTTTTTTTTTTTTTTTTCCAAAACTACCTTCCTTCTTGGATTCACCAATCCACCCTACTCTTTTCCTGCAACATTCTCTGTTTTCCTTGACAGTGTGAAAATCAAAATGCTGTTAACTTAAGTTTTCAGACAAGTATAGCATGGGTTGGCAAAGAAAGTGGGTGGTTGAAAAGTTGACGGTGACGGAACTGTGGTTGTAAACCCATTTAGGTGAACCTTGTGAGGTGCCAGGTGATAGTCATCCAATTGGCATGCTAGGTTAGGAATCTTGAGTGAAATTTGGAGGTTTTCTGTGTGTGTGTGTGTGTGTGTGTGTTCACAGTTTTTGTGTCCCAGTGCCTATGTTTGCAGCTCTGCCCACATGTTTGTCTTCAAGGAATAGATAGCCCTGAAACATTTTTTAAACAGTTTTATACTGCAATTTAAATTTGCCACTAATGATTCTCCCCCCCAAAAAACACATTTACACAAATATTTTAAACACCAGTGCATATTTTACTGCTTGTGTGCTTAATGGATTAATTTTTTTTTTCAATGTATACCGTAAGAGCATTGTTATCAACGGTGCTTTTTTTTTTTTCTTTTGGGGGTCTGTGCTTTCAGGATACTAATATTAGTGTTTTTAAAGTGCTGCTGGAAAGTTGTTAAGCTCCTTTTTTTCAATAACATCCAGAAAAATGACAATAAATTCTAATCTCTTAATCCACATAGTAGGATTGATGGTTATCTGGCTTTGTAAATGTACCCTCATCCCCCCTGCCCCCCTGCCCCCCCCCCCCCCCCTTTTTTTTTTTTTCCTTCAAAAGAGAACCTACATGCATTATTATGTATTGTTTTAGAGTGTGGTTTCCAAGGTGAAGTAACATTCCTGCAAAGACTCGGTGAAGGGACAGAGAAAGAAATAGTTGGAGGAGAGGGTGGTGGAAAAGGTCTGAGTTGCTGGGACCAGACCTCATATGGCCTGTGTACTGCCTGGGGTGTGTTATAAACAGCATAAACTGTTAGGTTGTTGGCCCTTTGAATTAGTTAACCTCCGTTAACCAACTTAGGGTACAATGATCACAGGTGAAGCGGATAATCTTTTTTAGTTATTGTTTGGGTAGCCAGTTTGGCAGTTCCTCTTCCTGTCCCTTGTCAGTCTGTAATCATCTGGCATCTCAGTTGGACTGTTTTGTCTTCTTCTCTGCCTTCTTCATCTTCTCTCTCTCTCAGCTCTCTCTCTCTCTCTCTCTCTCTCTCTCTCTCTCTCTCTCCTCCCCTCTCTCTCTCTCTCTCTCTCTCTCTTTCTCTTTCCTGTCTCAGTCTTTGTCTGTCTGCATGCCTGTCTTGTCTGTCTCTCTGTTTTGTCTCCCTCTGTCTTTGTCTGCTAGCCCAACTGTCTGTCTCTCTCTCGCTCTCTCTGTGCCATTCCCTCCTCTCTCTTCTCCTCTGTCTTTGCCTGCCTCTCTCTCTCTCTCTCTCTCTCTCTCTCTCTCTCTCTCTCTCCCTCTCTCTCTCTCTCTCTCTCTCTCTCTCTCTCCTCTCTTTCTCCTTCAGTCTTTGTCTGCCTGTTTGCATGCCTGTCTCTCTCTCTCTTCTCTCTCTCTCTGTCTCTGTCTCTGTCGGCTGTGTGTGGAAGGCAAGGTTGCTATGGCAGTGGCACAGGACTTTTCACTCACCAACTATGGTGCTCATCCTTCCTTTCCAGAGTCTTGTCAGTGCTGGTCAGGGATGAGGAGGGTGTTGAGGTGTTGCCTTGTTTCAACACCTGCTCATTACCTGCTTTGGACTGTGTTTCTTTCCCTGGGCAAAGAAGAAACGTACTGGTACATTTTTCTTCCTTTGCTCATCACCTGTTAGGTGAATACCCAGGGGCCTTTATCTCCATATCTGCCCCCCCCCCCCCCCCCCCCCACCTGTCTGCTCCCCCCATCACAACCTTTTAGTCTGGCCCCTCTCCTCCATTTTATCTACCTCCTACCTTCCTTTTGTGAGTCTGTTTACTCCCTCGCTCAGCTGGAATTCAGACAAGTCTGTCAGATTATCACTTGAGTGCAGACCCTGTAGGATATCTGGAGCTCATGTCCTGTATCTTCCTAGTTGTAGGCAGCATCCTATCCTTAACCCCCCCCCCCCCAACCCCACGCACCCACCCCTCCTGCTCCCCCTCCTCCTCCTCCTCTTGATGCCTCTTACTCTGCTGGAAACCCTTTCCTTTTCAGGATCACAGAACATGAATCAGCCCAAGCTTTTCTTTTTTTTTTTTTTTTTTTAAAGTTACCAGTTTAGTTCCAAAAATCTATTCTTGGTGGTCGAAATTCCAGAAGTGATTTTCTTTTTTTCTTTCCCAAGAGCTGAAGAAGTTTGTTGCTGGCTGGGAGGATGATGTGGGAGGGACATGGAGGACGGGGAATGTAGCAAGCATGGGCGGTGAATCACTAGTGGATGGTGTTGAAGATGGGAAGTGTCTGATTGGGGAGGTTTGATTGCACGTCCATAGCTCCTCTGGTGGTGTGTGGGAGAGGTTGTGTGCACATCACTCTTAGCGTTCTCCTTCTCTGCATCATTGCCCAGTGTTGGTAGTTCTAATGCTAAAAAAGCTGATTGTGTGAACTTGACCATGGCCAGAAGAGAGATTGTTTCTGTACGACAGAGCGAAGGTCTTCCACCACAACGCGGGGTACAGTCACTATTTTGATAATTTGTATTGATCAGATTGGTCGTGAAAATGTTGTAATGAAAGCTGCGTTTGTAATTTTGAAAAAATAAAAAAAGTTGGGGAGAAGGTCGGTTGTGGGGGGGGGGGGGGGGGGGGGGGGGTACTGGGTTGAAATGGAAAACTGAGGGAGAATGAAGATGTTTTATTATAGTGATATTTTTGTCTGTTTCACTTTTAAAAGAAAAAATTCTAGTGGTAATTACAAGGAACTCTCCAGAAAAAGTGTTTATGCTGTGATGAATGGAATGAAACCATAACTTGCTGCTGAACTGTATGCTTATTAGCACATAAGCAGATAGTGTGTGCGCTTGTGTTCTGTTCTTTTTTTAAATTTTTTTTATGGCTGGAAATCTCTTTGGAACTGCTGTTATGATATTCTTTTTCGGTTTTGTTCTCATGATGTGAGAGCAAGAGAAGTTTCCTTTCACCAAGTCGCAGAGATACCTGCAAAGTATGCAAGCAAGAGAAAGTGAAATCTGAATCATTTTGGTTTTCTTTTACAGCTATCAGTACAGAAAATAATTCTCTCTTTTACTGGACAAGAGAAAGTGAAATCTGAAGTATCTTGGTTTTCTTTTGTACCTATCAATACAGACATTAATATCTTACCTTTAACTCCCCCCCTCCCTTCCCCCTTTCCCTTCCTTCTGCAGCCTCTTTGCCCACCACAACCACACCATGCCATGACAGTGGAGTAATGACCATGACCTAACAGAATGAAATTGTGTCACTTTTGTATGGATCTTGCGTCCCCAAAGCCATGGTCTTCTTCTTCAGATAGATGCTAATGTGTGTCTACATGAATATGGTGGCTGCTGATTGATAGGAAACATTTTAGTCATTCTCACCAGGTGCCAACTCACAAGTTAAATATATCATTTTGTTAAAGCAATTTTTACCAGGTGTCAGCCCCTTCTCCAGTAACTCAACACTGTCAACCTTGTCTCGGGTGACTCAGCTGATAAATCCATCTGTAGTGATTATTTTCCCCAACTGTCAGCTCCATCACTGATTACTCAATCACTTGTATAATTCTCGCCACTGGCAGCTCTATCTCAGATGACTCGGTTGATAACTCCATTTGTTGTTATAATTCTCACCCCTGTCAACTCCATTTCTCAATCACTTGTAGTAATTCTTCACCACTGTTAATCCCTCTCTGATAACTTTTTCGTAATAATTGTCGCCACTGTCAGCTCCATCTGAGATTACTCAGTTGATAACTCCGTCTGTTCTAATTCTCACCACTGCCAACTCCATCACTGTTAACCTTGTTTATTGTAATAATTCTCACCGCTGTTAACCCATCTCTGAAAACTTCATCTGTTGTAATAATTCTTGCCGCTGTCAAATCCGTCACTGATAACTCCGTCAGGTGTAATAATTCTCACCACTGTCAGCTTCATCTCTGAAAACTCCATCTGGTGTAATAATTCTCACCACTGTCAACTCCATCTCTGATAACTCGGTCTGTAGTGAAAATTCTCACGAGCTGTCAGCTCCATCTCTGATAACTGTAGGTATGTGCTGTCAACCCCAGTTCTGAGAGCTGGTATGTAGCATAGCAACAGGCTTGGCATGACCTGTTTTTCCTTGGTCTTTTTTCATTCCAAAGTTAGGAAACTTTTTTTTTTTTCTAACTATTGTGAATTGTGTTTGGTATTGTTTTATGCCTTTGCAACCAGGACTGATGGAGCTGACTGGGCTTCTTGTTGCAGGCATTACCTTCACTCCTCGTGAGACTGGTGAACACCTGGTGAACGTGTTCCGCAATGGCAAGCACATTGCCAACAGCCCCTTCAAGATCATGGTGGGCGAGAGTGAGCTGGGCAATGCCAGCAAGGTCAAGGTCACCGGCAAAGGTCTGACTGAGGGCATGGCCAATGAGATCAACGAGTTTGTTGTGGACACCCGCGATGCTGGTAAGTTACTTCAGCAGATGGAGTAGAAGTGGGGGTGTGTGTGTGTGTGTGTGCGCACGCGTGTGGAATAAACAATTAAGACAACAGACAAAATATATGTTTGCTGTCTTCTTTTTTTTTTAAGCAGTAAACAGAGTTGTTGTCTGCTTTCATTCTGTTTGATGGGATTTCATAGACTTTGATCACAGTATCTTACAGAGTTTTGTGAAGATTGTGTTCTGTTCATCTAATAAGTTGTAGCTTGTAAGAGAAGTTGTTTTTTTTCCAAAGATACTTGTCAATTTGAGGTTGGATGTACAGTTGTCCCCATGTTCAGTTTAGCAGAGGGTAGGAATGTTTTCAATTTCAATATCAGATATGTCTTATTAGCTTTTCTAAATAGACCAAAAATTGAGCGTATATGTATGTAATGACTTAGTCCCCCTCTCTTCATTCAGGCACATATCGCAGTGTAGGTTTGCAGCCAAGATATTTTGAGAGAATCATCGGCGCTTTCAACTTCAGTAATTAAAAGGAAAATAAGCCCTGACAAAAACAGGTACCGCATGATTGTAGATGATTCTTGGAAGAGAGAATCTTCAGCAGAAAAAAAAAGTCACCTCACACATTCCTAACTGGTTAACATTACTTGATCTTAATTATCCTGACTGAACTTAAAAGTTTTCCAGTGAAGAGACGTGTTATGTCAGAAACTGATAACACTGTGCAGGTTATGGTGGAATGAGCTTGTCCATCGAAGGGCCCAGCAAGGCCGACATTGAGTGTCATGACAACGAAGACGGCACGTGCCGGGTGACCTACAGACCCACAGAGCCAGGCACCTACATCATCAACATCAAGTTCGCTGACCAGCACGTCCCTGGTAAGCTAGCCGGCAGGCCTCTGTGCCATACCACTTGGTGTGTCTGGACCTGGCTCCCCATGATTTGTCCTGTGTTTCTTCTCAGAGAGGTCAAGGGGAAGGAAACTGCCAGTGCAGACAAGTTTGTTATTAATGATAATGATAGGAATAATAGTAATAACAGTAACAGTAATACTGGACAAGTTTGAATGCCTGTGTGCCAGCAAGCTGATGTGACTTTTCAATGGAAAAGGAACTGTTTGTTAGATTTATTGCAGATGTCCAATAACAATGATTGTGTACCAGTTTGGTTGCATGTGTGCCAACGAGCTGATGTGACTTTTCAATGGATGAGGAAGTGTTTCTTCGATTGATTGCCAATGTTGGGATTAACGGCCTGTTGTCATGTTCCATCACTTGCAGGCAGTCCCTACAGTGTGAAGATTGGCGGAGAGCCCTCGGCCAAAATCACGGAGAGGATCACCCGTCATAAGGCTGCTGCCGATGTCACCCATGTGGGCAGCCAGTGTGAACTGAGCCTGAAAATCCCTGGTGAGTACTGTGTGTGTGTTGTGTGTGTGTGTGTGTGTGTGTGTGTGTGTGTGTGTGTGTGTGTAGTTCTTTTTAACCTGTTGTCTTGAGTGGCAGATGTTCCGTACCCTTTTGATGAAAGCATCCTTCCAGAATTTCACAAAGAGTATCACATTCTCACTCAAACATTGCCTGTCTCTGTCTCTCTCTCTCTCTCTCTCTCTTTCTTTCACCGGTTAGGTGAACGTCTGGGTTGAAGCTGAAAGGGGAGAAGAGGGGGGGGGGGGGGGGGGGGTACAGAGAGATGTGAAGGGGTTGGAGGGGGGGGGGGGTGGAGTTGGCAGAGTCGGGGGGGACAAAAATATGTTACTTTCATTCAGGCGTGAAATGTTCAGAGCATGTCATAATGTGTCTGTACATATGCTTGTGTGTGTGTGGTGTGTGTGTGTGTGTGTGTGTGTGTGTGTGTGTGTGTGTGTGAAAGATTAAAAAAGGAGAGAGAAAAAAATTTGGGGTATGAAAGAACAAAAAACGAAACAGGTCAAAAGAGAAAAAGCTGGGTAAAAACTAAGTCAGAAGTGTG
>CM065721.1:50029692-50063601 GCA_033310375.1 Conus canariensis
ACAGCTCTCTCCCAGCTGCGGCAGGAAGGCAGTTTGTTTTGTTTCGTCATGGGCAATCAAGTGTCTTGTGTACTCGCACTGGGGTTTCCTCTCATCTGCCAGACTCCCATTTTCTTTACTTTTTTTTTCTTTCTTTTATTTGTCTTTCTCTCCTCTTAAGACCTTGGGAAGATTAAAGGAAGGGGGGGGATCAGGAAAGGGAATTGAGGTAGGAGAGAGAGGGGGGGGGGTGGGGTTGGTTAGGATGGAGGTGAGGGTGTTAGAATAACTGAGAAGAGTGAGATTGTTTTGGAAAAGGACATGGGTGGAATGCAGAGGGAAGAAGGCTGAAATGGAGCAGACAGGTAGTGAGTGAGTGTGAGATGATGAAAAGATTCAAAATACTAGCAGAAAAGAACACTTGCAATTACGCATGATTGCGTAGTCACCAAGTGGCCCACTTCCACCAATACCTGTATGTGTGCTTGGCCCTTCCTGTCGGTGTTTTCATTGTTCTTTCTTTTACTCAGGGGCAAGCACACATGCAAGCACACATGCACGCAGCCTCTCTCTTTCTTATGTGAGTTTTTTTTTTTTAAGAAGACACAGATTTTTGTGGGTGCTTTCCTCTGGGTTTTTTTCTTACCTCTGGCTGCCCATATCACCCAGTACAGCTGGTCTTTACATTGAAAGATGAAAGCCAGTGAGAGGGAACAAGGTTTCATTTTCCAGTTCCGAAATGGCTGGGCTGATTCACTTTGCCACCTTTCTTCCGGCTTTTCTTTTCTCTTTTTCACTGACCGATCTTCCCTTGCCCTCTCTCTTACCTTCACCCGTTTTCTCACCTTCTGTTTTACCCTGTTGCATACCCAGCCCTTACCCTCTATCTCTTGCCTGACCCCAAACCCTTGTTCTGGCAGTGTTTGGTGGTTTGTTTGTTTGTTTTCATAGATTTCAAGAGCATGTATGCACCCATTCATATTTGAACAGGCACATACCAGCAAGGATGTGCACACAGATGATATAGCACATGTACACACTCGCATACACACACACACAGGTGCGCATGCATCCCCCCCCCCCCCCCCCATACACATGCACAGGCGTGAGCGCATGCATGCACGCACAAATGCATGCACACACGCACACGCCCCACACCACACACACACACACACACACACACACACACACATACTCACTCTTACACACGTAAACACACGCACATACAGCCATACACACATGCATGCACACACACACACACACACACACACACACACACACACCCCACTCTCTCTCTCTCTCTCTCTCTCTGTCACAACGCACACGCTCACTCACACTCGCACACACACACACAAAACACACCACACACACAGCCCACGCACGCACACACACACACACACACACACACACACACACACACACACACACACACACACACACACAGCCTCTTTAGCTTTGACTTTGTCTGTTCTCATTGAGAAAACACACAGAAGCGGCTGCACTTTCTTTGAAGGTTTTCTGAAACTGCAAGGGGGTGGTGAGGGTGGTATCAAGCCCAACACATTATGAGCCAGGGTAAAAGATTAAAGGTCTCTGAAGAGAGGAAACACATAGCTGGCAAGCAGCTAGAGTCTGTAAGCATCAGGTCAAACGAGTTCAGACATGGGAAGGGAGGGGTAGGGGTGGAGGGAGGGGGTGGAACTTGGTGTGCACACATGAGTCGCAATGAATAATTCATTTCGTATCACACATTGCACAGGAAAGGGGAGGGTGTAGAAAGAGGACACAGGTTTACATGGAATGGAAGTAATGCTTGTATGAATTCCATGTTTTGATGTACATGTGTGTTTATGTGTTTGAACAGAATGAGTGACTCGGTAAATAGAAGTCTGAGGAGAGATAAATTTGAAAAACTGTAACAGACATTTCTAACCACTATCCCGAATCTCCACCTTCATCCTAACGAAGATGAGCGGGTTAGGTGTAAAGGGGGAAAAGGTGATGCGAGTCCTTCATCATTTGATTGACATACAGATTTGAATAGCTTATATATGATTCAAAAAGGAAACAAGTTTACAGTCTGTTCCTGGAAATCATTAGTACAGGTATCTGCCTCTGTAGAGTGTACGACTATGGCTCTTTTTACTCCTGCTACAACAGCTACTGTGAGTTCTGCTAATATTGTACTAGAAATATCCTCTCCTGACTGAACTGAAAGGTGGAGAGAGGTGATGGAGAACAGAATAGGGATGTAACAGAGAAGGGGGGGGGGGGGGTGGTAGGGGCACTGTGGAGAAGACTGAATGCATTCCAGCCACTTAGTTTTATGTTGTATGTTGATTGTCCTTCTTTGTGGTGTGTGTGTGGTTGTGTGTGTGTGTGTGTGTGTGTGCTGTCTTAAAATCAGTAAAGCAGAAATCATTTGGCTGTCAGCTGTATTATACAGAGGGAAAACAAAAGGTATTGTAGTGTAAATGCTTTAGATATACAGCCGTTGGTGTCAGTGGCAGGAACTGGGCGCCACAGGCCTGATTTTTCCCTGCTGTTGCAGTATCAAGGACAGCAATGCATTATTAGGGATCCAGTCTGTGCTTGACCTTCACAGTGCCAGCCTCTGGGCAGGTTGAAGGACTGGCTGCTTCTATCATAGCCCTCCATACATCTGACACGCATGCTGCTCTTTTGCTTCGGCATTTTTTGTAGTGATGCAGGCTGTTCGACAGTAGGTTAGAGTTCCTGCTGACCTGTTTACAATGAGGTGTTGGTTTGATCAATGATTAGTAATAGGAAAAGTGTAGGCCTTGTGTACGGATGGCTTTGATCTGTACCTTGTTGAGACACTTGTCTTGAGCTGAGTGGAGTTCTTGCGCGGGTGTCATGGTTCAGTGACTGTGTAGGTTTTGTGATTGTGTTTGTTGATGAGGCTGTGGTGAGTGACGTCTTGTGCATGTGAGAGCCACATCGGAGTGAAGAGTGTTTGGTCTTCATAACTTTTCTGTGGAGACTGTAAAATTGAAACAGTTTTCTTGATGTTCTTTCTTTTCCGAGTTTTGACTTTGTTTATGGTTGTTTGGGAGGTGAAGTAGGAGGGGATTTGTTTCCCCAGTAGGCCTGAGTTTGGTGGTGTGCTGTGCTGGTGTGATGAAAGGGTCACAGTGATGCAGTAGTAAGAGGTGATCACTGATGGCTAGAATGGTTTCAAGGCAAGTGAAGGTGGAAGACTTACAAACGTACAGAAAGAATGTGTCCACATTCAGTTCTTCACCTGTGGCCACATCACTGCTGCATCACTATGCCTTCTGTCATCTGCCTGCAGGTGGGTTCAGACCACCACTTGTGTAGAGGGAATGACAGTCAGGGGGAAGAGGGAAGAAGAAAAATGACCGGATGATAATAAAGTAATGATGTGCTCATGTCACTGTATGTACAAATACTCAACCCATGCAGTAGTAGTGTGGGAAAAAAAGCATTTCTCATTTCCTGATGTAAGTGGACAGAAAGAGCGAGTATGGACGGGCGTGTTTCATGATGACTAGTAAGGAAAACTAAAGCAGTTAAGAGGCAGAAGAATAATATTTACTGGTAGAAAAGAAAACAAAAGACCTAACTAAAACACTTGGATACGTATCTTTTGATTTTTGAAATCATTGTATCCTAGAATAATCAGATACCATCATATGTTCATTTCATTATTTTGTACCTATAGGGGCTGTTAGTTACAGAAATCATTGAATAATAGGAACACAGAAATAGCCATTCATTATCAGATCATAATTTGTACAGGTATTCAGGTGACTGCGGTCCCTTTTTTCCCCTTCTTCTTTGAGATGTTCATAGATTTTCATTGTTCCGAGCAATGTGTAGTAACTTGCAGGGGCCACCAGCTCGTGGACAGCACAAAAAGTCATGGAAGAAGGGATTCTCCGGGACTGGAAAGTCCTGGATTTATGGTTCAAGTTATAGAAAAGACTTGGAACTGAAAATAAAGCCTTCAAGAAATGCCGTTGATTGGTTTGAGCACATGTGTGTCATTTTCCAAGATTCAAATTATGTTTAGCCTATTATGGCATCACTGGAACAGCTGTTCTGATAACAGTGGGAATGAATTTCGTGTCTGTGAAAAGCTGATTTGAGGTCAAGGAAATGTCTCGATATGACATGGAAAAGTCATGCAATCTGCCAGCCAGTATGGACCCAGTTATACATAAACTTAGTTCACAGGGAGCTTACCTCCTCTCTCATTTATGTTTCTTGCAAACTTTAAAGGCGTAATTATCGTATAAACTGGATTAGGAGGCAGGAAATAGATAAAGGTGTGAGAAACGAGGTAGGAAAGATGATCATGCTTTGGATGGTAAGTGCACTTGTAATTAATTTTAGCAGTAGAACCTGACAAAGTGTCATGGCTTCCAAAAGCTGAACATATTTGTGGGAAGGATGAAGGAGATGGGAGTGAAAATAGACAGTAACTTGCACCTACCCATCCTTGGAATTACCTTCATTATACCAGGCATCATAATTTTCCAGCATACAACCTCCCCTCTGCTACCGTGAAGTGGAGTAAAATGAAAGCAGAAAAAGAAAAAAAGATAGGCAAAGGAGGTTGATTTAAAGTTTTGCCTCTTGCGGCCGTGAGGTAAGGTCTGGCAGCCATCAGAACATGGGGGTTAAGGTGAGGAGCACCTGGCCAGCGGCCAGGTACCTGGAATGCTGCGAAAGCCTTTTACAGTCCCATCATCTACACTCCCTGCTTCACTGGGGATCCTCCGTCCTCGGCCCACGCTGGCTCTGCGCCCCCACCCCCCACCTCCACCCGGACCACACCCCCTCCCCTTCTTCCCTTCCTGCCTGGTCCCCCCCCCCCCCTCCAACTTCCAGTGGGTGCTTCCTATTTACCCAGCACTGTGGATAGAAGTGCAGGTGTTGTTTGGAGATGTGTTTTCCTGCCCTGTAATCAGTCAGGGCCTGTGTTTAGGGGGCATTTGATTAACTCTCTGACCACTTCTGATAGATCTTTTGAAAGGAGAGAAGGGGAGGGGGATGAGGAGGAGGAGAGGGGGACTTTATTCCACATCCCATCTTCCTGCCCCACCATTCATTCTCAGGCCTTCCTCCTGCCCCCCCCCCCCCCCCTCTCCCCCATCCCTCTTCCCTTCCCAACCCTCAGACCTTGTCTTTAAAGAGTGGTCTGAAGTGCCTGTTCTCTGAAAAACAGGCACCTATGAAGATCCATAATTGAAGTTCTCTTGCAGTACCCCCCCATCTTATCCATTTTGTTTTGTTTTGTTTCTTTAAACCTTTCACTCTAACTGTGCATGTCTGAATCCATATGTCTCGTTTCTCTCTTTATCTGACTCAGTGTCACTGTCATCTGTCTGCCCGTCCGTCTGTCTGTCTCTCCCATTTGCACAGGCTCTAGTCACTCCCCAGAACTTGCCCCTCCTTCATACACGCTCCTTAATGAATTTAAAAGCATAAATTGATTATTTCAATTGAATTAGATGGCAGAACATAAACAAAACAGCATGAATAGAGGGAGGACTGTAAAACTGGTAGTGAAAATGTCGGTTTATAGGTAATTATTAAGTATGAAGCTGAATGCTTTTTTTGAGAGGGTGCTTCCATTCTAATTACTTTAGAGTAGGGTAATTAAAGGAGACATTACTCATGCATGCACATTTGAAAAAGTTGTATTGTTGTGAGTAGTATTGCATTGCAGTGTGTGTGTGTGTGTGTGTGTGTGTGTGTGTGTGTGTGTGTTCATTTGATTTGTCCTGCTTGGAATTTTATTTCCAATTTAGCTGGGATCAGCTCATCTTACTGTCCAGCTGTTGTGGATTTCTTTTACTTTTTTTGCGTACATAACTCGCCTGGCAAAACAATCCCACAAGATCATCACTGAAGATCTGTGTAAGCCAGAGGATGGGGGAGGATTGGGGAGAAGGAAAGATGTCTGACCATTTAGGGTTTGAACCTTCAGTTTCATATTGTTCTTATGTGAGTGCTGTAGCCATTCGGCTGCCACTCCAACAACAACTCATTTAGCACTATGATTACAGCCATGTTTGGTGTTCATCACTTTCAGTGATGACTCTTCCAACTAGAATCCACCCCACTCCGCATCCCACTCTCTCCACCCAGCTTGTCCGTAACCCCCACCATCCCCCGCCGCCTCCTTCTGGTGAACATTTTGCCAAATGAAAGGTTAACATCCAAGTAAGTGTAGACTGAATGCATACTGTCGGCATAGGACAAACAAGACAAACCTTGCATCATGGACATTCTTTTCTGTCAAAAATGAGAATTTGTGTGTCTAGCAAATCTTGTGGTGCATCTCTGGTCATCACTATTGTAACGAGCAGTTTCTATTGCCTCCCCAGAAATTAACCCTAAAACCGTGTGGAGCCAAGGCAGACCCTAGATTAAAACAAAACAAACAAACAAACAAAGCAGTAATTGTGGCTGTGCTTAATGGCCTTTCATTAGAGCCTCATTGATGTAAGGTTTATAATTATGTTCATTGAAAAAGGAAAATCAGGAAATGTGATGCTGTGGTGGGGGGAGGAAAAAAAATGGATGGTTGGAATGGGAAGGGGCAGGAGCAGGGAAGTTGGGGGGGGGGGGGGGGGGGGGAGTGGAGGTAAGGCAAGTGACAAAAGGCTGTGTTTCTGTATAACAAAGAACAGTCCACAGAGAATTGCTTCGCTCTTTTGTCCTGTTTGCATAATCAGTTTTCTTTCATCCATATTTGTCCTTCATAAACAAGCAGAATACAAAGGCTAAGAAAATGTTCTGTTAGGCTATATAGAAAATGGAATGTGTGTGTGTGTGTGTGTGTGTGTGTGTGTGTGTGTGTTTGACGTCTGTCCACATAGGGTGATATTAATCTCTGTGTGTGTGTGTGTGTGTGTGTGTGTTCACATAGAATGGTATTAGACTCTGTGTGTGTGTGTGTGTAAGAGTGTTTGTATGGGAGCATGTTATTGATGTGAAAATTTATGGCACACACACTCTCAGTGGCAGAGTTTCAACACACGCTATACCTCACAGCACTGCTCAGCATGATTCATAAACCAAGACAAGAGAGACGGCTCTCAGTCCATCACTGTAACATGTCAACGGCTGTCAGGAATGTCACGCAACACACATACACACTCACACACGTTTCACCTTCACTGTGTCACAACGTGTCCTTTTGAAGTCTACTTCACCTGTAGGCAGAACTACAACAAAACATCTTTCCTTAGAGGAGCAAGACTCCTTTAGCAGGATTATGTTGACAAAATTCACCTCTACACTGTTCTACAGTTCAGGTACTTCCTTTTGATTAAAACTTCTTGTTGTCGTTGGTGTTTTTCCTTGAGATAATTGATGTTTCTGACTGCTGGATATTGGACGTGTTCTCTCAGTGCTTCTCCAGATGTCTTCAGTGTGGTACAGTGAAGATTTTTTTTTGTTGTAGACAGACTGTGTTTATGTTCATTCTGATGGATATTGGATATTGGACGTGTTCTCTCAGTGCTTCTCCAGATGTCTTCAGTGTGGTACAGTGAAGATTTTTTTTGTTGTAGACAGACTGTGTTTATGTTCATTCTGATGGATATTTGGTGTGGCAAAGAGCTATTTAGATGTGTTTGTAAAAGAAAAATGAGAAGAATGAAAGCTCATGGGTGTTAGTGTGTAAGTGCATTCAGTTATACGCATGAAATAGGTGTGTGTGTGTGTGTGTGTGTGTGTGTGTGTGTGTGCGCGTGTGTGTGTTGTATGTGTGTTTGTGCACAAATAAACAAGCGTGCATCAGGTCAGGCTCTGTGCTCATTTTTTAATCAGAACCCTCAAAGCTCATTTGACGCATGTCATGATAAACGGACTTATTTCTGGGTTTTTATTTATTTCACTGTTTTTGCATGCACACATACACATGTGTACTCATGTTTGTTGTTGGGGGTAATGATGGGATCAGACTGTTGGTGGTCTGATGATCTCTGAGAATACAATGAAGTTTGCGATGTTCATTCAGTGTGTGATGTTTGCCAGGCACCAGCCCCTTTGACATGACAGCCTCGGTGAAGAGTCCCTCAGGACTGACCGAGCTGTGTGATGTGGCCAGTCTGGACGACAACCACTACAGTGTCAAGTTTGTGCCAAAGGAGATGGGCGTCCACACCGTCAGTGTCAAGCACAGAGACATGCACATTCCTGGTCAGTGCTGTCACAGTCTGTGTGCGCGCGCGCATGCGTGTATGTGTGTTTGTGTATGTATGGGTGCATGTATGCATGCATGCATGGGTGTGTGTGTGTGCGTGCGCGTGCGTGTGTGTGTGAGAGAGAGAGAGAGAGTGCATAAACATGCATGTGCATGCATGCTTTGGTGGTGGGTGGGTGTATGTGGATGCATATGTGCCTACTCAGGTTTTGTGATGTATATGGATATACCTCTATACATGCATGGCACGCATGCACGCACTCATACACACACGCACACACACACACGCATTTTGCATGTGGACATACACACACATACACAGGCACACACTCACACTAGTGCATGCACTATGCTGCCATTTTATTCATGCAGAGAATCAGTCTGCAATAACTGGTCTTCAGCAAAAAAACTTGAAATCAACCACCAGAAAAGGAGAACCAGATGCAGAATCGATGTTGACAGGCTTCTTCTTGGTTTCTTTTTCTTTTCTTTTTTATTTCCTTGAAAAAAAGTTTGTTTTCTTGTTGAGGGTTAGCAAGAGGTCATTCTCTCCAAAATCAGGTTTGAGGGAATCTGTCACTGACAAAATCAAAACAGTGGTAACAGAAACCATGCCTAAGACTAAACCAGCTTGGGGTTTCAGGGCAGCAAGGTCATTAACTCACAAATCACGGGCAGAAAGTCCACTTGTGTGGCGGAAGCCATTTGTCTCCCTTGTTGGTTAATTGGGCAGGAGGGAGAATGGCCTGACGCAAGGTACAGAGAGCTTGAGGCTGTGGTTCAGAGGGTGTGCTTTGTGTTGTCTGCCTCCTTAGCTTGTGCATCTGGTCCCTCTTCATCCTAGTTTGTACCTGACTCTATTCGATTTCCAGCTGTTTGGCCACTCGCCGAACAGTCTTCCTGTGTGCATGTGCGCGCACGCACACACGTACACACGCACACGTGCGCGCGCGCGCGCGCGCGCACACACACACACACACACACACACACACACACACACACACACACACACACACACACACACACACGCATGTACATGTGTGTACATGCACGTTTGTGGAATGAAAATAGGAATTTAAATGATGGGAATAGGAGGAAAACATGCGGGTCTATTGGCTGGCCCTATATACCACAATCAGGAGTGTGAACAACTTTTAAAGTGGTCAAGATCCGCAACAATAGCGTTACAGTGAGTGAAGAAAAGATTAGCGCTATTAGTAAAAGATCTTACTGCTTGGTGGAACAGCTATCTGTTGCAAGAACTGGTGGTGATGGGATTAGGGGAGGTAATTATTCTTGTTATATTTTGTTTGTGTTTGTAAATATATGTATCATTGACATAAGATATTAGGTAAAGTTGTCTGTGTATAGTATAAACACATTGTTGTTATTATTATTATTATTATTTGTAAAGCACCATAAGCAGTTTCTTGATAATGTATTATGTAACTATCCTGTATTATTTTTGTCGTTATTATTAGCATTATTATTATTTGGGAAGTGTTCGGACACGAAATTGGTTGGCTTGAGAGAGAAAGAGAGAACTGGAGATGGTTTGCACTTGATTGAGTTTTTTCTGATTTAAAAAAAATTTTAATCTTAGATAAATGTTAGCGAACCGCAAAAAAAACTGGACAAAAGAATCACAAGACAAAACACAACGCATTTCGACCTCTTAGGTCTTCTTCAGGAAAGATACAAAACAATTAGGACAACGAAAATGAACGAGCGATCACTTATCTTGATCACTTCAGCGCAAGATAGGCATTGAATGAAAACCTTATTTTTAGGTTTTCATTCAACACCTATCTTGTTCATTTTCGTTGTCCTAATTGTTGCCTGAAGAAGACCTAAGAGTTTGAAACGCGTCATGTTTTTGTCATGTGATTCGTTTGTCCACGTCTTTTTTTTTTGGCAGTTCGCTAACATTTATTTAAGATTTGTTTAGATTTCCACCTGCAGTCGTCTCAGTTTGCAACTAGATCTTTTTTTTTTTTAACTTCCACAAGTCCATAGTGTTGTCAGAAAGAATTGAAGACTTCAGGGCACCAAGCGAGTAAGGCGTTGGTGGGTGGAGGATATAGTGGCACCACATGATCAGCGTCGTTGAACTGAGAGAACTGTGTGTGTGGTGTTACAGGCAGTCCCTTCCAGTTCACGGTGGGCCCTATCTCTGGGGGAGGGTCTCACAAGGTGCACGCCGCCGGTTCTGGCCTGGAGAGAGGGGAGGTGATGCAGCCCTGTAAGTACACCAGCTGTTGGGGATGCCGCAGCTAGTTGATTCACCACCCTAGCACTGCACTCTCAGGCTGACACTATGCATTGAAAATCTTTTGCAAAACTATCACTGTGGTTGTATACTATAACGTAAGACTGTTTGGTACATTGGTGAGCCATCTGTGCAGTTCTGTTGTGTTGCGATGTCCAGCATGGTTCCACTGACCCCTGTGGGGGGGATTCTGGGGTCCTTTTAGTTCACATGTATATCTGGCCTTCTGGAAATCCTGTGTGTGGAAAATCGACTTCCTGTCCTGTGTGAGGACCTTTTTGTCCCCATGTACTTTTGGCTGCCCCAGTGCTCCCTGGCCTTTGCCTGTTTACCTGTCTGTGTTCAAGAAAGTCTACTTTTTGTACTCCCAGTTCTTATAGAACAGAGAGTACTTTAGAATGGGAACGAAGAAATGCTGTCTCTGTGTGTGTTTGTGTGTGTGTCTGTCCGTCCGTGGTCAAAATGTGTTCCACTCGCTCCAGACAAAACTACTGGGCCGATCTTTCTGAAAATTTGTAGGTAAGTTCATTATGGGTCACGGATGATGTCTGATGTTTTAGTTTAGCGTTATAGCCATTACTAACGGCTGTAACTGCCTGTAACAGCTTTTCTTCTTTATGGAATATCTCAGAAAGTACTAGGCCGATCTTTGTGAAAATTAGCAGATATGTTCATTATGGGTCACGGATGATGTCCAATGTTTTAGTTTACCGTTATAGCCGTTACAAACGGCTGTAACGGCCTGTAACGGTTTTCTTCTTTATGGAATATCTCAGAAAGTACTTGGCTGATATTTATGAAAATTTGTAGATATGTTCATTATGGGTCACGAATAATGCATGATGTTTTAGTTTACTGTTATAGCCATTGCTAACGGCTGTAACGGCCTGTAACGGTTTTTCTTCTTCATGGAATATCTCAGAAAGTACTTGGCCGATCTTTGTGAAAATTAGCAGGTATGTTCATTATGGGTCATGGATGATGCCCGATGTTTTAGTTTACCATTATAGCCATTACTAACGGCTGTAACAGCCTGTAATGGTTTTTCTTCTTTATGGAATATCTCAGAAAGTACTTGGCCGATATTTCTGAAAATTTGTTGGTATGTTCATTATGGGTCACGAATAATGCCCTATGTTTTAGTTTACCGTTCTAGCCATTACTAACGGCTGTAACGGCCCATAACGGTTTTCCTTTTTCATGGAATATCTCAGAAAGTACATGGCTGATATTTATGAAAATTAGCAGGTATGTTCATTATGGGTGACAAATAATGCCCGTTGTTTTAGTTTACCACTATAACCGTTGCTTTAGGCTGTAACAGCCTGTAACCGTTTTTCTTTTTCATGGAATATCTCAGAAAGTACTTGGCCGATCTTTGTGAAAATTAGTAGGTATGTTCATTATGGGTCATGGATGATGCCCCATGTTTTAGTTCACCATTATAGCCGTTACAAACGGCTGTAACGGCCTGTAACAGTTTTTCTTCTTTATGGAATATCTCAGAAAGTACCCAGCCTATCTTAGTGAAAAGTAGCATGTATGTTCACTCTGGGTTACAGGTGATGCCCAATGTTTTAGTTTACCATTATAGCCGTTACTAACGGCTGTAACGGCCCATAACGGTTTTTCTTCTTTATGGAATATCTCAGAAAGTACCCAGCCGATCTTTCTGAAAATTTTTAGGTCTGTTCATTGTGGGTCACGGATGATACCCAATGTTTTAGTTTACCGTTATAGCCATTACTAAGGGCTATAACTGCTGACAACGGTTTTTCTTGTTTATGGAATATCTCAGAAAGTACTTGGCCGATCTTTCTGAAAATTTGTACGTGTGTTCATTATGGGCGACAGATGATGCCCGACGTTTTAGTTTACCGTTCTAGCCATTACTAACGGCTGTAACGACCCATAACGGTTTTTCTTCTTCATGGAATATCTCAGAAAATACGTGGCCGATATTTCTGAAAATTTGTAGGTATGTTCATTATGGGTCACGGATCATGCCCGATGTTTAAGTTTACCGCTATAGACATTACTAACGGCCCATAATGGTTTTCTTCTTTATGGAAAATCTCAAAGTTCTTGGCCGATCTTTCTGAAAATGTGTAAGTATGTTCATTATAGGTCACAGATGATGGCCGATGTTTACCAGAATAGCCATTACTAATGGTTAAACCAGCCCAAGACGGTTTTTCCTCTTTATGGAATATCTTGCGCGTATTCAGGATAAACTGGGAGTACGTTTATATGCTTTGCATCTTGTTTTTTCCTGTGTTGAAATTAGTAATGTTCTGGCTGTCATGTTGCCAGTGGGTGATCTGATAGTGATCCTGTAGCCTACTTGCTGTCTGTTCTTCAGTGAATTTTCCGGTACTGTCTTTTCATTGTTTTAACACCTGTTTTATTGAGATCTTTTTGACCATGCATGTAAAACTTTTTATGACCAAGGGGCTCCCCAAACATTGTAGTGACTGATGTCATCAGCACAGTGCAGCCATAGTTACTGCCATAGTCGTCAGCAGTTAAACAACTGTGTTGTGTATTGTCTGTGTTGTAGCTGTACGTGGTAGATGTATTCTTTTCCATGTAAGAACTTAGTGATTTGTTCCATTCCTGAAGTGATAACAATCCTGATATGGTACTGTGAATTGTTTCATTCCTGAAGTGATGACAACCCTGATATGGTCCTGTGATTTGTTCTATTCCTGAAGTGATGACAGTCCTGATATGTTCCTGTAAATTGTTCCATTCCTGAAGTGATAACAACCCTGATATGGTCCTGTAAATTGTTCCATTCCTGAAGTGACAACAACCCTGATATGGTCCTGTGATTTGTTCCATTCCTGAAGTGATAACAACCCTGATATGGTCCTGTAAATTGTTCCATTCCTGAAGTGATAACAACCCTGATATGGTCCTGTGAATTGTTCCATTCCTGAAGTGATGACAACCTGATATGGTCCTGTGATTTGTTCCATTCCAGAAGTGATGACAATCCTGATATGGTCCTGTGAATTGTTTCATTCCTGAAGTGATAACAACCCTGATATGGTCCTGTGAATTGTTCCATTCCTGAAGTGATGACAACCTGATATGGTCCTGTGATTTGTTCCATTCCAGAAGTGATGACAATCCTGATATGGTCCTGTGTGGTTAGCTTTCCTCAGATCAGTGAATGAGGATGAGCACCCGCTAAATGTTGTGTCTGACATTGGGTCAGTCAAGAGGTGCTAGCAAGTCTTTCATTAGCCGTCGTTCCATTGGAAATCTGTGTATCATGTGCAAGCATCTCATGTCTGCATTTTGCTTGTACCTGACACTATATTGGCGATTCCTATACTCCACTCTCTTCCTTACTGTCTATCTTTTGTCTGTCTGCCTACTTTTTTCCCTTTATCAGTGCGCTGGATATTGTTGTGTATGGACATAGGGAAGTGATTTGTTTTTGTAGCTATAAGGCTGTGACTACCCTGCTGTGTTGTTGACAGAATACCAGTTGCTCTAATGCCATTAGGAAAAAATGAGCATGTGAATGAACACTTTTGTTCAACAATCAGTTGAAACTAGGTGACAGTAACAGCACTCTTACAAACTTGATAGGTCTTCCCAGTTCCCATTGAAATTGTCTACACACTGACTTCTCTGGCACCTCATCTCTGTAACTGTAGGAAAGTTAGACATGGTATCTAGAGGGAAATTGCAGAGGTATTGGCCACACACAGTTGTCCCATCAGGGAAATGCTTGTGATGGTGATGATCAATGTACACTGGTCAGAGCAAATAGCTTTTTGCTCTCCGAGACCCTGCTTGACAACCAGAATCCATTGTTTTGGAACTTTTACAACTTTTGAAAGATGAAACTTTTCAGTTTATATAATTTGTACATCATAAAAACTTACAGAATATTTTGTTCAAACATTTAGTGCGGGCTGACTTTCAGGGAAGACAACTGATGTTGCAGCAGCTTTGGTCACAAAGCATCAATTACATGAATTACATCATCTGTCTGGAGGAGAAGATGTCGGTCAATACTTCCTTTTCATTGTCCTATGATAATTTCCTAGGAAGGAAGAACAAAATATGAAATTTTATTTTTCTATGAAGTGTGGAAAATGGGGAGGGGGCAGGCATGAGCACAGTATACAGGCATCAGGAAGTTGTCCTGCAGACGTGATGACACGTGTTGTGGCTGTGGGGTGCAGGCGACTTCAACATCTACACCCGTGAGGCTGGTGCTGGAGCCCTGTCCATTGCTGTAGAGGGTCCATCCAAGGCAGAGATCGACTTCGAGGACAGGAAAGATGGCTCTTGTGGTGTTACCTACTTCATCAGTGAACCAGGTATCACTCCACACACACATACACACACACACACACTCTCTCTCTCTCTCTCTCTCTCCTCTCTCACTCAAAAGATTGCAATATATTGCAATTTGTTGGGGGGGGGGGGGGGGGGGAGTTTTCCAGTGAAGATAAGCAAATCAGACTTCTTGCAGTATGTTGGTGACAATAATTACCATAGACCAGCCGCCGTGGCTGGGAGGTCGTGGGTTCGAATCCCATCAGAAGTCATGTAGGTTTTTCTGCCCTGACCGGCTTCTACCCAGAGTTGAGTTGCTGCGGACTCAGTTGGGAAGACTGGGACCACACAGTCGAGTTTCATCCACTTAGTGGATGCGTTTCTGAGAGTGTTGCTCAAATTTCCTGACCAACACAGCAGGTACCTGTTTCTCTCGGGCCTGGTTGACGCCAGGATATATTATGAAAGGAAGCGTAGAGTACAACCCTGTCATGTAGTCTCAGGCCGAAATGGAAAACCATAGCATCATCTTAATCATCCTCATTCTCATCGATCAGCATAAAATTTTTTTTTTTTAAGTCTCAAATTCTGTGGCCCTTCATGCCCTGCTCTCATGGTGACCTCAATTTTGATGTCCTCTCCACGTCTGTGGCCTTGGTTTGGTTCCGTCGGGGTCACCGGTATCGGCGAGTCCATGGGGCTGTCGTTGGACGGACGTGGTGGCGCCCTCCGGAGGGAGAGCTCACTCACACCAGCTCCGCGACTAAGCAATTATTGTCATCAGTAGGGGGCTTAGTAGGTGGTGTCCTGCGTATGTTAGATCAGAACAGGTGCCACTGAACACCACCGAAGTGACTCGGCAGCAGTGCAGTGTCTCCTCCGGTGGGTTGCCTCTTGACGACTTGACATTGACTGCTCCCTGTGGATTGCCGGTGCCAGGGCTGTGGCGGGGCCAACCAGGCTGTGGCTGCGGACGGGGTGTTGGAATGAGCGGCGTGGGTGCACTGCCTCTGAGGTGGCGCAGAGGTTGTGACAGCAAAAAAAAAAATGTTTTAAATAATAATAATTACCATAGAACAACTTGAGTAGGAACAACCCCAGCAGTTTTATTCAAAGCGCAAAGTAAACGAGGAATTGTGTCCCAAAACAATTATGCCAAAATAGTGAACTTGGATGCACATGTTTGACAGATAGATGATGTGGGATTGAACTATTCAAAACAGTACAGAGTGAAACCTAACTGACCTGTTATGTATTTTTAAAGCAGCCAGATCTGGAAGGCCCAAAGCTGACTCGCATTTCTAGGGTTAAATTTGCTGGGGGTAGATTTCAGTGGTGTTTTTTGAGTGTTGTCAGCTTTCAGAAATTGAAATAGGGGGGGATAAACTGAGCTGTGTTAATCCTGAATGACTGGTGTTTGACCAGGTGAATACTACATTTCCATCAAGTTCAACGATGAGCACATCCCAGAGTCTCCATTCCGAGTGCCTGTCACCCCCAGCATTGGAGACGCCCGCAAGCTGTCCATCGCCGCTCTGCAGGAAAAGGGACTACAGGTGGGTCCCCTGTACATGGTCAACACTTCAGAGTGAACTTCTGATTTCTTTTTGTTCTCTGCTCCTGTCATCAAGCACCATACAGTCTGCTACTAGACTGCATTTTTTTTTTTTTTTTCTGAATGATGAAAAGGAGAATTACAATAATAGTAAAGTGTAGGTTTGGTTTAGATTACAATGCAGGGGTTTCCTCTTCTCTTTATTTAGGTTTTGCATTGTAGTACACACCAGGTGCAGCAAAGACTGCTCCCATATTGGGTCCAGATGTTCGAAGTACGCCCCAACACACTCATGTGGCAGGTAAGGGTCCAGACGTTTGAAGTACACCCCAACACACTCATTGGCAGGTAAGGGTCCAGACGTTTGAAGTACACACCAACACACTCATTGGCAGGTAAGGGTCCAGACGTTTGAAGTGTGCGCCAACACACTCATTGGCAGGTAAGGGTCCAGACGTTTGAAGTATGCGTCAACACACTCATTGGCAGGTAAGGGTCCAGACGTTTGAAGTATGCGTCAACATACTCATGAGGCAGGTAAGGGTCCAGACGTTTGAAGTATGCGCCAACACACTCATTGGCAGGTAAGGGTCCAGACGTTTGAAGTATGCGCCAACACACTCATGAGGCAGGTAAGGGTCCAGACGTTTGAAGTATGCGCCAACACACTCATGAGGCAGGTAAGGGTCCGGACGTTTGAAGTATGTGCCAACACACTCATGAGGCAGGTAAGGGTCCAGATGTTTGAAGTATGTGCCAACACACTCATGAGGCAGGTAAGGGTCCGGACGTTTGAAGTATGTGCCAACACACTCATGAGGCAGGTAAGGGTCCAGACGTTTGAAGTATGTGTCAACACACTCATTGGCAGGTAAGGGTCCGGACGTTTGAAGTATGTGCCAACACACTCATGAGGCAGGTAAGGGTCCAGATGTTTGAAGTATGTGCCAACACACTCATTGGCAGGTAAGGGTCCGGACGTTTGAAGTATGTGCCAACACACTCATTGGCAGGTAAGGGTCCGGACGTTTGAAGTATGTGCCAACACACTCATTGGCAGGTAAGGGTCCAGATGTTTGAAGTATGTGCCAACACACTCATGAGGCAGGTAAGGGTCCAGACGTTTGAAGTATGTGCCAACACACTCATTGGCAGGTAAGGGTCCAGACGTTTGAAGTATGTGTCAACACACTCATTGGCAGGTAAGGGTCCAGACATTTGAAGTATGTGCCAACACACTCATGAGGCAGGTAAGGGTCCAGACGTTTGAAGTATGTGTCAACACACTCATGAGGCAGGTAAGGGTCCAGACGTTTGAAGTATGCGCCAACACACTCGTGAGGCAGGTAAGGGTCCAGACGTTTGAAGTATGCGCCAACACACTCATTGGCAGATAAGGGTCCAGTCGTTTGAAGTATGCGCCAACACACTCATTGGCAGGTAAGGGTCCGGACGTTTGAAGTATGCGCCAACACACTCATTGGCAGGTAAGGGTCCGGACGTTTGAAGTATGTGCCAACGCACTCATTGGCAGGTAAGGGTCCAGACGTTTGAAGTATGCGCCAACACACTCGTGAGGCAGGTAAGGGTCCAGACGTTTGAAGTATGCGCCAACACACTCGTGAGGCAGGTAAGGGTCCAGACGTTTGAAGTATGCGCCAACACACTCATTGGCAGGTAAGGGTCCAGACGTTTGAAGTATGCGCCAACACACTCATGAGGCAGGTAAGGGTCCAGACGTTTGAAGTATGCGCCAACACACTCATTGGCAGGTAAGGGTCCAGACGTTTGAAGCATGCGCCAACACACTCATGAGGCAGGTAAGGGTCCAGAAGTTTGAAGTATGCGCCAACACACTCGTGAGGCAGGTAAGGGTCCAGACGTTTGAAGTATGCGCCAACACACTCATGAGGCAGGTAAGGGTCCAGACGTTTGAAGTATGCGTCAACACACTCGTGAGGCAGGTAAGGGTCCAGACGTTTGAAGTATGCGTCAACACACTCGTGAGGCAGGTAAGGGTCCAGACGTTTGAAGTATGCGCCAACACACTCGTGAGGCAGGTAAGGGTCCAGACGTTTGAAGTATGCGCCAACACACTCATGAGGCAGGTAAGGGTCCAGACGTTTGAAGTATGCGCCAACACACTCATGAGGCAGGTAAGGGTCCAGACGTTTGAAGTATGCGTCAACACACTCGTGAGGCAGGTAAGGGTCCAGACGTTTGAAGTATGTGCCAACACACTCATTGGCAGGTAAGGGTCCAGACGTTTGAAGTATGCGCCAACACACTCATGAGGCAGGTAAGGGTCCAGACGTTTGAAGTATGCGCCAACACACTCATGAGGCAGGTAAGGGTCCAGACGTTTGAAGTATGCGCCAACACACTCATGAGGCAGGTAAGGGTCCAGACGTTTGAAGTATGTGTCAACACACTCATGAGGCAGGTAAGGGTCCAGACGTTTGAAGTATGCGCCAACACACTCATGAGGCAGGTAAGGGTCCAGACGTTTGAAGTATGTGCCAACACACTCATTGGCAGGTAAGGGTCCAGACGTTTGAAGTATGTGTCAACACACTCATTGGCAGATAAGGGTCCAGACGTTTGAAGTATGCGCCAACGCACTCATTGGCAGGTAAGGGTCCAGACGTTTGAAGTATGTGCCAACACACTCATTGGCAGGTAAGGGTCCAGATGTTTGAAGTATGTGCCAACGCACTCATTGGCAGGTAAGGGTCTAGACGTTTGAAGTATGCGCCAACACACTCATTGGCAGGTAAGGGTCCAGACGTTTGAAGTATGCGCCAACACACTCATGAGGCAGGAAAGAATGGACTCTGTGGAGCCAGTCTTTCCATCTTAATCCATAGTACACTGAGGACAATAGGAGCCATTTGAAGCCAAGGTCTCACTGTTCTGTTTTGGGATCCTGAATACTTCATAGTACATGTGAAGCGTGTTCAGGCTGCATAATATGATTTTGAGAACACAATATTCCATGTGTGAGATTCATTGTGTTTATATCTGCATTGATCTAGGTGAACAAGCCAGCAGCTTTCGTGGTCAACTTCAATGGGGCAAAGGGCAAGCTGACGGCTCACGTCATCTCTCCATCTCAGGCCCAGGAGGAGGCTCATATTCAAGAGGTGGATGATGGTAAGTGTTGGGTGAACTTGATCCTGACTTTAAAAGGAAATTAAAGAGAATCTGACAGATAAAAGGGATAAACAAATTACAAGACAAAACATGATGCGTTTCGACCTCATAGGTCGTCTTCTTGCCTGAAGAAGACCTAAGAGGTTGAAACACGTCACATTTTGTCTTGTAATTTGTTTTGTCCCTAATATTGGGTGGATTTATTTCAATTTTCTAAGTTCTGCCTGCAGTCACCTCACTTTGAAACCACCTTTGATCCAAGGTGTAGGACTGTACAAACCTTGATCACCACAAAGCACTGACCAGGGGGTGGCTGTGTCGGGGGAGATGGAACGAACAACGTTAGAGTGAAGCCATCAAGATCAGGTGGACAATGGGGCAGGGAGAGTTGTCTGTGAGCATCGGTAATGGCACATTAGGGATGAGACGATTGTCTATAGGAGGCAGTGCTTTCTGCAATGAACACTGGCTGTAATGAGATACTGACCTGCTTTGTGGATGCCATTTAGATGCCATGGAAATGAAGCACTGATCTGTGACCTTGGGTTTTGTTGTGAAGTCAAACAGCATGAGTTAACAGTGAAAATGAAAATGCCCACAGGTGAATACGCTGTCCGGTTCATTCCCCGTGAGAACGGCCTTCACCTGGTGCACGTGATGCTGGACAACTACCACATACCAGACTCCCCCTTCAGGATCATGATCGGCAAGGTGGACGCTGCTGATGCTGGCAAGGTCTCTGCCTACGGCGACGGTCTGCAGACCGGGGTCACAGGTCAGTTCAGTTTCTTTATGCTGTCATTCGTCGGGCCATGGCTTGGGTGCAGTCGTAAAACATCTTCTGCTTACTGCTTTTTTTGTTTGTTTTTATTTTTAAATAAAATGTGTCAAGGAATCGTGGAATGATTCAGCCTTTTTGTTCAGATCAGAATTTAGTTGTATGGGAGACAGTCTTGTTTTTATGATTGTTTTGATATAAGTGTGTGTGAACCACCAAGAAAATTGGAAAATGTACAGAGATCAGGTTGATCTTCACTTGGCTGTCAAATATATCTGCACAGTTTTGAAGTTAGAATGTAAATGTATAATCGTTTTCTGTGCACATATATTTACATGTATACTGATGAGTGAAGACAAGCGACAAGGAGGCTTATTTTATGTATTTTTCCACGCTAATTGGTAATGCTGTGTTTGTATTTCCCAGGGGAGATTTCCAAGTTTGTGGTGAACACGGTGAACGCGGGGGCTGGAGCGCTGGCAGTGACGGTGGAAGGGCCCAGCAAGGTGAAGCTGGAGTGCACGGAGATGGACGAGGGCTACGCCTTCACCTACTGCCCCAAGGCCCCCGGGGACTACTACATCACCATCCGCTACGCTGGAATCCCTGTGGCTGGTAGCCCCTTCAAAGCCAAAGTAGAAGGTCAGTTGCGCTTCTTTTTTTTATTATTTGGGTGGAGTAGTCAGTGTGTATGTTTTACACATTTGCGGGTGGCATCAATATAGCTGTGGTTGTGCTGTTCTGTATGATTTGTTTATGTGTACTCTCCTGTGTCAGGTTCGTGTATGGCTGATGTGCTTGGAAGATGTCAAGTGATTTGCATGTATTTTGTCTATGTGTATGTATGTTAATGTACATCCTAGGCAGATTGGAAATGAGGATTACATGATTGCCTAGTGCTAACAGGATTGTTAGCTACCATAGTTCTAAAGGTGTCTAATAACATTGAAGGGATTTGACATGATGTTGAGGTGCGTGTATAGTTTATATGTTAGTGTTTTGTAACAGCAGTTTTAATTGGAAGTGCTAGATTATCTGTTCCTTTTGTGGTCAGATGATATTGGTGAAAGAGACACTTTACAAGACATGCTTCATATCGATACTCATCTTCATCAGGGTGTTGCAGACATAGTTAGGACTCTGTTTGAGACACATACACTTATTTAACGTGCATTCACAGACTCAGGAACATGCATGTATGCATGCACACACACACACACCCATGATGATTGTAGTATGCATATATTTGATACTCAGAGAATCAACTCGGACATTGATCTAAATGATGCGAGCGTTGATTAATTATCTACAGTTTTATACCTTTTTATACTTAAAATTTTTCTTTTCTTTCAAAACGAAAAAAATTTAATAAAAGCTGAACTTGCCTACACTAAGCAGAGCTGATGTGATTTTCAGGTTCTGGTCAAGCCAGTAGTTCTACAGAACATGCGTCTGTGGTGGTGGAAACGGTCACCAAAACCAGCACAACCACCAAGTTTAGCGGTATGCAGAAGTTCTCCTCAGATGCCAGTAAATGTGTTGCCAAGGGCAACGGCTTGACCAAGGCTTTCCGGGGCAAGACTACCTCTTTCACTGTGGATGTCACAGGGGCAGGTAAGGGACACAGGCTCCCTCTCTTTCTCTGTTTTCATCAGTTTTGCTTTTTTTTCCATGTGTTAAATCTACCTGTCGGGTACCTCCCAAACCAGATGTATCAAATTAGTGGATGATCATGATGTAGCTTTATCAAATTAGTGGATGATCATGATGTAGCTTACACTGGAGCCTGTTGCAGGGCTGCAAAGACTAATGGTAAAAGAGCAGTGTTCGCCACAGGCATTCCTTAAGGCTGTCTGAAAGCTTGGAATATTTAAACAAAAACAGACGCACACATATGCACACACATTCCGTAAAGGAATGGAACTGTTGTTGAGTTGAGTGTAAATACATTCTGTTGGCAAATTTATGATAAGTTTCATTTGTGTACAAAGTGCATGCCCCACTGTTGCCCACACATGCCTGCATTGTCTTTGTAGCTTATTAGGATGTCGAGATGAAAGATTTTACATTGAAATGTTTTTAGTGGCATTGAGAAAAAAGGCAGGGCTTGCGACATGGAGGAAGGATCATAAAGAGAGAAGGGGGAAAAAAAAACATTAAGAACAAATTAACTTGTTGCTGTGTGCAGGAAACAACATTCTGTACGTGGGCATGGCTGGTCCCAAGTCTCCCGTGGATGAACTGACGGTGAAGTATGTGGGCAACAACCAGTACACCATCAACTACACTGTCAAACAGCAGGGCCAGTACATGCTGATCGTGCGCTGGGGAGAGGAGAACATTCCGGGCAGTCCCTTTGCTGTGGAGGTCATCTGAGCGATCCCCCTATCTCTGTGTCCTGCCTAGCCTTAACAAATTGAGTTGTAGTCCTGTCATGGACACCATGAAAACACTGCATTCATAGACGTTATGGAAATATTACAGAACATGTAGAAGTAGATGGATAACCCAAAACTGAAAAGAAAAAGAAGAAAAAAAAAGCTTGAAATCTTTTGTTGATGGATCTGAATGTGGGTGCCAGCATTGGATGTAATGGATTGTACAACTTATTTAGCATACATAATTACAAAGAATGTTATAAACATGACATTGAAAGCCTTTTTTTTCCAGAAAAGTTTGAAGATGACTGGGTTTTTTTATGAACACTGCTGGATAGCCTTTATGTTTGACAAACATACATGCAGAAAAAAAAGGAATGTCATTGTTACTGCTCCTTTCACTTTCTTGTGATTCAGTAAAACCGCTGCTTGAAAAAATGAGAATGATCGAGAGAATGTGTGAAGAATGGGGTAAGTTGGTTTGATTTGTGTCTTACCTGTGTTGACAGCCTTGAACTGTGTTGCCTGTAGCAGGTCCACGGTGCTGTGTGCTGCTCTCCACTGGTTTCTGTAGTTGTTGGCTGTCGCTTCAAGCTGCTGGCTAGTAATGGACCGTTGGGAGGTGTCCGATTTTGTTCTGCATTAACCGATACTGCTTTTTGTGCATTTAGGTGAAAATTCCATTTGAAAGGTGCTGTGCAAATGGTAGCGAGGATACTATGTATGAATTATGTGCTGTATGGACTTTGCTCTGAACTATAGCAATGAGACACGTACACTCCTTTTCATAGAGATGTGTTCACACATCCCCCATCCGTGCGTTATGAACAAATACGGCGTTTGCTTGGGCACATTATGAAATGTCTTGTGTGGTTTTGGATTGTACCCTGCTAATTAATTCAGTCTGGTCCTGTGCATTGTTAATTCTGGTTAAATGTATACACAAAGTAAATAGTCTTTCTATAGAAGCTTATTTTCTATAGCATTTTTCTACTCTTATACATAATGCCTATGAAGTAACTATGCATTTTTTTAATATGTTATTGTTCCCTGTTCCTCCTTCCCTCCAAGATTTATGACTATTTATTCCATTATCTTTTCATTGACTTTTCATCAAAGAAAAAGGATAAAACGTTGAGCCTAGATTTGAGTTTTACAGGCTTTGAAAGACCTTCAGTCATGATGCAGAATGATGATTTCCTGAAGTATGCACTGTCATTCAGTCTTGACTGGCCTTAACTTGTTTTGTTGAGATCGTACAGTGCCTCACAGCCTCTGCAGCCTGTGAAGGAAGCTGCAGTGTGTTGTATTGATTGATTTTGTGAGAGATGACCACCAGTGGCAGGCTTTGGCTTTGAAAGGATGTCTGGTGCTTTGCTACACCTGGCGGTGTCTGGGAACTGTAAAGCATAAAACGAATCGCAGACTTCTGACTGGTTGGATCAAGTGAGTAATTGTCAGGGAGCAAAAATGTTTAAAGAAAAAAAAATTTGTTTTCCCTTTCTTTTTTTTTTTTTAATACACCATTACTTTGATGATTCATGCTTTCTTCAGTGTCAGGACACTGTCTTTAAAGATCCTTCCCAGCATTTAATGTTTAGGTTTTCCTCTATTGTCCATTGGTCAAGGTAGGTAGAGTTTTTTTTTGTTCCTTTCCCTGTGTTCCTGTTGGGACGAAGATCCTTGACCTCCTCCCCCTTTTCATTGTCCCCTCCTGGCTTCACGCAACTGTAACTTTCCTGTACTGTTGTCTAACATTTATTACAATAAATCATTTATTTTCATTTTCTGTGTTGGAGTTTTGATTCAAAGACACGTGTGCAGCAACATTCCAAGGGTAATCAAACTAGTTAATCAGGAAATGAGACGTGCATAGGATAATCTGAGAGCTGACATTATCACTGGGCTGTCGATCATTTTGGGTGTTACACCTTCTTCAGTATTCCCGGCCATGCTGTATTGGTAGTCTGATATTGTAGATAAAGTAGGTGTCCATGCTTTTTCTTTCTTTTTTTTCAATTTTCATTGGTTCTAAACTATTTATTAGTTTGAGATAACACCTTTGTTAACAGATGAAGGTTGTTAGTACCAGCAAACAAAAGCCCCCCCCCCCCTCCCCCCCCCCCCCCATGGACATTGACTCAGAAATGATGCTCAGTAGATGCGTCCATACAAGTGGTTTTATTGAGGGATTTTCATGGAATGTTTCTGCAGACATAATAATATGAACTTTATGGAAATGCACTTGGGACACTGGGTTTGTCTACAAGTACATGAGGACATTTGGGAAATCACGTGGCATCTTTCTCACTTTGCCACTACACATGCACATCACGAGATTTCCGGAGCACAGTACAACACACCAACATAGTACACTTCTGCTTATTAATTATTTTGCATCTCGGTTTTTGATCACTTGTGGTTTGAAACCAGAACTGAAAAGACCTGACTGTCCTGTTTGGCCATTCAGACAACCCAGTGAATTCCTGCACACTGTTGAGTCCTTTGAAGGGAGACTTGTACAGATTGGGGCAGTGAAGGGGAGGACTCATTGCTCCGGTTCACTAACATGGAGTAAAGTTGAGGATACAGAGTCAGTACTGATAGGAGTTTGGTTGGGGCGAGAATTGAAGAATTAAGTTTAAGGCTTACTGTAGGTCAGAGTCCAGTTGGGTTGTTTTTAGTGAGGCATGGTTATGATGAGGTGACCATGATGGTGATGTGATGTAATATGATGAGGACGGGGGTCATTTGGTGGATCAGATTAGATATGTGGATCAGGGGGTAAGGATGTAGGAGGGGGAGGGGGGGGGATATTGGGACTTTAAAAGGATAAGTTGGGACTGTCTTAGGGCAGGATTGTGGGGTCTTGAGTTTTGGAGAGCTGGCGATGTGTGTGTATAAAGATATATATATATATTCACACATACACATATTAGTGAAGGGTATATGTTTATATTTCCCTGATTTTTCATTTTCTTTTCTTTCTCACCAGTTGGCTCGACTTCCTTTTTTAAGAAAAAAATTGGAAAGTCTTTGCCAAGTCATTAATGTAATGATGGAGGAATTGTTAGCCTGCACATGTTTTCCTCCACAACAAAATTGTCATACAAATATATTTTTATATATATATAAATAAATAATCAGCTCTAGCCACCATGAAGGAGAGTGCCGTGAGAGACGATGAACAGACGTGGATAACCTCATTTAATTGTTTTGGGTGACAGAGTCAGCCTGTCAATGTTGTCCATTTGCTTTGCGCAGGATAGGTCAGCCTGTCAATGTTGTCCATTTGCTTTGCGCAGGATAGGTCAGCCTGTCAATGTTGTCCATTTGCCTTGCGCAGGATAGGACAGTCATGAAGCCGAGTATGCTGTAGGCCATTATGCATTTGCTGTGTAAAATCTGAAATTTCACTTAAACGGATGAATACAAACAGATGAAATCCAACCTTTGACATAACAATAGGGAGAATTCATTTTCAATATTTATCGTCTTGGGATGCATGTTTTTGATTACCCATATACATCCAGTGAGATAGAAACCGTGAAGAGAACATTATAAATGTGTTCAAATCTACATTCACCTGTACAAAAAAGAGAGGGGGGGGGGGGGGGGGGGAGCTTAAATAAAACAGCAAAGTAAAATGTCGCACAAATACATGGATCAAGTAAATTTACAAATCTACACAAAGATGAAAACTATATGCAAAATAACTTATTCAGATCCATAAATTACTTGATGACACAATTGCGTTTCACTCAATCATCGTGTAACTCAGTATGTACAGCTATGCAGCAGTAAGATAAGGACTTTTCTGGACCTTCTCACACTTAGTGTTACTGGACCATGTTTGGTGGAAAATCTCATCAAAACGACATAACTTGCTGTGATACTCTATCATCGATCGTTTCACACTGCAAGCCAGGCGATATAGCTGACAGACAGTTACAAATACCTACAAAATCATTTCTCCACAGACTTAACTAATTAGATCTAGTTGCAAAGTGAACATTGCAGGCGGAAATCAAACAAAACTAAATAAATGTAGCGAAACGCCAAAAAAAAATGTACAAACGATCAAAGACAAAACACAATGCGTTTCGACCTCTTAGGTCTTCTTCAGTAGCAAGATACAAAACAATTAGGACAACAAAAATGAACGAGCAATCACTTATCTTCAATCACTTCAGCGCAAGATAGGCATTGAATGAAAATAGGCTGTCTGAAGGGAGATTATGTGTGAGTCAAGGTAGAAATGATGATAATTGTATTACTGATAGGATGTAATGTCATCATCCTACTCATTGATTACCCCCATCCTCAGCTACCACCACCCCCACCAACACCACTAAACCTATCAGTAGATAGGGGAGTGAGTAGATCAATGTAGCAAGTGGAGAGACTTTGAGAGTGTAGGGAAACGGAAGAGGAAGGTAGCTGTAACTTACGTTTGAGGAAAACGGTGGGAGGTATGTTAGTATGCGTGTGTGTAGGTGGCGGATATTGCAGGTTGGTACTGCAGAGGTGGAATGGTTCTTACTACTTCTGGGTGTTGATGCCATGAGGATGGAGGGTGCCGACTTTGGCGTCAAGATGAGATTCCTGCATAAGGCGCTCCAAGTTGTCCCTCTGTGATTGCCAAAGTTCCAGGACTTTGACATGGTTGATGTTGTGTTGGGCGTGATTGATGTATAGAGCGACTGGTTTGGGCCGATGGTGGCGGATGTCAGTCAGGTGTTCAGAGATGCATGCCACAAGTGTGCGAGATGTCTCGCCTACATAGATCTTACCACACAGCTGGCAGTGAATGGCGTACACAATATTGTGGCTCTGACAGGAGAAAGTGTGTTTAATAGTGAATAAGCCTTTCGGGCCATGTAGGCTGGTGTCTGGTTTGGTGAGAGGGCAGATTTTGCAGTTGGGTATTGAGCGGGGGAAAATGCCTGGTGGCTTAGTTGTGGAGATTTTGTTCAGCTTAGAGCGCACCAGTAGGTCTTTGAGGTTTTTGTCATGTTTGAAAGTGATCACTGGTTTGGTCTCAAAGGCAGGTTTATGATTTTCTACTATGTGCCAGTTGGACTTGAAGATAGCGGCCTGGTATTTCTTACCAAGCCACAAAAATTGTCACTTACTGTTACCATGTGCCATCGTGTACCGGTGGAAATGGAGGACACGTATAAACATCGCATGCATCCTATGTGAGAAACTGGAGGAATAAATGAGATGAATGAAAGTGAGTGACTGATATTTCAATGGTACGGGAAACGACTGAATGAGCGCCAGTAGGCTGCTCTTCGGCCGGCTCTACCTGGGTAGGCAACCCGTTGAGTGAGTGAGGTGGTGTGTTTATTGTAAAGCGCTTAGAGCTTGGTCTGTGACCGAGGATAGGCGCTATATTAATACCCAATATAATATATATAATAATATATATATATATAATATAGACTTCAGGATCCTGCAGATGGGCAGAATGTGAGGGTGGAAGAGAAGGCAGGCAGTGGGTCTGTCTGTCTCTTTGGGAGGCTTAGTTTCCAGAGCAGATGTTCTGGATTTAGCTGCAGTATGGCTGAGAGCATCATTAATGACGGCACTGGGATAGCTGCGGTTGGTGAAAAACTCAGACATTTTGGCTGCTTGTACAGTAAAATCTTCTTCGTTGGAGCAGAGTCTGCATAGGCAAAGGAATTCAGAATATGGAATGCTGTCGTTAGTGGATTGGTGGTGGGAAGGTGTGTAGTCCAGGTATGAGTGCGCATCAGTGGATTTATAGAAGACTTAGGTTTTAAGCAGTCCATCTTTGAGGAAGATGGTAATGTCCAGGAAGTTAACTTACTGTGAAATGGTGTAGGTCAATTTGATGGATGGATGGAAGGTCTGAGCAAAGCTGAGGAAATTGCAGAGGTCATGTTCTGGCATGAATGTGGCTCCCAGTCCATCATCTATGCATCTTTTGTAGAGCTCTGGTGTTGGCCTGTGTAAAATTTTAGTAGGTGGTGTTCTAGGTGTCACATGAAGAGGCAGGCGTAGGATGGTCCCATTTTGGTTGCCATAGCAACACCACTGATTTGTGAGAATGTATGGTGGTTAAATTCAAAGGTGTTGAGGGTGAGGAGTAATTCTGCAAGTCTGACCAGTGTAGCTGTTTGAGGGTGTTGTTGGTTAGGGGGCCGTTTGTTAAGAAAGAATGTGAGGGCTTTCAGTCCATCAGCATGAGGGATGTAAGTGTAGAAAGAGACGACATCAAGTGTAAAGAGGAGGCTGGGTTGGACAGTGGGATCTGTGTTGTATGAATTAATCATGTTGAGTGTGTGGGTTGCGTCTTTGAGGTATGTGGGGAGGCCTTGTGCTATGGGTTGAAGGAGAGAGTCCAACCACTATGAAATGAGAGAGAGGTGCAACAGCAGAGAGAGTGAGAGTGAGGAGGTGCACCAGCAGAGAGAGAGAGGTGCAACACCAGTGAGAGAGAGACAGAGAGAGAGAGGTACAACAGCAGTGAGAGAGAGAGAGGTGCACCAGCAGAGAGAGAGACAGGTGCAACAGCAGAGACAGAGAGAGGGACAGGTAGGTGCAACAGCTGAGAGAGGGAGAGGGGGAGCGAGAGATAGGGGTGCAACAGCAGAGACCGAGAAACAGAGAGAGAGGAATGTGCAACAACAGAGATGGAGAGAGACAGGGAGGTGCAACAGCTGAGAGAGAGAGAGAGAGAGGTGCAACAGCAGACAGACGGGGAGATGCAACAGGTGAGAGAGAGAGAGGGGGAGGGGCAGAGAGAGAGAGAGAGAGAACACCGATTGCTGGTAAACTGATGGTCACCCGCAACAAATGAAGCAGAACAAAGCTATGTGGTGCACGCAGCTTCAGCGGTGGAGGGAGGAGATGGTAAGAGAGAGAAGTAGAGAAAGAAAGAGCGTGAGAGAAAGAGAGAGAAGCGGTAGAGAGAGAGAGAGGGGGGGTGGGGTGGGATTCAAAACAAAGAAAAACAATAATACACAAACACACGGAACAACACACACGCGCGCGAGCTCCCCCCCCCCCCCCCCACCCCCCCCCCCCCCCCACACACACACATACACATACGAACGCACACGCGTACACACACGCGCGCGCGCATCACAGAAGAATGTTAGGTTGAGGGGATTCAAGAAAAGAAAGGAACACATTTTTTTTATGCCGGTTTTCTCGTATATTGCTGATGTAAAAGGAACAGAAAGACAGACAGAGAGAGACAAGCCAAAAAGAAAAGTTCGGAAAGCACAAAACATACACACACACCACCATCTTGTATCAACGTCACTGGGTGGAAACAACCCGCCCCCTCACCTCCACCTCCTCCACTGTTGTTCCCCTCTGTCTGTCTCTCCGTCTGTCTGTCTCTTTCTCTCTCTGCTCGTGTGTGTGTGCGTGTGTATGTGTGTGCGTGCGCGCGCACGTGTATATGTGTGTGTGTGTGTGTGTGTGTGTGCGTGCGTGCATGCAGATGAAAGAATGGACCTTTGGGCCATGAATATGTACATAAGAGGTTTGGCACGAAAATTGGTGATAGTATGTCTTGTTCAAATACACACATAAGATTAAAAAGAAAAAAAAAACTCGAATTTTCATGTCTGAAACTGTGTCCATTTTATCAAAACAGACAACAAACACTCTTAGACATATTTAAAATGTTTCCAGAATATTCAGAAAATTAAGACGACTAGGGTTTTATTTCATGTCGTCCCGGAATGCCGAATAAACAAGTAAAGAGACAGATAAATAAGTACATAGATGAATAGAGAGAGAGAGAGAGAGAGAACTAAACAAGTGTATAAATCAATAAAAAAATAAAATAAATAAAAAAACTGCATCACGTGTTCTCCTTTACCGCCAAAAACAATGTGCAGGAAAGTTGGGTTGTGTGGGGATGGTTTGGAGTGAGGGGTGACATTTAAAAAAATAAAAAAATAAAAAGGGGGGGGGGAGGGGGGGGGGGGGGGGGGGGGGGGGGGGGGGGGGGGGGGGGGGGGGAGAGAGAGAGAGAGAGAGAGAGAGAGAGAGAAAGGAAAAAAAACAAACAAAAAAAACACCAACAACAAAAAAGCCACGGTTTCTGGTCTTTGCGATTTGATCAAATCATCAACACACCTCCGACATCACATATATACACATGTACATGTATTCAAGCACGTGTGTGTGTGTGTGTGTGCATTGACATGTGTGTTCGCTTGTGTGTATGTGAAAGAGAGAGACAGGGAGAGACAGACAGAGAGAAAGAAAGAGTGAAAGAGAGAGATGGTGTGTGTGTGTGTGTTTACGTGTGCGTTTGCGTGTGTGTGTCAATCCACCACCACACCCCCTTTCATATGCCTATACTCACATGCAGTAATGCACATATGCTTACAAACACGCTTACACACGCGCGCGCGCGCGCCGACACACACACACACACACACACACACACACACACACACACACACACGCACACGCACGCACGCACGCACGCACGCACGCACGCACCCACGTGCACACACACAGAGTGATGCATGCACATACTCGAGCGTGCACGTGTGCTTAGACTAATGTACACATACATACACACGTGTGCATGTGCACACAAGCGCGCGTGCGCACACACGCACGCACGCACACACACACACACACACACACACACACACACACACACACACACACACACACGCCCCTATTCCCCACACACACACCAAATACACCACACACACACACACACACACACACCACCACCACCACCACCACCACCACCCACATCACACCACACACACACACACACACACACACACACACACACACACACACACACCACACACACACACACGCACGCACGCACGCACGCACGCACACGCATACGCATGGAGAGGGAGAGACAGACACTGACAGAGGCAGAGGGGCGCAGCACGTGACTCTCGTGTCAGAAGAGAGAGGGAAGGAGGCAGGAGAAAACTGGATGAGCAGATAGTCGTGATATTGGAGAGTGAGAGCCTTGAAACTGAACCACGTTTGGCCTTTTCCTTTCTGCCCGCCATCAACGTATGTGCCTCAGTTTACCCCATGCCTCAGTTTACTCCGTGCCTCAGTTTACTCCATGCCACAGTTTACTCCGTGCCTCAGTTTGCTCCGTGCCTCAGTTTACTCCGTGCCTCAGTTTATTCCATGCCTCAGTTTGCTTCGCGCCTCAGTTTACTTCGTGTCTTCTGTTGTCTTCTCTCTGGGCACTTAGGCGGGCCTCTCTGGGGACAGAACAAGCGTCAGTTGCCCGTTTCAAGCGTCAGAACAAGCGTCAGTTGCCCTTTGTTGTGTAGTGACGCACGGTTTCTGTGCACATAGCCGAGCTCAGCGCAAGCGCGCCGCTCGTGAGAAGCGTTCACTGACAGACAGGTAAACAAGACGAACTTCGCAGTAGGCTACTGCACATTGGCTCGACCAGGGCAGACCGGCTAGCTTATAGTTATTTGAAGGAGCTACGTCGTGCTGACATTGACGCTGGTGACAAACCAGTGCTACAGCCTCCAGTTTATAGGAAGACAGTTATTCCCTAGTAGTTGGTGCCATAGAAGGGGTCCGGGAAAGAACCCTGACGAAACCCCCCTAGCCAGTATCTGGATTGACCTGGTAAGGTAGAGTGCACGTGTGCGTGAATGTGCAAGTGCTTAATTAAGTATGTGAACGAACTTCTCCACAAAGTGTAGGGAAAACACTGTAGTTGTTTCTTTTCAATACCCCCTTTCCTGAACAACGAGTCCAACGTCTCTCCATCGTTGGCTACTACTGGAGTTCAAGGGGAATCCTAGTTCCTCCTCCCTTCCTTCCCCCCCCCCCCCCCCCCCCCCTGGCTGCCCCCTTTTTTATCTCTAGAAAATAAGAGGCAGATTGCACATAATTATGTATACCATTTTTTTTTGTCTTTTGCATTTCCAAGGGGCAGTTCCGTGATTCTCTTGCAGTGTTAGGCGTTTCACGCCCACGATGTACACGTTCAACTTTCAAGACCCCCCCCTCCCCCCACCACACACACACACACACACACACACACCACACGCACACACTTCCCCCCTTCTCCCGTCCTCGCATGCCTCTCCCTCTCCCCACCCCCTCCGCCCCCTTTTGTAGGTCTATGTGACCCACCACCTAGTTACCACACCCCACACCCTCACTCTTCTTTTCTTGCCCTCGATGCTGATTTTCAGTTTAAAGAAAAAGGTGAACTCTTAACAAATCAAAAAGTATGGTTGTTTGACAGGTGAGAAAGAAAAACTAGACAAGCAACAACTTTCAACAACTGGAATTTCACTAGACCTTCAGCAAGAAAATGAGTTACGGCCAAAGACCTCCCCTCCCCCCTTTGTTTCCTTCCTTCTCTCTCTCTCTCTCTCTCTCTCTTCTCTCTCTCTCTCTCTCTCTCTCTCTCTCTCTCTCTCTCTCTCTCTCATGTTTCTGTTGTTCTTGTTGAATTTTTCTGTTACATGAATACCTCGTCTGTGTGTGTACTTTAATTCTACTATCATTTCACTTCTGGCAGTATGTTGGCCTATGCGTCGTAAAATGTGTTGGGGGGGGGGGGGGGGGGGGGGGGGGGGGGGGGGGGGGGGGGGGGGGGGGGGGGGGGGGGGGGGGGGACTCAGAAAGAGGAAAAAGGAAAGAAGGAACTCGTGACAAAGCAGGACCTCGTGCACATGTCGCCGGAGAGGGGATATAGGACTTCATCTCCTCGTAAGCCCAATGTTCACGCACCAAAACCAAGTGACTTTTAGACACGCATGTTGGGAGTGGCGGAAAGGTCTTCTGTATGACATACAGGTGTTTTACAGTGCCTCTAACCTCCATCCCCACCGCCTCTCCTCCAACTCATATTGCCCGTCCTTTCTCCTCGGTACCCTTCCCTCTTCCTCTGCATCTTTGGCGTCACTGCCGTGTATATTAAGTGGGAAGAAACGATGACTTTTTTGTCCAGTCAGTGTCAGCGTTGTTTAGTTGCGCACGGACGGCCTTTTCTTTGCTGTTGCCATATGGCAAAATCTCACTCCTCCCCCTCCTAAGCTTTTCTCGTCAAGAATATTACTGGAGGTGATATGGAAAATGTGAAGGCACTGTCGATTGTCATCCGATAGTATTCTCTTTCTCTCTTTTGTTGGATAAAAAAAAATCTTGATAAAGGACGGACGGAAGCGTTTGTTTGAAATGGGTGTAACGAACAATTTGTTCCAGATTTTATTTTATTTTATTATTATTATTATATATTATTTTTTTTTATTTATTTATTTTTTTTTTTGGGGGGGG
>CM065721.1:50063701-50156201 GCA_033310375.1 Conus canariensis
CGCGTACACACACGCGCGCGCGCATCACAGAAGAATGTTAGGTTGAGGGGATTCAAGAAAAGAAAGGAACACATTTTTTTTATGCCGGTTTTCTCGTATATTGCTGATGTAAAAGGAACAGAAAGACAGACAGAGAGAGACAAGCCAAAAAGAAAAGTTCGGAAAGCACAAAACATACACACACACCACCATCTTGTATCAACGTCACTGGGTGGAAACAACCCGCCCCCTCACCTCCACCTCCTCCACTGTTGTTCCCCTCTGTCTGTCTCTCCGTCTGTCTGTCTCTTTCTCTCTCTGCTCGTGTGTGTGTGCGTGTGTATGTGTGTGCGTGCGCGCGCACGTGTATATGTTGTGTGTGTGTGTGTGTGTGCGTGCGTGCATGCAGATGAAAGAATGGACCTTTGGGCCATGAATATGTACATAAGAGGTTTGGCACGAAAATTGGTGATAGTATGTCTTGTTCAAATACACACATAAGATTAAAAAGAAAAAAAAAAACTCGAATTTTCATGTCTGAAACTGTGTCCATTTTATCAAAACAGACAACAAACACTCTTAGACATATTTAAAATGTTTCCAGAATATTCAGAAAATTAAGACGACTAGGGTTTTATTTCATGTCGTCCCGGAATGCCGAATAAACAAGTAAAGAGACAGATAAATAAGTACATAGATGAATAGAGGAGAGAGAGGAGAGAGAGAACTAAACAAGTGTATAAATCAATAAAAAAAAAAATAAATAAAAAAAACTGCATCACGTGTTCTCCTTTACCGCCAAAAACAATGTGCAGGAAAGTTGGGTTGTGTGGGGATGGTTTGGAGTGAGGGGTGACATTTAAAAAAAAAAAAAATAAAAAGGGGGGGGGGGGGAGGGAGGGGGAGGAGGAGGGAGAGAGAGAGAGAGAAAGGGAAAAAAAACAAACAAAAAAAAACACCAACAACAAAAAAGCCACGGTTTCTGGTCTTTGCGATTTGATCAAATCATCAACACACTCCGACATCACATATATACACATGTACATGTATTCAAGCACGTGTGTGTGTGTGTGTGTGCATTGACATGTGTGTTCGCTTGTGTGTATGTGAAAGAGAGAGACAGGGAGAGACAGACAGAGAGAAAGAAAGAGTGAAAGAGAGAGATGGTGTGTTGTGTGTGTGTTTACGTGTGCGTTTGCGTGTGTGTGTCAAATCCCACCACACCCCCTTTCATATGCCTATACTCACATGCAGTAATGCACATATGCTTACAAACACGCTTACACACGCGCGCGCGCGCGCACAACAACACACACACACACACACACACACAACACACAGCCACGCACGCACGCACGCACGCACGCACGCACGCACCCGTGCACACACACAGAGTGATGCATGCACATACTCGAGCGTGCACGTGTGCTTAGACTAATGTACACATACATACACACGTGTGCATGTGCACACAAGCGCGCGTGCGCACACACGCACGCACGCACAACACACACACACACACACACACACACACACCACACACACACACCACGCCCCTATTCCCCACACACACACCAAATACACCACACACACACACACACACACACACCACCACACCACCACCCACCACCACACACCACCACACACCACCACACACACACACACACACACACACACACACACACACACACACCGCACGCACGCACGCACGCACGCACACGCATACGCATGGAGAGGGAGAGACAGACACTGACAGAGGCAGAGGGGCGCAGCACGTGACTCTCGTGTCAGAAGAGAGAGGGAAGGAGGCAGGAGAAAACTGGATGAGCAGATAGTCGTGATATTGGAGAGTGAGAGCCTTGAAACTGAACCACGTTTGGCCTTTTCCTTTCTGCCCGCCATCAACGTATGTGCCTCAGTTTACCCCATGCCTCAGTTTACTCCGTGCCTCAGTTTACTCCATGCCACAGTTTACTCCGTGCCTCAGTTTGCTCCGTGCCTCAGTTTACTCCGTGCCTCAGTTTATTCCATGCCTCAGTTTGCTTCGCGCCTCAGTTTACTTCGTGTCTTCTGTTGTCTTCTCTCTGGGCACTTAGGCGGGCCTCTCTGGGGACAGAACAAGCGTCAGTTGCCCGTTTCAAGCGTCAGAACAAGCGTCAGTTGCCCTTTGTTGTGTAGTGACGCACGGTTTCTGTGCACATAGCCGAGCTCAGCGCAAGCGCGCCGCTCGTGAGAAGCGTTCACTGACAGACAGGTAAACAAGACGAACTTCGCAGTAGGCTACTGCACATTGGCTCGACCAGGGCAGACCGGCTAGCTTATAGTTATTTGAAGGAGCTACGTCGTGCTGACATTGACGCTGGTGACAAACCAGTGCTACAGCCTCCAGTTTATAGGAAGACAGTTATTCCCTAGTAGTTGGTGCCATAGAAGGGGTCCGGGAAAGAACCCTGACGAAACCCCCTAGCCAGTATCTGGATTGACCTGGTAAGGTAGAGTGCACGTGTGCGTGAATGTGCAAGTGCTTAATTAAGTATGTGAACGAACTTCTCCACAAAGTGTAGGGAAAACACTGTAGTTGTTTCTTTTCAATACCCCCTTTCCTGAACAACGAGTCCAACGTCTCTCCATCGTTGGCTACTACTGGAGTTCAAGGGAATCCTAGTTCCTCCCTCCTTCCCCCCCCCCCCCCCCCCCCACCTGCTGCCCCCTTTTTTATCTCTAGAAAATAAGAGGCAGATTGCACATAATTATGTATACCATTTTTTTTTTGTCTTTTGCATTTCCAAGGGGCAGTTCCGTGATTCTCTTGCAGTGTTAGGCGTTTCACGCCCACGATGTACACGTTCAACTTTCAAGACCCCCCCTCCCCCCCGACACACACACACACACACAAAACACACACCGCACACACCACCATTCCCCCCTTCTCCCGTCCTCGCATGCCTCTCCCTCTCCCCACCCCCTCCGCCCCCTTTTGTAGGTCTATGTGACCCACCACCTAGTTACCACACCCCACACCCTCACTCTTCTTTTCTTGCCCTCGATGCTGATTTTCAGTTTAAAGAAAAAGGTGAACTCTTAACAAATCAAAAGTATGGTTGTTTGACAGGTGAGAAAGAAAAACTAGACAAGCAACAACTTTCAACAACTGGAATTTCACTAGACCTTCAGCAAGAAAATGAGTTACGGCCAAAGACTCCCCTCCCCCCTTTGTTTCCTTCCTTCTCTCTCTCTCTCTCTATCTCCTCTCTCCTCTCTCTCTCTCTCTTTTTCTCTCTTCTCTCTCTTCATGTTTCTGTTGTTCTTGTTAGATTTTTCTGTTACATGATACCTCGTCTGTGTGTGTCTTTAATTCTACTATCATGTCACTTCTGGCAGTATGTTGGCCTATGCGTCGTAAAATGTGTTGGGGGGGGGGGGGGGGGGGGGGGGGGGGGGGGGGGGGGGGGGGGGGGGGGGGGGGGGGGGGGACTCAGAAAGAGGAAAAAGGAAAGAAGGAACTCGTGACAAAGCAGGACCTCGTGCACATGTCGCCGGAGAGGGGATATAGGACTTCATCTCCTCGTAAGCCCAATGTTCACGCACCAAAACCAAGTGACTTTTAGACACGCATGTTGGGAGTGGCGGAAAGGTCTTCTGTATGACATACAGGTGTTTTACAGTGCCTCTAACCTCCATCCCCACCGCCTCTCCTCCAACTCATATTGCCCGTCCTTTCTCCTCGGTACCCTTCCCTCTTCCTCTGCATCTTTGGCGTCACTGCGTGTATATTAAGTGGGAAGAAACGATGACTTTTTTGTCCAGTCAGTGTCAGCGTTGTTTAGTTGCGCACGGACGGCCTTTTCTTTGCTGTTGCCATATGGCAAAATCTCACTCCTCCCCCTCCTAAGCTTTTCTCGTCAAGAATATTACTGGAGGTGATATGGAAAATGTGAAGGCACTGTCGATTGTCATCCGATAGTATTCTCTTTCTCTCTTTTGTTGGATAAAAAAAAATCTTGATAAAGGACGGACGGAAGCGTTTGTTTGAAATGGGTGTACGAACAATTTGTTCCAGATTTTATTTTATTTTATTATTATTATTATATATATTTTTTTTTATTTATTTTTTTTTTTTGGGGGGGGGGTCCCATCTTCTGCGCCATTTCAGTGGCACTGCACCCACTGCCGCTCATGCCCCCCCCCCCCCCCCCCCCCCCCCCCCCTCCGCTCCCCTGTCCACAGCCACAGCCCGGCCCAGCCCGCCGCAGCCCCGGCACCGGCAATCCACAGGGAGCAGTCAATGTCAAGTCGTCAAGAGGCAACCCACCGGAGGAGACACTGCACTACTGCCGAGCCACTTCGGTCGTGTTAAGTGGTGTCTGTTCGCCATGGACAGATAATCATTCCGTGCCCCTCTCCCGGTAGTAAAACTTCCTGTTCTGTTCAGAAGGGCAGGTCCGTTTGTGAGGATTGGGGCTGTTCTTGGATGCTGGAAGTATACATGGGCAGCCCGTATTTTGGTAACGGCTCTGATCTCTGAGTCTTCTTGGACGTTGAAAGTGGACATGGACGGCCCGTACTTTGGTAAATGCTCTGATCTCTGTGTCTTCTTGGACGTTGAAAGCGGACATGGACGGCCCGTACTTTGGTAACGGCACTGATCTCTGTGTTCACTCCGGCGATCGTTCAATGCCAGTCTGATGCCAGTAGAAAGCCATGGGTTTTTTTTTTCTTCTTTTTCTGTTTTTAAGATGGAGAGGAGTGCTCATTCACTCAGTGCTCTGCTCCCCCCCCCCCCCCCCCCCACACACACAAAACACGCATACACACTCGCACACAAGCGCACAAAAACGCACACGCATGCAGGCACATGCAGGCACACACACATACACACAAACGCGAGCGCTTACACGTGCACGCACGCACGCACACACACACACACACACACACACACACACACACACACACACCACACACACACACACACACACACACACACACACACACACCTCACACGCACTCACGCACACACGCATGCACACACACATACGCACGCACACACACACGCATGCACACACAAATACACAAGCACACACGCACGCACGCATGCATGCACGCACCCCCCCCCCCCCCACACACACACACACACAATGCACGCATGGACACACGCACCCACGCATGCACGCGTGCACACACCACACACACACACACACACACACACACACACACACACACACACACACGTGCGCGCGCATGCGCACGCACGCACGCACACACACACACACACACACACACACACACACACACACACACGCACACACCACACACACAGCACACATACACAAGCATGCACACACCACACACACACACACACACACACACACACACACACACACACACGTTGAATCACCACGCCAAATTAGAACATCAAATAAAAACTGTTGATTTGTATGTCCCGTGTTCCCCGGTACCCCCCCCCCCACCTCCTCCCTTCCTCCCATTTTATCCCTTGCGCCCACCACGCCTTCCCTGCCCCACTCACTCTAACCCCCCCCCCCCCCCCCCCCCTTCGGCCCTTCTGCTCGGTCCCCACGCCCTATCTCCTGCCCTTCCTGCTCTGTTCCCCAGTCTCCCTCCCTTTTCCCAGTTTCCCTCCTCCCATTCCCCTGTCTCCCTCCTCCCCTTTCCCTGTCTCCCTTCTCCCCTTTCCCAGTTTCCCTCCTCCCCTTTCCCTGTCTCCCTCCTCCCCTTTCCCTGTCTCCCTTCTCCCCTTTCCCTGTCTCCCTTCTCCCCTTTCCCTGTCTCCCTCCTCCCCTTTCCCAGTTTCCCTCCTCCCTTTTCCCTGTCTCCCCTCCTCCCCTCTTTCCCTGTCTCCCTTCTCCCCTTTCCCAGTTTTCCCTCCTCCCCTTTCCCTGTCTCCCCTTCTCCCTTTCCCAGTTTCCCTCCTCCCCTTTCCCTGTCTCCCTCCTCCCCTTTCCCTGTCTCCCTCCTCCCCTTTCCCTGTCTCCCTTCTCCCCCTTTCCCAGTTTCCTCCCTTCTCCCTCCTCCCCTCTCCCATTTCCCTCTCCTCTCCATTCCCCTGTCTCCCTCCTCCCATTTCCCTGTCTCCCTCCTCCCCTTTCCCTGTCTCCCCCTCCCCTTTCCCTGTCTCCCTCCCATTTCCCCTTTCCCTCCTCCATTCCCTGTCTCCCTCCTCCCATTTCCAGTTCTCCCTCCTCCCATTTCCCTGTCTCCCTCCTCCCATTTCCTGTCTCCCTCCTCCCCCATTTCCCTGTCCTCCCCTCCCATTCTCCTATCTCCCTTCCCATTTCCCTTCTCCCTCCTCCCATTCCCTTCTCCTCCTCCCATTTCCCTGTCTCCCTCCTCCCCCTCCCATTTCCCTGTCTCCCCCTCCATTCTCCCTTCCCATCCCTCTCCCACTCCCATTCTCCCTTCCCTCCTCCCATTTCCCTGTCCTCCCTCCCCATTCCCTTCCTCCCCCTCCCTCCCATTTCCCTGTCTCTCCACCTCCCATTCTCCTTCTCCCTCCTCCCCCTCCATTCCTTCTCCTCCCTCCCTTTCCTCTCTCCCCTTCCTCCCCATTTCCCTGTCCCTCTCCCATTCCCTTCTCCTTCATTCCCTCCTCCCTATTTCCTGTCTCCCTCCTCCCCTTTCCTGTCTCCCTCCTCCCATCTTCCCTCTCCCTCCTCCCCTTCCCATTTCCCTTCTCCCCCTCCTTCCCCTCCTCCCCCCTTTCCCGTCTCCTCTCCCCTTCCCCTTTTCCTTCCCATTCCTCTCCCTCCCCCATTTCCCTTCCCTCCTCCCTTTCCCATTCCTCCTCCCCTCCCTCCCTCCCATTTCCCTGTCTCCCACCTCCCATCTCCTATCTCCCCCTCCCTTTCCCTCCCATCTCCCTCTCCCTCTTCCCTTCTCCCTCCTCCCTTTCCCTGTCTCCCTCCCCCATCTTCTCCCCCCTTCCTTCTCCTCCCCTCCTCCTTTCCCTGTCTCCCTCCCTCTTCCTCCTCCCTTTCCCTGTCTCCCCCCTCCCTCCTCCCCTCATTTCCCTGTCTCCCTCCCTTCCCGTCTCTCCCTTCCTTCCCTCCCCTTCCCTCTCCCTCCCCATTTCCTGTCTCCCTCCCCCTTCCTTCCCTTCTCCCTCTCCTCCCCTCTTCCATTCTCCCTCCTCCCATTTCCCTGTCTCCCTCCTCCCCTGTCTCCTCTCCCTCCCATTTCCTGCCCCTCCCTCTCTCCCCCCTCCTTCCTCCCTTCCTCCCTCTTTCCTTCTCCCCCTCCTCCTCCCTTCGTCCCTCCTTCTCCGCTCCCTCCTTCCTCCCCCCTCCTCCTATTCTGTCCCCCTCCTCCTCCTCTCCATTCTTCCTCCCCTCCTCTCCTCCCCTTTCCTCTCCCTTCCTTCTCCTCCCTTCTTCCTCCCTTTCCCTCTCTCCTCCTTCCTGCTCCCCCTCCTCCTCTCCCTCCTTCCTCTCCTCCCCTCCTGTCTCCCCTCCATCCCTGTCCTCCCTCCCTCCTCTCTTCCTGCCCCCTCTCCCCTCTCCCTCCTCCCCTCCCTTTCTCCCCTCCCTCCTCTCCCCCTTCCTCCCCCCCCTCCTCTCTCCCTCCCCCCCCGCCCCCCCCCTCCCCCTCCTCCTCCATCTTCCCTCCCCCTCTCCCCTCCCCTCCTGTCTCCCTCCCCTTCCCCCCCCTCCCCCCCCCTTCCGTTCCTCCCTTTCCTGCTCCTCTCCTTTCCTGTCTCCCTCTCCATCCTGTCTCCTCTCCTTCCCGTCTCCTCCTCCTTTCCGTCTCCCTCCCTCCCTGTCTCCCTCCCCCCTTTCCTTCTCCTCCTCCTCCCCTCCCTCCTTCCCCCTTCCGCCCCCCTCCTTCCTGTCTCCTCCCCCTTCTTCCCCTCCTCCCATTCCTTCTCCCTCCTTTCCTGTCTCCTCCTCCTTCTGTCTCCCCCCATCCGTCTCCCCCTCCTCCCTTCTCCTCCTTTCCCGTCTCCTCCCCTCCCCCCATGTCTCCCCCTCATTCCTGTCTCTCCCTTCCTCTCCCCTCCTTCCTCTCCCCCTCCTTCTTTCCTCTCATCCTGTCCCCCATCCTTCCCCCTTCCCTCTCCTCCCCCTGTTCCCCCTCTCCCCTCCTCTCCTCCTTCCCCCCCCCATTCCCCTTCCTCTCTCCCTCTTTTTCCTCCCTTCCTCCCCCTCCTTTCTCCTCTTTCCCTTCTCTCCCCCTCTGCCCCCCTTCCCTCTCCTCATTCCTCCCCCCCCCCCGTCCCCCACTTCTCTCCTCCTCCCATTTCCTTCTCCCTCCTCCCCTTTCCCTGTCCCCCTCCCCCTTTCCCTTCTCCTCCTCATCCTTTCCCTTCTCCTACTCCTTCCTTCTCCTCCCCCTTCCTGTCTCCCTCCTCCTCTTTCCCTGTCTCCCTCCCTCCCATTTCCCTGTCTCCCTCCTCCCCTTTCCCTGTCTCCTCCTCCCCATTCTCCCTGTCTCCCTCCCCCCTTTCCCTGTCTCCCTCCTCCCTTTCCCTGTCTCCCTCCTCCCTTTCCCTTCCTCCCTCCTCCCCATTTCCCTGTCTCCCTCCTCCCCTTTCCCTGTCTCCTCCTCCCCTTTCCCTGTCTCCCTCCTCCCTTTCCCTGTCTCCCTCCTCCCTTTCCCTGTCTCCCTCCTCCCCATTCTCCTTCTCCCTCCTCCCCTTCCCTGTCTCCCCTTCCTCTCCTCCTCCTTTCCCTGTCTCCCTCCTCCCACTTCCCTGTCTCCCTCCTCCCATTTCCCTGTCTCCCTCCTCCCCTTTCCCTGTCTCCCTCCTCCCATTTCCCTGTCTCCCTCCTCCCACTTCCCTGTCTCCCTCCTGCCATTTCCCTGTCTCCCTCCTCCCATTTCCCTGTCTCCCTCCTCCCATTTCCCTGTCTCCCTCCTCCCACTTTCCCTGTCTCCCTCCTGCCATTTCCCTGTCTCCCTCCTCCCTTTCCCTGTCTCCCTCCTCCCATTTCCCTGTCTCCCTCCTCCCATTCCCTGTCTCCCTCCTGCCATTTCCCTGTCTCCCTCCTGCCATTTCCCTGTCTCCCTCCTCCCCTTTCCCTGTCTCCCTCCTCCCATTTCCCTGTCTCCCTCCTCCCATTCCCTGTCTCCCTCCTGCCCCTTTCCCTGTCTCCCTCCTCCCATTTCCCTGTCTCCCTCCTCCCCTTTCCTCTTCTCCCTCCTCCCATTTCCCTGTCTCCCTCCTCCCACTTCCCTGTCTCCCTCCTGCCATTTCCCTGTCTCCCTCCTGCCATTTCCCTGTCTCCCTCCTCCCTTTCCCTGTCTCCCTCCTCCCTTTCCCTGTCTCCCTCCTCCCCATTCCCTGTCTCCCTCCTCCCCATTCCCTGTCTCCCTCCTCCCATTTCCCTGTCTCCCTCCTCCCATTACCCTGTCTCTCTCTTGATCCCCCCCCCCCTCCGCTTCCCTCCGCCACATGTCCTTCACTCTGCCTCCCTCCTTCAATTTATTTTCCATCCCCTCCCTTCACCCCCCCCCCCCCCCTTTCTTCCCTCACTTTCCTCTGATCCGTTTCGGATCCTGACATCGCTTCGCTTGGCTCCTCCGCACCCTTCTTCTCCCTCTCACTCACTCTGTCTGTCTGTCTGTCTGTCTGTCTCAGCTGTCTTTCTGTCTGTCTGTCTGTCTCTCACTCTCTCTGTCTCTGTCGCTCTGTGCGTCTGTCTGTCTGTTTCTCTCTCTCTTTCTCTCTCTCTGCTTGTCAGTCAGTCTGTTGCTCTCTCTATGTCACTCCCTGTCTCTGTCTCTCTCTCTGGCTGGCTGGCTGGCTGGCTGGCTTGCTCTCTTTGAATCTCTCTCTCTTCCTCTCTCGCTCACTCTGTCTCTCTTTCTTCTGTCAGTCTATCTGTCTGTCTGTCTGTCTCTCCTTCTCACTCTCGGTCTCTGTCTGTCTGATGTCTCTCTCTGTCTTTCTCTCACCCTGCCTGTCTGCTTCTCACACTTTGTCTCTCCGTCTTTCTCTCTCTGTCTCTCTGTCTTTCTCTCTCTGATTCTCTCTCTCTGTCTTTCTGCCTTCTTTTGTCTCTGTCTCTCTCACATTCTGTGTTCTCTTGATCTGTCTCTGTCTTCCCCCTCTCTCTCACTCTTCCTCAGTGTATATCTTTCTCTTCCTCCCTCCCCCCCCCTCTCTCTCTGTCTCTTTGTCTGTCTGTCTCCTGTCTCTCTCTTGTGTCTGTCTCTCTCTGTCAGTCTGTCTGTTTCCCTCTCTGTCTCCATCCTTTCTGTCTGTCTTTTTTTTCTCTCTTTTTTTTTTTTTACTTCTCTCTCTCTCTCTCTCTCCCACTGTGTGTGTGTGTGTGTGTGTGTGTGTCGTGCGTGCGTGGCGTGCGTGCGTGCGCGCGTTCCTCTCTCTGTCTCCCCCTTTCTCTGTGTCTTTGTCTGTCTGTCTATCTCTCTGTCTGTCTGTGTCTGTCTGTCTGTCTGTCTCTCTCTGGCCTCGGAAGAAAAATGTGGTTAGTGTAACTGTTTCCCCAAAGTGAGTTTTTTTGTTGTGTCCAGTCCGCTGGTCAGTGATTATGCCGAATGTGGAGAACCTCACACTCTGGGTCACCCAAGACAGGAGACGGACGGACACACCTGCAGAACTAGCTTTGTATGTTAGAGTATACTCCCCGTTTGAAACGGTGGCAAGAACAGAACCGAAAGATGTCTCTGTTCAACTTTGCGATTGTCATTCCACTTTGAAGTGTTCCAAGATGGAGATGGGTGGATAGACAAAGATGGAGCGGGGTGGGGGTGGGGGTGGCAAGTGTTGCTAGCTCCTGCTTGGTCCAGGTCTGTCATCCGTGGCATCAGTTTTAGAAAGAGATGGGGTTTTGTTTTTGTTTGGCTAGTGTCTCCCTGTTGAAGTGGGTTCAGTAAGGCGCCGTTTCCCAACCACTGAAATGTATGATTTATTTATTTTAGAGGGATCTAGGTTTCCCCTTCGTCGAGAGAGAGAGAGAGAGAAGAGAAAACAAAGGTAAAAAAAAACCTTTTCACCTCAGGGTAAAATTCGTCGATTAAGAAGACAAAGATGCTACAACAGTACGTTTCAGGTCATAGACCCTTTCTCAGCTGCACAGGGAAGGGGGCAAGAAGTAAGAATAAAAGGCTGACTGCTACTCACAGAAAAAGAAAGCAGTCAGTGGTAGGAGTGAGTAGAGTTAAACAGTGAAAGGAAAACTTAAAGGGGGTGGGGGGGTGGGGGGGTTAAGGAAAAAGGGGAAGGTGTATGTGTGTGTGTATGAGCGCCCACGGAAGCATGTGCAGATGTCCGCCCGTATGAGCGTGTGCGCGCGTGGGATCGCGTGCATGCGTGCGCCTGTCTGTCTGTGTGCTCGCATGGTTGTAAGAAGGTGGAGGGAAAGTGTGGAAGGGAGGAGGGAAATTGGAAGGGGGATGGGAAAAAAGAATGAAAATCACACACACACACACAAAACAGGAGAGGGGGAGGGGGAAGGGAGTTAAACAATAAAGGGAAAGGGGAGAGTGGAGAAGGGGAGGAGGGAGATGGAGAGTGTGTGTGTGTGCGCGCGCACGCATATGCGTGTGCCTGCGTGTGTGTGCTAATGTAAGTGGTAAACAGTAAAGGGAAAGAGGGAGATAGGGAGGGAAACACACGCGGGGGGGGGGGGGGGGGGGGGGGTGGGGAGGGAAGGGAACGGGGGAGAGAGAGTTTCCCTCTACATGCGCATGCTCGCATGCACGCACGCACTCACACACACTTTCCTCCTTGCTCTTTAAAAAAACAACAACAACAACAAAACACACAACAAACTTTAGAGACCTGTTTCCCCATACGGTTTCGCCGTGTTTTGTATACTTGTTTGGCGAAAGTACAACGAATACGACAAGCTAAACACACACACACTCTCTGAAAGAAAGAAAGAAATACTCCGGAGACGGAAGTTCCTGAGTGGTAGGCCTAATTGCGCTTGCGCAGATAAACTTGGCGAGGGCTTTGACCAATGAGCTACAGTTCACGTTAAACGTGCAAAGTGGCGTTCCTAGGCCGCGTTCACTTTTGGCTTCGACGTTCTTCCCAGAAACGTCGAAAAAAATAAGAAGAAAAAAGAAACTTGGTGAAAGAGAATGAATTTATACCAGAGCACGCTGATGAATCAGGTTTGTAATTTGTTTTGGGAGGAAGGTATCTTTGCCGTAGTTTAATGCTAGGTAAGGTGGTTTACTACGTGGAAGCAGAAGCTCCTGAGAGTAATGGCCGCTGAAATTTCAACAAATCAGGTTCAGGATTCGGGGCGTTGCGTATTTAGGCTTTTTACGCCCCTTCTGTTTACGCCCCTTGTGTTTTTTTGTTTTGTTTTGGGTTTTTTTGGTGTCTGTTGGTCCAGTCGTAGACTAGTTGAGTCTTCTTTATCCATTGAATTCATATTTTGTTTTGGTGAAAATTTGGAATTTATTTCGTATAATTCAAACTGCTAATGATGATGACTAGGACAAATTTCACAAACAGGCCAAAATAAAAAGTAGGTGTCAAATGTTAGGAATTGTCAGGCAACTGATTCTACAGAATGTGACAATGCTCTTTTCAGTTTTGTTGTCTGACAATCTCTCAAAAGCGTAGTTTTTGCACTAAAATTAAATATTCAAAATGGCTGCCATAAATGCTGACATGAGGATTCTGTAACCGAACTTTCACTGTTTTTGCCACAAAAAGTTTTGACTAATTTTTGTTGTAGTTTATATTTTAAAGAAGAGAAAAAACCCAACTTATTCCTTTTTTTTAACATATTCAACCAATTTTTTAACCATAGATATCCAAGGAGATTGCTTTCTACCCACAACTCCACAGGTTATGAGTAATCCATGTGTTTTCCAGTGACCTTCATGAAGTTTAGCGAGATATGAATACCACCAAGGCTGACAACCAGAAGGTTCTGGTATTCATCTTTCGCCCATTTCAACTCCCATCACTTTGCAGAACAAGGCTTCGTCAACTGTTAGCACAACATACTATAGTGTTGCCCCAGTTTGTTAGCGATGTGCTTGCATCTTTCTGAATGACAGTTGAGGGAGTCCAATTCATGAGCTGGAGCTTGTATGATGGGCATAATATACCCAATGCATGACACTGCTGGGTCAGCCGTGCTGATAGTTTGGTTGAATTGTGTCCAGCCTGTCTCACTGTCCTTCATGCTGCGCTTGAGGTTGAAAGTCATGTCCTTTGCCAAGGCCTGAACAGCACTTTCATTTTCAGACATTGCATTGAACCACTCATGCTTGATGTTAGATGTATTTGTAGGTTCTGAACAACCTTCTACAATCTGTGCAGGAACAAGCATGTCCATGGCCTCCGGTACTTTAAGGGTTGAGTCTTTGTTTGAAGGCTGAAGTGTCGTCAACCCCATGTCTCCTTCAGGGCCTCTCTGCCAAGCAGCAACTTGAGTGACATGGAAACTATTCTTTCCATCAAGGTGAAAATCATTGATGTCAATATTGTCACAAGTGAAGTGTACAAATCTTCCAGGCACAAGATTTGGTGGAACTACAGCAGCTGCTTTTGCTGGATCCATTGCCTTGAGAGCGCTTTCTGCCAGTGCTGTGTCAATTTGCTTTATGTTGTTGTAACTCAGTGTGTGTCCAGCACAGTGAAATAGATGAAAGAACTGCTTTGACCTAGTAGCCTGATGGAGAGTACTGCCCAGATCAAGGTGCTTTGGGGTCCAGTATGTACCACCACTCACATTATACACCAAATCTTGTGCAACGCTCAAAATTCTCTTCTAGGACTTGTAACAACAAATCCCTTGTACTTTGGTTGAGCAAGGACATCTGATCTTAGTTTCAAGGCAACGTGGACCATTTCAAGAAACTCGTCAGACTGTTGATGTTTTTGTATTGGGGAGATGTTGGATTCTCCCTCCAACAGCTTTGAGACTGGAACATTTGCAAACGTCGGTGGAATGAGCACTGTTTGTCTTCCTGGGATACAGATGTACTCGTACACATGTTTTGTGCACTCCTCAAGCTTGGTCTTGAACGTGTACTTTCTGCTGACATATGATGGTGGTATTTCATACTGCGCCTTTTCTGTCAACTCTTTATATCTTTCCCAAATGTCTGATAAATCTAAGATATGCACCTTCAGAGTGGCTTCTTCCAACTCGGCCATCACCCATTCCATTAGAATGTCATAAGTGTTCATAAGACTGTACCCTTATTTTTTATGCAGATCTTCGAAACTTAACAGGGAAGATGATACTTGTCCTCTGCAGCAATAAGATACGGACTCCAGCAAAGTGAACACAAGTAATGAAGTATCTTGGTCATGAATACTAACTTTGATGCCTCAAGAATCTTCTCACTTGTTTCAAACATAGACACTGAGTAAAGTTGGTCTCTGAAGATTCTTGACAAAACATACATGCATTCCAGTTCATTGACTCCACAGAACTGCGAAGTACAGTGCTAGGTTTCTTTGATGAAATTGTTCTTTCAGCATTTTCTAAACTGTTATGCTGACAAGCTTTCTGTAGCCTTGCTATTAGTTTTACTGGTGTACGTTGCATAGCAAGACTTGTGCCAGAACAGAGGTCTTGGTTTCAAAGAGAGTATGTCAGTCAGTCTTTCTATCACTGCTCAATTTTTGCCATCTTGAAGTTTTGTTCTGGCTAATGAAGCCTGTTGTAATGAAGAAATGCCTCAATCAGTGCAATGAAACACAGTCTCTTTTGTTTCTTCTTGGCAAAGAATACAGCAGGCCAGATTCAGAGATCGTGGTCTCTTGAGGCTGCAGACTGGCTCCATAATGATTGTCTAGCTGTCCATCACACTGACGACCTGGAACCACACAGACATGGTAGACATGATAGCACAACATGTGCGGTTCAAATGAAACTTTGGGAAACAAAATGGTTTAATGTTATAGTGGCCTCAGACAATCACACTTTTTGCGTCATACTAATGATATAAAAAAAAACGTCTGAGCCGATGTCTTACATTTCTTTCAACATACTGTAACTGTCAAACTCATGTAGCTTTCATCTGTGCCTATACTCTGTCTTCAGACTGTTGCTAAGTCTTTGTAGAAGCATTCAGTTTCGCTCAAAGTGTGAAGGTATGAGGCCACTATAAGGTTTCTTGTTACTTTTTAGTGTTTTTTGTACTGTTTTTGACACTTACTTTAAAATGATTTAATCAAATGGCAGAAACAGATTTATATAGGTAGAAAATTACAAAAAATGTTAAAGTTTAGCACGTGGTGTAAAACATAAGCAAATAGGGTGTGTTTGAATCAAAACCGGTTCCGTACTTTTGTTTGTCGGCCATTTTGAAAAACATATTCCAGGCCATGTAAGCAATTTCAGTCTTGTCAGACAAAAAATGGATTCAACACACCCAAATCCATTAGAAAGTATTGTCTGACAGCTCCTAACAAGAAATGCCGGGGGGGGGGGGGGGGGGGGGGGGTTAATTTGTCCTATATGATGGAGTTTTACATATTGATCATTCTGCTGTTTGAGGGTGGTTCAAAAAGATAAAGATAAGTAAAGCTGCATGCCCAGACGATATTTGTGAAAATCTTTTAAAATCATGTTCAGAACAATTGTCGTATGTTTTCTGTAGGCTGTTCTCATGGTCTTCGAATTGTGGAGTTGTGCCCTCTGTCGGGGAAAAAATCAACAATTTGTCTGGTACCAAAAACCAGAAATCCTTGTATTTTGAATGACTGTAGACCTGTGCCTTTGACATCTCTTGTAATGAAATGTTTTGAATGCCATGTCCTTCAGATTCTTCTTCCTCAGTCCTCAAGTCAAACAGCTTTGTGATCCATACCAGTTTGTGTACAGACAGAAGTACAGATGATGCAGTAATCACACTTTTATTAGTTTTAAACCATACATGCACATCTTAAAAACAAAGATTCTTGTGTTTGCATCCTGTTTGATTTCTCATCAGCTTTTAATACTATTCAACCACACATTATGGCAAAGAAACACAAAATTTTACTGGTCAACCCAAAATTGATTTTATGGATTGTGAGCTTTTTAGTCAACAGGTTACAGTACGTATGTTTTGAAGGAAAATATTCATCAGCTAGAACCACATTTACTGGTGCGCCTCAAGGCACCATTCTCTCCCCTGTACTCGTTATTCTTTATACAAATGATTGTACTGGTTCTTCTGTCATTCCTGTCATTAAAAAAACTCGGATGATTCTGCTTTAGAAGACCTGTCAAATTCAAATACCATTATTTTCAAGAGGTGGAACGTTTTTGTACATGGTATAAAGAGAACTGTCTAGATTTGAATGTTAGTAAGACAAAGGTGATGGCAATTGATTTTCAAAGAAACCCAGCTCCTGACTCACACTTGTATATCGAAGACACCAAAGTGGAACGTGTAAGTAAATATAAGTATCTGGATACTATTTTAAATGATAATCTGAATTTTAATGCAAATACTCAAGTTACCCACAAAAAAAAATGCCAATCTGGAATATACTGTCTTCAGAATCTTCGGTCTCTTGCTATCAAAAAGGACATCTTAGATATGTTTTGTCATTGTTTTGTAGAATCAGTGTTGTCCTTTGGCTTTTTATGCTGGTTTGGAAATCTTAGCGTGAAAAACAAAAAAATTTTAAACAGAGTGATGAATACATGTGCAAAGATCACTGGCTAAAATCAAGAACAGCTAGATAAATTGTATGCATGTCACGTCACACAAAAAGCTGTGAACTTTGCTGCTGACAGTTCTTGTGTTCTTTAAAAAAAAAATGTTCTATCCTCTGGACGAAGATTCCATATTCCAAAAGTCAAAAAGAGAACCAAAAACAGTTTTGTTCCCAGTTCCATCAAATTTCTGAATCACAACTAAACTTTCCATAAGATCTGGTTCAGAAAGCTTGTTTGTATATATCTATATATATGTGTGTGTGTGTGTATTATTCTGTGTGGGTGGGTGGGTGTAACACTAACAGTGATTTGTGATTTGTTGTTTTTATGGCCACTCTTAATAATCTCTTTGGAGATAAAACGGTGTTCTTTACTTGACTTACAACACATGAGCTACAAAAAACAGTTCAAAGCGCTTCATGTGCAATCAGTGATGACGAAATCTGAAATAGCTGCCAGTGCAGTTGAGAGATGGTATGAAATATATAATGACAATATGAACTGGGATTAAATATTTAGTTCTTTTCTATAGTACTACAGATGTACAATTAAGGTGGTTCCTCCGTGTAATATCGATCATGGTGAAAACGTGTTAAATAAAAGATTAATTCGTTCAGTTAAGGTGGTTCCAGATGAGTCTGCTACGACTTTTGCCAACAGTGGAATACTTGTATACAAGAGAGTTGATTGACTCGCCAGTTTGTAACCTGTGCTGTCGAGAAACTCGAGACAGTTAAACATTTTTTCTGGGACTGTGAGATGGTCCATTCTTTCTGGCAGGATCTTTTGAGACGGCTGCATAACAAATGCCCACACTGTGATTATTGTGAAGTTTCTTTTGAGGAACGTACGATTCTGTTCAGCATATCAGAGCAACAAACTACATATAAAACAATGGGTTTGTTGATTTTGCTGGCTAAGTTCTATATAAAATGCAAGTTAAACTATACACCGCCAAAAACTCTGGTATTCTTAAAGCTGGTATAATCTAGATATGAACTGAAGCAATATGTACTGATTCTGAAAGGTGATATTGAAAACTGTGTGGAAATTGACCTTAATAAATATTGCTTGATTTATCTTCCACAATTATGAACTTGAAATTTTCATTTCATTCGACATGTGATTGTGCTTATCGTGTGAGTGTGTGTGTGTGTATGAAGGTGGGGTGGGGGATTTTGAGAGGTGAGGGGCAGGGCTTACCTTTTTGTTTACTTATTAATCTGTGTTTATGTACTTCGTTTTCTCCACGGGAAGTGTGTGTCTTCCTGAGCTGAAGATAAAACTGCAAGTGCAGCAAAAATGGATTAGATAGGGTATTCATTTTTCCCCCCTTTCAGTTGCTTATCAGTCATTATGTTTATGACAGTGGCTGCGATAAACATAGTTACTATGTTTCTTCATTTTCCTTCTGAGTATACGGCAATTACAGCCATTTATACTTGTGATACTCAGAAATTTACATGTGACTATGTGGATAAAACTCTTTGCGCACTGTCCTCTTTCTGCACACTTGTACTTCTCCAGTTATTTGAATTAAAAAAAAAAAAAAGGGGGGGGGGAGAGATAAGGGGGGAGACCTGTACTGATACAGAATTCTGTATAGCAAATTCCCCCCCCCCCCCCCCCCCCCCCCCCCCCCCCCCCCCGTGTGCTTGTTCCGTCTTCTGATTCAGGTTTTCAAGCCACTCGTATTTGAAATCTACCATCTTGTTTTCAATGTGTGAATACCATATCATCGTGCTTTATATTTGTCAAAAGTGGAGCTGATTAACAACGAAGCAGACGCACAGAAGATCAACAGTGACCTGAAGAAAAACAAGTGGAGAAATGTATGGATGGATGAGATGGACGAATTGAATTGTTTGTTCTGAAAATGGCCGCAGAAAACAAAATGGGCGCTGCTTGGTGTATACTGTGCAGTTGGAAGCTTGTATACAAGTCAAATGGAAAAAAAGTCAGTCGAAGTGCATTGCCAGGAGATGAAACGTGGAGAGATTGAACGCGCTGAAACATACATCAACTCTTCCTGCTGCAGCTCCAGTAATGGCTCTGGTGTCTAAAGTTGATTCCCTGCTGGATGCTAAGATTTGGACTTGTGCATTTTTAGCGGAACACTGCTTGCATAGAGCTGTCACTGGCACCAGCCACTGATTTCTATTGTAAGACTTGGCCAATTGCAGCTTTTGATTTTGCTCAGTGTTTGTTCCAGTCCAGTGCTAGTGCAGGCATTGACTCTCTGCTGAATTTAAGCCATGTGAGACTAAAAAAAAACAACCCCAAAACAAAAACGGGAATCCTCATTCTTGAACTTATAAACTAAGTGATTGAAATTTGGCCACTACCTTCTATTAACATGACTGGTGAGTAATAATTATAAATACATTTCATCCTATTTTGTTTTGATGGTTTAGTGAATTTAAGATGAATGCAAAGTACTTGGCATAACATTTTCAGTTTGATATTTAAGCCGTAAGTCATATTTTGTCATATTTGGAGTCTTTTTGAATAGAAGTTAATTATTTAATTTTATTTTCAAGGAGAGGCCACAAAAATGTCTTGGCAAGACAAATTTTCTTCAGCATCTGGGGGGCGTTGCCCCCCCAGCAGGGTGTTGCCCCTGCTTCACACCAGGGCCTAAATCGGCCCCCTGGACCCCCCAGCCTTCTGAGTCAGTATAGCTATGATTTTTCTGCTCCCACCTTGGGAAGAGTAGTTGCCTAGCACCACCAGGAATAGCAGTACTAGATATAACACTACAGTATTCATTGTAGGTGAAAAATGAAACTGATAATTGCAGTAGGTATAATGCTAGTAGTAATCACTGCTACTGTTATGATTTTCAACTTTGTTGGTGTTAACGCCCCAAGTTTTAGTGCACTCACAGCCGGCTGAAATATATCAACAGTTTTTATTTTTCATCTGATCTCAGATTTTATGGAACAAAGATGTTTAATGAAGTTTCCGGCATGTTTGTAGGTATAATTTAAAAGGTTGTGCGATTTTTTTTCTTTTTTTTTTTTTATAATGACTTGTGAGTTGACTTCAACTTGGTGACAGCCCTGATATGGCCTTTTGCAGTCAGCTGGGCTATAAGCAACCTTGCCTTGCCCTGCCATACCTTACCTTGCCTTGCCTTGCCTTACCATACATTACCTTGCCTTATCATACATTACCTTGCCTTACCATACATTACTATACCTTGCCTTGCCTTGCTATGCCTTGCCTTACCTTACCGTACCTTACCTTACCTATGCAAGCTGTTCAGTTTCCTTGATGAGATTGGCCAAGGCAGCACAAGAAGGTAAACAAGACTTCAAAAGTCTTTGTCTTGCATAAATGATTCAATAACCAACACATTTAACAACCAAGAAGTTGGTCACAGTTCATGAGAGTCGGATAGTAGAGACGTATAAGAGTTGCGTCGTAGACATGACGCCTATATTGAATGCCTGTTTCTGTACTCACTTTTTGAAAAAAATGTAAGTGATGATTTGTTGGTTTTTTTTTTTAATAATGATGTGACTAATAAGATTATTCTCATTTTGTAAGGACAACATAGACTGTGTCAAAATGGTAAGGCAAGTCGTAGCATGAGTATGCAATGATTTGTACCTGTAGTAACTGTTGCTGATGATAACTCTGTCTCTAGGAAGCTTGATGAAAGTGCAAGGGTCTACACTTTCAGTATGGCTTACAGAAGATCCACAGAGGCGCTCAACATTCCCACAAGTGGCTGCCTGATATTCAACGGATGCAGCTGTTCAAAGCTGCAGCCGTCATTTGACAAAGCAGCGATACTACGCCGGCATTCATCCAGCGAGCCAACAGCTGATGCTCCGCCAGGACTGGTGAAGAGAACGAACAAGGCTACGGTCATCTGGACTTGTCAACAGCCAAGACTGTTCGCAGAGGCAAGTAACAAAGTAACATGTAGAGCTCTAGACCATTGGCGGTGGGGGGAGGGAGGGTCTACCCTGTGTGCCTGTTTGGGAGTGTTCACATACACCAAGTGGCCAACAGTGTGTCCAATACAGTCTGAGAAACATCAACATTGCCGAGCTATCTATGTACCCCGGATGTTCGTTAGTGGCTACGTCGGGGTCATTACATTTGAAATTTTTTTTTTTTTTTTTTTTTAATCTTGGGTGAGGACCTTGAGATATGCACACAAATAGCCAATGTGCAACTACTTGTGGTTTGCAAGGAAACTGGGGTGAGCTCACAAGATCCAGCCATCTGTGGTTTAGAAGAAAATTCCGTTGATGGACTCAAAAAAAAATTATCTGCCCTCCTCCCTCTCCCCCGCCCGCCAATAAAAAAAAAAATATTCAGCTTAATTGATCGAAAAGGTAGTCTATAATATTTAATTAATGTGCATTGATTTATTTATTGGTTATTAATAGGACTGATATTTGACAAAGATGACTGGACAGTGGTGGGCGACTCATCACCTATTGAATCCACTTTTATCTATATGTCTGTGCACATGTGTTCATGTGCACACACATTAACTTTTATGAATGTTAAACATGAATAGTTTTTGCATCACTAGTGACAGTGTTCCAATATAGGGCTTACAGGCATCTGTATTATATAATAAAAGGATATCTATATGTCCACATGCAGTGTGGGGATCATGGGGCATACAACATGTTGCATCAAACAGGGCAATGTATGTTGTGTGAGTAAGCTGGGTTTCACGCACCTAGTGAACCTTTTTGGGTCTTGGGCAGCAAACACAAAAACACCATGGTGTATTCCATGTTGTATCGTCTGTCTGTCATTCGCGTAACTATATGTGTGTATCTAGGGATAGAAAACCTGTCTGGGCAAAACTGACAATGGACAAAAATAAAACTTACTCTTAAAAATTTGACAGATGGTCCTAGAAACGGTCAGCGACTGGAGGTCAAGTATCGCCTGGAAGAAGAGCGTGAAACTGGGCCACAACAAGGTCCAGGACTTCTGGCAGCCTGACTGGCACCGTCACCGCCAACCCACATGAGCAGGTGTGTGCTGTCCTGCCACTGTCAGGTGGCCTGGTGAGTGTCGTCAACCAAAGAGACCTCCTCCCACCCACCGGTCTGCTAGATGAGGAACCAGAGTCTTCACCGCAGCAACGCCCCCGTCCCTTCTGCTGTCACCACAGACATCGACGACTCTGAACTTCTTGCCACTGATGCCATGTCCATGTCCTAGGGCAAGGGCACCACTGGAGCCTGGTCCCCTCATCCTCTGGATGGTGTTCTCCCTCCACCAGCCCCAGTGTCCACTCCATGGAGGTCACAACTTGCCACATCATTTCTTCCCATGTTTATTCGTTCATGTTTGCTTGTAGCTACTGCTTTATTGTTATGAAAGGAATTATGTTCCAAATCCATGAAGACCATACTCTATAACTGATGCACAGGCTTAGATGCACAAATAGAACGCGTGACTTTTTGGTAAGATGAGCAGAGCATGACTGGTAGGTGTCTATGACATTTATCCCCCCTAAGTTCAAAATACCAGTATGGTGCCGAGCCTCTCCCAGCCCCAGAATTGAGCTTAACTTGCCATCATGGATGATGGGTTTCAGTGTGAAGGGGGAAGGGAAGGGGTAAAGGGAGAGAGGGGATGGCGGAGTAAGGGGAAGGGAGTAAGGAAAAATGCGTGAAGATGGTGGATCCCAAACAGGTCAGGGACATAGAGGCAGAGCCCAGCCAGTTAATGGAGAATCGTTTACTGACATAGGAAAGAGTAGGTAAGGAAAAGATGGAGCCTGAAAAGAACAAAATGAAATATTTTAAAGAAAATGGCAAGCAAAATGATAAAGGGACACAGTGTTTTTTAGTGTGGTGAATTTGAATGGGAAATATCAGATGGTTGGATCATTGAGGTGATATTCTAGTCACTCTTACCAAGTATAACTTGCCAGCAGGTAAAATATGAACCATATGGTAAAGATTGTACACACTGTCAAGAGTGGACGCTAGCTGTCCTCTCACCAGTGTAGTTGCCCATGGATTCTTGTGCTTCATTTTTTTTGACATGTTGTCATTGTTGTAGTTTTTCTAATCTGATCTTGGAGAGAACAATCCATCAGAATGCCTGGCACCGTCAGCACAGCTCTTTCTTTTCCACCTGAAGGATGTCGATTATTTACTTACCATACGATTGGGTGTTGTTCACCTGAAGGATGTCAACTTTTCAGTTATCATAGGATTGGGTCTTGTCCATCTGAAAGAAGTCAGCCGTTCAGTTATCGTAGGATTGGGTCTTATTATCCACCTAAAGTATGTTAACTATTCTAATTCAGTTATAGGATTAGGTCTTTCGTGAATTGTGGCTTTTTCACAATCTAACTGTTTACAGGATGCAGTCTTTTTTCAGATTGGACCTTTTACACCATAAATGTTTGACAGCCCCTAAAAGACTGTGTGTAGTTGGCTGGGCTATAGTAATGAAAGCTGTAATCATACTGTCTGTCAGTAAAGCCTTTTTTTTTTTTTATAAACAATATAGCAATTTATTCATTTCGTTTTGCATCAAGATGTCTAAATGTTTTACAACCAGCTTTTGGAATGCCACTACAGAATCTGAAGTGCAGTAGTATGGCTGCAATGCTCAGCAGGAAAATAATGGTAGTGTTGTAATGTCTTTATTCTTCTCATAGGTGACATCTGTTTTTTGTTGTTTTTTTTGTGTGTGTGTGTGTGTGTGTTTTTGCCTTTTTTTAAAAAAACTATGTACCCGACTTATCGAGAAAACTGACAGTTGTTACGGGAGTTTACAGATGTAGAAAAAATCATTGAAGAAAATGGACTGTTGGGTGGGGAGTTGTATAATGTCTCATTGTTGCCCACCCTACCCCATCAAGATCACTTAACATTTCTGTGCCGCTCATACAAATTTTTTTGTTCGTCCCTTTTCCAGAACACAGAAGGGGAAGAGGTATTTTCTCTCCCCTTCTTCAGTAGTTCCAGTTATTTTCCTGCTCCCCATTTTCCTGCACATCCTCACTCGGCCTCAGCGTTTGAGTCCATGGTTTCTGTGCATCTGCTTCTATTCTGTGCCCTTCCTATGCTCCCCCACCCTACCCCACCCAGGGGAATGTCTCTTCTGCTGCCAGTTCCCTCTTTTCTGTCACACTGACTTGGCCATTTATCTGTCTTCACTGTGTGGTCCTTATTTTGCTACTGACTAGGCCATTTATCTGTCTCCACTGTGTGGTCCTTGTTCTGGTACTGGCTAGGCCATTTATCTGTCTCCACTGTGTGGTCCTTGTTCTGGTACTGACTAGGCCATTTATCTGTCTCCACTGTGTGGTCCTTATTCTGGTACTGACTAGGCCATTTATCTGTCTCCACTGTGTGGTCCTTATTCTGGTACTGACTAGGCCATTTATCTGTCTCCACTGTGTGGTCCTTGTTCTGGTACTGGCTAGGCCATTTATCTGTCTCCACTGTGTGGTCCTTATTCTGGTAAACCTTCACATTGTTTCAATGTGGTAGGCCATTTACTGTCTCCACTGTGTGGTCCTTGTTCTGGTAAATCTTTATGTTGTTTTCTGTGTGGTAGTCTGTTAATCTGTCTCCACTGTGTGGTCCTTGTTCTGGTAAACCTTCACATTGTTTCAATGTGGTAGGCCATTTACTGTCTCCACTATGTGGTCCTTGTTCTAGTACTGACTAGGCCATTTATCTGTCTCCACTGTGTGATCCTTGTTCTGGTAACCTTCACATTGTTTCAATGTGGTAGGCCATTTACTGTCTCCACTGTGTGGTCCTTGTTCTAGTACTGACTAGGCCATTTATCTGTCTCCACTGTGTGGTCCTTGTTCTGGTACTGACTAGGCCATTTATCTGTCTCCACTGTGTGGTCCTTGTTCTGGTACTGACTAGGCCATTTATCTGTCTCCACTGTGTGGTCCTTGTTCTGGTACTGCTAGGCCATTTATCTGTCTCCACTGTGTGGTCCTTGTTCTGGTACTGGCTAGGCCATTTATCTGTCTCCACTGTGTGGTCCTTGTTCTGGTACTGACTAGGCCATTTATCTGTCTCCACTGTGTGGTCCTTATTCTGGTACTGGCTAGGCCATTTATCTGTCTCCACTGTGTGGTCCTTATTCTGGTAAACCTTCACATTGTTTCAATGTGGTAGGCCATTTACTGTCTCCACTGTGTGGTCCTTGTTCTGGTAAATCTTTATGTTGTTTCTGTGTGGTAGTCTGTTAATCTGTCTCCACTGTGTGGTCCTTGTTCTGGTAAACCTTCACATTGTTTCAATGTGGTAGGCCATTTACTGTCTCCACTGTGTGGTCCTTGTTCTGGTAAATCTTTATGTTGTTTCTGTGTGGTAGTCTGTTAATCTGTCTCCACTGTGTGGTCCTTTTCTGGTAAACCTTCACATTGTTTCAATGTGGTAGGCCATTTACTGTCTCCACTGTGTGGTCCTTGTTCTGGTAAATCTTTATGTTGTTTCTGTGTGGTAGTCTGTCTCCACTGTGTGGTCCTTGTTCTGGTACTGACTTTGCCATTAATGTCTCCACTGTGTGGTCCTTGTTCTGGTACTGACTTTGCCATTTATCAGTCTCCACTGTGTGGTCCTTGTTCTGATACTGACTTTGCCATTTATCAGTCTCCACTGTGTGGTCCTTGTTCTGATACTGACTTTGCCATTAATGTCTCCACTGTGTGGTCCTTGTTCTGGTAAGTCTTCACATTGTTTCAGTGTGGTAGGCCATTTCTCTATCTCCACAGTGTGGTCCTTGTTTTGGTACTCAGAGGTGGGAATAAGAAAAAGTGAAAAAGGAGGAAAATTAGGCGAGGGTCCGGGGGCCGCCGTAGGCCCCCGGTGGGGGCCAGGGGCAAAGCCCCTGATGGGGGCCAGGGGGCAAAGCCCCCTGAAGCTGAGCATTTTTCATATTTCAGTGTCTAAAAATCACCCCAGAAATGCATAAACTGGCAAGAAAAAAAAAATAACAAGCTTTTTATTCTATTTTTTGGTTCACAATAAGTAAAACTTGACAGTCAAAACAGTAACAAAGTCACACACTCATACAAACAGGGACATAACACTCACCATCAAACTGCCTTGGGAGCAGTGCACTCATGTTTTCATGTCTCAAATGTTCAGCTAAGGAACACGGGCTCTCACAATTGTTCCATCAAAAGGAACATGGGCTCTCACAATAGTTCCATCAAAAGGAACATGGGCTCTCACAATAGTTCCATCAAAAGTGAAATGTTTCTCCAAGAGCAAGAAAAAATATTATTCATTAGTCCAAGAGTATTGAGATCACAAAAGTTTCTATTTCAGCATTAACAGCAACACTGATCAGAACAGCTTTCTCTGCAAGTCCAAGAATGGAGTGAAAGGGAACTGGGGGAATGTAAAAAATCATCTTCAAAATTGACTCATAGTCACACCTGTTTTGTCTAAGAGTAGGATGTCTAAGAAGGGGACGAGAGGGTGAACGGAAGGAGTATGGAGATGGGCAAACAAAATCCTGCTTCTTCAAAACTGATTTTGACTGTGATGATATTATATGACATTCTATCAAAGTCTGGAAGAATGGGGCCACACTTGGTTTCTTAAAAACCAACACAGACATTCTATTAAATCAGCTATCTGCACAAATTTGTTAAAGATGAACGGGACCACAGTAATATCAGTTATATGAAAATCAACACATGTTTTTCAAAGTTTAATTGGGCCAGTGGCAAAGAGAAAGGAACACAATCAGTTGAAGAATTAAGCAGTCTTGAACTTTTTGGCGGCTGACTGATTTCCTTCTCGTTCAGCCTTTGGTTTCTTTGACAGTTGTTCAAGCTTGGATCTCATGGCGCTCTTGTGAGCCAGTCGGGCAGCTTTCTCAGCTTCTGCATTCAAGGCCTTAGCTCTCTCTGTTTGCTGATTTCAGTTTGTCTCTTGAGAGACAGTGCTCCTCTTTTTTGTTCAAGCTCCTCCCTTTCTTTTTTTTTGTCTTGCTTTGTGTTTGGCAGCTGCTCCTCTCATCAGACAGCACATCCTGTGGTTCACAGGTGTGTACTTCGATTCTTTCCTGGAGAAACAGTCTACAGCTGTTTTTTGTATTGCTCTGAAGGGCATATTTCACGGTCTGAATACTTGAATATGTCTCCACATTCATTTTCGTTGATTTGGAGTCGATGACGCTGCCCATCACACTGAAAGAACTCCACAGCTGGGCCATGAAAACATGTCAAAAGCGCCAGAACCATGGAGGTGAGCAGGGGATACTGATTTTGTTTGGCAATACTGCTCCACCATTCATCCACAGGTATGGGTTGCCCCTGTCTTTCAAATGGCGGAAACTGTAAAGATGAGCAGAATCTCTGTACTTCCATTTTGTATGCGTCTTGCATCGCATCCTCTCTTCTCTGCTGTTCATGTTCTGACCAGTCATCAGCTTTCTCCGCTTGCAACACATTTGTGACCACACGGCTGTTCAGAGCAAGCCACTTAGTTTTGAGAGGAAGGGGAGTTTACAGCTCGCCCACAGCTGCAGAAGCCAAGCCGTGAATGCAGGTCAGGGAAAGGGGTGTTTTCTGCAGGCTGCTCCCCACCAGCCAGCTAACCGTGCTGTACTCAGCGAACTGAATGTCATCTGTGTAAAGCCGGTCTGGCAACAACGTGTTTGGCATTGTTGAGCGGCCATTATAAGTGGGGCTGTTAGTTTGATAATTAGTAGTTGTCATGAAAAATGTAATATATCTGTGCTTTTGAGATGACTGAATAGGCGAATTCCCAACAATTCTTTTAATACCAAACTCGACTAGGTTTATTTTCCTGTAGTTACGGCATGAAAGCTTGTACACAAGTGGTCAGGCGATATTCAAACAATAACAACACACACACAATTGTGCAAAAATGACGTCATCACTTTCTGGGAACTTAATTTTCCCTAGTTAACTAGTACACAAGTTTGATATATGCCTCTGCTTGGACTACAACAAAAAAATGTTGGATCAGAAATGTGTAAGCCTTGTTTGTTCGGCCCTTTAACTGTCTCGCATGGGACGGAAAAATAAAGCTGTGACCAGCCTGGGCAGACGTTCCAAGGCAGCTTTGGCAACACTGTGGTTGAAATCACAGGCAGGGTCGAGTACAGACAGGGTTCTCAAAAGCCAGTTATTGATGGGGAGTGTTTTCTGCAAATAAAAAGCACAGCCAAGATAACCTGACTGCACCATCTTCAGCAGTTTTACACAACGCTCATCCTTTTCTGCCCCACCTAGCCTCTCGCATCACTCTCTGGGTGGTTGTGCCAGTGAACATTTCATGGATGGGCAGCAGATTTTCTGATGATGCAAAAGAAAGAATCTTTGGATCTTTGAGTTCAGCTGCAGTGAGATCAGAAAAATTCTCAGTTTTTACAAACATTCAAAAACTGACGAAACAGCTTCTCTTGTTCATCATGAAGCTTGTGGACCATGCAGGTGTTGCTCTGAAACAAACACACATATTGCTTCAGTACTGGTAGCACAGCTGTGTAGACTCCAAGCACACTCTGTGTCCATGGTCTGTGGTGAAACAGTTTCTCTGTCAGTCGAAACTGTCGTTTTTTTCCATCTTCAGTCCTCTGCCTGGTGGTCAGTGACTGCTGAATTTCTGCAATCCTCCTTTTGCCAGCAATACTGATATCTTTACACACAGTGTCAGTAACTTTGTATGTTTTCTTGTCTTCTTTTGAAAGAAAAGCATAAACATAAACTGACAACGCATCAAGGGACAGAAGTGTGTTCTGTGCAACATCATAGCATGACAGCCAACGATGACTGACAAACTGTGTGGGAGCAGAGTATTTCTGACCTAAAACAAATTATATCTCTTTCAGTGCATCCTGGTTTGAAGAAGACCAGTGAAATTCATTATAGATGTCTCCAAATAGCCCCTCAACCCAGTAGTTTAATGGCTTGCAGAAGTCTTTGGATGCATTGTGGACATGATGGCAGATGTCACCATCTATATCCAACAGATGTGGTGCATGCTCTCTCCTCACCCTTTGCTGTAATCCATTCTTGCAGCCACGCATCATGGCACAGGAGTCCATGAGCAAAGACATGCAGTTTGTCCACGGAATGTTATGTTCTTTGAACAAGTTGTCTACTGTTTGGAAAACACTGGCTGCATCCACTCTGACAAGGCTCACTGAAGCTAAATGTTCCAAGTTCGGTTGCTTAGACACAGGATCAGTGTAGTTTTACTAAAACTGTCGGTACCCTCTGAGTTCCAGAACTTGTGGCCTCATCAATATCGAGAGAAAATTTTGTTTTCTTCAAAATGCCCAATGTCCTCATTCGAAATGATTCAGGCAAACCAAACCTCAGTTTGTAAGAGGCAGTAGTGTGGTCCATGGACAGCTGGTTTAGTGCTTCAGGATCACTGGCCATGCTCTTGGCCAGGTTGATGACAACAGAAGCAGCAGAGAATGCCCAGGACTGTTCAGCCAACACAGCAAGTACTGCCGCCTGCAGACATAAATGAATACAACAATAACTAACAGAAGGTGGCATCAGCTTGCAATTCTACTTAAAGGTATTCCCTCTTTTTTGTTAGTTATTACTTGTTTGTTTCTGCCTTTTTATATAAATATTTTTTTTAAGTTGTGTAATAATTACCTTGTGATATATAGATCTTTTATGTAGGAATAATACAATAAATGTTGAAAAATTATTCTGAACCAAGTAGCAAATCGGTGACACAATTTAGATAACACAGATGACGTAACATTTAAAAAAACACTCCCCCCATCACATACTCAGGCCAACTCTCATTTGCTTAATTTTCGCAAGTGCGATAACAACTTAAAAGTAGCTGTAAACACACCAAACACCCCCCACACACAAACAGCAAATGGAAATTTTAGGTCATACAGTAAGTTTGGTTCCATTAATCAGCGGCAATTTGACACACATATACATACACGCGCACACACACACACACACACACACAGTGTGTGTATATGACAGAGTGAGAGAAAGAGAGGTTATATCCCATATCACACGCTCTAGACTTAACTGTTAACATAAGATCAAATGGAAAACAGTGCTTCACCATCTGTTGATCCATTTTCCTCAGGTTGCAAATAATGTAACCCCATGAATTAAAACACAAATCTGCACAAAGATTCACTCACTTCTTGATTGGCAACTCGATCTTTGAGGGGCACAATCTTTTTTGGCTGTTCAACATTACGGGCATCAGCAGCACCAGGTTGATCAACATCAGAGGCAGGCTTTATAGGATTGCTGAAGACAGGTTCATCCTCAGGTTGATCCTAGAGAAGCACAGAACGGAGTTTGATTGTTGTTGTTTTTTTAACCCGTTCGCTGCTTGAAAATGTTACAAACAAAGGCTTTCCCAGTGCCAGGGAAATCTAATGATTTGGGGGTAATAATTAACAAAAAATTCTAGCTCAGAAACTACAAAAGATATAACAATGAAATATATATGATTTTCGAAGGAAATTGAATGAAGATTTTGAATCTGGGCTTCTTTTGTTTTAATTTTGATAATAAAAAAGTATTTAGGCAATTAGATTTGGATAGATTTTTTTGCACGATCAAAAGCATATGTATTTACCACTACATCTTCACATCCAAACAAGAACACAAAGCAAAAAAGTTGAAAATAAAGTTTGTATTGTCACACTACACCTGTAAATGAAAGTAAAACAGTTTAGAAGTCTATCAAGACGCTCACACTCTATGCAGACAGGTCAGTCCACGACCACGCCCCCCTCTCCCCACCACGCCCCCTTGCTGGACTTCAACCCTCTCTTTCACTGCTCCTCTTCCCCTACCTTTCCCTCTGCCCCGTGCCACGCCGCGAGCAGGCCGCGCTCCCCTCTTGCGCTGACTATCACGTCACTGACCACTGGCACGCAGTGCAGAGTACACACTAGGCGAGCTCGTTCGACGCTGGCAAACCAGTCAGCTGAACACACACTGAGGTCACACAGCCCGACACAATAACAGACGAATACGGTCGGCAGTTCCATCACTATCATCATCTCACCTTCATGCTCGAGTGAGTCGTTGAATAAAAGATTATTTGTCTTTGTCAAAAATGATTAGCAGAGCCTGCTCAGCTGTGTAAATACGTTGATTTGGTCGCTGCGCTTGTCGAAGGTTGTGCCGCCATCTTTGCAAGCGAGATGAAGTGCTGGCTGGTCATCCAGTCAGTGATGAGAATAAATGGGCTTTCCCCTCACGTGTGGTCATTTACATATTATTTTAATACTACAGACATATAAGGCTTACTACGCACACTCTATTTAAGTCCGTTGATAGAAATAGTAACGAATGAAAATTCAAGAAAAATGCATGACGTCAGTGGACGGCCCATAGGCACTGGGAAAGCATTTTTAATGCGGCGTCAGCTGACGGCTTAAAGGCACTCTACGGGTTAATGGCATTTAATACAAAGTACAGACTTAAAAAAATATTCAAATACACATTATTTGTGTACCGCTGGTGTGTATAATAACATATGTGCTTACACACATTCATGCATGTGTGTGTGTTTGCGTGCACATGTGTGTGCGTTTACGTGCGCGTGTGTGAGTGTGTTGAATATATCTGTGTGTGTACTGTGTGTGTGTGTAGTGTCCGTGCGTGCACACCTGGTGTGTACATCCCAACACTGGACAACTCAAATGTGAGTAGTTAAGTACATGCAAGCAATGTTTGAGTGTGTAACATACAATTTCAGAATGGGAATTTCTTTGGTACAGAAAACCTTTTTTTTTCTTTTCTTTTTCCTTTTTTTTGGCCTTAGAATGTGTATTCATCATTGCTAGTCATTAAAAAAGTGGAAAAATGTGTTAATTTCATCAGTGAATGGTTCACAACATGAAACTTCTAAGATTTATCAATAAAAACTGTACAAAACCCCAGTTATATTAATAAGGCCCCCAAAATCTCATTTGATACATCTGATCTATCATATATGCCCTTCTTAAACATTCTCATAATTTATCACATTCTCATGTAACATCACCAGTTTAACAAGCGCATAGTTCTCAGACTCTCTTACAAAATATACTTCTTTTTTTTTTTTAGGTTAGGTACCTGATGATCAACACACTGGTCATCAATAACATTTTTTTTTTTTTGCAATGACTCGAAATTATTTTCTCACTGGCTAATTTAGTACTTGTGAATAAATATTGATTTGCAAGTAAACATTTAACTAGAAAAAAAAAAAGAGATTATGTCAAAAGTTGCTCTCCCACTTCCCCTCCCCAACTTCTCTTCTCAACCCTACGTAGTATGCTTTCTTGCCTTCTAAACTACTAACTGGAGAAAAAGTAAGTATGTTACCAACATTTGTGTCAGATTACACCCAGAGGGTGATTGCACAACAAATTTAAATTGTATGATACTATCAAAACATTACATGTACAAATAGTCAAATTACTAAAATATATGAATCCTCCCACTACATGAAATAACAGTATAATGATAATAATAATATTAATAATAATAAACTGTGATAAAGACTTGCAACCCTCCTATTGTATGCACACACAAGCATGAGTAGGCACACACACACACACACACACTGGGGCTCAACACGCCATAAACAACAATAACAACAAAAACAGACAATACACACACAAATAAACAACAACAAAAAAAAAAACAACACTAAACACACACACACACAAAGAGGCTCAATACAGTAGTCAACAAAAAGAAACCAAAACACCAACAAAAACAACAACAAACCCCAGAAAACAACAACAAAACTACTGAGACTGAGAGAAAAATGTTCACTTACCGATTGCCAAATGATCCAAGCGTTTCATTTGTGAGTCTGGTTTTCACTCTCACGAGGTGTTTTTCAACCACCATGTGATTTTTTAGGGCTATCTTGCCCTTGGTTCCATATTTGATGGTATCATTGCATCACGTGCAGATGGCTTGGCCCGGCTGGTTGATTTTGTGAATGGAGTCTCCCACACGGATCTTCACCTCGTGGCTAACGGTCTCTTTACCACGCGATAAAGTCACTGTTGTACGCACATCTTCCTCCAGCCACTTCCAGTTCCACTTGTTTTTCACAGAGGAATCGATCTCCGTGGCCAAAACTTTCTCATTCTCGGTGATTTGTCGGAACATGTTGACGACTTCGGAACTTTGGACGTGCAACTTGTAAGACAATATGGCGCTGGAATCCGCAAATGGCACTTTTCACAGCTAAGGGATTACTTCCCTTCTTTGTAGTTTCGGTAAGCCGAATTCCATTATTCACTGTAATCTGTCCTGGGTGCCCAAACGAGCCGGAAGTTTTCCATTTGAGAACAAACCGATCGAGAACAAAATCGCGATCCAAGCTTTTGCTTACGAAAAACAAACCTCACTTTACATACACCCCCCCCCCCCCCCCCCCAGTTTTCTCAACGGATTTACATTGATCTCAAAAACAGCCCCAGGAGCCTCCAAATCGGCGGAAATCCGCCTTTCAGCGGAAAATTCCCATACCTGGGTACTGGCTAGGCCATTTATATCTCCACTGTGTGGTCCTTGTTCTGGTAAGTCTTCACATTGTTTCAGTGTGGTAGGCCATTTCTGTCTCCACTGTGTGGTCAAAGTCTTCATTGTTTCAGTGTGGTAGGCCATTTCTCTGTCTCCACTGTGCGCTCCTTGTTCTGCTATGTCTTCACATTTTCCTGTGCAGATGCAGGGTGAGGAAAGGGAAGGGGGGGGGGGGGGGGTGCAGGAAGTGTCAACTTTTCCCAACGTTTTGGATTATTAGAAAATTGCTTTCTGAGCATTTCGCCCTCTTCTAAAACCATATTTGGCTCTTTTTAAACTGGGAGCCACCATTTGTAGGTCTGTTCTAGGTCTTTACTGTGCCTGTTCATCACTCACTTCTGTTGTTAGCAATTAATATGCTAGTTTTCTTAAAATCCTGTGTGGAGGCAGTAACAATTTTCAACAAGAAATCTATTGACAAGCTGTTGATTGCACAGTGCCATTGGCCAGTAGAACATTTTATGGCTTGTTTTTCTGCATTGAGATGCATCTGTAGCGATGGTTGGACAGTGTCATTTTATGGTGTGGTTATCTGCATTGAGATGCATCTGTAGCGATGGTTGGACAGTGTCATTTTATGGTGTGGTTATCTGCATTGAGATGCATCTGTAGCGATGGTTGGACAGTGTCGTTTTATGGTGGGGTTATCTGCATTGAGATGCACCTGTCACGATCCCTCCGGGGGTTGCAACCTTGCTGTGGTTGGAGGGCTTGCGCAGTCCAATGATCCCGTAGGCTTTGCTGACAGGGGCATCAATACTCGACTAGATGGCTAGTTCTTTTTAATGCTTCTAGGCCTGGATAGCCAAATTGCTGACTGGCCTAAGCACTATGTGGTAGGAATTGATGCACCTGGTAGGGTCTCCCATGTCAGTGAGAGCCCAGACAAATAGTAACCCGCATTTTTCCTTTTCTTATCTTCAGTCTGTCTTACTTGGCTCTATCCGTCCTCGTCCTCCCATCAAATCATCTTTCCCACATTCTTCTTTTTTCTGTGGTCTTCTTGAGGTCCACCGTGTTTACCATGCGGTGCGTCCTGTGATGGAGTAGAATAGAATCCTGGAGGTTGAGACCGCTGATGCGACTGCGGTGCATCAAGTCAACACACCTCTTTGGCCTGGACTTCCTCTAGACAGGCGGTCAAAGTGGCCCACTTCGATCAAGCGGCTGGTTGTGTGCATGCCTTAGCTGAGGCTAGAAGGCGGCGGCTTGGGTCAAACGGGTTTGGGAGCTTCCGTGGCAGGGAAGCTTTCAAACCTGTGTATATCTCTATTGAAATCCTGGTGCCATGATATACTGGATATCCGTATGCAGTGGGCATCCCCTTGTTGGGACTCGGTGACGGATGGGAATTGAGAAAGATGAATTTCAATTAACACATCATGGTGCCAGACAGTAAAAAAAAAAAAGACACAGGCAAGATTCAGATAAAAAATTTTTGGCAGAATGACAGTTTCAGGTTCAGGTTGGCACCACTCTGATGTTCACGAGCAGAGTTGGGTGTTCCACAAGGAGCATACTGTCTCCTGCCCTCTTAAGCATCAAGATCAACAACATTGTTAACTTGGTTCAACTGGGTTCCAACTGCTCATTGTTTGTTGATGATTTTGCCATCTGTGCAACTGGAAGCTTGTACCGGAGTGTTCAGCGCAGGCTCCAGCTGTGTATGGACAAAGTTCATCAGTGGGCTGAAGAAAACGGCTTCACTTTTTCTGCTACTAAGACGCAGTGCAGTCACCGGGTCTGAAAAGCCTCTGTATCTGCGAGAAATTAAGTGAATTCTGACACGGAAGTCAGTCCGACAGGATTCTCTACAGAACGAGGAACCTAATTAAAGAAAAGGGGCTGGAAAAAATAGGTTCGGGTAAGGAGATCGGGGTACATGAATCGAATGAAGGGGATGCAGGCATCCTCTGGTGCACTCCCTGCCTGTAACTGGTTACTGGTCATGATTCAGTTGATTTTTGTTTCCAAAGAAAGCAAGTCCAACTCTGTCAGAATCTGTGAAAGGCAAATAAGACGATGGCTGTAAACTCAATTGTGGTCTATCCACTGGCTGATTGATAGTCGCATGGATTCCATGAGTGAGTGTATTTGTAATACTCTTCCGGGGTACATGGATCGAATGAAGGGGATGCAAGCATCTTCTGGTGCACTTCCTGCCTGTGACTGGTTACTGGCCATGATTCAGTTGATTTTTGTTTCCAAAGAAAGCAAGTCCAACTCTGTCAGAATCTGTGAAAGGCAAATAAGACGATGGCTGTAAACTCAGTTGTGGTCTATCCACTGGCTGATTGTTTGATAGTCGCATGGATTCAACGTTGGGAAGTGTCAACTTTTCCCAACGTTTTGGATTATTAGAAAATTGCTTTCTGAGCATTTCGCCCTCTTCTAAAACCATATTTGGCTCTATTTTTAAACTGGGAGCCACCATTTGTAGGTCTGTTCTAGGTCTTTACTGTGCCTGTTCATCACTCACTTCTGTTAGCAATTAATATGCTAGTTTTCTTAAAATCCTGTGTGGAGGCAGTAACAATTTTCAACAAGAAATCTATTGACAAGCTGTTGATTGCACAGTGCCATTGGCCAGTAGAACATTTTATGGCTTGTTTTTCTGCATTGAGATGCATCTGTAGTGATGGTTGGACAGTGTCATTTTATGGTGGGTTATCTGCATTGAGATGCATCTGTAGCGATGGTTGGACAGTGTCATTTTATGGTGGGGTTATCTGCATTGAGATGCACCTGTCGCGATCCCTCCGGGGGTTGCAACCTTGCTGTGGTTGGAGGGCTTGCGCAGTCCAATGATCCCGTAGGCTTTGCTGACGGGGGCATCAATACTCGACTAGATGGCTAGTTCTTTTTAATGCTTCTAGGCCTGGATAGCCAAATTGCTGACTGGCCTAAGCACTATGTGGTAGGAATTGATGCACCTGGTAGGGTCTCCCATGTCAGTGAGAGCCCAGACAAATAGTAACCCGCATTTTTCCTTTTCTTATCTTCAGTCTGTCTTACTTGGCTCTATCCGTCCTCGTCCTCCCATCAAATCTTCTTTCCCACATTCTTTTTTCTGTGGTCTTCTTGAGGTCCACCGTGTTTACCATGCGGTGCGTCCTGTGATGGAGTAGAATAGAATCCTGGAGGTTGAGACCGCTGATGCGACTGCGGTGCATCAAGTCAACACACCTCTTTGGCCTGGACTTCCTCTAGACAGGCGGTCAAAGTGGCCCACTTGATCAAGCGGCTGGTTGTGTGCATGCCTTAGCTGAGGCTAGAAGGCGGCGGCTTGGGTCAAACGGGTTTGGGAGCTTCCGTGGCAGGGAAGCTTTCAAACCTGTGTATATCTCTATTGAAATCCTGGTGCCATGATATACTGGATATCCGTATGCAGTGGGCATCCCCTTGTTGGGACTCGGTGACGGATGGGAATTGAGAAAGATGAATTTCAATTAACACATCATGGTGCCAGACAGTAAAAAAAAAAGACACAGGCAAGATTCAGATAAAAAATTTTGGCAGAATGACAGTTTCAGGTTCAGGTTGGCACCACTCTGATGTTCACGAGCAGAGTTGGGTGTTCCACAAGGGAGCATACTGTCTCCTGCCCTCTTAAGCATCAAGATCAACAACATTGTTAACTTGGTTCAACTGGGTTCCAACTGCTCATTGTTTGTTGATGATTTTGCCATCTGTGCAACTGGAAGCTTGTACCGGAGTGTTCAGCGCAGGCTCCAGCTGTGTATGGACAAAGTTCATCAGTGGGCTGAAGAAAACGGCTTCACTTTTTCTGCTACTAAGACGCAGTGCAGTCACCGGGTCTGAAAAGTCTCTGTATCTGCGAGAAATTAAGTGAATTCTGACACAGAAGTCAGTCCGACGGGATTCTCTACAGAACGAGGAACCTAATTGAAGAAAAGGGGCTGGAAAAAATAGGTTCGGGTAAGGAGATCGGGGTACATGGATTGAATGAAGGGGAAGCAGGCATCCTCTGGTGCACTCCCTGCCTGTAACTGGTTACTGGCCATGATTCAGTTGATTTTTGTTTCCAAAGAAAGCAAGTCCAACTCTGTCAGAATCTGTGAAAGGCAAATAAGACGATGGCTGTAAACTCAATTGTGGTCTATCCACTGGCTGATTGATAGTCGCATGGATTCCATGAGTGAGTGTATTTGTAATACTCTTCCGGGGTACATGGATCGAATGAAGGGGATGCAAGCATCTTCTGGTGCACTCCCTGCCTGTGACTGGTTACTGGCCATGATTCAGTTGATTTTTGTTTCCAAAGAAAGCAAGTCCAACTCTGTCAGAATCTGTGAAAGGCAAATAAGACGATGGCTGTAAACTCAATTGTGGTCTATCCACTGGCTGATTGTTTGATAGTCGCATGGATTCAACGTTGGGAAGTGTCAACTTTTCCCAACGTTTTGGATTATTAGAAAATTGCTTTCTGAGCATTTCGCCCTCTTCTAAAACCATATTTGGCTCTATTTTTAAACTGGGAGCCACCATTTGTAGGTCTGTTCTAGGTCTTTACTGTGCCTGTTCATCACTCACTTCTGTTAGCAATTAATATGCTAGTTTTCTTAAAATCCTGTGTGGAGGCAGTAACAATTTTCAACAAGAAATCTATTGACAAACTGTTGATTGCACAGTGCCATTGGCCAGTAGAACATTTTATGGCTTGTTTTTCTGCATTGAGATGCATCTGTAGCGATGGTTGGACAGTGTCATTTTATGGTGTGGTTATCTGCATTGAGATGCATCTGTAGCGATGGTTGGACAGTGTCATTTTATGGTGGGGTTATCTGCATTGAGATGCACCTGTCGCGATCCCTCCGGGGGTTGCAACCTTGCTGTGGTTGGAGGGCTTGCGCAGTCCAATGATCCCGTAGGCTTTGCTGACGGGGGCATCAATACTCGACTAGATGGCTAGTTCTTTTTAATGCTTCTAGGCCTGGATAGCCAAATTGCTGACTGGCCTAAGCACTATGTGGTAGGAATTGATGCACCTGGTAGGGTCTCCCATGTCAGTGAGAGCCCAGACAAATAGTAACCCGCATTTTTCCTTTTCTTATCTTCAGTCCGTCTTACTTGGCTCTATCCGTCCTCGTCCTCCCATCAAATCTTCTTTCCCACATTCTTTTTTCTGTGGTCTTCTTGAGGTCCACCGTGTTTACCATGCGGTGCGTCCTGTGATGGAGTAGAATAGAATCCTGGAGGTTGAGACCGCTGATGCGACTGCGGTGCATCAAGTCAACACACCTCTTTGGCCTGGACTTCCTCTAGACAGGCGGTCAAAGTGGCCCACTTGATCAAGCGGCTGGTTGTGTGCATGCCTTAGCTGAGGCTAGAAGGGGCGGCTTGGGTCAAACGGGTTTGGGAGCTTCCGTGGCAGGGAAGCTTTCAAACCTGTGTATATCTCTATTGAAATCCTGGTGCCATGATATACTGGATATCCGTATGCAGTGGGCATCCCCTTGTTGGGACTCGGTGACGGATGGGAATTGAGAAAGATGAATTTCAATTAACACATCATGGTGCCAGACAGTAAAAAAAAAAAGACACAGGCAAGATTCAGATAAAAAATTTTTGGCAGAATGACAGTTTCAGGTTCAGGTTGGCACCACTCTGGTGTTCACGAGCAGAGTTGGGTGTTCCACAAAGGAGCATACTGTCTCCTGCCCTCTTAAGCATCAAGATCAACAACATTGTTAACTTGGTTCAACTGGGTTCCAACTGCTCATTGTTTGTTGATGATTTTGCCATCTGTGCAACTGGAAGCTTGTACCGGAGTGTTCAGCGCAGGCTCCAGCTGTGTATGGACAAAGTTCATCAGTGGGCTGAAGAAAACAGCTTCACTTTTTCTGCTACTAAGACGCAGTGCAGTCACCGGGTCTGAAAAGTCTCTGTATCTGCGAGAAATTAAGTGAATTCTGACACAGAAGTCAGTCCGACGGGATTCTCTACAGAACGAGGAACCTAATTGAAGAAAAGGGGCTGGAAAAAATAGGTTCGGGTAAGGAGATCGGGGTACATGATCAAATGAAGGGGAAGCAGGCATCCTCTGGTGCACTCCCTGCCTGTAACTGGTTACTGGCCATGATTCAGTTGATTTTTGTTTCCAAAGAAAGCAAGTCCAACTCTGTCAGAATCTGTGAAAGGCAAATAAGACGATGGCTGTAAACTCAATTGTGGTCTATCCACTGGCTGATTGATAGTCGCATGGATTCCATGAGTGAGTGTATTTGTAATACTCTTCCGGGGTACATGGATCGAATGAAGGGGATGCAAGCATCTTCTGGTGCACTCCCTGCCTGTGACTGGTTACTGGCCATGATTCAGTTGATTTTTGTTTCCAAAGAAAGCAAGTCCAACTCTGTCAGAATCTGTGAAAGGCAAATAAGACGATGGCTGTAAACTCAATTGTGGTCTATCCACTGGCTGATTGTTTGATAGTCGCATGGATTCAACGTTGGGAAGTGTCAACTTTTCCCAACGTTTTGGATTATTAGAAAATTGCTTTCTGAGCATTTCGCCCTCTTCTAAAACCATATTTGGCTCTATTTTTAAACTGGGAGCCACCATTTGTAGGTCTGTTCTAGGTCTTTACTGTGCCTGTTCATCACTCACTCCTGTTAGCAATTAATATGCTAGTTTTCTTAAAATCCTGTGTGGAGGCAGTAACAATTTTCAACAAGAAATCTATTGACAAACTGTTGATTGCACAGTGCCATTGGCCAGTAGAACATTTTATGGCTTGTTTTTCTGCATTGAGATGCATCTGTAGCGATGGTTGGACAGTGTCATTTTATGGTGTGGTTATCTGCATTGAGATGCATCTGTAGCGATGTTGGACAGTGTCATTTTATGGTGGGGTTATCTGCATTGAGATGCACCTGTCGCGATCCCTCCGGGGGTTGCAACCTTGCTGTGGTTGGAGGGCTTGCGCAGTCCAATGATCCCGTAGGCTTTGCTGACGGGGGCATCAATACTCGACTAGATGGCTAGTTCTTTTTAATGCTTCTAGGCCTGGATAGCCAAATTGCTGACTGGCCTAAGCACTATGTGGTAGGAATTGATGCACCTGGTAGGGTCTCCCATGTCAGTGAGAGCCCAGACAAATAGTAACTCGCATTTTTCCTTTTCTTATCTTCAGTCTGTCTTACTTGGCTCTATCCGTCCTCGTCCTCCCATCAAATCTTCTTTCCCACATTCTTCTTTTTTCTGTGGTCTTCTTGAGGTCCACCGTGTTTACCATGCGGTGCGTCCTGTGATGGAGTAGAATAGAATCCTGGAGGTTGAGACCGCTGATGCGACTGCGGTGCATCAAGTCAACACACCTCTTTGGCCTGGACTTCCTCTAGACAGGCGGTCAAAGTGGCCCACTTCGATCAAGCGGCTGGTTGTGTGCATGCCTTAGCTGAGGCTAGAAGGCAGCGGCTTGGGTCAAACGGGTTTGGGAGCTTCCGTGGCAGGGAAGCTTTCAAACCTGTGTATATCTCTATTGAAATCCTGGTGCCATGATATACTGGATATCCGTATGCAGTGGGCATCCCCTTGTTGGGACTCGGTGACGGATGGGAATTGAGAAAGATGAATTTCAATTAACACATCATGGTGCCAGACAGTAAAAAAAAAAGACACAGGCAAGATTCAGATAAAAAAATTTTGGCAGAATGACAGGTTCAGGTTGGCACCACTCTGATGTTCACGAGCAGAGTTGGGTGTTCCACAAGGGAGCATACTGTCTCCTGCCCTCTTAAGCATCAAGATCAACAACATTGTTAACTTGGTTCAACTGGGTTCCAACTGCTCATTGTTTGTTGATGATTTTGCCATCTGTGCAACTGGAAGCTTGTACCGGACTGTTCAGCGCAGGCTCCAGCTGTGTATGGACAAAGTTCATCAGTGGGCTGAAGAAAACGGCTTCACTTTTTCTGCTACTAAGACGCAGTGCAGTCACCGGGTCTGAAAAGTCTCTGTATCTGCGAGAAATTAAGTGAATTCTGACACAGAAGTCAGTCCGACGGGATTCTCTACAGAACGAGGAACCTAATTAAAGAAAAGGGGCTGGAAAAAATAGGTTCGGTTAAGGAGATCGGGGTACATGGATCGAATGAAGGGGATGCAGGCATCCTCTGGTGCACTCCCTGCCTGTAACTGGTTACTGGCCATGATTCAGTTGATTTTTGTTTCCAAAGAAAGCAAGTCCAACTCTGTCAGAATCTGTGAAAGGCAAATAAGACGATGGCTGTAAACTCAATTGTGGTCTATCCACTGGCTGATTGTTTGATAGTCGCATGGATTCCATGAGAGAGAGAGTATTTGTAATACTCTTCCGGGGTACATGGATCGAATGAAGGGGATGCAAGCATCTTCTGGTGCACTTCCTGCCTGTGACTGGTTACTGGCCATGATTCAGTTGATTTTTGTTTCCAAAGAAAGCAAGTCCACCTCTGTCAGAATCTGTGAAAGGCGAACAACAGACGATGGCTGTAAACTCAGTTGTCTATCCACTGGCTGATTGTTTGATAGTCGCATGGATTCCATGAGTGAGATTATTTGTAATACTCTTCCGGGGTACATGGATTGAATGAAGGGGATGCAAGCATCTTCTGGTGCACTCCCTGCCTGTGACTGGTTACTGGCCATGATTCAGTTGATTTTTGTTTCCAAAGAAAGCAAGTCCACCTCTGTCAGAATCTGTGAAAGGCAAACAACAGATGATGGCTGTAAACTCGGTTCTGGTATATCCACTGGCTGATTGTTTGATAGTCGCATGGATTCCATGAGTGAGAGAGAGTATTTGTAATACTCTTCGGGGTACATGGATTCAACGAAGGGAATGCAAGCATCTTCTGGTGCACTCCCTGCCTGTGACTGGTTACTGGCCATGATTCAGTTGATTTTTGTTTCCAAAGAAAGCAAGTCCACCTCTGTCAGAATCTGTGAAAGGCAAACAACAGACGATGGTTGTAAACTCAATTGTGGTCTATCCACTGGCTGATTGTTTGATAGTCGCATGGATTCCATGAGTGAGAGTGAGTATTTGTAATACTCTTCCCTTTTTTTTTTCCCGAGGTTTGTATGACGTTGAGAGAAAACTGTGAGCCCGCAAGCTATAGGGGCCCCTCACGAGGGACGCAGGCTGTTTCAGGCGCTAACCATTGGCCCTTTCTGCTACCCAGCGTTCCTTGCAGGCCCCTGTAAATGTGTGCGTGCGTGATAGCTTGGCGTTTTTTGTTTGTTTGTTTTTTTATACGAGAAGGAACATGTAATAGAGAAGAGTTCGAAGCTATGCAACAATCATTGTGTAGGCCATTACACAACAGTGTAGAAATTCTAATTTTATGACGTTTCACTGTAAAATTTATCAATTTCTACACCATTTGAGTGTAATGGCCTACACTTAACAGGTGACTATTTGATAGTCACATAGATTCCATGAAAGAGAGAGAGAGCGTGCAAAGGACTGAAGGTACAGTGTGTCTGCCGAAGGCATCAAACCGTAAGTTCATGTATATACAGACTTTATATACAGATTATGTTCACAAAGTCATAGTAAAATGGTAAGGACATGCACAGATGCATTCACTTCCATAATTTTCATCAGTTTTTTGCAGATCCTGAAATCAAATAGAGAAAGCCCCCATTCCAGCTGTAAAAAAGGCCAAATTTCTGAGTTATTTTTGTCTAAAAACTCAACTTTCTTAGCCACATTAATAACCGAAAAACTTCTTGCCAGAAAGCTCTGAACATTCTGTGGGTCGTAGCACGCACTTGAAGCATTCCGCACCACCCCTGTGTTCAGCCTGTATGCACAGGCAGGTGGACCCTCGTTTAACCGCAGGCTTAAACTATCCTTGAACTATTATCTCAAACTGTTTTCTGAACCGGAAAACCCTGCCTACGACTGTTTTTAACCCTCAGTTTCAAAGTAAATTCGAAGAAAATCCCAACTGTATTCCTCCATTTGGTCATCGTATGCAGCCTCGTGCGCAGAACGCAGGTCTTGATCTAGGAGTTGTGTCCGACTTCTCCACGTTTCCAGATGAGCCTCCGTGGACCTTTTTCACTCCAGAAATTTGCTTTGATATGCAGCTTTTCACAAAGAATCCACCAGCTCTCTGGCATGCAAGGCATTGTTTGCCGATCTCTTCAAAATTCCCCTCAGGAAATATTCACTGATGGTTCCAAGTCTGAAGATGGAGTGGCCTGTGCAGCCTATTGCCCTGGTGCTCCTTTTCAGATATTATTAGAACATATTCCATCAGATGCTTCTGTTTATTCTGCTTAATTTACAGCTTTGGTTCTAGCACTGAAGATAATCTCTCAATGTACAAAGGACTTTTCTGGCTTCGTCTGATTCGCCCTCGGCTTTGGAGGCCATAGCTGGCAGCAGCCTCCATCATCCCGAACTTCTACACTTTTTTTTTTTTTAAATAACTTTTTACCACATTGAAAGCGGAAGGTCACAACATCGTTCTGGCTTGGCTCGGAGGGAATGAAATGGCTGATCGTTTGGCCAAGAATGCCACAACAGGGAAACTGTCTAACATGTCTGTCCCCTGCACAGATCTGAAACCAAAAGTTAATGATTATTTCAGAGACCTCTGGCTGGAGGATTGGAATACACAGATGGATAACAAACTCTTTCAGATCCGTCCAAACCTAAAAGAGTTGATCTCATCCACCTCAGGTGGTCGCAAAGAAGAAACGGTTCTATGCCGGCTGCACACTGGCCATTCGTATTTTACTCGTTCATCCTTTTAAAGAGTGAAGAAGCTCCGTGGTGCATTTTTCATCGCAACTGAGGTTTTATAGTGGAAAGATTTTGAACAAAATTTCGGGTAGGTTTTTAGATGCATTTTGAGTTGTGTGAATGAATGACGTGTTGATTTTAAATTGGTGACAGCCCTGATATGGCCCTCTGCGGTTGGCTGGGCTATAAGCAACATTACTTATCATGCACCACTCACAATGAAACATATTCTTTTAGAGTGTTGGGACTTTGTGATGCGAGACACAAACATTTTACAGCAGATTCCATGAAAATCTTAAGGGATGTTCTGCCTGATGCGATCTTTGAATTCTTGAAAGAGATTAACATTTTTCATGGGATCTGAGATTTTACACTGAAAAGATTTTTAACAAAGTTTTGGGTGGGTTTTTAGAAGATATATTTTAAAGAGTTGTGTGAATGAATGATCAGTGGAACGAAGAAATACTGTCTGGGGGAACTAAGAAATGCTGTCCGTGGTCAAAATATGTTCCACTGTCTCCAGACAAAACTTCTGGGCCAATCTTTCTGAAAACTTTTACGTATGTTCATTATGGGTCACAAATAATGCCCAATGTTTTGGCCGAATATTTAAGCCCTTCAGCCATGGACTGGATACAGGCCACCACAGCCAATGGGTCCGGGACTGGCGGATGGCGAAGGACTCTGAGTCAGGATCCTTAAGGGCAGACACCAGTCCCCCTAAGAAAGAATCCATGACTGAAACAGCTTCCAACCCCCTCCTAGCCACTCTTCCCACAGGGTTCGTACGCTCCTTGAATCTCCTTGATTTCTGAGAGCCAATTTCAAGACCTTGAAACCCTTGAAAATCAATAAAATGTGGTTATGTTGACCAAACCTCCTTGAAAACCCTTGAAAATCAAACCATCATCTCCAAAATATTTTTAATGTGGCAAGAAAAAAAATGGCAGTTTGATTTTTCTGCATTCAGGTTGATGAAAAATTATTTTCAACATTTTTACATCATTGCGATCCCACGTTGTCTGCTAAAGAATGAACCAAGGGAGATAATTTGTAACTTAGCAATTTTTAAATTCTATGCATGCGCGAAAAAAAGGTCTTGCGCTTCGGCTTGTTCAGTTCATTGTGAACGGAGCTTGAAAATGCCTGGGGGGAAATGTGCTTTCAACCGTCTGTGGTTGGATAAACCCGAGAAGACAAAGTCAACAAACATGCCTGCTACTGCACAGTCTGCAAAAAAAGTTTCGATGTGCGAGTAATGGGCGAGAGTGCCCTGCCCTGACTAGCCACAGCAAAGGAAAAAAGCACGTGGCTCTGCTGGTGGTGAGATCTTCAGCAGCGATACCCATCTCGTACTTTCTTACGAACAAGACGGCAGCAGCAGTGTCGAACGCGAATGTTGTGTCGTCATTAAATCCTGCGCGAATCCAGAACCAGCTCTTCAGCCACAGTGGACTTGTTTTGATCAAAGACAGATGTGCTGAAATCTGAAGTTCTGTGAACACTGAACACTGTAAACGCGCACCAAAGCTTCAGCTCTTGTGAACAGAATTCTCAGATTTTTCAAACAATGTTGCCAGATGGTCAAATCGCCAAAGGATTTCAGTGTGGTGAGGGAAAATCAAGGTATTTGGCGACATTTGGCATTGCACCTCACTTCCATTCAATATCTCTGGATTCAGACTAGCTAGCTTGGTAATTTTTTTTCTTTTGATCAAAAATGGTTTCTGCATGCAATTATATTTTATTTACAAGTCAAAACAGCACGTATCATTTGCTATTTCTGTTGGAATAATTTGAAAGCAATGAAACACGAAGCCTGATGGCCCCCATATGGAAAAAAATTGTTGAAAAAAAAGCAGATATATGAAAATCCTTTTGTAATTGCATTACTTTAGCTCAGCAAAACAGTATATAAAAATCCTTTTGTCATTGCATTACTATAGCTAAGCAAAACAAGAAAAGTCATGCTTCAAGTGCCTTATGTCTGCTATGATACAAATACAGTTCTTGTCATGAACCTTTTTTTTTTTTTTTCAATTTTCATAATTTTGCCACCATTTGTGGTCCCCAAATCACACAAGAGCTTTGAAATCTCTCAAATATGTTTTTTCCATGTTTTTTTTTTTTTTTTAACATAAACAATAGAAAAAAAAAAAAACTTTTAAAAGAACAATGGTGTAATTTTCGTGCCACCTCTTGCCTTGAAATAAAATAAATGCTCCTTGAAAACTCCTTGAATTTTGTTCTTGGGAGTCTGTAGGAACCCTGCTGATGCGTACCTTTTGAAGAATGAGGAAGCTCCGTGGTGCATCCCATGTCATGTGCCACTCACAATGAAACATATTCTTTTAGAGTGTTGGGACTTGCACGATGTGAGACACAAACATTTTACAGCGGAGTCCATGAGAATCCTGTTCAGGGATGTCCCGCCTGATGTGGTCTTTGAGTTTTTGAGAGAGATTAACATTTTTCATTTAAGATTTTACGGAAGAAAGATTTTTAACGAAGTTTCTGGTGCGTTTCTAGAAGATGTCATTTAAAGAGATGTGTGAAAGGTGGGTTTTTTTTTTTTTTTTTTTTTTTTTTTTTTTTTTTTTTTTTAATGACGAGTTGATTTTAACGTGGTGACAGCCCTGATGTGGCCCTTTGCGGTCGGCTGGGCTATAAGCAACATTATCTTATCTTGCTGTTGTCATGGTGACTCAAGGCTGACTTGAAAATTTGTCGACCCAACAACAAACGGATTTTGCTTGTACAGACTGGAAGTTGATTTCTGGCTTACCGCCGTGCACACTGTGCAGATCATTTTTGGCAGAGTGCATACCGAGTCTAATTTGAGCCATGGAAACAATTGAACCCATGCTTTTCTAGAAGTTCCATGATTCTTTACGATCTTCTGATCTGTCATCTTCTCCTCAGTGTTAAGATTTTTTCCGTTCACTGCCACGGTCTTCCTCTGTATTGTTGTCAGGATTTGGTTTTCGTTTCAACCACTGAAGTAGAGACGTAATCTTCACCGGTCGTGCCTCAAAGCCATGAATATCCTCCGTGTAGTGGCTCATACAGGTTGGGGTGCAGACAAACGCACACTTCTCCATCTTTACAGGGCGTTAGTTCGATCCAAGTTGGACTACGGCAGCATCATTTACGGCGCCGCTAGAGCCTCGTATCTAAAAGTCCTAGACCCAGTTCACCATCAGGGTCTTCGCCTCTGCCTTGGCGCTTTTCGTACTACACCTGTTCATAGCCTATATGCTGAGGCAGGAGAGTGTTCCCTCTCTCATAGAAGAGTAAAATTAGCTTTGAATTACTACACACAGCTTTTTTCAGAACCAAACAACCCTGCCTACGACTGTGTTATGAATCCTCATTTCCAAGAGAAATATGAAAGAAGTCCATCCAGTATTCCCCCTTTCGGTATTCGCATCCTTCCTTTTCTGGAGGAGGCGGATATTGATGTTGGGGTCATCTCTGACGTTTCCAAGTTTCCTCAACAACCTCCTTGGACGTTTTCGTCTCCAGAAATTAGGTTTGATTTAACCGTGCAGCGCAAACAGAACACGAGTTCCTTAATTTATAAACAATTATTTTTAGACATGTGTTCTAACCTTAAAGAACATGTGGTTATTTTTACTGATGGTTCAAAGTCCGATGTTGGTGTAGGGTCCTCCACATATGTTCCAGCTTCGGGAGAAAAACTGTCCAAACACATTCCCTCTGAAAGCACTATTTACACTGCGGAACTTACTGCACTACTTTTGGCTTTGGAGTTGATCAGGCAGTCCCAGTCTAGGAAATTCCTTATTTGCACAGATTCTCTTTCGGCTTTAGAGGCTATAGGAGCAAGAAACATAAAACATCCGGCTCTTATCAAGTTTTTTACCATGTTTTCTTCATTAGTTTCAAGGGGTTTTGAGATTTTGTTGGCCTGGGTGCCAGGTCATGTGGGGATCAGAGGCAACGAAGAGGTGGATCGGCTTTCTAAAGAGGCTGTCCGTCTTCGTCCTTCTAAACTGCTTGTACCATCCTCAGATTTAAAAGGCAAAATAGCTTCGTATGTCAATTCTTTATGGGAGGAGGAGTGGAGCCTCCAAGAAAACAATAAGCTTCATCAAATACGTCCAGATTTAAAGGAACATCTTCCCATGGCTGCTGGCGGTCGAAAGGGAGAAACAGTATTGTGTAGATTGAGGACGGGTCATGCCTATTTTACTCATTCGTTTTTATTGAAGGGAGAAGACCCGCCTTTCTGTGTTGCCTGTGATAGTCAGATATCTGTCCAACATATTCTTTTAGACTGCTGGGATTTATACGACATTAGAAGGAAACATTACACTGCAGATAATATGAAGATTCTTTTAGAAGGAAACATTACACTGCAGATAATATGAAGATTCTTTTCCGTGATGTTCCCCCTGACAATATTTTTAACTTCCTAAAAGAAGTGAATTTATTTCATCGTGTGTGAATTTGGTGTTAGATTTTCTATACCCAGTATTGATTTTTGCAGATTACAGTTAGTGATTTCAACGTGTTGGTTTTTAATCCTAGGATTGGTTCTTTTAATCTTTTTTTAATGGGTTGGGTAAGGTTTTGCTTTTAATCCTTTTTTATCATGTATACGTGGTAGTTTGAAACGTGGTGACAGTCCTGAGATAACCTCTGCTGTTGACGGGACTATAATTTTAATCTTAATCTTAATCCCTGACAATATTTTTAACTTCCTAAAAGAATAGATCTAGTTGCAAAGCGAGAGGACTGCAGGCGGAAATCTAAACAAATCTTAAATAAATGTTAGCGAACCGCCCAGAGAACGTGGACAAACCAGTCACAAGACGAAACACAACGCGTTTCGACCTCTTAGGTCTTCATCAGGTGAGACATTAACGAATAAAACAATGTAAATTCACTTAGCTTTGATCGCTTCAGATCACTTCGCAGGGTTCAGCGCAAGGAAGAAGGCGTACGCCTTCTTCCTTGCGCTGAACCTGCGAAGTGATCTGAAGCGATCAAAGCTAAGTGAATTTACATTGTTTTATTCGTTAATGTCTCACCTGATGAAGACCTAAGAGGTCGAAACGCGTTGTTTCGTCTTGTGACTCGTTTGTCCACGTTCTCTGGGCGGTTTGCAAACATTTATTTAAGATTTCCTAAAAGAAGTGAATTTATTTCATCGTGTGTGAATTTGGTGGTGTTAGATTTTCTCTACCCAGTATTGATTTTTGCAGATTACGGTTATTGATTTCAACGTGTTGGTTTTTAATCCTAGGATTGGTTCTTTTAATCTTGTTTTAATGGGTTAGGTAAGGTTTTGCTTTTAATCCTTTTTTAACATATATACGTGATAGTTTGAAACGTGGTGACAGTCCTGATATAACCTCTGCTGTTGACGGGACTATAATTTTGATCTTAATGGGTTGGGTAAGGTTTTGCTTTTAATCCTTTTTTAACATATATACGTGATAGTTTGAAACGTGGTGACAGTCCTGAGATAACCTCTGCTGTTGACGGGACTATAATTTTAATCTTAATCTTCCTAAAAGAAGTGAATTTATTTCATCGTGTGTGAATTTGGTGTTAGATTTTCTATACCCAGTATTGATTTTTGCAGATTACAGTTAGTGATTTCAACGTGTTGGTTTTTAATCCTAGGATTGGTTCTTTTAATCTTTTCTTAATGGGTTGGGTAAGGTTTTGCTTTTAATCCTTTTTTAACATATATACGTGGTACAACTTGCCTGGGTTATGGTAGCAGGTCCTTGAGGAAGAGGTGGATGAGGGCGCTTCGGTTTAAAACCTTCTTGGCTCAGGGGGACAAGTGGGAATGGGTGACAGTGGGCAGGGAGAAATGGGGAAGTGAGGAAGTGAGCACTGCCAAAAAGCTGAAAAGTGAATACTGCTAGAAGATGAAAAGTGTTCAGCAAGGATTGAGGGGGAAGGAAGGAGAGAGTTGGAAGGGATGAGGGGGGGGGGGGGGTATAGAAGGAGAGGGCAGGGTGGGGAAGAAGAGAGAAATGGGTCAAGAGCAGAAGGACTGGGGGGGGGGGGGATAAAGTAAATAAAAATAGTAATAATAATGTTAAGAGACAAAATCAAGATAAGTAAGAACAAAGGGCTGTTATGGAGGAAAGTCAGTGTTTGATATTGATTCCATTTGGGTGGATAGTGCTAAGTTTGTGAATAAGGAGGGACTCTTGTTCTTTACGTCTTATAGAGGAAGATGAATTTTGCCAGACTGCAGCAATCTGCATGTGGGAGAGGTTGTGGCCGGAAGAGCAGAAATGGTTTGCAATTGGTGTATTGTAACCGAGACGGACTGCTCGTAGGTGTTCTGTGAAACGGTCGTTAAGGGTTCTGTAGGTTTCTCCAACATACAAGAGGCCACAGAAGGAGCAAGAAAGAATGTAAACTACATTGCGGGACTGACAAGTGAAAGGGTTGCGTATGGAAATTTTGCCTGAGGGGCCACAGATGGTTGTAGAAGAGTTTAGGTGAGGACAGGTTTTGCATTTGGGTTGCTTGCATGGAGAATTGCCAGGTGGTGAGACTGTGTTTGTGGACAATTTTGAATGCACAAGAAGATCTCTGAGGTTGGTGTCACGTTTGTAGGCAACTAGTGGAGGCTGGGTGAAAATGTGTTTCAGGGAAGGATCAGTCTGCAGAATGTGGTAGTTCTTCATAAGGATGTTTTTGATGGCGAGGTTGTGAGGATGGAAGGTGATAGCAAGAACAGGCCTGTCGTCTGATGAAGGAGTGATCTTTTGCTTAAGAGCGGTGTTTCTGGGAATTCTAGAGGCCTTTTGTAGGGCTTCTTGGCAAATGGGTTCAGGGTATCCACGTTCAAGGAAAAATGAGATCATCAGGGTAGATTGTTTGGCGAAATCGTCATCATCGCTGCAGATGCGTCGCAAATGAAGTAGTTGAGAGAAAGGAATGCTTGTTTTGGTGGAAGCAGGGTGACTGGAGGAGTACAGAAGGTATGAATGCGAGTCGGTGGGTTTGTAATGAACAGATGTGGTGAGGTAGGGTGAGTTGGGACAGATAGAGATTTTGATGTCAAGGAAGGAAATGGTAGTCTGAGTGATTTCAAAAGTGAATCTAAGAGCTGGATGAAATCCACTGACGAAGTCAATGAAGTTTTTCAGATCTTGGATTGGACAGGAGGCTGCACCGAGGCAATCGTCAATGAAGCGACGGAAAAAGTCTGGGAAAGTGCCTGTGTATTGTGAGAAGATCTTTTCTTCAATGTAACCAACAAACAGGCAGGCGTAGCCAGGACCCATCCTGGTGCCCATGGCAACGCCGCAATTCTGTTGGAAATGGTCAGCACCAAACTGAAAGTTGTTGAGTGTGAGAACAAGCTCAGCAAGACGGAGAAGAATGGTGGTGGGTAGATTTCTGCTGTCTTTTGACAAATGTTTGAGGGCTGAAAGCCCTTCATGATGGGGAATGCTTGTGTAAAGTGCACAGACGTCCATGGTGAAGAGGTGACGGTGTTGGGAGCCAGGATGGAAGGAGAAATTTTGCAGAAGATCAAGAGTATGGTTTGTGTCCTTAAGAAAGGTGGGGAGGTTGGAAACGATAGGCTGGAGGATTTTGTCGAGAAACTGAGAGATCTGGACAGTGGGGCAGGAACAGGCAGAGACAATGGGGCGGCCTGGGTTATTTGGTTTATGTATTTTGGGAAGCAAGTAGAATTGGGAATCTTTGGGTTCAGAAACGACCAGGGAATGGGCTTCATTTGGGAGGTTTCCAGCGCTAATGCACTCGCGAATGAATTTTCTGATCAGGGTGTTATTGGTTTTGGTTTGACTGGGCTGTGAAGAGGTGTAGAATCTGGTGTCTGAGAGCTGGGAGAGTGCCTCGGCGATGTACAGGTCCCGCCGCCAGACAACAATAGCGCCACCCTTGTCAGCTGGTTTGACTACAATGTCTTTACGCTGGCGTAGTTCTCTGAGAGCTTGAGCTTCTGCTGAGGAAATGTTGGAGTGTCTGAGGGGTTTGGGTTTTAGAGCAGCGATTTGATGAGAACAGGTTTGGATGTAAAATTCTAGAGAGGGAAACTGGTTTGTGGGAGGGGTCCAGGAGCTGGGGAGGGAAGGAAAGGGAGGGAGGTCACTGTCAGGATCAGGTATAGATGGGGTGGTGTTGGTAGTGTTTTCAAAATGTGCCATAAGGCGTAGTCGCCTGAAGAAACGCTGACACTGAAAACAAGCGTCGGAACCATTGGCCTTGGGTTTGGTGGGTACGAAGTTCAGCCCACGATTGAGGACTTGACGCTGTGTGTCTGTCAAATGGAGATCCCCCTCAATCCTTGCTGAACACTTTTCATCTTCTAGCAGTATTCACTTTTCAGCTTTTTGGCAGTGCTCACTTCCTCACTTCCCCATTTCTCCCTGCCCACTGTCACCCATTCCCACTTGTCCCCCTGAGCCAAGAAGGTTTTAAACCGAAGCGCCCTCATCCACCTCTTCCTCAAGGACCTGCTACCATAACCCAGGCAAGTTGTTTCATTGATCCAGGTCCTGCAGTCAACCAACCATTTGTGTATATACGTGGTAGTTTGAAACGTGGTGACAGTCCTGAGATAACCTCTGCTGTTGACAGGACTATAATTTTAATCTTAATCTTAACTTCCTAAAAGAAGTGAATTTATTTCATCGTGTGTGAATTTAGTGTTAGATTTTCTATACCCAGTATTGATTTTTGCAGATTACAGTTAGTGATTTCAACGTGTTGGTTTTTAATCCTAGGATTGGTTCTTTTAATCTTTTTTTAATGGGTTGGGTAAGGTTTTGCTTTTAATCCTTTTTTAACATACACTACTCAAAACAATTGAAGTACCACTTAGGAAAACTGCTGTCATTCGAAAGAAAACAAAGCTGAACATAATTTAATGATTGAATATTTTATTTTTATTATTCCTCAATCCATTCAAATTTATTCAAACACCGTGACAAAAAATTATCTTTGTTTTACACTTGATTAAAGAGGCATACCCCAAAATGAAAAGTAACAAGAGTCTATGGTAGATGTCATGATGTTAATAACGGGTATGACCACCGTTCGCGTTCAAACAAGCGTCACATCGACGTCTCATGGAGTGCACCAGGCGGCGGAGAGTGTCCTGGGGGATCGCCTGCCACTCCTGCTCCAGCAACTGAAACAGCTGGTCCACGGTGTCTGCTGGAGGGTTGTGGGCCCGCACTCGCCTCCCCAGCACGTCCCACAGATGCTCTATGGGGTTCAAATCTGGTGACCTGGCAGGCCAGTCCATTCTTGTCACCTGCTGCCCTTGTAGGAACTGATTCATGATGGCGGCGCGGTGGCACGGCGCGTTGTCGTCCTGGAACTGGGCGCCCTGGCCAACTGCCCTCAGGGCGGGCATCACAAGGGGGCGGATGATGGTGTCGCGGTAGGTGGCACCGGTCAGGCGGCCTTCAACACGGTGTAGGGGGGTCTTGTGACGTAGGCTGAACCCACCCCACACCATCACGGACCCACCTCCATAGCGGTCATGCTCCCTGACGGCAGCGTCAACGTAGCGTTCTCCAGGACGTCGCCAGACGCGAACCCGCCCGTCGTTGAACCTGAGGGTGAACCTTGACTCGTCTGTGAAGAGTACTGTTGCCCATTCAGCTCTTGTCCACCTTCTATGACATGCTGCCCAGGCCCGACGATGAGCTCGATGCGCTGGGGTCAGTATTGATCTCACTGCTGTGGACCTTGACCTCAAGTTGGCGTCGTGGAGCCGGTTCCGAACTGTCTGGGTACTGACGTTGACGTTGCTGGCTTGTCGTAGCTGGTCTCGGAGTACTGTGGCACTGGCTGAACGGTCTCTCAGACAAGCGATAACAATGAACCGATCCTGCTGTCTGGAGGTGCTTCTCGTCCGTCCACGTCCCTGCTGTTCTTCAACACTTCCAGTGTTAAGCCAACGGTCTCTGAGCCTCAGAATGACTGGGTGACTCACTCCAAGCCGTCGACCAATCTCCCTCAACCCAATACCTTCTTGGTACCATGCTATCGCTCTTCCTCTGTCGGTGTTGCTTAGTCGTTGTCTCGCAGGCATGGTTAAATCTTCCTAAATTTCGCGACTTTTTATACCCGTCAAATGTGCTAACTGATTGCAATTCTGCTCAGAAAAGACCTTGCTTTCACGTGCATCACATTTTTTTTTCTTGCTGTGTCTGTGTCAAAATCTGGGAGCGACACAAGTTCGATAATTTCTCGGGATTTTTTTGCCTCAGATGCGACGCGGTAGATAACTGCTGACCGACTTTAACATAACAAAAATGCACGAGGAGTAGTATTTGAGAACCGGGTAAGCTTATCCAGCAGAGTTTATTCAATTATCAATATTAATTGGTTTATCAGAGCTTTTTAAAAATTGCATACAAAAATTAGGGGTGGTACTTCAATTGTTTTTAGTAGTATATATACGTGGTAGTTTGAAACGTGGTGACAGTCCTGATATAACCTCTGCTGTTGACGGGACTATAATTTTAATCTTAATCTTAATCTTTCAACGTGTTGGTTTTTAATCCTAGGATTGGTTCTTTTAATCTTTTCTTAATGGGTTGGGTAAGGTTTTGCTTTTAATCCTTTTTTAACATATATATGTGGTAGTTTGAAACGTGGTGACAGTCCTGAGATAACCTCTGCTGTTGACGGGACTATAATTTTAATCTTAATCTTAATCTTAGAGGGTGATTCCACCTCCAGATTTTAATTTTAGAGGGTGAAGCTTGCGCGTGAAACACAATTCTAGATGCATGCTCTCCCTGAACATATCCCTTTTCATTTTCAGCATTTTATTCATTCTCATTTTCCCCAGCTGTTACCTCCTAGTGGGAACATGAACAGGAGTGGCCTTGTGCCTTGTTATTGCCATTGGTTGTAGACTCCATTCTCTTTCTGTCCTAACCGACCACCCTTACCCACTGTCATACTTTGTCAGATCATAGACTCTTTCCTGCTCTGTCCATCTCTCTGTTCTAAACCACCACCCTTGCCCACTGTTGTACTTTGCGAGATCGACTCTTTCCTGCCCTGTCCATCTTTCTGTCCTAAATGAGCACAGTGGACTTTTTGAGGTCATGGATTCCATTCATTGTGATGTCCATTTCTTTCCATCCTAACCAACCACTCCTGTCCGGCTCCCCGTTTTTATTGGAACATTTTTTACAGGATCGTTGTTTCCGTGTGCGTTCAGGATCAGTTCTGTCAGACTTCTTTGTTCAAGAACAGGGAGTGCCCCAGGGAAGCATTTTATCTCCCTTGTTGTTTTGTATCAAAATTAACAATATCGTTGAGTCTGTTGTAAAAGGTGCCGATGCTTCGTTGTTTGTGGATGACTTCTCCCTTGTGATTAGAGGGAAGTTTTTACCTTCAGTAGAACGTCGGCTTCAGCTATGTGTCAAGAACATCCAAGAGTGGGTTGAAGAGAATGGTTTTAAATTTTCACAGTCCAAGACTGTGTATGCATTTTACGAAACTTACAGGCCCTTTTGGAGAGCCGGACATTAAGATTTCTGGTGAATCGATCAAAGTTGTGCATGAAGCCAGATTTTTAGGCGTGATTTTTGATGAGAAGCTCACGTTTTTACCTCACATTAGAGATTTGAGGGCAAGGTGTTTTAAAACTTTAGATATATTAAAGGTGGTTGGTCGCTCCGATTGGGGCGCGGACAAATTTACTCTGTTAAACCTTTATCGAGCTCTAGCGAGATCAAAGCTCGATTACGGTTGCCAGGTGTACGGGTCAGCTGCAAAGTCTTCCTTGAAGCTATTGGACACAGTTCATCAAGGTCTACGGATAGCTCTTGGTGCTTTTAGAACATCGCCAATCTCTAGTTTGTATGCGGAGGCTCATGAACCATCTTTAAACCTCCGTCGTACTAAACTCGGTATGAATTATTATTTAAAGTTGAAGGCTTCCCCAGAGAATCCAGCCTACTCTTGTGTTTTTGAGCCTCCGCCTGCCAGCCTGTTTGAGGCATCTACGTTGACCCCTCCTTTTGGCCAGAGAGTAAAGGACTATTTTGAAGAGGCTAACAAATTTAGTGGATGTTGATGACCTTACTGTTGCCGGTGTCCTGCCATGGAGACTGGTAACTCCACAAATAGATTTCTCTCTCTCTGCTTATAAGAAAGAAACAAGAAGTCCAGAGATTTATAAACATTTGTTTTTAGAAAAGAAAGAGAAACATAAACATCGAGCATTTCTCTATACGGATGGTTCCAAATTGGAAGAGAAAGTTGCTGCAGCATCGACATCTGCCTCAGGCCATTCTCATTCTTTTCGTCTGAAAGATCATTCACAGCCCTGATGTGGCCCCTTGCGGTCGGCTGGGCTATAAGCAACATTATCTTATCTTATCGAAAGATCATTCTTCTATTTTTACTGCAGAATTAGAAGCACTATACTTAGCTTTAAAGACTGTGCAAAGTTCAACTCGAAAGTCTCTTGTTATAGTAGTTGACTCTCTCTCGGCTTTACAAGCTCTTAAATCGTCAACTTGTGACCATCCTAAGTTAATATCCATTTTAGAACTTTTAACCGAACTCCCTGTAGATAAAGATGTTGTGTTTTGGTGGGTCCCTAGCCACTGCGGTATTACGGGCAATGAGATAGCTGACAGACAAGCAAAGAAAGCGTTAAATGATCCTGTCAAGCAATCCCATCGGTTACCATATCCGGATCTTAAACAGCTAATAAATAAGTTTGTAAAGAAACGTTGGCAAGATGATTGGAATTTGGAATCGGAAAACAAACTTCATGAGATAATGCCAGACTTGTCTGAATGGTTACCTTCAGTTTGCAAAAACAGGAAAGAAGAATGTGTTTCAAGTAGACTGCATATTGGACATAGTTATGTTGCTCATTCTTTCCTCTTAAAGGGAGAAGATCGACCCCATTGTTTTGCATGCGATTGTGTATACACTCTTAAGCATGTGTTGACCGAGTGTGATGATCTCGGTGAGATCAGAGGAAAATATTTTGATAAAATGTCACTTAGTGAGCTTTTTAGAAATGTGCAAGTATCTGTGATATTTCAGTTTTTAAGAGATGTGAACATGTGTTATAAGATTTAGTTGTTTTTTACATTTTAAGGTTGCAGATTGCATATGTGTTTGTATAACTCAAGTCACGTAATGACCCTCAGTGTATAGCTCTGATATCACCTCTTTATGGTGGAAAGGGCTTGTCCTTTATAACTATATCTAACCACTCCTGTCCACTGGATACTTTGTGGGGAGAGAGAGATTGTGTGTGTTTGAGCATGTCTATGGTGAAAATGCTGATCTTTATTAAGAATGAACGTAGAGCAACTCCAGTTCCTGCTGTTGTAATAAAACCTTTATTCCAAATATTTTTCTTACCATTTCATTCTCTCCGATGTATTCATTTTACAACCTTCAAACCATCGACTCCCTTTCTCATCTCTTAAATAATGTCTCATTCTTGCACTTCTCCGTATGCATCCTGTTCACCTCCCTGACTTTCTATACTTCACTTTTCCTGACAACCCCAGTTCTCTGTGCTATTTCCCTTATCAAGATTGTGCTTATTTCCTGATCTTTTGTCTTCCAGAGTCTTTTGCATTGCCTTCTAATTTCAAAGTCGGGTGTAACAATCTGCTCTGCTGCCTACCCAGTTCCACACATAGGCACTCTTCAGACTTGCAGCAACTGGTTTGTATTATTACTTTCAGAGCCGAAACCTTCCAAACTCTATCATAGCTCTCTGATTTGACTGACCATTCCTACAGCTGTTCCAGCACATTCTGTTCAAAACCGTTTGTATTCCCATACCTCTCTGTCCTGATTGTGCCACATCTCTGCTCTATATCCTTTGCTTGTTCTTATCTTGGTGCTATTTTTAGCTGCAATTTTTTTTCCTAGCGTTTCAGTGTACCTGTCATCGATCCCTGTTTTTATTTTCCCTCCAGTCCGTCCTGTTTTCCAGTGAAAAGGTGCTGTGTGGGCTGGGCTGCAGGGATAACAACTGGACCTTGTATGTGTACATGTATTGACGGGGATCTGTTTCTGAGAGTACAAGACGAGAATACTGTATGGTGGACCTGGACAGGTTCGGCCAGGTGGAACCAGATTTTCCAACTTGCTGCACATAGCCTAACACCCCCTTCCCTAAATGCATTTGAAATTCAATTGTTTATGTACATTTGCAAGCATGTTAATGAGGGCAGTATGTAGAAAAAGCTTGACAACACCAGCATGTCCTTGATGAAACGCTTTATTTCTATGTGCATCATGAAACATTGATTTATATATTATAAAATATTTAACTGTGGATTGTAGGTTTGAAAGTGGTATGTGTGGATCGGAGAAGAAATGCGAATGCATAGTTTGGAGATCGGACTTTCCACCCATGGTATAAGCAAATGCATACAATAGTGGAAGATTCATTGTAGGGTAATGTCAGTATACATGCCTCCTCCAGTCCAAAAATGGTTTAGTACGTTAGGTTCGACGTGTTGGATCCATAACTTTGTACTAAATCAATTTCTGGACTATGACACCACAACAGGGACACCAATTAATGCATCAATGACTGAAACGTGGCAATACACAAAAATTATACACTGCAGATCATTTGACCAAAGCTACACCTTAATGACTAAGCCATGGAAAAACAAACCAAAAACCCTGCTTGCTGCATACATAGCAAGATCAAAGACTGATGCTTTGTATGTAGGGTGCAAGCCATAAAGATACACAATGCATAGCTGCATGTGTAGCAGTTAAACTTTCACAGGTTGACAGAAAGGAATCTTGTCAAATATGTACCTAAAAAGGAATAAAAATCACCGACAGTAGCAACACTTAAAAAAATCACTGACAGTAACACAACTTCCCAGTATTCATCGATTGCATCGATGGTTGAAGCCTGCATACTGTAAACACTCGGTGTTACCCACAAATCATGGGTTAAAAAAATCTAATTCAAGCAATCCAGTGTTCATGGTACCAAACATAAAAATCCTGTATTAAATGACCTGTCTCACAGTGACACGCTTCCAAATATTGTTACAGCTATTCGTTAAGTAAAAGGAGATCCTCGGCCATCTTTGGAGAGGGAAAAAAAAAAAATCAAGGGAACCACAGAGGAGATGGAAATGGAGGGTGGGGAGCGAGTGGGGGAAGGAATCCTTCAACAGAGGGTAGGCATTCAGTGGAAAGGTACAAATATTTCAACTCCATAATAAAGTCCAACAAAAGGTTTCCTTTGCACCCCCTATCAAAAAAAATTGTACCCATTTTTCTTAATGGAAATTTCACTTCAAATCTATATTATAAACTCCTACAAAGTTGTTTAATTTCTTCTATACCCCGCAATTAAAAAAAAAAAAAATCACATTTGGTATTACTCTGGAGTTTCACTTTGCTTCTCTGTTTACCCTGAACGACGGTGTTTCCAATGAATGCATCTGTGACTGGAACAATCGCCCAGTAATACTCAAAGTATACATTGCATTGCTAAGCTCGCAGAAGATGAGACCAGGATGACGAAAAAATATGCTTACTACATACCTTGTAAGATCAATGACCGATTAATCGCACATCGTTTACACCCACACAAATGCACAATGCATAGTGGCGAAACCTGCATAGGCTGACACACGAAAACCTTGCCAAATTTGTGCAACCAGGGTCACTCAATTCAAAATCATCAAAATCAAAAAAGGCTTTCTGACCTCCTTTGACCCTTAGATGAATATATCGAGAAATAAGATTGGGGGGGGGGGGGGGGGGCTGGTAAAGGGGGTGTGGTAAAGGGGGTGTGGTAGTGAAAGGTGAAACGGGAGAGGAACAGAGCAAGTAACACCCTAACTATCCTGCTGAACAGTAAAACTTGTGCTTATCATACAAAAAACGAAAAGTTACTTCAACAAATTCTGTAACATACAGGAAAGGGTTATTTATTGTCACATGGGTAAAGCTTCAAAAGACGTAAATAAGATCACAAATTTCTGTTTTTCCCCCAGTATTTTGTTAATCAAAGGCATTTAACTGACAGGTAAAGAAACATACGCCCAGGAGTGCACTCGGAGAAAAATCATCAATTAAATCATATAGTCATCACTTCTACATTAACTACTATCATTACTTTTATCATCATATTTCTATTATTATTATCATCATCCTCATTATTATCTGTATAACTATCATTTTTATTATCATCATCTTTTTCATGAAGATTATTAACATCATTGTTATTATTATTAGTGATTACTATCATTATACTTATAATTACTATGTCCTATTATTACCAATCCCATTGCCAGCATTAGTGTTAGAAGTAAAGTAGTAATACTTACATGCAATAACTTAACAACAAACTGAGTGTGTGTCTGTGTGACGGTATGCCCCCCCCCCCCCTCCCCCCCCCCCTTTTTTTTTTTTTTTTAACCCCTCCCCTTCTTCCCTTCACCCTCATAGCATCAACATCTAAAAGTAGCATGCGCCTATCCACTATCAACGTTAACCTGCTATATCCTCCTCCAACACACACTACCTATAACTACTTGCCCCATACATAAGTTACAGCTGTCTTCCTTTCCCCTCTCGCTACATTTTTTCCATTTGCTACATCAATCTATTTTTCATACAGATACCTGTCCACTCCCTTTTCTTCATCTGGTTTTATTCCAATTGCATACACCATCTCCTCTACAAGAGTTTCTCTTCCCTCCTTCCTGTGCACTTGTGTGTGTGTGTAGTGTAGGCATGTGGAAAACGCACACAGACCCTTCCACCGTTCCAATAGTAACGCTAGTCTTTGACTCGTTCATTTCTATTTCTTTCCAGCCAAAATCATTATTACTATATTGACCATTTCTATTCTTTTCCTCAACTATTATCATTGCTTATATTAGTATCATTACTATTATCATCATCATTACTATCATTACCACCACTACCATTATGCTTATAATTACTATGTCCCATTATCACTAATCCCATCACCAGCAGAAAGTGATAACAGTAGTAATACTATAACTAAATTACAGAAAGAAGAAAGTGCGAGTGTGTGTGTGTGTGTAGGTATGTGGGGACCCCCCCCCCCCCCCCTTTTTTTTTTTTTTAACCCTGCTTTAATAATACTGTTAGCCTATTTTTTACTCATCGATCATCCCTACTTTTTCACCTACTGTTGCCATTAATAACGTTACTCTATTTATCCTCGCCACCTTCTCCCTGCTCCAGTAGTGCTGTTAACTTTTTACTCACTGACTGTCTTTATTTACTTTCCACAAATTATACTCATTGCCAATATTACTTCCATTATTACTGCTATCAGTACTACTGTCATCATTTCATCACTATCATCATCATTAAAAAAAAAAACCCACCCCAAAACAAAACAAAAAAACTTCATTTTTCTTACTACCTTAATTAGTATTAACCTAACCATTATTGTCGTCATCACTAGCACTATTATGATCACCATCATTATTACCAATTCTGATATCTTTACTATTATCATTATCACTGTTCTTAACTTCATAACTGCTACAACTATTATATTTACTACTGTCATTAAACATTATATTACATTTACTACTATTATTAAAACATTATACATTACATTATATTCACTAGTATTATTAAAACTATTGTACGTTATATTTACTACTATTATTAAAATTATAATACATTATCTATTATTTACTATTTTACTAGTATTGTTAAAATTATTATACATTATATTTCCAACATTCCAGCCTGCCACTTTTCCAGTCTCCTATATAATCACTACCATTATCATATGGTCACAGTCATGATCATCATTATAACTCTTAATTATTGTGAACTTGCAAATGAAGATAAGTGACGCAGGTGCAACACTCACACTTCAGACATCATGCACACTAGTATCAAGTAGAATCTAACATCATGATCAGCATAAGGGAGGGGAAGTTGCCTGATGTTTAATGCGAGGGATTTGACACAATGGTTTCTGCTTGCGTTCTCGTATAAATCGATAACATTGCGTCACACTTGCATGATAAGTATTCGCAAGATCAAGATAATTTAACCGCAAACTGCGCAGGACAGTTGTGCCAAATGAAGCTTTTATAGCCGTTAGTGTGCATGCTAGTATTATGAAATTAACGAATGTATGCCATCACCAGCTACTGTTTCTTCATGTAGCTGTCCAGCAATGCCTACCCCAAGTTACTTGAAGGTGCCTTCTTGTAAAACAAAATTAACGAATGTATGCCAATCGCCAGCTACTGTTTCTTCATGTAGCTGTCCAGCAATGCCTGCCCTTTGCTATTGAAGGTGCCTTCATGTAAAATCTGATAAAAATGGATTCAGCAGACCACCCTGCTGCTTCATGAGTGTGTCAACAGGTATGCCTCCAGCCACTGCCGCCGATGTTCATGCAGAACGAGTAGAGTGAGCACCAAACTGCTGTGTATCAATGCCTGCTCTGCCAAGCACATCTTTCAGCCACCTGGCTAAAGTGTCACGACTGACCTGTTTATGTGGCCTCTGATAAGTAATGAACAGTGACTGCATATTTCCACGAATGTCTTGTGTTCGTTTCGATAAGATAATGTTGCTTATAGCCCAGCCGACCGCAAGGGGCCACATCAGGGCTGTCACCACGTTAAAATCAACTCACAAGTCATTAAAAACACACACACACACACACACACACCCCTTTCACACATCTCTTTAAATGACATCGTCTAGAAACGCACCAGAAACTTCGTTAAAAATCTTTCATCCGTAAAATCTTAAATCGGATGAAAAATGTTAATCTCTCTCAAAAACTCAAAGATCACATCAGGCGGGACATCTCTGAACAGGATTTTCATGGACTCTGCTGTAAAATGTTTGTGTCTCACATCGTGCAAGTCCCAACACTCTAAAAGAATGTTTCATTGTGAGTGGCACATGACATGGAACGCACCACGGCGCTTCTTCATTCTTTAAAAGGTACGAATGGGTAAAATACGAATGGCCGGTGTGCAGCCGGCACAGAACTGTTTCTTCTTTACGACCACCAGATGTAGATGGGAGGAACTCCTTAAGGTTTGGACGGATCTGAAAGAGTTTGTTATCCGTCTGTGTGTTCCAATCCTCCTGCCAGAGGTCTCTCACATAATCGTTAATTTTGGGTTTCAGATCTGAGCAAGGGATAGAAATATTGGACAATTTCTCTCTTGTGGCATTCTTGGCTAAACGATCAACCATTTCGTTCCCTCGGATGCCAACATGACCAGGAATCCAAGCCAGAATAATGTTGTAACCATCCACTTTCAACTTGCTAAAAAGTTCAAAGAAATGTAAAAGTTCTGGATGCTGAAGGTTGCGGCCAGCTATGGCCTCCAAAGCTGACAGCGAATCCGACAGAACCAGAAAGTCCCTCTTCGTAGATTGTGAAATTATTTTCAATGCCAGAACCAGAGCAGTAAGTTCAGCAGAATAGACGGAAGCATCTGGAGGTATATGCTTTAACAGTATCTGAGAAGGAGCACCAGGGCAATAGGCTGCACAGGCCACTCCATCCTCAGACTTGGAACCGTCAGTGAAAATTTTCTGATAAGATGGGAATTTTGAACAGAGTTCAGCATACAAGGCCTTGTATGCCAGAGAGCTGGTAGACTCTTTACGAAAGGCTGCAAGATCAAAACGAATCTCTGGTGTGAAAAACGTCCACGGAGGCTGATCTGGAAACTTGGAAAAATCCGACACAACTCCTAGGTCTAAACCTGCATTCCGCGCGTGAGGCTGCATACGAACACCAAACGGCGGAATACAGTTAGGGTTGGTTTCGAATTTGCTCTGAAACTGGGGGTCAAAGACACAGTCATAGGCAGGATTCTGCGGTTCTGAGAACAGTCTGATATAGTAATTTAGAGACATTTTCAGCCTGCGGTTGGACAGTGAGGGTTCACCTGCCTCTGCGTACAGGCTGTACACAGGGGTGGTGCGGAAAGCTCCAAGACAGACGAAGCCCTTGATGGTGAATAGGATCCAAGAGTTTCAGATAAGAGGGTCTTGCAGAGCCGTACACAGCACGCCCATAGTCCAGTTTGGAGCGGACCAGGGCTCTGTAGAGATACAGCAAAGTTTTCTTATCAGCGCCCCAGTCAGTGTGCGCTACGACCCGCAGAATATTCAGAGCTTTCTGGCAAGAGGTTTTGAGATTTTTAATGTGGCTGAGAAAGTTGAGTTTTTGATCAAAAATAACTCCAAGGAATTTGGCTTCTTTTACAGCTGGAATGGTGGACTTGTCCAGACGAATTTCAGGATCAACAAAAAATTGACGAAAATTGTGAAAATGGATTGACTGAGTTTTGGTACGTGAGAAGGTAAACCCGTTTTCCTCGGCCCACTGCTGGATCTTGTTGACACAAAGTTGGAATCGACGCTGTACGCTGGCGTAAGAAGCTCCAACTGCGTACAGCGTGAAGTCGTCTACGAACAGAGAGGACTCAGAGCCCTGGCTTACCGATTTTACAATGTCATTAATTTTAATGCTGAAAAGGGCAGGAGAAAGGATGCTCCCCTGAGGTACACCCAACTCCTGCCCATGGATGTCAGAGAGTGCGGTGCCAACACGCACCTGGAACTGTCGATCAGCCAAAAAGTTCTGTATAAACAGAGGCAGGTGACCACGGAAACCAAGTCTGTGCAAGTCCAGCAGAATTCCTGATTTCCATGTGGTGTCATACGCTTTTTCGAGGTCGAAAAAGATAGCGACCACATGCTGTTTATTGACAAAGGCATTGCGGATGGTGGTTTCCAGACGGATTAGATGGTCGACTGTCGAGTGGTATTTCCGGAACCCGCACTGTTGACTGGCCAAAAGGCCATCGGTTTCCAGCTTCCACATCAGACGGGAGTTGACCATCTTCTCCATCAACTTACAGAGGCAGCTAGTCAGAGCTATTGGACGATAGTTGGAAGGGTTGGTAAGGTCCTTTCCAGGCTTTGGAATTGGAATGATCAGGGCTTTCCGCCAGGAGGGCGGAAAGCACCCTGTGGTCCAGATATGGTTGTATACTTTAAGAAGGGTCTGGAGACAGCTTTCTGGAAAATGTTTCAAAACCTGATAATGAATATCATCCAGACCAGGGGCAGAATCAGTGCAGGTTTGTAAAGCTGTTTTCAGTTCATTGATTGAAAAAGGGAGATTGTAGGCTTCAGAGTTGTCTGATGTGAAATTGTATAAAGATTTCTCTCCGAGTTGTTGATTTTTTAAAAAGGCTGCAGATTTATTTGAAGATGAGGAGGTTCTGTTGGATGGTGGAAGCCAACAGATTGGCAACCGCTTGTTTGTCAGTGACCAGAGCATCGGCAAGTTTCAAGTGATGAATGGAGGGGTTGGTGTTTTTCCCTTTGATTTTTCTGATGATGTTCCAGACTTTTTTCTTTGAAGTTTTTGATGTCAGCCCGGAGCAGAAGTTTCTCCAAGACTGACGTTTACTGATTTTGAGAGTGTGTCTCGATTTGGCGCGGAGTTTCTGATGGGCTCGAGCGTTGGGACCTGAAGGTCGTTGGTATACCCGACGCTGAGCCCGTTTGCGAACTTTTGAAATTTGTTGGCAGTCTGAATTAAACCAGGGTGTTTTGGGCATTTGGAGTTTGTCGGAAGACATTGGAATACAGGTTTTAGCACAGTTTATCACAGTCTTGGTCAGAGATTCTGCTGGGTCTGGACTCTGTAGAAAATCAATTTCCTGGAATTCTTTTGAAATATTTGTTGCAAAAAGATCCCAGTTGGCCTTCTTATAATTAAAATGTTGTGAGACAGAAGCGTTCTCAGTTAATACAGGTTTTAAAAGAACAGGGAAATGGTCACTTCCGTGTAGATCGTCATGGACAGACCACTCATAGTCCAGGACCAGCGAGGGGTCACAAATCGACAAATCTAAACACGAAAGTGAACCTGTGGAAGAGTGGAGGTAAGTTGGAGCTCCGTCGTTCAGGCAACACAAATCCAAGTCTGAAAGGACATCTTCAAGAAGCAGACCTCTGGATGATGAACTGACACTACCCCAAAGAGGATTGTGTCCATTAAAGTCGCCCAACAGCAAAAAAGGTCGAGGAAGTTCTCTGATCAGATTGACAAGGTCCTGACGACAAACTGGGACAGAAGGTGGCAGATACAGTGAGCAAACTGTAACAGTCCTGCGGAGAGTGACTCTCGCAGCTACAGCCTGAAGGGAGGAAGTCAGAGCGACAGGACTAAACAGCAAAGTTTTGTGTAAAAGAAGGGCAACACCGCTCGACAGTCCCAATGTGGATGGTTGTGCAGGTTTTGAAAGGATATTAAAGCCAGAAAAAGTGAAGGTCTTCTGGCTTTGAATTTTAGTTTCCTGAAGAGCCACGACAGAAGGTTTTAGAGTTTGACACAGAAGCTGCAGCTCTTCAAAATTTGAACTTAGGCCACGGATATTCCAATGGATTAATGTACTGTCCATGGTGCGGAGGATGAATAGGAGAGAAATCAGGTCATCTCCTCGTCACCGTCTGCGGTCAATGGAGCAAATTTATTAGAAAGTTGAACTGGACTAGTTTGGCCTTCAGACCTGCTGGCAGATTTGCTCACAGGTGAATTGTGTTGTTTCAGGTCATCTTTTAGCACTGTGATAAACAGTTTTTTTGTTCGCTGGAAATGCTACCAATTCAATAGTTGCTAAATATTTATTCCTTCGGTAATCAGTGTCACATTTTGTTTTTTTAACTTTTCATAGAAGTTATTGAAAGGTTCGTACTTGTCTGACATCTCTGACCCAACAGCAGAGCTATTAGCACTACCAGCTTATGAGTAAGCTCCTTCAGTGTTAGTTTTTCATGAGGAACTAAAGTCTCAAGATATTCGAAAACAATATCAATATCCCACATAAGTGAATATCGGGGAAGGGTTGGTCTCAATTCAAATACACCTTTCATAAATTTCTTCATAAGTCTCTGTTCTCTAAAATTTTCACTGTCTTTGAAGTCAAGAAACCCAGAGAGAGCTGGCCTGGCCATACAAACAGAATTGTCTTAGAGTCTTTCGCATTTGATGCTCGAGTTCTGGGTTTTGTGGCATCAGGAATAAGTTTTCCTGTGGTGACACCCTCACCGGATTTTGTATCAACAGTCACCCTATGATGGGGTACCAGGGTTGACTTGGCCAGTCCGGAACAACCATTGTATCAACAGTCGCCCTATGATGGGGTACCGGGGTTGATTTGGCCAGTCCGGAACAACCATTGTATCGACAGTCACCCTATGATGGGGTACCAGGGTTGACGTGGCCAGTCCGTAACAGCCACAACTCCTTTTGCCTTGTCCCTGACTATTTCCTGCAGCATCTTTGGGATCGCACTAAAAGGTGGGAAAGCATACAGCGGTATATTTTTCCATGAAATATCAAATCATTTACTGCAACAGCAAATACGAACAGGTCTGTATGAAACATACTTGCTAAACTGTCTGTTAATCCTGGATGAAAAGAGGTCTATTTCAGCTTTAAAGCCTAGAAATTCTAATGCTGCTTTTAATATATCAGGATTTAGTTGCCACTTTGCATCAAAATTCATCTGTCTGGATTCTTGTTGCTTCAAAATTATCCTTGCCAGACACATGGCGCAGTAATCCAAATATTACGTCTCTGACAAAAAAACCACAACAACATATATCTTTGACCATTGAATTACAAGCTAGAGAATGACTTGTGCCCATTTTGTTTACACATGAGATTGCAGTTGTGTTATCTGACATGAGCCTGACGTGTGTTCCTTCCTTTCCAGATGCAAATGACTGCAAAGCAAAAAAGACCTGCTTTTAATTCTAAAGCATTAATAGTCAGTTTTGACTCTTCTGCTGTCCAGTGTCCTCCTGTTCTATGAGGATCGCAAGAACACCCCCAGCCTGTAAGCGTGCAACAGAAAAAATGACAAGGTCTGGTTCTTCTGGGGCAGTAATATAATTACTAGAGCTCATAACGTTGTTTTTCCACCAACACGTCTTCTGGTCTTCTCTGAAAACACTACCAGGGCATGTACAAAGCGCCAAACTTAACCCCTGGAAGACTAGCCACAAAAAGTCCAATAAATTTTGCTAATTCTCACACTAAGCTTCCCAGTTCTAAGAATTTGCATACTATTTGCAATTTTTTTTCTTTTCTCTCTGGGGTCAACGTCACTGTCATGGTCAGCGAGTTGATTACAAAACCGAAATATGTTATTTTATGAGTTGGTTCAAAACTGAATTTTCAAATTGAATCACAAAACCTAATCTCCGAAAGAGATCCAACATGTGTAAGACGCTCCGAGTACACTTTTCCTGTGAGTTTCCAATCAACAGTGAGTCATCAAACAAGTTGACACAAAACCTAGTCTATGTAGGTAAGCCAGGACTGGCTTCAGTGACTTTGTAAATGTAAACAAACCGGGGCAACAAGCTAGTGCGTTTGGGAATGCTGTGAATCTCTACAATTTTCCTTTCCACATGAATTTTAAATTTTCTTGGGAATCCTCATCCACAGGAACACTGTAATATGCTTCAAGGGATGCAAACCCAGAGTTCTTGTCACTAGGCCCAATGTGTTTTTCAAGGTTTCCATCTTAAAGTAAAGATATTCTACATTCTTGTTGAGATTTTTTCAGATTTAGTATCATCCTGACCTTGTTATTTTTCTTAGGCACAATATATTCCCCTTTCGTGTGACCAGATTCTACAATTACCCCTTTATCAGTCAAGTCTTTTCTTTCTTCATCAACAACGTTACTTTGCTCTGTGGAAAACTGCATTTCTCTTTCTGGTTTATCTTGCACTGGTACCTCAGTAAACTCAGTGTGTGCTCCCTGCACAAGCTTTATGATTTCTTTGTCTTTTGTTATTTCCTGCCACTGGTCTACGTGCTCTCTGATTTGTCCTGCTTTAAAGCTGTAAGCAGCATTTTTTCAATTCTCTCTCTATGACCGCCAGCCTACTCACATAATCACATAGCAGGCACTGCGCATGGTTACTTGCGGTAGCCCCACCCTGACCCTCGCTGGCTGCAGGGGCGGCATGTGGTTCCCCTGAACGTGGGGTATCCCTTGCTCTGGCCTAAAAAAATGGTTGGCTGATGTGTTTCGGCGGTATGGGTGATAATACCTATTCTCTTGATCTTGGTTGGCTCTATTTTGGGAGTTCCTGAAGGCTTCTTTGGCCGTTTTGATGGTTATTTCCCATGTCTTCACCCCAACAGTTTATCAGAAGCTGGTGTTTTCTCAGTGCAGATGGACTGAATATCTTTGGGCAGAGAGGATTGGAGTTGAAACCTCTTCCGTATTGCCAGTTCCTGCTGTACGGAACCCAGTAATGCAATAATGTCTCCATTAGCATGTAGAGCGTCTCGTTCATTGCCTGAATGACTTCATCTTTCACACTGCCAAGCCCCTTCCCTGCCACGCCTGTGGCCAACTTGTTCATCCTGTCAGGCAGGTCAACTTCTGCGTACGCGTCACCTATCTTCATTTGGCACAAATGTCCCACATAGTTCGAGGTTGAATATACCCGTTAGATTTCGTCCTTCCCATAGTTTGTACCCTCCTTCTCCTCTGTTCCTCCTGTCCTCAGGTGATTTCATCCTTCCCTTATGTACCCTACTTCTGTTCTTCCTGTCTTCAGGTTGAATATACCTGCTAGATTTAATCCTTCCCATAGTTTGTACCATCCTTCTCCTCTGTTCCTCCTGTCCTCCCCCTCCTATTCCCTCATTGTTCTTAGTATTATTACTATCATTATCATTACTGTCATTGCTATTATTTTTCTTACCTTACTTTTTTTTTAATTATTACTATTACTACTGTTAGTATTATTATCATTGCTACTATTACTTTCATTATTATTACTGATGTTACCATCATTACCATTATCATCGCCATCATCACCACCACTAACGCTGTTGCCACTACAACCATGCTGTTTGACAATCTTCCAACACTTCTCCCCTTCTGTGTGTATAGCCACTATCAATACCACAGCAACTATCGTCATATTGTCACCAACAGTGGCAGTAATCCTCCATCATTTTCTAAAAATATCGTCGTCATTACTATTATGTTATCAGTATCATTCTTATCATCATTACTATTTTTGTTATCAGTATCATTCTTATCATCATTACTATTATTGTTATCAGTATCATTCTTATCATCATTACTATTATTGTTATCAGTATCATTCTTATCATCATTACTATTATTGTTATCAGTATCATTCTTATCATCATTACTATTATTGTTATCAGTATCATTCTTATCATCATTACTATTATTGTTATCAGTATCATTCTTATCATCATTACTATTTTGACTTTCATTGTCTCCTTCCCAACGACCTCGTTTTCAATTAATGCCCATCTTGCGCCAAATTTGGGAAGACAGGTGATTGCTCGTTCATTTTCATGTCCTGAATGTTCTTTATCTTGCCTGAAGAAGACCTACAAAGTCGAAATGCGTCGTGTTTTGTCTTGTAATTCGTTTGTCTATGTTCACTGGGGGAATTATTTCAAATAGCTTTAAAAATTTGTTTCAATTTCCGCTGGCAGTCACCTCACTTTGCAACTAACTGTAATGATTTATTTTCAGTCCCATCATAGTTAACATTACAGCATCACACAGTTCCAGAAATAAAAGTTGAAAGAACATGTCTGTCACATGAAATGGTGAGCCCCCAAAGGCCACTAATTCAAAGAAGTAATGGTCTATACTAACGAAAAGAAATGCAATATTTTCTGCCCATACACGTGAAAGGAAACATGTTTTCTGACACTGAATCTTAAAGCTCAAAAACCTTCACAATGAATCTCAAGAAAACTTTACCTTTCTAGTTGTACTTTCTTCACAGTTCAAGAACAAGTATCAGCTGGGGCTTATTTCAAAGCAAATACTCTAGTTTTTAAGCAGAATTCTGTACAAGGAAAATTTGTAGTCATTTAAAAAGCAGTCAAGGAGGTTTCCTACACATTATTCTTGATAACTGAAAGTGTACATGACCCCTCTTGGCTTTCCTACACAATGTACAAACCAGGAAGTGGTCCTAATAGTGACAGACACCAAGCAACCCATCTACCTGCTCCCTAAAATACACAAAAACAACACACCTGGCAGACCAAATGTTTCTGCTTGTAGCTGCCCTACATAACATTTGTGACCAACTCCCACAAAATGATATATTTATAAGTCGAATTTTGAATTTATTACGATATGTGTATCAACAGAAAGAGGAGAAAAAGACCTTTTCAATGATACATAAACAATTTCTGTATGTTAAAAAATAAAAAAAGTTATGACCCTTCAAAGTGTCCCGTTAACACGGTAGCCATTTTTAGCCATTTTGAGAAAAATGGCTTTAAAGTTTCCCTACTTTCTCCAACAATTTTTCCTTAGCAACCAAGGTTTATTTTTGCTGTAAACTTATGAAAATGTGGGAAACCGTCAAAATAATCATTGCAAACACTTTAATAATTGAATTTTATCCCCAATCTGATATATATATTGGTGTATTTAATGGCTGTTCAGGGGGCTGAAAAATGAAAAATCTGATTTTTTTGTTTAATAGACACTTTTGTTTTTAATGTTATCTTAGCACAGATACACTATCACAATTGATTGAATTAATGTGTTTTCTATTTGATTTTGCCCAGCGTTAAAAAAAGTGGGTTCTTGATGGGGAAAAAAAGGTAACTCTCTTGCACAGTGCGCTAACACATACCGGACTCACAATTTATGATATCCTGTGATAAAAACAGCAAAATTATACTCATAACTAACACGACACGCCTTATCAGAAACAAATGCTAGTGCATTATTCTTCCTTTTCAGTTGCCTGAGTGGAATCTCTCTTGTCCTCTCGCACACACACACGCGCACAAGTACACACGTACGCACACACACACACAAACTATATCCCGACGTTCAAAACCTTTGCTCCCTCTCCTCTCCACAAACATGCACACACACATATGTTGGCCATCAGCAGCTGGAATACTCCTCTCCACAAACATGCATACACACACATATATGTTGGCCATCAGCAGCAGGAATGCATTAAATGATCATTTTATCTGCATACAGCTACAGGAAAACTGTTCTGCTATTTGTAGACCTGGTAGAGGCCGCCCATTGCACTTGCAGTTCATACCTGTATCTGTAGCATACGTCGCTGTCACCAAATTTTTGGCATTATCGCGGCGGCATTATACCTGACAGACCTGCACTTTCAATTCGTACAACTGGCTCCTCATTTTCTTTTTCATCTTCGATTTCGAGTCCAACAGGCTGTGACTGACACACGCCGGTTGAAGTCGATGGGAAAATCCCATCATCAGCTTCGCTGTCAGTTTCTTCGTTGGAATCGAAATCAAAATATTCCTTTTCATTGTATTGCAGGTGGCGAAATATTCGTTTATAAGGCCACTGATTCCCTGGCCTTCATAATCGAAAATATTTCCCAATTTTGATGAATTTAACAGCGTTACAATACGTCGATCCATGATGACGATTTTTCGAGTGAAGCGACGACAAAGCCAAAACGCAATAGATTCCATTGAGCTATGGCCAATGAAAGGCAGCGTCTCTGCTGTTAAAAAGCTGAGTTACTAAGGCTATTTCGGTATTTGATTGCTGATTGGTTGGAAGGTTTTCTTTTGTGTACGACTTTGAATGCCTCCTAAAAGGCCTTCTGATTGGTTTATTTGAGAAAACTGTGTACAGATTCTAAAAACAGACTCACTGAGCTTTCGAATGATGTACGATACGCCAAGGGCTCTGCTAGGGATGTGCACTCGATTATCTGTTGAAAATGAGTGACTTTTCGCAATTGGTGCTACTTAAAATCGATGACACGGAGTGAAAAAAATCCATTTAATCACATTTCTAGCTTAATTTTGGTAAAAATAAGTGAAACGTATTATGCTTTAATGGTTTTCCTATGTCTTGGAGCAAAAATCTCATTTTACCCCAAAATGACCCTCACCACTCTTTGTTGCCCGCAGCGGCGATCAGCCCTGCGCGACTTATCTATCATTTTGTGGGAGGCTGTCACATTTCACAATGCTTACTCTCTCTCCTCCAACCCATAGTACAAAGCCTCCTCACATACCTCAAAGACAACCCACAAACTCAACATGATCAAGTCATACAACCAACTGACCCCACTTTCCAACCCAGCCTCCTCTTTGCACTTGACGTTGTCTCTCTTTACACTTTCATCCCTTACGCTGACGAACTGAAGGCCCTCACATTCTTTCTTAACAAACAACCCCCTAACCAACAACACCCTCTCACAGCTACACTGGTCAGGCTTAATTAGTCCTCACCCTCAACACCTTTGAATTTAACAACCATACATTCTCATAAATCAGTGGTGTTGCTATGGGAAACAAAATGGGACCATCCTATGCCTGCCTCTTCATGGGACACCTAGAACGCAGCCTACTAACCTTTTATACTGGCTCGACACCAGAGCTCTACAAAAGATACATAGATGACAGACTGGGAGCTACATCCATGCCAGAACATGACCTCTGCAATTTCCTCAACTTCGCTCGCACCTTCCATCCATCCATCCAAATTGACCTACACCATTTCACAGTCAGTCGACTTCCTGGACATCACCATCTCCCTCAAAGATTGACTGCTCATAACCTCCATTTTCTACACCCCACTGATGCGCATTCAACCTAGACTACACATCTTCCCACCACCCATCCACTAAAGACAGTATTCCTTACCTGAAATCCTCTACCTATACAGATTCTGCTCCAAAGAAGAAAATTTAACTCTACAAGCAGCCAAAATGTCTCGAGTTTTCACTAACTGTGGATACCCCAATGCCGTCAATAATATGCTCTCAGTGCACCACAGCTATATCCAGAACATCAGCTCTGGAAATCCAGCCTCCAAAAGAGTTGGACAGACCTACCACCTGCCTCCTCTTCCACCCATACACTCTCCTCATCAGCAGGATCCTGAAGTCTAACTGGCATATAGTAGAAAATTTCAAACCTGCCTATGAAACTAAACCCATGATCACTTTCGAATGGTACAAAAACCTCAAAGACCTACTTTGTGCACTCTAAGCTGAACAAAATCTCCACAACTATGCCACCAGGTATTTTCCCCTGCTCAAAACCCAACTGCAAAATCTGCCCTCTCACCAAGCCAGACACCAGCCTACATGGCCCCAAAGGCTCATTCACTATTAAATGCACTTGTGTACGCCATCCACTGCCAGCTGTGTGGTAAGATCTATGTAGGTGAGACATCTCGCACACTTGAAACATGCATCTCTGAACACCTGGCTGACATCCGCCACCATTGGCCCAAACCAGTCGCTCTACACTTCAACCACGCCCAACACAACATAACCATGTCAAAGTCCTGGCAATTTGGCAATCACAGAGTGACAACTCAGAGCGCCTTATGCAGGAATCTCATCTTATTGCCAAAGTCAGAACCCTCCATCCTCGGCATCAACACCCAAAAGTAGTATGTACCATTCCACCTCTGCAGCACCAACCTGCAATATCCTCCACCTACACACACGCATACTAACATACCTCTCACTGTTTACCTCAGACATAAGTTACAGCTACCTTCCTTTTCCCTTTGCCTATACTCTCAAACTCTCTCCACTTACTACATCAATCTGCTCACTCCTCCCCCAGTAATGATAGGTTTAGTGGTGTTGGTGGGGTGGTGGTGGCTGGGGGTGATCAACAAGTATGAGGATGACATTACAATGGAACACACACACACACGCACACACTCTCTCTCTCTCTTCATAAATAGAAATGCTAGCTCTTTTATTGTACATCGTCCCCATCCCTTTCCGGCCACTGCTATTTTTGCTAATGTTGACGCACTTATTACTACTATCATTATCATACTCATCTATCAGTACTGTCTGCTGTTATTCATGGAGCATTTCAACTCCTTTCCACCTAATATTTTTCTCCTCTCCTCTTTGTTCTTCCTGTCCTCCCCTCCACCTCTTCCCCTTGGTTCCCCCCCCCCCCTCCTTTAGTATTAATACCATTATTCATTACTATTATTGATATTATTTTTTATTTGTTCCTTCTATTATCATTATCATTTTTTAAATTATCCTTTTTAATTTATTGATTATTATTATAATTATTATATATATTCTAAAATATATTTCTGCATCATGCCTTCATTATCAGTACCATTAACTTCACTATAGTTGTTAGCATTACCGTCATTAATATGACTGTTAGTATTTATATTACCATCACTACCATTAACATCACGATCGCCATCACCACAGCAACCATGCTATTTAAGAATCCTCTAACTCACTCTCCTTTCTCCCATACTACAACTGCTATTGCCATAATCACCAAAAGTGGTAGTAATCCGGTCTTTATTTATTTTTTCAATATTTTTTATCATCATCATCATTACCATTATTAGTATTCCTATCAGTAATATAATTATCATCATTACTACTTGACTCACACATTATCTCCCTTCTGACAGCCTCGTTTTCATTCAACACCTATCTTGCGCTGAAGTGACTGAAGATAAGTGATTGCTTGTTCATTTTTCTTATCCTAATCATTTTGTGTCTTGCCCGAAGAAGACCTAAGAGGTCGAAACGCATCATGTTTTGTCTTGTGATTTGTTTGTCCACTTTTTTTTGTGGCGGTTCGCTAACATTTATTTAAGATTGACCTAATTAGAATAATTAGGTATCAAACAAGTAAGAGGAAGAGAAAGGGGCCCTATTTTGTACTTCTGCCCTCAAATCAGTGGGGAAAAATAAAGACAACGGCTCCAATGTTTAGATGATTATGGTTATCCTTCTCACACCTTTGCTTAAAAAACCTCCAAAACTTTTTTTTTCCTCTCTCACCATCTGCAAATGACCGATCAAGTAGTTTCGGGAATACAGGAACCAAACGTTGATCAGGACAGTCCTGCCGTCACGTCATCAGTTACGTCACAGCGATGTCTTTCCACAGGAAGCGGTCATCGTTGTCGTGGCGGCGGATGAGTTCATTGAGACGCAGCACAAAGGGCTTGTAGAACTCGTTGAGGATGGCGATGGTTTCTGGCAGCATGGCCCCCACCTTCTTGTAGTTCTGCCCGATGTTGGTGCTCACGTGGGTCAGCACAGGCCGCATCTCAGACTGGCCCAGTTTGGCTGGGGGGAAACCCATAAACATGATCGTCATTAATGTTGGTCAAACTCAAGTAGAAGGGCTGGCTTGAACAAGAATGGTTGAACTCCTTCGAGCCAATGCCTACTCGTCCTTTGCCTCCCCCCCCCCCCCCCCCCTCTTCCACATCCGAGCCATAAAGACAAAAACTTTCCTCTTTAAAACACCTTACCCCCCCCCCCCCCCCTCCCCCTCACTGTTCTTTTACTGTCACAGTAAGCATACAACATGCACTTGCTGAGCGATTAAGCACAGGCACAACTCGTTCCAATGCCCTTTCTCCACTCTCTCTCACCACCCAGTCACGTCAAAGACAACAGTTTCTATATAAAAAGTCTGAAATTCTGTAGCTCTACATGTCTGCTCTGGCGTGACTTCAGTTCCCATCTCAATCCCACACCTGTTCGGACTTGGGTGTCAGAACCTTTGGTCAGGGGGTCTCACTGGGTGGACCTGATGGTGCATTCCATGGCTGGCTCTTCTACTAAGCCATAATGACTGTCAGCTGGTCAGAGCTAGGTCGTGTCTTGTATGCGGGGTCACAACAAGCAGCCCTGAACACCACCACACTGGCTCGGCTGAAATTCAGTGTCTTCTGCTTCTTTAACGACCCTACACCGTTTGCTCGCTGTGGGTTTACAGTACTGGGGTCTAGAGGGGATGGACCTGATGTGGCTGTGTGTGTGGGCGTAGGAATACCGCCTCTGAGAGAATATGAAAGATGAGACACCCAAAACTGAAAAATTAAAATCTAAACAAAAAAGTTCGAGGTTTGGCCACTGAGTTCGGTGGGCCAGAGTGCAGCTCACCGGCGCCCAAGAAGTTGAAGACTTCGATGATCTTGCCCTCGATGTCCTCCGAGTAGTCTTCGTTTCGAATCGCCAGGATCTGGTCTCGTTTGAAGATCCGTAACCAGTCCTCCACGAACACAGAGTACATGCCTTCCACGATGCGTATCTGCAAGGAAAGAACTCGTGTTGGCCTGGTCTTTCAATGTAGTCGGTCGACATTCCTTTAAAAGTGTGTGCCTTGACAAGACTTGAACATACACACGCACTCGCAAAAGCCCTCCTCTCTCTCTCTCCTCTCTCTCGCAAACACACGCACACGCACGCACGCACACCCACACCCACACCCACACACCCACCACCACGATCAATACGCAACTATAAACACATTGATTATCCATCATTATAGCATCCTACAAATGCATCTACCAACAGACTTTGGAAGAAAGAAAAGACGACTGAGAAATAATAATAGTACTAAATACAAGTTTGAAAAGGTTTCAGACATCTGAAAGAGAAAAGGTTTCAGACATCTGAAAGAGTAAAGCCATGGTCATGATCAAACAGCGCCCCAGCGCGACGCAAACCTGCCAACTGACGCCATTCCTTGCACAACTGAATGAAGACACAAAGGCCTGCAATGTTTTTATCTGGTATCTAACATCTGCTTTCTCAGCACGTGAGGAGAAGTGCCGTTTTGAATCTGGCAGCCACGAGCCCTGAACAAAAGCAGCACAATGGTGTGGCAGTGAGCATACACAGTAATCATTGCTCTGGACGTGCTGTTGACGGATTGAACATCCAGTTGTTGGCAAAATATCACTGCTCTCTCCCTTCTGGCCTTCCGCAAAGTCCGCAACTCAAGGTAGGCCTAATAGATTTATACAAGAACTGAGAAGCAGGGGGATACAAAGGACGACTTTTCTTTCGATATTTCGTCCGGTTTGCTACCTACAGATCTCGGAGTGTAAACGTCTGCAGGGACTGAGCCTGCAGACAACCCTTTAACACGGGATCGAGCCCGCTAAGATAGTTCCCAGCGATGCGGATAGAGACCCGACGGGAGTGCAACTATCTACATGACACATCCAAACCCTGCTCCAGTGTGCCTGGTCTCTCAACGACAGAATCCACCTGACCATCGTGTCTACCCCTTGGGGCCACTCACCACAGCCTCATCGTACAGCGTCCTGTTGTAGGCACACTCTCGAATGGAGTGCTCCCTGAAGCAGGCCTTGTACATGGCCACGCCCTTCACCACGTAGTCGTGGAACGTCCTGGAGGTAGCACCCCTGAAGGGAGGGTAGCTGTCTCTCCGTGACAGGAACCTGGAGTACAGCCTGGAAGAGAGGCAGCAGAGGATAAGTCAAGTCTGGACGAAGGCGACAGAACCACACACCTGTGTGATCAAGTTTAGAAGGTTACAGAAACGTATGCTGTTGTTTAAGAAGACTGCAAAACCACACTTTGTTGAAACCCAACGGGGCTGCATATAATGATAATGATAATAATGATTATTTATGGCGTTTAATCTTACATCATAAGCTCTAAGCGCTTACAAATACATAAAAGGTTAAAGAAAACATAAATGAAACAAATAAGATGAATATTGCAATAAGTACCGTGCATCTACAAACAGGGGCGCATATTCTCTCTCTCTCTCTCTCTCTCTCTCTCTCTCTCTCTCTCTCTCTCTCTCACACACACACACACACACACAACACACACACACATTAGTCGCAGAATCAATTTGATGGGCAAGGGAAGGGGAAGAAAGAACTGCTATAGAAGAAAACATACGCCATTGTCAGCCGAGTCTGGCCAACACATCAGAAACACTGTTTTATATTAACAAGCTAAACTACAAATAAACACACAAAACAGAGTGGTATTATTCTGGATGATTCACAACATGAATTTAGACAAACGTATCTTTTTCAATACGCTATAAATAACTGATATAAACACACACACACACAGTCACACACGCACGTACGCGCGCGCGCGCGCGCACACACACACACACACACACTGTAAAGTATGAAGAACGCACCAGCCGCCGTGGCGAAGTGGTTAACGTCGCGGACTCCCGGCTGGGAGGTCGCGGGTTCGAATCCCATCAGAGTCATGTGGGTTTTTCTGCCCCGACCGGCTCCTACCCAGAGTTGAGTTTGCTGCGGACTCAGTTGGGAAGACTGGGACCACACAGTCGAGTTTCATCCACTTAATGGATGCGTTTCTGAGAGTGTTGCTCAAATTTCCTGACCAACACTGCAGGTGCCTGTATCTCTCGGGCCTGGTTGACGCCGGGATATATTATGAAAGGAAGCGTAGAGTACAGCCCTGTCATGTAGTCTCAGACCGAAATGGAAATCCGTAGCATCATCTTAATCATCCTCATTCTCATCGATCAGCATTAAAAAAAAAAAAAAAGTCTCAAATTCTGTGGCCCTTCATGCCCTGCTCTCATGGTGACCTCAGTTTCGATGTCCTCTCCACGTCTGTGGCCTTGGTTTGGTTCCGTCGGGGTCACAGGTATCGGCGAGTCCATGGGGGGCTGTCGTTGGACGGACGTGGTGGCGCCCTCCGGAGGGAGAGCTCACTCACGCCGGCTCCGCGACTAAGCAATTATTGTCGTCAGTAGGGGGCTTAGTAGGTGGTGTCCTGCGTATGTTAGATCAGAACAGGCGCCACTGAACACCACCGAAGTGACTCGGCAGCAGTGCAGTGTCTTCTCCGGTGGGTTGCCTCTTGACGACTTGACATTGACTGCTCCCTGTGGATTGTCGGTGCCGGGGCTGAGGCGGGGCTGACCGGGCTGTGGCTGTGGACGGGGTGTCGGAATGAGCGGCGTGTGTGCACTGCCTCTGAGGTGGCGCAGAGGTTGGGACACCAAAAAAAAAAAAAAAAAAAAAAAAAAAAAGTATGAAGAACGCACGACCCAGAATGGTAACCTTTTCTTCTACAATGAAATTAAATTACACGCCCATAACTCCAAACGAATACTGTTTACGCGTCGTAAGCAGCATTCGTTTGGAGTTATGGGCGTGTAATTTAATTGGCGTCCAAAATCGCCTAGCAGAAACGCCGACACTGAGCATACAGAGCAACCAAGTTTGTGTTGGCATTCGTTTTTGAGTTTCGGGTGTGTAACGAATTTCATCATGGGGAGAAAGAGTCACCCTTTTTGTTCGTAATTTACTGTTTTCTATTCCTTCGGTTTAAGACTTCCTGCTTACACACATAAACGCACACGGGCCCGAAAACCAAGGCCGAAAGAACAATACTCCAGAGAAGAGTAGGAAAGCAAATAAGTAAATGATGTTGCTTATAGCCCAGCCGGCTACAAAGGGCCATATCAGGGCTGTTACCACGTTGAAGTCAACTCACAAGTCATTCATTCATGCAACCCTTTAAAATACACCTGAAACACACACAGGAAATTGCGTTAAAAATCTTTATACTGTAAAATCTCAGATCAGATTAAAAAAAAAAAAGAATGTTAATGTCCGTCAGAAATTCAACGATAAAATCAGATAGAACATCTCTGAGCAAGGTTTTCATGGAGTCTGCTGTACAATGTTTATATCTCACATCATGCAAGTGGAAAGTCAGGCAGACAGGCGGGCAGCGGGGCGTACCTCTGTGTGGGCTGCCTGAAGAGGAGGATGATCCTGGCCCGGGGGTTGGCGTGTTGGATGAAGCTGCCGATGACGATGCGGGGCTCCGTGCAGCCTTCGTTGCCCTCGAAAATCATCCACTCTTTGGGGTCCCACAGGTAGGAGGGCGACCCATCCCCTGAACACAGTTCGCATGCTCACAGAGCCTGACCTGTGTATTCACTGGGGTGGAAGTCCGATTCTTTCTTTGAAAGCAGCTTTAGTCAAGAGTATCAGCCAATCTCATGGTAGGTGTTTTCAATTCTCTGCCTCTCCCCTTTTCCCCACCAAACGATGTGCTTTAATTATCAGCTCACCAGAATCTACAGAGCCATTTTATCTGCTGATGACAAAGTCTCCGGATATGAATCTAAAATACCAGAAGAGTTTAAAGCATGTACACGTTATTCCCACTGCAGATTTGATATGAAAAAAAAAGCCCTCACATAATGGATCTGAAACAGTGAATATTGATCACAGCCAATGGTGGTGACATGGTCTGTCCCCATGGGGAATGACGATAACCAACAACAGGCATCTGAACATTAAACCAAAGTCACAGAATTTTCAAATTCATGGGGGAAAAAACCCATCCTCAGCGCCAACCACATCCCTCAGTGCTACCCACAGAACTCGGTGCCATCCTCATGTATCAGTGCCATCACTTGCAACAATGTCACAGTTGCCACTGAATGCTGGAAACGCGTGAGCGTTCTTCTGGCACTGAATAACATTGAACAGTGTCCAAGACCGTGGACTACCGCTGTCAAAAATCAACAACAGCGACTTTACGTACCATTGCATTAATACCCCTGCTGCTTTCTTTTTTTTTTTTAAATTTAAGCTTTTGTTTTCAACCTTTACCTGCACAATCACATACCTTCACCAAGAGGAAGCCTTAATAACAATTCACACTTTAAAATACACTGTACCATGCTTTTATTTTCAATCTTTACCAGCACAATCACATACACCTTCACCAACAGGAGGCCTTAATAACAAATCAAACTTTAAAATACACTGTACTATGCTATTGAAACAAGTCCCGTAGGTTGCAGGCCAAAATCACCACCGTTTCACTTGAACTTCTACTGCGTCGTGCTCTTCTTTTTAGATCAGTACCCTTAGTGCTGATGTTGCAAGGGTAGGACTTCTGTAAGGGCGTAAATCTTTGGGAAAAAAAAGAAAAAGAAAGGAAGAAAAAGACATGAGAGACAGGCACTGACAAAGATAGAAATCAACCGAGAGAGTCAACACAAAATGCTGCACGTACCACATATTTTCTCTGATTGGTTCTTGGAGCGCAGGTCTGCCTTCAGGTCTTCCACCTCATCCCCCATGATGATGCGGCTGTACAGCGCCAGAGGCAAGGGCCCTGCACAGCAACCCTCAGTACGTCAGCAGCAGCATGTCCCTCACTTATCACACATATCCCTCACTTATCACACATTTCCCTCACTTATCACTCATGTCCCTTACTTATCACACATGTCCCTCACTCATCACACATGTCCCTTACTCATCACACATGTCCTTTTATCACACATGTCCCTCACTTATCACACATGTCCCTCTCCTAACACACATGTCCCTCTCCTAACACACATGTCCCTCTCCTATCACACATGTCCCTCACTTATCACACATGTCCCTCACTTATCACACATATCCATCACTTATCACATATGTCCCTCTCTTATCACACATATCCCTCTCTTAGTCCCTCTCTTATCACACATGTCCCTCTCCTATCACACATGTCCCTCTCTGATCACACGTCCCTCTCTTATCACTCTCACCCTCTCTGTCGGTCTGTCTGTCTGTCTCCCTCCCTTTCTCTCGGGTGGGTGGGGGGGGGGGGGGGGGGGCTGAACTGTATTTATTCGGTACGGCTGTGTTTTGGTTAAGTTCCAACAAATTGCTTAATTAATATTTGTTGTGGCCGAGTACTGACTTCACATTTTGCAGAGAAGTCTGTGTAGTGCCATGCCTTCTGGACATCTCGACTTCCGGCCACGCTGTGGTTCCTTTGTGCCGGTATTTGTGGCCTTTATGATGAAAAGGGCCAGAAATCGAGCCGCCATGAGAGAGAAAACAGTGACACTCAAGAATGTTGTGGACGGTGTCATTTTTAGTTCCCTCCTGTTGCTCTTGTTCTGGGGCTTTTTTTTTTTTTTTTTTTTTTTTTTGCAGTATGGTGATGTGGAGCAGAACCCATGACCACCGCAGAGTTCCCTGCGACAGACCAGTCTGTCTAGTGGTGACTGCAGGGACAACGTGGACAAGCCCCGTACTTCTTCCAGCACACCGGGAGCTATGCCAACCAACCAACATCCCTCAAATCTGGATTTAATGTCCATGCTTCAAACTTTGAATACGAAGTTCGACGAGATGAAAGGCGACATGAAGGATTTACGGGATAGGTATGCTGCACTGCATGGAGAATTGAAATCCCTGAGACAGGAGGTGACGGCGCTGCGTCGGGAAAACGAAGACCCCCGGAACAGCAGTGACGTCCTGAAGAAAAGAATGGATTCTTTGGAACGGAAGACGGACGATTTAAAGGCCAATCGAAACGGAACAGCTTGATTTTTCACGGACTTGCTCAAAAACCGAATGAAACTCAGCAGGAGTGAGAAGCCGTGGTCCACGACTTCATTACAGACAAGCTGGAGCTTAAATTGCTGGTGATTTCCCTTCCAATCGTGTGCACCGCCTGAATTTGAGGCCCGACTCTCCAGTGATTGGTTGTTGTACGCGTTTTAAGAACAAAGAAAGGATTCTGAAAGCAAGATATAAACTGACAGGATCACAGGTGATTTTAGGTGAGGACTTTTCTTTTAGAGGGAGAGAGGTGAGGAGAAAATTAATGCCTCATTTGAAAAAAGCCAGAAGTGAAGGAAAGTGTGCAACCACGGTGTTTGATCATCTGCGTATTGAAGGCAAGAAGTATGGTCTTGACGGTGGGGACGGATCCAGCCTCAGGAAAATTGTAGGGGGGGGGGGGGGGGGGGGGGGAGGCGGCCATGCAGTGACACCGGTTGCGTTTCGCGGGAGCACAAACTTCCGCTCGGAGCAGGTTGTGTGCGACACTGACAGTGACCCGACCCCGGTGAGCGATCTCTTTGGTTGTGACATTGTAAACATTGGTTCCGCGGTGGTGTGTGTGTGTGTGTGTGTGTGTGTGTGTGTGTGTGTGTGTGTGTGTGTGTGTGAATGTTTCTGTATTATAAGAGAAGAGAATAATCGCAAAAATCAGTTTTTAGATAATATCTCTTTTGATCATGATGTGATTTATGTTAATGACAGTGAACAATTAACATGTATACCATTGTGTGTTGATTATGTCACTATTCGACCGGAAAACAGGGACACTTTATATTTAGAACAGAGACAGTTATCAACAGAAGCACGTGGCACTGCCGAAGATAAAGACAGCGGGCTGTCTTAAAAGAACAATTGTAACAGATGACAGTGTTTTTGATAATGTTAATGTGCATGTGAAAAATCTGTCAGTCTATGTGCACGAAAGTGGTGATGAAAATTGTAATGAAAGTACACTTGCTCTGCATGTTGATGAAAATCATGTAAATAATAGATATTCAAAATCTTTTAAGTTTCTGCACTGGTATATAAATGGAATTCTTTCTGAAATTCACAATGAAAATTTTTCTCTCGTATCTTTTGACTTTATCTGTCTCGTTGAGACGTTTGTGGAAAATCTTGTATTTAGCGTGTTTACAAGCTATACTGTGTTTCACAAGCCTGCTATCAAGTTTTCAAGTCAAGGCAGACGTTCTGGGGACTTGTTATGTCTGATTAAGAATGATTGTGTGCCTTATGTTAGAGAGCTCCAAATGAATTGTTCTAATGCTCTTTTTGTTTTGATTGACAAGACTTTGTTTGGTTTAACAGAAGATGTGTTATATACTGCTCAAAACAATTTAAGAGCCACATGGTTAAGATAACGCATCTGAGTCTAGTGGGTTGAACGAGTTCACAAAAGAAACACCGAAATCACGAAAACATGGTCGCGGTTTGCGTGTGCATAGCTGAGGCAGCAGAGTTGGGCTGACTGCAAACCGCATTGTACGTGCAAGTCGTGCCTTTACAGAACACATGGCAACCAGTCTTGCTGACCAGTGGGTACAAAAAAGTCGCTTTTGGGGGTGTTTTTAACCATGCCACCAAGACGGAGATTAAATGACACTGACCGGGGAAGGGCTGTTGCTTGGCATCAAGAAGGTGCAGGCGTCAGAGAAGTTGGTCGTCACCTTCAAGTGCATCATGCTGTCATCCAAAGACTTCGTGACCGCTTCAACGCCACCAGCAGTACTGCTGAACGAAGACGGTTTGGCCGGCCTAGGTCCACCCTGCTGGTTCTGACGGCGCTGAGACAAAGAACTGCCACTGCAAACAACCTCTGGCGACAACTGCATGCTGCAGCGAACGTCAACATTTCTGACCAAACTGTTCGGAACCGCCTGAGAGAAGTTAACCTCCGAGCAAGACGGCCAGCTGTTCGACCTGTGCTGACGGCGGCTCACCGTAGGGCACGACTGACCTGGTGCCGAGCTCATGTGGCCTGGACGAGGCAGCATTGGGCCTGGGTGATGTTTTCTGACGAGTCGCGTTTTGCTCGGCTCTTCCACGATGGTCGCATACGTGTCTGGAGGCGGATGGGGGAACGCTACCAAGAAGCTAACGTAATCGAATGGGACCAGTATGGCGGGGGGTCTATCATGGTGTGGGGTGGCATAGGAAGGAACTTCAGAACCCCCCTGTACCTAGTTGAAGGCAACCTAACTGGTGTGGGGTACAGGGACAACATTCTTCAGCCTCTGGTCCTGTCTGCCCTGCAAGCCCTGGGCCCTGACGCCATCCTCCAGGACGACAACGCCCGTCCCCACCGTGCCAGGGTGGTAAACGTCTTCTTGGAGGAGCAGCAGGTCAACCGCCTTGACTGGCCAGCGTCCTCGCCCGACCTTAACCCAATCGAGCACGCCTGGGACGTCCTGGCCAGCTCTTCGACTTCTTGCAACGGGAATGGAACAACATCCCCCAGCTGACTCTCAGGAGGCTTGTGGACTCTATGAGACAGAGATGTCTAGCTTGTATCTGCTCTAATGGCGGCCATACTGAGTATTGACATTGATTGTCATTTGATTTGACTGTTCTGATTTCTGAAATGGTGTTCATCAATTAAGCCCATGAAGTTGTTTTTGAGCAGCTGTTATTCGTTTATTTCTGATGTCATTGTATCGTTCCATAGATGAATTTTCAATTAAATTGTTTGAAGAAGTTATTTTGTTTTTCGGTTGAATTGTGTGTGAATGTTTTCAGCTGGCTCTTAAATTGTTTTGAGCAGTATATGTTTGTTCATATGTGCTGTCTGAGGGTTCACCATATTATGCTTATTTTGACGTTGACAATGGTATTCTTTCTCTTGAAGAATGTCTTACTGATTGTATGTTTGATTTGAATGATGTGCATATAATCTGGTGATCTGAACAGCAAATGTTTCTCAAGATATTTTTGACATGCATGATACTTATAATTTTGAATTTGGTAGTTGCTCTGATTATTTAGAAAGGAAATCTTCAAATAATGTACTCAATAATCATGGAAAATGTTTGTTAAATATGTGTACCTCGCTGGGATTGTACATACTAAATGGAGCATGTGATGGTGATCTTGATGGGCACTATACGCATATTTCTGACTCTGGCGTGTAAACGACTTTTTTTCTGATTTCTCGAAATTAACTCTCAGTTGTTTTGCCTTCTTGTAATTTAATTGTTTCAGAGAGATTAGAATCTGACCATTTACCTGTCGAATTTCATTTTGGAATGCCTAATCTTAACGCTGTCTTTAAGTGTTGGAAATAACTGTGAGGTGATTGAAAAGTTTGTGTGGAACCCTTCTTTTGAACCAACGTACGTCCATACAATGCAGTCGGTTGAAGTATTATCATTACTTGACGATGCTATAAACATGATTGATCATGGTTGTAATGAAGCCTTGAATATGTTTGTTACATGTCTTAAAACTCACGCTGGTTGTCTGAAAAGCGAATTTGTTTGAACAAAATGAATGAAAAAAGTGATTGGTACGATGATGAGTGTAAAATAAGTAAATCAAAAGCTAAAGGATTGCCGAGTACATTTCTGCGAACGAAGGATGCTGCTGATCGCGTTGCTTACTGTATAGCCAGGAGAGAGTATAAAAATATCTAAAATTAAAAGAAAAACAACATAATGATTCATTGTTAGGATCGCTAATTGCATCAGTTAATGATCAAAAACAGTTTTAGGAAAATGTGCATAGAGTCTCCTTTAAAAGAAAGCAACCATATAACAATGGTTGACTGGTACAATCACTTTAAAAATTACTGGAAACAAATTTACAAACAGAAGATTCTTGTATGATTGATAACTGCGATGATGACACTAATGATACTAGTGACACTAATGACAATAATGACTCAGTTAAAGTATCAATTCTAATCAGTTATATTGTAACACATTTCTTTTGGAACGATTTTTTGTTGCACCTCCTTCGAATGGGGCAATGGGCTATTATTGAATAAAAGATTCATATCCGTATTCATATCACCCTTTGTCTCTCTCTCTCTCTCTCTCTCTCTCTCTCTCTCTCTCTCTCTCTCTCCCCTCTCCTACCCCCCCCCCCCCTACCCGTCCATCACATTTCCAACTCACGGTCGTTCCTCTCAGACTCCTTGGTGAACTTGAGCTCCATGGGCGCCCCGTAGCGGAGCCTGTCCCACCAGTGGTACTCCTTCAACTCGCCCTCCATGATGTCCGGGTGGTAGCGCACCCGCTTGTACAGGTCGGTGGTGCCGCACTTGGCCACCCCGGCCACGAAGAAGTAGGGCAGGCAGCGCATCTGCTTGCGGCGCCGGGGGTCCTCGTACCAGCAGGGGTTCTTGCTGCCCGGGATGAACTGGCCTGGCTCCTGGGTTTTGGGGGGGGAGAGAGGAGAGAGAGAGAGAGAGAGAGAGAGAGAGAGAGAGAGAGAGAGAGAGAGAGAGAGAGAGAGATGAAGTGAGAGAGAGGTGGCGAGAGAAGTGAAGAGAGAGAGAGGTGGCAAGAGACACAGAGGTGGCGAGCGAGCGAGCGAGCGAGCGAGAGAGAGAGAGAGAGAGAGAGAGAGAGAGAGAGATCAGAGAGTGATAACCGGTTGCATGGATATAGTGTTTGGGTTATTGACATCGCGGAAGAACTAAGTTCAGGCTAGTGAATGAGCGAGTGTTCCTGGTGTCTGAGCGTTACATCGGTCTTGACTGGCGAAACGTTAACGGTCGTCATCCTTGCACCATCCTCTTACACTACAGCTTATAGGCTGAGAAAATTAAGGCCCACAGAGAGCTTTTAAAGCATAAACTTAGGGGAACAAATTATTTAAGCAAGCAAATAATCTATGAATAAATTGTCAGTAACGTTTTTGCTCTTGCAAAAATAAACAAATAAACAAATGAAGATATAAATAAATAAATAAAACCCACGAGGAACGGATAAAACAAATGAACAGACTGACCGGTGAATGAATAAACAAAAAACTGACGATGGCCAGTTTGCTACAGTGATGTATAATAAAAATGCAAGCGCAGTTCAACCTAAAGTACAACACCACTTAAAAAAAAGAAAGACATGAACACACTGGCAAATGAATGAACAAGAAAACACACGACGGTCGGTTCGTTTAGATGATATATAATAAAACATCAACTAGCGCACACCACCACTGAAGCATCACATGAAACAATGCCTGCAGAGGCAACATGATGACATTCTGCACTCACAACATAGGAGAAGGTCTGCACTTTGTTCGCCTGGTTCTGGGCCTTGACCTGGTCGGCACCATCACAGGGGCCTTCAAACAGGGCATCCCCACCCACAAACTCCCCCGCCTTCCCGTACACCCGGCTGTTGCCGACCGACTCCAGGTACCACTTAGGGTACTCCAGGCTGGGCAGAAAAGGTAGATGCAAAGTGAGGTGACCGCAGGCGGGAATCTAAACAAATCTTAAAAAAGTGTGTGAAATAACTCCGCCAAACAACATGGACAAACAAACCACAAGAAAAAAAAGTCACGACGCGTTTCGACCTCTTGGGTCTTTTTCAGGCGAGATAAACAGCACTCAAAAGCAATTGCTTATCTTGTCAAATTCGTGCAAGATGGTCGTTTTAACGCACGCCCATCTTGCACCGAATTTGACAAGATAAGTGCTTGCTCGTTCTTCATTTTCGTTGTCCCGAGTGTTGTCTGTCTTGTCTGAAGAAGACCCAAGAGATCGAAAACGTGTCGTGTTTTGTCTTGTGAGTCGCTTGTCCATGTTATGTGGCGGAATTATTTCAAACACTTTTTAAGCTTTGGACATAAGAAGGGTGGACAGAATCACAGTTCTCTTGACAGAGAGGAAGAAAAAGCACGGGTGGCCTGTACTCTTCGGGGAGATGAAAAGGGGTAACATTCCAATACTGCTGCTGAGCGATATAGTCATCGTTGTGGTAGAACCGAGTTCTGTTAAATGCTGTTCATGTAAGGGTTAGTAAGTGCTACGACCGAATCTCACTCAAAACAGTGAATGTCAAAAGGTCAGATCATGGACTGTCGGTCTGAAAGTCGCTTGTTTAAGACCTGGATTTCACCGATCTGCCAGTTCAGCTTCTGCACAGACTTACAACTGGTTGATTTCTCTTTGTGTCTAAACGCACAGCAGATCAGACATGCATGATAAAGATCTTGTAAGCCATGCTAGACCTGATTACTAGCTGAACCCTCTTTGTGTATATACATGCAATAGATCAGACACGCATAATAAAGATCCTGTAAACTATGTCAGACTTGACAGTGACTGAATTCTCTGTGTCTATACACACAGCAGATCAGACATGCATGATAAAGATCTTGTAAGCCATGCCGGACCTGATTACTAGCTGAACCCTCTTTGTGTATATACATGCAATAGATCAGACACGCATGATAAAGATCCTGTAAACTATGTCAGACTTGACAATGACTGAATTCTCTGTGTCTATGCACACAGCAGATCAGACACGCATGTTAAAGATCTTGTAAGCCATGCCGGACCTGATTACTGGCTGAACCCTCTTTGTGTATATATATGCAATAGATCAGACACGCATGATAAAGATCCTGTAAACTATGTCAGACTTGACAATGACTGAATTCTCTGTGTCTATGCACACAGCAGATCAGACACGCATGTTAAAGATCTTGTAAGCCATGTCAGACCTGACACTGGCTGAATCCCCTTTGTGTGTATACACACACCAGATCAGACACACACGTTGAAGATTCTGTGAGCCCTATCCACGTGCGTTGAGTTATGGACACACTACAATACCCTGCATTGCACCAGAATCCTTACGACTGGTGATTTGTACTGCCGGCCATTTGCTACTGCCAAGTGAAATATCCTGATAAACGCACACACGAAAGCAAAAAAAAAACAACAAAAAACACACACACACACACACACATAAAAAACAACAACACACATTTGGCTTCAAGCTTTGGGTAATTTTTGTTAGCACTATTCTATTTTGAAATGGAGAAAATATCTGCAGTCCTGTGTCTCATATAAATTTCTTCTTCTTCTTCTTCTTTGTTCAGCTATATATTCGACATAGCACTGCTATCCAATGAAATATCACAAGCAAAGAGGCTACTGGAACAGGTTGAAGATGAAGCAGCTAAAGCTGGACTGCACTGCAATGCTAAGAAAATGAAAGTGATGATGAACAACGAAAGAAATGAAAACGATATGAAATCTATCAATGGGGGAGACATCGAGCAAGTCACCAATTTCAAGTATCTTGGCGGATGGATGGAGAGCAGTCAGAAAGATATCTCTGTTCGAAAAGCCCTTGCTTGGTCTGCATGTCACAAGCTGAAGATGATATGGACTTCTAACCTGAAAAAAAGAACTAAAGATTCGTCTCTTTATATCCACTGTTGAGGGATTAAATGTCTTGGAAGCAGCACATGACTAACGAAGAGCTATATGGACACCTCCCTAAAGTTAGTGACAAGATAACACGTAGGCTTCGCCTAGCCGGTCACTGTATGCGACATCCAGAGGAGGTTGCTTCACAACTTGTACTGTGGCAGCCAACTGGAGGAGAGCGAACAGGGGAAGGAAGACAACAGACTTCATTGATCTTCTCAAAAGGGACACTGGCCTCGAAAACATCGATGAGATCAAGGCAGCTATGTTTGACAGGAGCAAGTGGAAGGAGTACGTCACAGAGGCTCGATCGGGAGATCGGCTTAACAAACTTGTTCAACTGGCGAGTGCAATTTTTCTAATACTGATTGCAGAACGCAGACAGCTAGCTTTGGTCTCCCTCATACAGGGTTTGTTCACCCCCCCCCCCCCCCCACACACACACACTTTTATTCCCAAGTTTAACCGGCAACTGTCCTTTTTAAACTGCATGGTTATAATACAGCCTGTTTTGATTAACGTAATTATATGAGGCTTTGAAATATTAATTCTAAATTAAAAAAGAATGTTGAATCTTCTTCTGCGTACGCAGGCTGATACTCCTGCGGACACTCCCTATATGGACAGACAAGTATTAATCCCATCTAGCCAACAAAGGGAGTGGAGTTTTGTGTGTATGACCATTTTTATCCCGCCATTAAGGCAGCCATACTCCATCTTCGGAAAGGCGTATACTATGTGTAACATGTCATCTAAACCAACGGCCAAACTGGCCTTCTCTTCCGAAAGTTGGTGATGGGATTTTACGTGTGCGCAAGATGTTATGCGTGCGTTCACACACGGAACCTCGGTTTATAGTCTCATTCAAAGGACTGTATGGGAAATGGAGTCAGAACTAATGTTAACTCCGAGGGAAAAATCCCCCCCCCCCCCCCCCCCCCCCCCCCCCCCCCGTTAAATGTTGAATCAAATAACAAATAAAACCCCATGTATTTTCGCTCTGTTTTCATGACGGTAAACTTGTGCCGCTGATGCTCCTCGTGTTCAGGGAATTTGTGATTCAAGGGATAGCACAGAAAATATAAAGTAGAAGCCAGTCATTCAAAAACTGTATCAATGTAATATAAACGATTCAAATATTTCCGTCAAACAAATTACTTCAAATAATGTCAGTGACACAGCATTTTTCAGAGGCGTACAACATCATCCCATCCCCCACCCTTCACCACCCCACCCCATTCCACACACAAGTCAAAGGAAACAGTGCCATGATGCGGTATTTTTCAGACACGCACTATACACAAACACCATTTTCCCACCTCGTCCCTAACACCCGACCATCACCCCACACATACACCAGCACCACCATCACCACCACCACCACTACCCACTCCACACATACCTATACACATCCCGATCCTCATTCATCAGTCACCACCTCAACCCTGCCCATCCTCCCACGCCATCTCCACCCCTACCTCCCTTCATCCCTCCCATCTCACTCAAGCACTCTCCTGAAAAAGACGATGAGGTAAGGTAAGGTAATGTTGCTTATAGCCCAGCCGACCGCAAAGGGCCATATCAGGGCTGTCATCACGTTAAAATCAACTCACAAATCATACAACTCTTTAAAATACATCTAAAAAACCACCCGAAATTTTGTTAAAAAAAACTTTCCACTGTAAAATCTCAGATCTGATGAAAAATGTTAATTCTCTTTCAAGAATTCAAAGATCGCATCAGGCGGAACATCTCTGAACAAGATTTTCATGGAATCTGCTGTAAAATGTTTGTGTCTCGCATCATGCAAGTCCTAACACTCTAAAAGAATATGTTTCATTGGGAGTGGCCCATGACATGGAATGCACCACGGAGCTTCTTCACTATTTAATAGGTATGAGGTGTACAGAGCAACAACAACAACAAAAAAGAAACAAA
>CM065721.1:50158701-50168701 GCA_033310375.1 Conus canariensis
TATTGGGATTGTCCACATCTCCTTTTTTAAATATAGGCAAAATAATTGATTCACACCAATTATCAGGGTACAAGCCCTCATTAAATAACTTATTAAATAATTTATGAAAAAAATAGCACAGCCTGCTGTGTTGCGTGTTTAAATAATTCTCCAATAAGACCATCCGGGCCAGCTGACTTGCCATTTTTTAGTTTTCTAATAGCTAAAGTATCCTCTTCCATGGATATTGGACGATTAAATGAACTATCTACATCAGCATCCACCACTTCTTCATTAACACTGTCACTAACATTCTGTTCTAACAAATTTTGGAAATGATGAAACCAAATATCGCTAGTTATCTTATTCTTCGGTTGTTTTCTTTTGAAAGATACTTTCCGAACAGTCTCCCAGAAGTCTTTTTGGCATTTAACTGAGGAAATCAACTTATCTATTAAGAACTTATTATACTCTTTCTCCTTTCTTTTTAACAATTTTTTGTATTCTCGCCTTGCAATACAATAAGCCACTCTATCTTGTGGATCATGAGAGAGAGAAGAGAGAGAGAGAGAGAGAGAGAGAGAGAGAGAGAGAGAGAGAGAGAGAGAGAGAGAGAGAGAGAGAACGATTGTCCATTCAAGAAAAGGTCACGGCCCCGTTTGAAAGGGGCGAGTGATAATCAGCATAATTAGACATGGCATTATATCAGTAAATATAAACATCCACTACATATGCATCTACTTATGTCAAATCACTCCTCCTTTTGAATGACTTGGAGACAGACAGAGAGAGAGAGAGAGAGAGAGAGAGAGAGAGAGAGAGAGAGAGAGAGAGAGAGAGGGTGTGGACAGAGATTTGGGAGGGTGGCATCTGGGCATATGAAGTTTTATGTCTGAGTTATAGAGAACAGAATGTGCACGAAGCATAGGGCCTAATGTTGATTAATACACTGTGCACACGTACACAGAATCACACAACAGAAGACCGAGAGGAAGGGAGAAAGTCATGAATAGGTGGAACATGCAAGTCGAGTGTATGCTGATGCAGATTTTCAAGAGTATTCAACTGATAGAACTACTGGAAAGCGCTTTGACGTGTGGGAGAGTCCTGGATGATGTCGATGACGACGACGATGATGATGATGATGATGATGATGATAAACACCCACCTCCTCCTCCTCATCATTAAAATCATCATCACCACCACCACCACCACCACCACCACCACCACCACCACACCACCACCATCATCATCATTATCATCACCATCATCATCATCGTCATCGTCAGCATCATCATTATCATTATGATATACTCTGGGAGTAGGTGCTTTAACCACACAACATAATGTTCACTGACAATGGTCTCTGATATGTAATAATTATTTTTTTTTTTTGATATATTTTTTTATTTCTTTCCTCATTCTCTCTCTTCCATTCCACAGTTCCTTCTTTCTCTCATCTCCATTCTTTCATCAACATGATCTTTCTCTTTGCTGTACATTTCCGGATGCAAATTATCACATATTTTTTGTTGTTAATCATATTTGTACATGTTTGACATTATTGTAGTAAATAATCCGTGAAACGTATTAGAAACGAGTTATCTTTTTTATCGGCTTGAAAGGATTTGAGTGAGAGTTCAATGTATGCCGAGGAAAGGTTGTTTTCTTTTTGTTGGATATACACACATACACAAACAAACAAAAATCACTAAGCACAATCCTCTGAGTTCTTACAAACTACAAGCACATAAAGGCAAACAAACACACCCGCTCACTCCACTCACACCCCCTCCCGTCCCTACCCACCCACACCCCCACTTTCTCTCTTCTTATGAATTAATAATACTTAAACAATATACATAATTATACAATTTATAATAATGAAGTAATGTTTTCTCCGTGTGGTACCATGTGATAGCTGTTGTATATAACGCATAACATAATTATGTTCACTGTAATGATCCTTCAAAATATAGATTTAAACAGACGTAAGCATTTCCCAGCTGAGTGTACACACCAGCACCGAAATCCCGTCCATCAGTGTCTTTATATTTCTTTAACAATCAAAAGAAAGTTAATTATATGTTCTTCAGCCCGCTACCAATATGACATCGCTACACCACAGCCGTGCCCCGCCGACCAACCAACAAACCAACCTACCAGCTAAGTTGCCGATCGGCCTACGGGTCCCAGCCGCGGCATCGCCATGCCAGACAAGCAGCGGGCCACAGGCTACAACCACACTCAATGATATTTGAATACCTTATGAAATTACCTACACATCCTGAACATATCCTCTCATGCACGTATTAAATCCAGGTATCTTATGATTTTGATTATCAATTTTCAAATAATACTTCATAATTGATCCAATTAGTGTTAAATTTTTGCAGATTCAATTGTACAGTTGCTATGTATTTTTCAAGATTATATCTTCTCTTTAGTATTTTTAGAAATACTGTTATTGAAGGCTTACATTTGTTTATTTTACAGCTAAAAATGTAGTATTTGGCTATCAGTATTATAAGATCGAATGTAGTATCAGTTGTGGAATTGTCATCTGCTCCAAATATTGTGTTTTCAGTCAGAGACAGATTATTCGCTATTAAACACTTTCCTTTTATTAATTCTTGCAATGATTTCCAGAAATCATTGACGTGTATGCATCTCCAGAACATATGTTCAATGCTGTCTTTTTCCTCTTCACAGAAACTACAGTTATAACTTTCTACTATTCCCATTTCTTTCAGAGCTACATTAGTTGCAATTATTCGATGCACTATTCTCATTTGCATCCATTTTAGCTTAATATCCTTAATTTGATGAATTTTTCTAAAACATTTCTTCCAAGGTATCTGTCTATTCAGCTTCTCCGTCCATTTTGCACAACAGTTTGGTTCCCAGTTATCTTTTACTATAATTCTGTAATAAGTTTTGGAACCTTTATCTACAGAATATATTTTCTTTAATGCTGTGCTGACTTCTGCTTCAATGTTATCTTTTATCTCATTCTCAAATCCTTGTTCCCTGATGTATCGTTTAATGGATAATATACATCCACCATAAGATAGGAAATCTATTTCAATGTTATACTTTGTTCTAAATTCCTCATGGGATAGTGAATCTCCATTTGCTTGAAACAAATCAGATACTCTAAATACATTTCTATTGTTCCAGTTTTTGTGTTTTATTAGTTTATTTCCTATTTTAAAATGTTCATTGTAAAGGATTGGTTCTGCAAGTAGTTCTCTAGCATTTTCTGGTTTTATTTTATAATAGAACTGCTTATACGACATGAATACATGTTTCCAGAAAACATTGTCTTGAGTGGTAATGCACAGATGGTTTGGAGAGTACTTCTCAATGTTCTCAATAATTGGGTATGAAAAGATCAACATGTCTCTCCATCTGTGTGTTGTTTGTCTCAGTCTTTTTATCCATGTTAATTTTAAAGCAGTGATGAGAGCATTTATGTCAGGTAGATTCAACCCACCATCCTGTACATCTTTAATAACTGTTTTTCGACTAATTCTGTCTTGTTTTTTATTCCATACAAACCAGTAACATAAGTCTTGTAATTCTTTAACAAATGTGTCAGGTGGATTTGGAAGCATCAACCATAGGTAAGTCAGTTTTGACAGAATTAATGATTTTAAGACAGCAATTCTTCCTAAAGGGGTAATGATTCTCTTTAGCCAAATTTTAAATAGTGCCTTCACTTCTATCATTCTATCTTTGTAGTTTCTTTTTTCCATGTGTGTTAAGTCCTGAGTAAACCAAATTCCTAATATTTTGAATTCTTTTGGATTCCAGATCATCTTTAAATGTTCCATATATCTTATTTCACTATGCTTTTGTCTTCCAAGCCAAATTACTTGTGTTTTCTCTTTGTTTAAGAATAAACCTGATGTTTTCCCAAACCTTTGAGAATCTCGATAGATTTTTCAAATGATTTCTTATTCCCTGTGTTCATCAGTTGAGTGTCGTCGGCAAATTGTGATATCTTGTGTTCTTTCTCCCCGATTTGTATACCTTCAATACTATTTTCTTCTTTGATCATTACGGATAATATTTCTGCACATAATACGAAGATATATGGTGAAACTGGATCTCCTTGCCTACAACCCCTTTCTATTGAGAACCATGGTGATGTTTGGCCATTTACGATAACAGTAGACTTAATGTTTTTGTAGAATACTTCTATCCATTTACATATATCTTTACCTAAACCTACAGCCTCCAGCACTTTGTGCATAAAATCCCAATCTAACGAGTCGAACGCCTTTTCGAAGTCTAAATTAATTAGCATCCCTGGGATATTATTTATGTTGAGATGGTGTATTATGTCATAAATTAACCTAATGTTACTACCTATGTATCTATTTGGGACAAATCCTGTCTGGTCTTCACTAATCAGTGATGGAAGGACCTTTTTAATTCTGTTAGCAATACAAGTGGAGCCAATTTTGTATATAAGGTTTAAAAGTGAAATAGGTCTCCAGTTTTTTACATATTCTTTTGGTTTTCCTTCTTTGGGTATACAGATTATAATACCTTCTTTCTGGGTGTTTGATAGTTCGCCTTCTCTGAAACTTTCATTTAGAGCTCGGGTTACAAACACGCCGATTTGTTTCCAAAAAGATTTGAAAAACTCAGCTCCAAACCCATCCGATCCAGGGCTTTTTCCGTTCTTCATATTTTTCAATGCAATACCTGCTTCTTCTATTGTTATTTCACCTTGTAATGATTTAGTCTGTTCTTCTGTTAGTTTCGGTATCTTATTCACCAAATCTTCAATATTGCATTTCACAGTTGATCTTTTTCGGTATAGATCCTCATAAAAATGTTTTACTGTAACTTTTATGTCTTCTGGTTTGTCCAGTATATTACCTTGTCCATCCAGTAGTTTTACAATTTGTTTGCTAATAAAGTTACGCTTTTCTAAACTGCAGAAATATTTACTAACCTTTTCCCCATCTGCAACCCATCTTGCTTTTGATCTTAGTAGTACACCATTCATAACCTTTTCTCTTAGTGATATCAGTTCTCTATTACTCTCTTCAATTGTCTTCAAATCCTCCTCTGATTTAAGTTCTTTACTCTCAATATCTTTAATAGTTTGCATAAGGCTGTTTTCTTTACATTGTGATTCTCTTTTTTTAATTGTGGCATACTGGATGGATTTAACTCTTATCTTCATTAGTAAGAAGTCAAGAAAGACCCGATCAGACACTGTTAGTTTAGGGTCTGAGCTGTTCGACTGGTTTTCATCTTGGCTATTGTTAGCATTAATATCATTACCCTCATCTTTATCTGTGTATTCCTTTGTTATTTCTTCTATTAGATTATTTATTCCGTCTACATATTCTTTATCTTTTAGTAGAGATGTATTAAATTTCCAAAAAGTTTTGTGTTTAATCCCCTTTCCGAATTGAAGCTTTAGTGTAATCAGTGAATGATCAGATCTATAGCCTGGTAAAATGTCAGCATCTTCAAAATACCAGATTAAATATTCTGACAGAAGGAAGAAGTCTAGCCTACTTTGTTGCAAGGGGGTAGGTCTACGCCATGTGTATCTCCTACAATCCGGGTTGTTTTCTCTCCATATATCTGCTAATGACAAATCTTGTATCATATCCTCAACTGCTTTTTTAGCTTTTGGGTTATTTATGTGTTTATAATTGTAACAATCAATTTCCTGTTCTAGTACCATATTAAAATCCCCCACCACAATAACGTTGTTATTTTTGTACGTTTTAATCTTATTTGCGAGTTCCTCATAGAATGCTGGGTCGTCTTTGTTTGGTCCGTAAACACTTACTAGCAACAGTTCCTTTTCATTTGTTGTAAATGATATGATGATAAAGTTACCCTGCATATCTGTTTCCACCTTATTTATTTTGAATTCGAAATTATTGTTAAATAGTATTGCTACTCCTCGAGCATTAGATCTGTATGAGGAGAAAAAGCAGTCATACCCCCATTCCGCTTTAATGCACTTTTCCGTATCTTTTTCAAAATGAGTATCTTGTAGGCAGTATATAGAGTATTGTTTTTTTCTTAAATAATGAAATATATCTCTTCTTTTCTGATAATTCCCTAGACCTTGACAGTTTAATGATGAAATTGTTAACATGTTTGCCTTGTTACCTACTGAATCCATGGTGTTTTCCTTGTAGTCAAAAACATTAAATAAAAAACCATCAAGTGCCACAAGAGGAATAAAAGCAACAAACAGGAATCCAGTTCAATGTCACAAGGGCCAAGCAAAAAGGAGTATACTTTACAACAGCATGCATTTGAACAATCATCGTAATCATGGCTTGCGTAATTACCCCGATGTGAATTAATACCGTCCATTTGGCTATGAGCTATACCTGCTGTCTTTGTACCAGACAACATTCTTTGCGAGATGTCGATATTGCTAATGTATGTACCGACACGGGCTGTATACGTATAACATAAGAAACAAAACGTGGAGAAAGTCTTAAATAAACCAATGATAACAACAAGAATTATAATGTTAAAAGTGTACTCAGCACTTGAAGTCTGCACTTGAACGCCGTTCGTTGCCATTCAAGTCTTGAAAATTCACATTCAAATATATACAATGTTCTATATTATGTGCCAAAACGGACCAAAAAAACAACAACAACCAAAAAACATAAGAATACACACACACACACACACACACACACACACACACACACACACACACACACACACACACACACACACAAAAGCAAACCCGCAAACCGCGAGCATAAAACAGTACAGCATACAAAAAGCAACATTAGATTTATCGAACTGGAAGCCCTTCCCCTTTCTCTGAATGAACATCATCAAAACATCAAACATCATCAAATTCATGCCGCATACCTCCCCCCCCCCCCCCCATCCCCCCCTCCCATACCCCCCCGCTACCCACCACTACCACACCGCCCACCGACCCACCACCTCCTTTTCTCTAAACATCCACAAACTGGAGCAAAAAAATCTGCCAGGCGAAAAATACACCTGTTTGATAGGTCCGTATACTGAGAATACATCAATCAGTTTAGAGAATCTGCGCAGATAACGCTAACTACTGCCGATGATAATCATGATAGTAGCGAAAACAGCAATAGTAAGTAACAGCAGCAGCAGCAGTAGCAGCAGCAGTAGCAGTAGTAGTGACAGCAGCAGCAGCAGTTGCAGTAGTTGTAGTAGTGGTGGTAGTATCAGCAGAAGCAGCAGCAGCAGCAGCGGCAGCAGCACTAGCAGTAGTAGTAATAGTGGCAGCAGCTGCAGCAGTAGCAGTAGCAGCAGCAGGCCCACTGGTAGTAATGTTTATGATCACAATAACAGTAATGATGATGATAAACAAATAAATAAGAGAGAGAGAGAGAGGGGGGGGGGGGGGGAGAGAGGCGGGAGCCAGATAGCAACGACGACAGGGAGAGAAAGGGTAGATGACAGAGAATCTCCCGGAATGTAGTAAGGGCCCATCACCCCACCTCCTCTATGGCTTTTCCTCTTCCCTTCCCCGGGGGGGAGGGGGGGGGGTCACGGGGGGGAAAAGGGGGAACAAAGGGTGGCCACTCTTCCTTACTATCTCAGCACCAAATTTACAAAATTGAGACACTCACAACGTGGCAGTTCCGTAAAATACATACTTCCCGTCTCCGGCTGGTTAACACAGCTCATTCACGGACCGTAACACCCCCTCTCCCTCCTCCCCCCCCCCCCCCCCCCAAAGAAAAAAAAAAAAAAAAAAAAAAAAAAAAAAGCAAGCAAGAAAGAAAGAAAACACACACACACACACACACACACACACACACACACACACACACACACACACACATCAAAGAAACGAAGGGATAAACGAAAGAAAGAGGGAGAGAAGGGAAAGAAGGAAGGGAAAAAAAAGCATCAAGATGTCCGACAGTTTTTGCTTCATAATGATTGTGGAGTCTGCAAATTATCTTCTCTTCAGGTAAAGCTGAAAGGAAACAATTATCTTTCCCAATCCGAACCTGGAAAAAATCCATCTAAAAGTGTACAACTGCATCAGATATCCAACACAGACAATGTAGATTTCAAGAGTTCAGAGTGTGAGAAGGACATTCTGCCACAGGTTTTAAAGGGTGAAGTGTTTATCAAACATGAGGAAAAAGTGACTTGCAAGTCCAAAGGGGAGCAGAAAAGACATATACACAGGAGCAGCTGAACGTTGATGATTATAGGGCTATTGTGTTGCTGAATGATACATCAGCCGTACTTCTAGTCTTTTCTTAGGTTATGTGGCCTCACCAGCAAAACCAAACCAAACAAAACCAACGAGGCGAAAAGATCCATTGTACAAAAATATGTCACAAATACTCGGGTGCGCTCGCGCACACATACATGCACGCACACACACACGCACACACACACACACACACCACATAAACACACACATAAGCACACACACATACTAACACACACATAAACACACACACATACACACACACCCTCATCCACCCCCCCCCCCCCCCCCCTCACACAGACTCGCACGTACGCGCGCGCATTGCCGCCCCCCCCCCTCCCTTCCCCTCTGCATACCCACATAAGTGTGCGCAAACGCTACCAAGAGCACACACGCAAACACACGCACGGTCGCGAGCGCGCACATGCTTGCACACACACACACGCCCGCGCGCACACACACACACCTTACAATACATGTTTGCTCATGTATCAAATTCTTGAATTATATCAAGATGTCTGACAAGCACCTGTTCTGGACTTTGTTCTTAATACATGATCATAGATAAACACACATCCAATAACGTGTATACATATAGATCTAGATATACACACTTACACATATAAATATGCATGTGCATACGTGTGTGTACACCTCACATTTTTTTTTTCTTTTTTGTTACTGGGTAAGGAACAGTGGATCAAAAACGTGCTCATAAACCATGGGAAACATTTTCACCAGCACATGGAGCAGACTATCATTACATGACCTATACTAAATGGTTCATTGTTATGCAATCAGACAGTCAACATTTACTTCTCACAAAGTTTCACAGTTACACGCTCACGCGCGCACACACCCACACGCACGCCCACACCCACACCACGCGCGCGCACGCGCGCCACTCCCCCCCCCCCCCCCCCTACCCTTACAATATGTGTTTGCTCATGCATCAAAGTCTTGAATTATATCAAGATGTCCGACAAGCACCTGTTCTGGACTTTTGTCTTAATGCTTGATCATAGACAAACACACATCCAATCACGTGTATACATATAGACCTAGACATACACACATACACATATATAAATTTGCATGTGCATATGTGTGTGTACACCTCACATTTTTTTTTCTTTTTTGTTACTTGGTAAGGAACAGTGGATCAAAAACGTGCTCATAAACCATGGGAAACATTTTCACCAGCACATGGAGCAGACTATCATTTCATGACCTATACTAAATGGTTCATTGTTATGCACTCAAACAGTCAACATTTACTTCTAATCCAGTTTCACAGTTACACGCTCGCGTGCGCGCGCGCGCACACACACACACACACACACACACGCCCGCACGCCCACACGCGCGCACGCGCGCGCGCGAGAGCGCACACACACGCACACATACACATACATGCACTCGCACACGCACACAAATGGTCACTTCCCTTCTCCCCAGATGCACATGCACTTATGTATACTTTATCAATTCCCTTATGAATATTTACTTCCATACCCTCTCGCTCATTCTCATTCCCTCCCTCACACTCCCCTCCCCGCCTCCCGCCCCCCCCCCCCCCCTCCTCAGCACACACACACACACACACACACAGAGAGAGAGAGAGAGAGAGAGAGAGAGAGAGAGAGAGAGAGAGAGAGAGAGAGAGAAACACACACACACACTCTCTCTCCTTATGTACACAGAGAGAGAGAGAGAGAGAGAGAGAGAGAGAGAGACAACACACACACACACACACACACACACAGAGAGAAGAGAGAGAGAGAGAGAGAA
>CM065721.1:50173701-50228701 GCA_033310375.1 Conus canariensis
GAACACATACATAGCAACGTCCCGTGTAATTTCAGCATTATCATTTTCTACCAGGCTTTGTAATGTGATTGTATTGATATTTCTAAAATGTTTGTAAATGTATTTATCTCTCAGTTTCCTATAACAAGGACATGCTGTTAAAAAGTGTAATTCAGTTTCCACTACTGGGCAAAAGGGGCATGTTGTAATCGCTAAATTGTCTATATATTTCTTGTTTACATGCAAATCATTTGTCCCCAGACGTAGTCTAGTTAGTGCTTTCCTAAACTTGGCTATAGTAATTACACTTAGGTATTCCTCGGTTTGATGTAGAGTTTTAAAGGAAAGATACGTTGAAAAGCGTTCGCTATTCTCTAACTTATCGTGCCAGTTCTGTTTGTAGCAGTCTATTATTCTTTGTTTTAATAATAAAATGAACCAATGTTCATCACCTACTCCTTCATTCGTCCAAACTTCAGAAAAGCCATACATATCTAGACAACGTTTTATCTCTAAAGCCCAGTTCTGAGGTTTGTTTATTTCTGTCTTCTCTCTTTCATATGCTTGTTTTGGTATTCTGTCAGGTGACATTTTAATAAGTCTAAACCAGTATCGAATTGCTCTTATTGTGCTATCAATACTTATTGGGTATCTTCCCAACTCCCCATAAACTAAATTATTTGGTGTTTTCTTTCCTACTCCTAAGTATTTCTTACATGCAAATAAATGAATATTTTCTATGGCTTTGTAGCTGATTAATCCCCATGCTTCTGCTGAATACAAGAGTAAGGGCTTAACTTGCGCGTCAAACAATTTAAAATATATAGCTAAATCCAAGTGTCCTAAACTGTACATTGTTTTCATTATTTCTATAACCTTACCTTTCGCTCTTCCCGCATATTCCGAAAGTGAGATGTCTACAGAAAGTTTAGTTGTCAAGGTGAAGCCTAAATATTTGTAACTATTCACTACTTCAATTTCTTGACCTTTGTAATACCATTTTTCTGTTTTGCCTAGGTAACCACCTTTTCTGAAGACCATTATTTTAGTTTTGTGTAGGTTAACCGTTAAACCTAAAGAATCTGAAGCTTCTTGTAAATTTTTGATCTGATTTTGTAGGCCGGCTGGAGTTAAGGAAATTAGGGCTATGTCATCTGCAAATAATAAGGTAAAGATTTCCTCTGTTCCAGGTAGAAATTGGTATCCCTGTCTTCCTTTCGTTGTGACATTATTCGCTACTTCCGTTATTAGTAAAGAGAAAATCAGAGGTGACAGTAAGCAACCTTGTTTCACTCCGACCGGGCACTCGAAGAATTCCGTTAAGGTCGCACCGTGTCTTACGCATGCTTGCACGTTCCTATAAATACCTTTCAACATGTTAAGCATTTTTGTTGATATTTTATGTTTACTTAGAATTGTCCACAGTTTATCTCTTTTGACAGTATCGAAAGCTTTTTGGTAATCGATGAATGCTATGTATAGTTTACTCCTGCGTCTACCATATAAACAGTTACTTATCATAGTTATTAATGTAAAAATATGATCTATCGTAGAGAAACCTTTCCTAAATCCTGCTTGTTCTCTGCTTATTTTATTTTCCTCTTCGGCCCAATTGTAAAGTCTGTTATTTAATATTGCTGTGAAAATTTTGCTTAATATGCACAATAGTGATATTCCTGTAATTTTCTGGGTTCTGCTTGTTGCCTTTCTTGTGTAATGGAACTATAACTGCACGGGACCATTCTAAAGGGAAGTAACCAACTTGGAACAACTTATTGAATAATTTTGCTAAGAATGGAATTATCTTATGTTCTATTGTTTTCAAGAATTCTGGAGGAATTTCGTCTAATCCTGATGCTTTACCTGATTTCAATTTTCTTATAGCTGAACTTATTTCGTTATCAGATATCTCTACGTCTAAATCTTGAACAAAAATTTCTTCTTCAATAACTTGCTGAGGTACTTCATGGTCATTATTTGTCTCATTTATTTGTGGATTTAGTATATCTTCAAAGTGTTCTTTCCATTGCAAAGTTTTGATAAGTGGTTGCTTTATTCTTTTTCTCCTAATGCTTCTTATTGTGCTCCAAAATGTCTGACTATCTTTCTGATTTTGTGTAAGAGCATCATAAATTTGTTTCTTATATAACCTCTTTTTTTCTCTAATTAGTTCTTGATAGAAAGCTCTTTTGATTCTGTAAGTCTCCTTTCTTTCTTCAAATTTAACTGGGTCCTTATTTCTGTTAATATTGGTAAGTTTACTCAGTGCCTGACTAGCTTCTTTCTTCTTCAGTAGACAATCATTGTCAAACCACCTATTGGTGGTTTTGGTTGGACCACCTATTCCTATTGTCTTGCACATACTTTTCCCTGCTTCCTTTAATAGCATATTAAAATTTTCTATACTCCTATCGACATCATAGTCTATTTCCTGTATAATTTGATCTAAGACTATTTGAGAACTTTCAGATTCTAAGAAAGAAATGTAATCTTGTTGTTTGGCAGAGTCCCATTTTATCTTTCTTGTGTATGTTTTCTTTTGTTCATCTGATTTTGTATTCGGTAAAGTACTCTGTATTTCCATCATGATTGGCATATGATGTGATTCAACTCTTTCTTTAACTGTGCATTTCGTTACATTATCAACCAATTCAATAGAGCATAAGAAAAAATCGATAGTACTATTTCCTCTTTCTGAGAAGAATGTGAGGCCACCATCAAAATTTCTCATACACAATCCATTTAAAGGTGTAAGCTTAAAGACTGTACAAAATTCAATCAATCTTTTTCCGAAACCATTAATGTAGGAATCTTGTGATTTTCGTGCGTACACATTCTGCTCTTTATCAAATACATCATTGTCCTCGACAAGACTTAAGCCCCATTCTCCAATGCGAGCGTTTAGGTCTCCACCAATGGCATAATAGAAATCATTTCCTTGCTCAACTTGTGACACCATAAACTGTTCAATCAAATCAAGAGTACAAGAATAATCCTTATCTGAGTAAAAACGACTGTCCACAGGGTGTACATAAACAGCAAAATACAATATATCTTTATCACACTGTAACAAATTTTTCATTAATTTCACACATAACACATTTTCCATATTGGTATTGATAAATTGTACATATTCTGATATGGTCTTGTTAATGATCATAATAATACCACCGGAGGGGCGACCCATCTTTGTAAATTTTGTAGCTGGACAATGAGAGCACAAAAATTCTTGAAATTTTACATCAAAATCAAAAGATTTATAGGTAAATGTTTCAGAAAGGCAACAGATATCAAATGTAGTAATAAAATCATAGAAATCTGGGTCTGCCAATTTTTCCAAAAGACCTTCAATATTCCAACAAAGAAAGGAAAGACTTTTTGGATTATCAGTTGTTTGTTCTGTCTGTGAACGGCCCCGGCCTACTCTTCATTTCTTTTCTTTTTCCTTTCTTTCCTTCTTCGTCGAGTTCCCGCGGGTTCCCCCTGATTGTGTGTTGGTGTTTTTGGCGGTGCTTGTGTGTGAACGTAATGAGTGTTTGCTTGCAGTGTGAGTATTTATCCTTTCTTTCTCTCCTTCGCTTGGCTTAACGCTTTCATCACCCTCTGTGTGTAACGTCTGAATAGTATCGTCAAGTGTTGTTTGTCGCGAGGCTGGTGTATTGTTTTGAGCTGGCCCTTTCTTTGGGTCAACGCTAGGTTTACTGAACTTTCCCTTCTCTTTATATATTTGGCCAGTGCTGGTGTTTTGGTTGGGAGTGTATGCAGTGTCACTATCGAGCCGCGAGCGAGGTGTGCTGTCGATCAATATGTCAGTGTTGTCTGTCGTGCGAGCTGGCTGTGTATACGAACCTGACCCCGGTATGTCCCAAATGCTGACTGGTTGTTCGGTTTGTTGTTGTTTGGGGTCGCTCGAATGAAAGAGGACCTGTGCAGACCCGTGGCTTCTATCTGTGTTGTTTTTGTCTGTTAATGAGGTCAAACTTGCATCATCCTTCGTGATACTATGTTCTTTCGTTCCATCTGACTGTCCTTTCTCACTCACATGCACTTTCCAAGCCATATCTCTGGATGTAATCATGCTCGTATACTTTCCTTCTTCTTCTACATCTTTTCTTTCACTCGATCCTTTCATTCTTTGCATCAGACAGTTCTCATCTTCCGTTTCGTTGTCCTCTTCTGAAAAACCCCCTCCTATTTCATGTACCAGTTCTATCCAAGATAACTGGGTTTCCAAATCACTTCCGCTTTCACTCTTTGCCTCGCTCTCATCTACACTTACATGTTTTCTATCATCTTTGCTCATTCTTCTTTCGTTCTTTCCACTTTCACTCCCATATTTCTTCCTTTCCTCTTCACTTCTTTTCTCGTCTTCTCTCTCTCTCACTCTCAATCTCTCTCTCACTTTCTCATTTTGTCTCATTCTCTCTCTCTCTCTCTCCCACTCAAGGTCCCAGTCTCTGGCACCACTGCCTTCTCTATCTCTACCCATCCAGACTCGTCCCATCTGTTTACTGTGTGCCCAGTAATCCCCGATCACATTTCGTCTCCTGGGCATCTCATCATGGTCGTCCTGATCCTTTCTTCCGTGCTGCACGTTGTATTGTCCATATGGCATTTTATTCCCTTCGCGGATGCACAGTTTGCCTCTAACGAAGTATCCTGACCTGCCCTCTTCTCTCAGACCTTTTAGAACCGCTGCCTGTCGTCTGGTCCTGTCCTGGGCAAATCTAATTCCTTCTTTCTTTAACCTCTCCCTGGCCACAGAGTTCCTCAGTATTTTCATAACGTCTCTCCACCTTAGCATCTTTACTAACACAGGCCTCGGCTGGTGACTCAACGGGTTGAATTTCCCTAATCTATGCGCCCTCTCGATCGCATCTTCTGCCCAATCCTCTTCTGGTAGATGTTTTCTCTAACAGTTCTTTCACCAAGACTTCGCAGTTTTCTTTTCCGTTTTCATCCGACATTTCCTTCAGTCCAAAGATCTTCACATTGTTCCTTCTCGAGAAGCTCTCTAGCCTGTCTAGCTCATCTTCCATGCTTTCAACTCTATTCACTGTGGTGTGCTGTTTCTCCTCCAAGTGTTCAACTGCATCTCTGTTTGCTTGTATATCTTTTTTCGTGTCTGAAACATCTTTGCGAAGTTGGTTGAGTGATTCTGCCATGTGAGTCTGCTTCTGATCGATTCTATTGATTGTTTCTGATTGAGAATGGAAGGCGTCTGACAGTAATTTCATGGCTGTGAGTATTTGTGACATTTGTGTTTCTATGTTGGTCAGTTTTGTTTCTAGTGTGTGTTCTAGTTTCTTGGTTTCTTCATCTGGCTTCACGTTGGTATTAAGACTAGGTCCTGGGTTCGATTCCACGTCATTACTTAAGACAAGCTTCTTCCAGAGATAAGTGAGGTTAAGCATCAGGAGGAGTGCAACACACGGGATCAGCTTGGGTTAGCCTGGTCAATCGTGTATGTTAACTCTGTCCATGTTATTTCAACACCGTGAGTCCCTAACCTTAACCATTCCGACTCGACTTCTGCACCGCTTTCACTTCCCTCAGTCCACCATGTTTCGTAGGCACTTAAAGTTCCGTATGGTACCCCTTTCGGCGTTCTCTGTATCCCGCGGCAAACCGAGTGCGGGCCGAAAGCTTCGTGTGTCAAGTTGGTAGCCGAAACTATTGTCAGTGCAAAGCACCACAACACAACAAAGCCCACCAGAATATCGCGCACTCCTGTCACCTTTAACCTCTCGCCATCTTTCTTCGTTTTGCCCCTCTTCACTGACCGTAATGTCCCGTTGAAGAGCCCTATCCTCGCCCTCCACACCTCTGTTTCAATCATTTCTGTTGTCTTGCAGTCGCTTTGACAAACACCAAGCACTCTGACACTTGTTAGGTCGCCAGAGAGGGACCGAACGCGCACAAACTGACTGTAACCACACAATTTTGTCGGAGCTCAAGATACGAGTTGTTTATCATCCGCCATCTTGTCACGTGACCCCCGAGAGAGAGAGAGAGAGAGAGAGAGAGAGAGAGATTGAAATGAGATATTACATCATCTCGTAAGATTTGGACGTTTACTGATCATGATAGACAATGAAAACAATTCCTTTGCTAAGCAGCAGCCCAGAAATTGATACTTGTCGAAATGCATGTTGACCTGTGCCTATTAGAAATCAGTACTGAACTCACATGTGTTAATATTTAGTAATAATAGAGAAGCAACTGTAAAAATGTTCGTAATGTTTGGAATAATTAAACATGCGCACTCATTTGATATTCATGAATTTTGGGCACATGGGTACAGAGATCCTCACTTCACAAAAGTGCAATCGTACAAGAAAAATGTCAAAGTACTCTCCTGCTTCAGATGTAGTATTCATCATGAAACACAAAAATATTCAAAAAGGTTCACCAGAAAAAAACACCCTTAAGTCTTGTTCTACCACTCTGCCTACATACACAGGAGAACACCCTTTCATAATGAGCACTTCCATGGGGAATGTTGAGTATTCCTCTCATCACAAGAGAAAGTTCCTGAAGATTCACATAATCTGTCTAGAGTTTGCCAATATCAAACAAGTACATTTTTGTTTTTTCAGGCAGTTGGTTTGTCAAATCTGCACATGATTGTCACCAGAAAACATTCCATTCCTCCTTTCAGCTTGTGAAGCTTGAGTTCTGCTGACTGAAAAGTCATAACATTGGCATTATCACACCATAGGCTCAAACAGTTTTCTCATGGAATTCTGTGGGTCTGGAACTCGGTATTAATTAGGTCAAAGATGTTTCTACCTGTGGCTGATCCTTGGCAAACCAGAACACTCAACAGCTCGGATGTCCCAAGGCCACTGTGTGAGCAGATCCACGTGATAACTAATTTCACCTGATAACTAATAACTAGTTGGAGCTATCTGTGGAGTGTTTGGCCCTGACTTCATTCTGTTTCGGAGATTGCTGGAGGTTTAAGCTGCCATCTCCTTAATGACTGCTGTTACCTTACTGAGTTACTCCTGGAGCACTGGAGTCTTTGGGCAATTTTGGAGTCAGGAAACAGATTTCATGGCTGTTGTCATGGTGTCTGGTGTTGCGATGGGCAAATTTGAATCCGCAATGATCTGGCAAACCATTGTTCCTGCTCAGCGCTGAAAGTTCTTTTTTTGATCAGTGCTCTGGCTGGTTGTCACAAACACATTCAATTTGCTTTGCTTTCCAACTCTGACAGCGAACTGTTTATGTGACGCACTCTGAGCATGCCGCTTGCAGCCAAAAATGCCATTGCTCCGGACAGAAAATTCATGTCTGCACAGTTCAGTGCGCGAAATGTTTCCCTTTCCTAATGCTTGCTCCTGATAGCGTGGCAGAAACGTCTGTGATGTAGTCTTGGCCTTCTTCACAATGTTTTTTGCTGCATTAGAATCTTCTGAATCCAGAATTTCATCATCGGAGTTGTGTGTCCGTTTCGTGAGCTGATGACTTTTGGGTCTCAACGCTTTTCCCTTTGTATAACCTATTGGTGTCAATGCTTTTGAAGTTTCCTTTATTCTTCTTCCCTTTAGCACCAAGCCCCGAGGCAGAGGACATTTTGGCTGAAAAAGGACATTGAAGGGGATCTCTCTATTTCCCCCTGAAAGAACCGCTGATACGCCGGTCCGTTCCTCTGGGTGAATCTCTATCACAAAGAGACTGGTTTAAGTTATCTATAGCAAGCCGATGGCCAGATTTTATTCGACTTTGAACGTTAATTATTTCACTCAGTGCTGCCAATATGGCTGCACATATTCAATGTTTCGTGAGCTCAGTTCTCGTTACAGTTGAGGGTGAGATTAATGGCCTATCGGCCTGAGGCCCTTAAGGACAAGGTTACTTCAGACATAGGTCTGCATCACTGTGGCAACTGCTGTCGCCGGCAGTAGTGGGTGAGTTGCTGTGGGGGTCGTCGTATTCCTCCCGTTAAGCTCGTGTTCCTCTTGAACGTTGGTTTAATTCTGGTCGTGTTCATCTTGAATGTTGGTTCAGTTTTGGTCGTGTTCCTCTTGAACGTTGGTTCAATTCTGGTTGTTGGTCGACCGACGATGGCGTCGGTGTATATTGCCTTCTTTCCCCAAACATCAGGCTGTCTTCAGGACCACCGGGCGGCCTTCTTCATGCTTGGGTGGCGATGGTCCTGTGCCGCGTGAGGCCGCCTCAAGGAGGGAGCAGGACGAAAGTCGCTGGAGCGCTGCACGAGTCCCTAATATTCGGCGGGTACTCGCGGACTGCGGCCGAGAGGGCAATTTTTCAGCCCAACCCCATAAGGTGTGCCCAGCATGTCTGCTGCCCCAATTCAGAACATGGCTTTCCAGGCCTCGGTAGTCGCAGTCAGGCAGCGCTCCTTCGCCGATCGCCCACATCTCTAGGAGCCGTCTCCCGGCGACACAGGCTAGACCCGCCGTCACCCATATTATGGCTGGAAGGTTGACTGCGCCGCCCGACGCTGATCTCTCACATCAGTGTCCCTCAAAGGAGAGCTGCCACCTCTCCCCTGGCACCCGCTGCTACGCCACACTCGCAGCGAACTCGTCAGTTCTCGGAAATAGTTGAGTTTTACGTCCTCATAGCGAAAGCTTTTAGGGACATGTCTTTCATTCACGGTAGTCTTTGTCGCAGTTCTCGCCATTTTAGTAGAATGAAGTCGGCTGCATTCAGTATTATTGTCACAGTTTGCTATCTGCCCGCTTGGATTAAATAGAGGCTATCACAGCAAGAGAGTAACAGCACGAGTAGGCGGGCGTTTTTCTGAACGCATTCTCAGCTTGCACTCAACAGGTTTAAAAGGTGGTTCGGACTTTGTCCCTCGCTTCACTAGCGCTGCTTTTGCGTATGTTTTCATCAGTTAGAAAATTACATAGTCAGCCAAATCTAAATTACGTAGTTGCATTCCAAAATACGTAGCTGCGTAGTTTGGCAAAACATGCGTGGTTTTCTATGGTCAAAATGTAGTGTAGGCAGATCATGATGATCTGCCGTGTGTACAGGGGCAATTCTGTCTTCGTCCTCGGCTCTTTTACGTATGCTGACTGCGTTCTCAGTCAATGGTCCGACCCAAACGAGTAGAATTACAAGTAAGGGGAGAGTGAGACATGGTCGAACATAGACACGGTGGAGGATAGGGCCCCTACTGGGTGGAACATAGTAGACACGGCGGAATATAGACACGATGGAAAATAGAACCTTTTTCGAAAAGGTGGGACATGGATGCAGAGCAATATAGACACGGTGGAACATAGACATTGTTGAGCATAGACATGGTGCAACACAGACATGGTAGAACATAAACATGGTGGAACACAGACACTGAGGAACACAGACATGGTGGAACACATGCATGGTGAAACATAGAAATGGTGGGACATAGACACGGTAGAACATCGACACGGTGGAACACAGACATGGTGGAACATAGACATGGTCGAAGTGGTACACAGACACGGTGGAACACCGACATGGTAAGGTAGGGTAATGTTGCTTATAGCCCAGCCGACCGCAAAGGGCCATATCAGGGCTGTCACCGCGTTGAAGTTAACTCACAGGTCATTCATCACACAACCCTTTAAAATACATCTTCTAAAAACCTACCTGAAATTTTGTTAAAAATCTTTCCACTGTAAAATCTCAGATACGATGAAAAATGTTAATCTCTTTCAAGAACTCAAAGATCGCATCAGGGGGAACATCTCTAAATAAGGTTTTCATGGAATTTGCCGTAAAATGTTTGTGTCTCACATCATGCAAGTCCAAACACTTTAAAAGAATATGTTTCATTGAGAGTGGTACATGACACGGAATGCACCACAGAGCTTCTTCACTTTTTAAAATGTAAGAATGAGTAAAATACGAATGGCCGGTGTGCAGCCGGCATAGAACCGTTTCTGCTTTGTGACCACCAGAGGTAGACGAGTGGAACTCTTTTCGGTTTGGACGGATCTGAAATACTTTGTTATCCGTCTGTGTATTCCAATCCTCCTGCCAGAGGTCTCTGACATAATCGTGTAGGGGATAGATATGCTAGTTTCCCTATTGTAGCATTCTTGACCAAACCATCAGCCATTTCATTCCCTCTGATGCCAACATGACTGGGAACCCAAGCCAGAACAATGTTGTGACCTTTCGCTTTCAACGCGGTAAAAAGTTTTTTTTAAATGTGTAGAAGTTCGGGACGATGGAGGTTACGGCCAGCTATCGCATCCAAAGCTGACAGTGAATCAGACAAAATCAGACAGTTCTTGTTTGTGGATTGAGATTTTATCTTCAGTGCTAGATCCAGGGCTGTAAGTTCAGCAGAGTAAACAGAAGCACCTGATGGAATATGTTCTAATAATATTTGAGAAGGAGCACTAGGGCAATAGGCTACACAGGCCACTCTATCTTCAGACTTGGAACCATCAGTAAATACTTTATGAAAGGATGGGAATTTTGTACAGAGATCGCCAAACAATACCTTGTATGCCTGAGAACTGGTGGATTCTTTGCGAAAAGCAGCAAGATCAAAGCGGATTTCTGGTCTGAAAAAGGTGCATGGAGGCTCATCTGAAAACTTGGAGAAGTCAGACGCAACTCCTAGATCAAGACCTGCATTTTGTGCATGAGGATGCATACGAAGTCCAAAGGGAGGAATACAGTTGGGATTTTTTTCGAATTTATTTTGAAACTGAGGGTTAAAAACAGTCATAGGCAGGGTTTTCCGGTTCAGAGAACAGTCTCAGATAGTAGTAGTTCATGGATAGTTTCAGCCTGCGGTTGGATAGTGAGGGTTCACCTGCCTCTGCGTAAGGCTGTACACAGGGGTGGTGCAGAATGCTCTAAGACAGAGACGAAGCCTTTGATGGGGAATAGGGTCCAAGAGTTTCAGATAAGAGGGTCTCCCAGAGCTGTACACAGCACAACCATAGTCCAGTTTAGAACGAGACCAAGGCTCTGTAGAGGTGCAGCAAAGTTTTCTTATCAGCGCCCCAGTCAGTGTGTGCTACGACCTGCAGAATGTTCAAAGCTTTCTGGCAAGATTTTTAAAATTTTAATGTGACTAAGAAAATTGAGTTTTTGGTCGAAAACAACTTCTAGAAATTTGGCCTCTTTTACAACTGGAATGAGAGACTTCCCTTTTTGGATTTCAGGATCTGCAAAGAACTGTCGAAAATTATGGAGGTGAATGTACTGTGTCTTAGTGGCAGAAAAAGTAAAGCCATTTTCTTCCGCCCACAGATGAATTTTGTCCACACAAACTGGAGCCTGCACTGAACACTTGGGTACAAGCTTCCAGTTGCATAGACGGCAAGATCATCTACAATCAATGAGCAGTCAGAACCCTGTTGAACTGAGTTAATCTTGTTGATTTTGATGCTAAAAAGGGCAGGAGACAGTATGCTCCCTTGTGGAATACCCAACTCCTGCTCGTGAACATCAAAGAGAGTGGTGCCAAACCGAACCTGAAACTCTCATTCTGCCAAAAACGTTTTGATAAAAAGTGGAAGATGACCCCCAAAACCAAGATCTTGGAGATCATAAAATATCCCAGATTTCCAGGTGGTATCGTAGGCCTTCTCCAAGTCAAAGCTACTGCATGTTGTTTATTTAGAAAGGCGTTTCGAAGCATAGATTCCAGGCGGATCAAATGACCCACTGTATTTGATGTTTGCGGAAACCGCACTGTTCTTTTGTCAGAAGGCCATCGGTTTCAGTTTCCACATAAGTCTAGCATTGACCATTTTTTCCATCAGTTTGCAGATACAGCTGGTCAAAGCTATCGGACGGTAATTTGATGGGTTCGAAAGATCTTTTCCAGGTTTGGGAATAGGTATGATGAGGGCTTTTCGCCAAGGACCCAGTAGTCCATACATGGTTGTGGATTTGTAGCAGGATGTTCAGACCTTTTTGCGGAAGATGTTTCAAAAGTTTATAATGGATTTCGTCCATACCAGGAGAGGAATCGCTGCAAAAAAGTAAGGCGGATTTCAATTCGTTTAAAGTGAGAGGAAGATTGTAGTCTTCCATGTTGTCTGAAGAAAAGTCGCAGGGTGATTTTTCTTTGAGGATTTTGTTTCTGACAAAACAGGCTGATTTGGTAGGAGAGGAATTCGTTTCAATAGTTGAAGCAAGCAGCTTGGCAACAGCTTTTTTCTCTGTTATTAAAGAGTCAGAAAACTCGAGATGGTTCACAGTAGGGCAGGTGTTCTTGCCTTTAATTTTCTTGATGATTTTCCACACATTTTTCTTCGATGTTTTGGATGTGAGACTTGAGCAAAAATGTTTCCAAGATAAACGTTTACTGGTTTTATAAATGTGTTTGGATTTTGCTCTCAGTTTCTGATGCGCTCGGACGCTGGGCATCGAAAGTCTGCGGGAGACCCAACGTTGAGCCCTTCTGCGGGCTTTGTTAATTTCCTTGCATTCAGAGTTGAACCAAGGAACTTTTGGCATTAGGGGCTTCTTGGAAGATGTAGGAATGGTTGACTTTGCGCAATTCAGTATGAAATCTGAAAGACTTCCTGTCGGATCTTCACTTTGCAGGATCTTAACCTCTTCCAGATCATGAAGAAATCTAGTGGCAAAGAGGTCCCAATCTGGTTTGTTAAAATTGAGGCTATCTGGTAAGGACTCACTTTCTGCATTTGTATACCGAAGCAACACAGGGACGTGGTCACTACCATGTAGGTTATCATTGACCTCCCAAACAAAATCCAGAAACAAAGAAGGGTCACAAACAGAAAGATCCAGACAAGATGTGGTGCTATTAGTGGAGTGAAAGCAAGTTGGCGATTTCCCATTCAAGACACAAATCAAGGTCAGAAAACACTTCCTCTAAAAGCAGGCCCCTTGGTGAAGATCTCTCACTTCCCCATAGAGGAGAGTGACCATTCAGATCGCCTAATAGCAGGAAGGGTCTAGGAAGCTGCTCCAAGCGCGAAATGAGGTCCTGTTTGGTGACACAGATATTTGGAGACAGATGCAAGCTACAGGCAGTTATTGTTTTGTGGAGAGTAACCCGAGCTGACACTGCCTGAAGCGGAGTCTGCAGAGCAACTGGGCTATACAGAACAGAGTTAATGAATAAGGCTACCCCGCCGGTAACGCCATGTTCAACAGTGTAGCCAGAAAGTGGGGAAGTTTTATCAGGCCTTAGACGAGTTTCTTGCGGTGAATCTAGCACAAGTCTAGCTCCACGGCACAAAAGCTGCAGTTCTGCATAATTGGAAGACAGTCCCCTGATGTTCCATTGCAAGATTGTTTCCATTTTAGTTAAGGATTTTATTCATCCACGTCAACGTCCTCTTCCTCTTCATCATACAGAGTTTCAAACGCATTCTGCAGTTTGAGTTCCGCCTTTGTTTTAGTCTGTCTGATTGTACAGGTAATTTCTTTTTCTCCGGAGGGGAGGAACTCGATGATCTTTGTGGCATTGGTGGAGGCTTTCCTTTGCACTCCACCAGCGCCACTTTGTTCGAAGCCACTGTTGGGGCACCTCCATTGGGAGGTGGTCTCGGCTTAGGAGCCGTCTCAGGGCGAACCCTTTGCTGAGCAGCCCGCACAGCTGCAGGCTTAGTGGATGCACTGGAAGTGCATCCTTTGGTGGGTTTAAGGCCTCCACCAACGGCCGTTTTGCCTTGCAATGTATTAGAAACCGGAAGACACCTCAGCGGTTCGAGACCACATGGGTCTGTCTGAACACTGGCTTCCACCCGAGTGATTTTTTGACGACTGTCGAAAAAAGGAGTGGGGTACCCATCTGTTCCTGCACCAACTTTTTGGCTTCGAAGAACGAAATCCGTTTTCTTCTGTTTTTACACTCTGGATTTCACTTTCTACTCGCCAAACAGGGCAGTCTTTTGAAGAAGGGTGGTCACCATCATAGTTCACGCATTTCGCCGATTCACATCCGCCCTCATGAACTGCTTTGCTGCAGATGGCACACATCTTCTCTCCCCGGCATTTCCCCTTGACGTGACCAAATCGTTGACATCTGAAGCACCTCAGTGGGGATAGTACATACAGGGATACTTTTACTCATAGGTATCCCACCTATATGGACTATGGAAGAGTCAGTTTGGGAAAGGTGAGGAACAGACTATTGGTCGGTTTTCTCTATGGACCTTTGCGGAAAGTCGCCCTCCTGACCTCTACAACTCCTTGGTCAGCCAACTCAGCCTTGATCTCTCCCTCAGATATCCCAAACAACTCTCTGCAACGGATGACACCTTTCGATGAGTTTAGACTTTTGTGAGGGGAGACCCGAATTGAGTAATTCACAAGGCTAGTTGACTTCAGCAAGTTATCCAAGTGGACCCTCCGGTCAACCTGCATGAGCAGGGAACCATCCCTCAGCCTCTTGACTGACTTCGGCTCTGCGCCTGCAAGACCTTTCAGCCCCTTTGCAACAGCGAGGGGACTCAACTTGGTAATCGGTCGTTCGCTATCCGCCGACTGGATCACCAGCCAAGAAGCCCAGACGCCTAATGTCTTCCGGACTTCTGTGTCCGAGTCTGTGTCCCACGAAGGGTTAGAACCCAGTTTCCTTCTCTTTCCTATTTTAGTGTTTTTTGTGGCCATGAAGGTTTTTAAATACTGGCAGAAATAAACGGTCACCCCAGGAGAGCTGCGGTGCTGGGGAAGAGACAATTGATGGCCATAGTATGGCGTCTGTCCGCCTGGTACCATCCCTACGAACACCAGACAGTGCACCTTCGCGACTTAATTGGGATCAGCTACTCGCTTGGACTTCCCCGCTGCTTACGGCAGCTACTCATGTATCAGAGAAAAGAGAATGTGGGAAAGAAGGCTTAAAGGGAACACGAAGAGAGAAAAGATCTATTAAGAAAGGCAGAAGATAGAATAGGAAAAAGGTGGGTTACTATTTGTCAGGGCCCTCACTCATAACATTTCATAACATAGCCCCAGTGGAACATAGACATGGTGGAACATGACATGGTGGAAAATAGACACGGTGGAACATAGACATGGTGGGACAAAGACACGGTGGAACACAGACACGGTGGAACATAGACATGGTGGGACATAGACACGGTGGGACATAGACACGGTGGAACATAGACACGGTGGAACATAGACATGGTGGAACATAGACATGGTGGGCCATAAACAAGGTGAGACATAGACATGGTGGGATGTAAATACGGTGGGACATAGGTATGGTGGAATATAGACTCGTTGGCACACAGAAACGATGAGACATTGACCCAGTGGGATATAGATACGGTGGGACATAGACATAGTAGGATAAAGACACAGTGGGACATAGATACGTAGGATATAGGACACAGTGGGACATAGACTGGGTGGAACACAGACACGGTGGAACGTAGACACGGTGGGACACAGACACGGTGGGACACAGACAACCATGGAATACAGAGCATAGACAGTCACAGACAGAGACATTATGACCTACAGACAGTTCCAGCATGACCACCCACCTCACTGTTACTCTGAAAAGAGGTCTCCGCCGCCGGCGTGGCGTCACGGGTGACGTCACGAACCGCTGGCCCCGGCACCACCACTTCATCCGATGTCGCCCCAGGGGCTGGCCCTGCTGCTGCTGCTGCTGCTGCTGCTTGACGCGATGCCTGCTGATCCGACGTGCCCAGGGGTACTGCCTCAGAGGGCAGCCGACCCGCTGTGGCTGATGGAGAGTCCCCAGAGCTGCCAGGCTGTGGGCGAGATGACTCATACTCAGCGGGATGCACGTGCTCTGGCGCTGAAGATGACCTAGGCATCTGTTGGGGGAGGCTGCTGCTGTTGCTATGGCTGCTGGATTTCCGGGTCTTGGAGGCTTTTTTCGATAAACCTCCTGGACATGGGCAGGTCAGAGCAAGCGAGTAATGCTTACACTGAAGATATATACACCGGCATTCGTTCACAGGAGCATACACACACGCGCGCACACAGAGACAGACACCCATACACACACGCACGTCTACGAAGGGAAAAAGAATAATGGGCCTGCAGATACAAAATGCTGAATCCATCCACATCCAATACTCTCCCCTTCCTCTACCACATTCATTCTTCGTCCCTTAAAACAAACAAACAAAAAGAAAAGGAGAAGTTGTGAAATAAAAAGAAAAGAAGTTGTGAAAAAAAGAAAAGAAGAAGTTGTGAAATAAAAAGAAAAGAAGTTGTGAAACGAAAAGAAAAGAAGAAGTTGTGCAGGGGAACACCAGGGGAACCCACCTGCAGCCTGGATTCTGGCCGCAGCACTGGCAGCGCCCTGTCGTCCGGCTTTGGTGGCAGGTCGGTGCTTGTGTGTCGGCCGGTCATCACTGCACAGGGCAGAAAAACAAACAAATAAACAAAACAAAACAAAACAAAGAAATCTCTCTCTCTGTCTCTGATTATTGCTTTCAATTTTTAAGCCGATACATTTTTCTGCTATTTTGGCGGATGGTATTATTAGTCCTGGATTGTGGAGGATACGAGATTTTTCTGACACCCGACCGGAACGAGAGAGAGAGAGAGAGAGAGAGAGAGAGAGAGAGAGAGAGAGAGAGAGATACATACATATATATAGAGAGAGACAGACAGACAGACAGACAGACAGACAGACAGAGAGGGGGAAGCTCTCAGCACATAGTTTTTGATGCTGGAGACAGTTTATGTTGAAAGGCCTGAACATCCCCATTGTGGGGTAGGGGTGGAGGGTGGGGCGAACTGAAACACAAGTATGTAAATGAAGCAAACACTGTTGAAAACACTTTTTTTTAAATCATAAAGACTGTTCTCTTCCGTGCTTTGAAAATAAACAATGTTAGCGTTTGATTTTGTATACACTCGATTTATTCAAAACATGAAACTAGTGGCGGGTGCACGGGTGTAGGGGTGTGCAAATCACAATTAAGAGTATCTAGAAGCGATTTAATGACTATGGAGCTGATATGCCTCCTTAATGTTCAACTGAAGTTATGTATCTACCGTTTTTGTTTTGTAAAATCGAATTAGAAAACATTACGCTCAAATTATACACTCCGCAGAATTAACACATGTATAACCGAACTGGACTTTGAAATAAGCGTGTAGTTACCACAGCAACCCTCTCTCCTACCGACCACAGATCGACGGCATGTCTGGGGTTCAAGGTGATACAGGCCACCAGGTGTACTCACCTGCCAGGTCTATGTCCAGCAAAGCCGTTCCTGTCCACGGACAGCGCGTGACGTCGGGAGTGGTGCTGCACCACTACCACCACCAGCAGCACGGCCACCGCCCCCAGCACCACCCCCTTGAAGTACACCCGCATCCCCTCACCCTCCTTCTCCACAGGACTTCCGGCGGCTGTCGGAAACAAAGGTTGAGGATTTCAGCCACAACCCCGGCGCTGCTCCCCCCGTGAGGTACACTCTTGAAGACGGGCACCTGTATTCTTGACTCTCCTCTGGCGATGATCTCCTGTGGCTGTCGGAACAGAAAGTTGTGGATTTAAGGCGCCGCCGCCGCTACCATCACCACCACCACCACTACTACCCCAGCACCGGTTCCTTTTGAAGTGCTACCGCATCCCCTTCTCTTTTTTGACGATGACACCTAGCCCGAGCCAGAGGAAAAGTATTCAACCACCCCAAACCCTTGGTAGGTGGTGTCTTGTACATGTTGGATCAGAACAGGTTGCCACTCAACACCACCGGTGATTTGGCAGCAGTGCAGTGTCTCATCCGGTGAGTTGCCTCTTGACGACTTGACGTTGACTGCTCCCTGTGGATTGCCAGCGCCGGAGCAGTGGTGGGCCGGGCTGTGGCGATGATGGGGGGTCGGAATGAGCAGCGTGAGTGTAATGCCACGGTGGTGGCACAGAAGATGGGACAGCGAGAAACAAACAAAACATGAAAAAAACTCATCCCATCCCCTCTCTGGACCCCTCCCCACCCTCACCCCCACCCCCTAGCATGGCTGTTTTGAAGAAGATTGCCAACCGTCACTCTCTTCTGAAGAGCTCCTTCTGAGGCAAAAAAGAGGAGAGTGGATTCTATTTTACCTTTCACAGCCCTTTTATAGCCCCAGTGCCATAACTTGCTACACACACGTCACCGTCACTCTCCTCTGATGAAGACCTGTGTAGTGCCGAAAGTCATGTGCGGAATGAAAACTCTCCTCTCACCCCCCCCCCCCCCCCCTTTAATTCCCCGCCATATTTAACGACACCGCCACCTGACCTTTCCTGTGATGACTTCTTCCTGTCTGAATCAAACGTCATGGAGGGGGTCACCCCCTTGACCCCCTGACTCGCACTTCCCCCAACAGACTGTGGTGCTGGACAGTAGACTGCACAGTCTGGATGTGGCTGTGTAGTGCGTGGAGCCGGATGAGCGGGGACGACGTCATGCCAAGAATGACAACCAAAGTCGTGGGAGGAGTTAACAACCCTTCCCTCTCTTCCGACATCTTCCCTTGAGAGTCATAGGCCCACCTCAGCCTGACTACACTGAAAACTGTCAGCGGGTTCCAAAACAAATCGCCCTGTGACGGCGCAACGAAAGACCCTGGGTGAATGGAACATTTGTCACTCCATGTTCACTTCCCATGGATTCCTGATTATGCGAAGACAGAAGTTTAACCCATCCAAAGAACAATGCCTCTTTTTTTTCTTTTCACTTTTCTGAAAAAAAAATTACTTGAAAGTTATTCTATTTTTAAGTGCAAGATCATGAACGGAATAGCATTATCGTAAAATTATACTAAAACATCCGCTCACTCCACGCAGCTGAAAGGACAATCCACACTGGGTGATTTCAAACTTCTCAGTCGCAAGACTGGTTCACCATGACATGTTGCGTTTGGTCATCAGCGGCTGTCAGGCCTGCACTTCACGGCACATGGCCTTGACCTTCAGGACGGCAGCTCTGGCGGCACACTGATGTGGCAGGAAACACTGCGGAAACCGGCAGCAGGTCATCGGCCAACAGCTGACTGTGCAGATGGTAACGGTCAATGAACCGACCGACTTGCCGCGACTGCAGGGAGAACTGGACCGGTCAGACGAAAGTGGGAGTGGCAGAACATTGGCTTACCGTTACTGCTGAAAGCTGTGTGAAAGATGGTAGGACACAGACCACGGCATGCTGAAAGCTGTGTGAAAGATGGTAGGACACAGACCACGGCATGCTGAAAGCTGTGTGAAAGATGGTAGGACACAGACCACGGCATGCTGAAAGCTGTGTGAAAGATGGTAGGACACAGACCACGGCATGCTGAAAGCTGTGTGAAAGATGGTAGGACACAGACCACGGCATGCTGAAAGCTGTGTGAAAGAAGGCAGGACACAGACCACGGCATGCTGAAAGCTGTGTGAAAGAAGGCAGGACACAGACGGGTTTAATGACATGTTGAACCCTGTGTGAAGGACGGCGGACACAGACAGGTTTACCATGACATGTTGAAACATGTGTGAAAGATGGCAGGACACAGACAGGTTGACCATGACATGTTGAAAACTATGTGAAAGATGGCAGGACACAGACTGGTTTACCATGACATGTTGAAATCTGTGTGAAAGATGGCAGTACACAGACCACGACATGTTGAAAGCTGTGTGAAAGATGGCAGGACACAGACAGGTTTGCCACGACATGTTGAAAACTGTGTGAAAGATAGGACACAGACCACGACATGTTGAAAGCTGTGTGAAAGATAGGACACAGACAGGTTTACCACGACATGTTGAAACCTGTGTGAAAGACGGCAGGACACAGACAGGTTTACCACGACATGTTGAAAACTGTGTGAAAGATGGCAGGACACAGACAGGTTTACCATGACATGTTGAAAACTGTGTGAAAGATGGCAGGACACAGACTGGTTTACCATGACATGTTGAAAGCTGTGTGAAAGATGGCAGGACACGGACGGGTTTAATGACATGTTGAACCCTGTGTGAAGGATGGCAGGACACAGACGGGTTTAATGACATGCTGAATCCTGTGTGAAGGATGGCAGGACACAGACGGGTTTAATGACATGCTGAATCCTGTGTGAAGGATGGCAGGACACAGACGGGTTTAATGACATGTTGAACCCTGTGTGAAGGATGGCAGGACACAGACGGGTTTAATGACATGTTGAAACCTGTGTGAAGGATAGCAGGACACAGACAGGTTTAATGACATGTTGAAACCTGTGTGAAGGATGGCAGGACACAGACAGGTTTAATGACATGTTGAAACCTGTGTGAAGGATGGCAGGACACAGACGGGTTTAATGACATGTTGAACCCTGTGTGAAGGATGGCAGGACACGGACGGGTTTAATGACATGCTGAATCCCGTGTGAACGACAGGAAGAGAACCACTGAGGTGCGGAGCCCCTGTCACCAACTTCATAGCCTGTGGAGGACTGTGTCGTGGTCAACGATGTCGACACTGGTGCGGAGCTCAAGCAGCACCAGAAAAGGGGGGTCAGCAGCATCCACGCTACTCCACGAGTCCTTCACTGACCACAGCACTGCAGTCTCTGTGCTGTGGCCTGACCCGTGTGGCTGAATGGTCTGGATCAAGGCGACGGTGTGTCCTAAGAGGAGTCCACAGCTGAGCAACTACCGGCCATTTCAAAAGTTTGGAGACGTTGGGAAGACTTCAAACAGAGCGAAACAATCGGAATATGTTTGGATCAAGCTCTATCCCCTCCAGTGATGGTCTGTTGACTGCGTTCTTCAAGGGCCTAGGAACCTCACCCGACAGTAAACTGCAGACTAGTGTTAACGGCTTTCAGTGCTGTGGTCAGCAGAAGGTCGATCTTGTTGAGGGACTCCTGGTCTGGCACAGAGCCGACTGGAGGTGGTGCTGGCTTTGACTTTGCTGCAAGCTTCTTCGGGTCATCAGCAGTACCGGGAGTCAGCAAGACATCACTCTTCAAAAGGCACACTGCCGCTGGTAAAAACTAAGTCTGTTGCAGGACAGCTAAACCCACTCGGATGCCACTGATCTTTTTTGGCTGAGAACAGAGCGACTTTTGGAGAGGAGACATCCTCGCCGAGAAATCGGTGGATGATACACTCCACCCAACGGGCGCTAAAACCAGCTGTATCCAGCTCAGACTGCATGTGGTTGACCTTGGCCTGCTTAACGTTTCGGAAACAGCGTTCCTAGCTTTCTTTCTAACAAAGAACGAAAAATGACTCATCTGTTGTTGTCCATGTGGTGGGGAGAATGGACAACAACTGATGAGTCATTTTTCGTTCTTTGTTTGTACTGTCGTAAATGATAAATGTGATTTATTTTTTCGCCTGAAGAAGACCCAAGAGGTTGAAATGCATCGTGTCTTGTCATGTGCTTTGTTTGTCAATGTCATTGGCGGTAACTAACACCCTCTCTTTCTAAATTTTGCTTCGTTCGCCGCCGTCAGTCACTCCATTTTGAAACATTAACAACAACAACAACAACAATAATAACAAAAACAACGTTGTTTATAACATTAGATCCTACTAATTGGAAAGATAATACAAGAAGCATCAGTAAACAAACTAGTCTCATTAGCATGGACTGTGATTCATGAGCCGAAGAGAGAGAGAGAGAGAGAGAGAGAGAGAGAGAGAGAGAGAGAGAGAGAGAGAGAGAGGAGAGGGAGAGAGAGAATTTCCAGGTGTCATAAATTGAACAAACAAGACAGCGTCAAATTAAACGTCATGATGACCGCAGCGCTGTACAGACACAAGAACACACTCATTCACACGCGTTCATACACAAAAGGAGACAGACAGGCAGACTTTTAACAGTCAATCAGAACAGAAAGCACAGAAAATAAATGTCAAGACAACAAGTGACTTACCTGATGCTGACAAGAACGGACAAGGCTACCGGAAGCACGTCGGCCAATTAAAGCAGTCACGTGTGAGCAAGCGTACGCCGGGATTTGGTCCATCTCGATATGATGGCCCCGATTGATTCTTTTTATTGATCTGTGGCCGCAGATGATGTTCTCTGCATAAGGGGTTAATAAACAGTTTTTAAAAGACCATTAAGGCAAAAATGCACGAAATGTAATCCAAATTTATGATTTTGAATGTAAATGATTGATTTAAATAATTGATAATGTGATCATACCCCAATGTTTAGTCGTTTAATTAATAAGCGGACGTGTACGAACAGCGAGCCGGGGCTAATTAAATCGGTCCCTGCTCATCATATTTTGCTCAGAACAGAGAATTCAGTTTACATAAGCACACAGTCAGACTTCTACAAATCTACCGATTTTAAAACTGTGCAGTTGTATAAGTCTGACTGCGTAGCACCATCTATCAGCCTCACATAACTTATTCCTGTTCTTTCTAAGATAAACTCCCTCCTCCCTCTCTCACCTTTACCATCACCACCACCACCACCACCACCACCATCTTTATCATTTAAGATTATTTTGAGTACTTAATAGCGCTTTCCTCGGTTAGAGACCAAACTATAGGCTGTTTACGATCAACGCTCTCGTTCATACAACGGGCTGCCTACCTGGGTAGAGCCGACTTAAGAACTGCCTGCTGGCGCTACATTCAGTCGTTTTAAGTGTCATTCAGTCGAATATCGGTCACTAAGTTTTTTGCTAATTCTTCCATTCTTTCGGTGCATGCTATGTGTACACATGTCAACTCACCCCTCTTCCCCATCTTAATACAAACAAGCGCGCGCGCACGCGTGGGAAAGACAGAGAGGGAGGGAAGAGGGGGGGGGGGGGGGGCAGATGTATGGATTTAAATGCTTTGACACAGAGAATAGCACTTGCCTGCGCTCTGTTTCCAAGCCCCCCTGTCCCTCCATTCCCACCCACCCCCCCTTCCCCCACAACCCCTGGTCAATGTATATGCATACGGAGACACACACTTGAACCAGCAAGACCATCAGCTGCAGTGACACTATCTGCCTCCTGTTTCCAATTAATCCGTCAGCACTGTAAGCCGAACCCGGGGCCTGGGTGTCGATCAGTATGCATCTCGGCCTGTCGCTTCGATCCGCTCCCCTCAGCATGACGGCGCCTCCTATCATTGATCCGTGCTCATCTGTCATGATCTGTCACGTCACCACACTGGGCCAACTCCGTTAATAACCGCACGGGACGATCATCCCGGAGGTACTCTAGATCTGGAGGAACACATCTGTAGCAGGAACACACCTGTAGCAGCGATGATGGGCGGTCACAGACACACACATACACAGGCGCGCGCGCACGTGCACATACACACACACGCGCGCGCACACACACAGGCGCGCGCGAACGTGCACACACTCACACACACATACACACGCACACACACGCACAGACACGCACACACACGCACGCGCGCGCGTACGCATGCACGCGCGCGCACACACACAGACACAGACACAGACACACACACACACATATATATATATATATATATATAACCTGCACAACCATTTTCCAACTTGACGCAACAAAAATACTCCAAGGGTGGAATGGAACTGGGGTAGTCATCGAATTTCTTCTGGAACTTAAGGTCCAAAGCACAGGGTTTTGGGGTTCAATAGAGAGATTCAAACAGTAGTTCAAGGTAAGTTTCAGCAGACGGTTCGAGAGGGATGGTTCTCCTGCCTCAGCATACAGGCTATAAACAGGGGTGGTGAGGAATGCACCCAGACAGAGTAGAAGCCCTTGATGGTGGATGGTACCTGGACTTTTCAGGCAGGAAGGTCTGGCCGAGCCTTAGACTACACACCCATAGTCCAGTTTGGAGCAGATCTGAGCCCTAAAAAGATGGAGGAGTTTTCTTATCAGCGCCAATCTGTGTGTGCCACACCTCTCAGATTATTTGACATGATGTACTCGAGCATTGGATGTGACCTTTAAAGTTTAATCGGAAATGAAATGAGGCAGGGAACAGTAAACGATAAACAGTAAACAAGTTGGGTATTTTTTGCTCCCATAAGAAAACCTAACACAGAGTAACTTTTATTCAAGACTGGCACAGCCTTTTAAACTTGAATAAAGTCAGACAAATACATAGACGAACAATCTAATAGTGGGGGAAAAAACAAGCGCAGGCCAACAACTGAACTATCTTCATAGTAATGACTTGGCAAAGATTTGGACTTAAGGAGGGGGGGGGGGGGGTAATTTGAAGATGGAGAAACTGGGAACATGAAATTAAGAAAATATGTTACAGCTATGAAAACTCTTCACTAGCTGCATAAGGGAACCATCGCAACCTCTTTTGAAGGCAGATATATTTGTATTGCCTGCTCCGAGGCCTTTCGTCCGCTGGGTCGGACTCATCAGGGAGACACGGCCGTGTCTCCCTGATGAGTCCGACCCAGCGGACGAAAGGCCTCGGAGCAGGCAATACAAATATATCTGCCTTCAAAAGAGGTTGCGATGGTTCCCTTATGCAGCTAGTGAAGAGTTTTCATAGCTGTAACATATTTTCTTAATTTCATGTTCCCAGTTTCTCCATCTTCAAATTACCCCCCCCCCCCCCCCCCTCCTTAAGTCCAAATCTTTGCCAAGTCATTACTATGAAGATAGTTCAGTTGTTGGCCTGCGCTTGTTTTTTCCCCCACTATTAGATTGTTCGTCTATGTATTTGTCTGACTTTATTCAAGTTTAAAAGGCTGTGCCAGTCTTGAATAAAAGTTACTCTGTGTTAGGTTTTCTTATGGGAGCAAAAAATACCCAACTTGTTTACTACTTTAAAGTTTAGTTTTTGATTAAGAATAACACATAGAAATTTGGCTTCTTTCATAACTGGAATGGTGGATTACCAGACAAATTTCAGGACCGGCAAAGAACTGAAGACAAGTGTGAAAATGGATACACTGTGTTTTGGTGCTTGAAACGGTAAACCCGTTTTCCTCGGCCCACTGTCGGATCCTATCCACATAAAGTTGGAGTCTACGCTGTAGGCCGGTATGAGAAGCTCCAGCTGCGCAGAGTGCAAAGTCATCAACAAACAGAGAGGACTCGAAAGCCCGGTGCACAGAATTGACAGTCTCGTTAATTGGGGTATACCCAGCTCCTGCCTATTGATGTCAGACAGCGTGGTTAAAAATACGGAATTGGAACTTGCCGATCAACCTTAAAGTTTTAAGCAAAAACAGGCTGATGGCCACGAAAACCAAGTTTATTTAGATCTATAAGAATTTCATATTTCCAAGTGATATCATAGGCCTTCTCCAGATCGAAAAAGATAGCAGCCACATGTTGCTTATTAATGAAGGCGTTGTGGATGGTGGTTTCAAGATGGACTAAATGGTCAACAGTACAGTGGAACTTCTGGAATCCGCACTCTTCATTGGCCAAAAGGCCATCGGTTTCCAGCTTCCACATCAGACGGGAGGTGATGTTTTCCATCAGCTTGCAGAGGCAGCTGGTCAGAGCTATTGGACGATGCTTTGAAGGGTTGGTAAGGTCTTTCCCACACTTAGGAATAAAGAATGATCAGAGCTTTTCACCAGGAGGGCGGAAAGTACCCTGTGGTTCAGATATGGTCGTAGACTTAAAGGGAGGTCTGGAGACAGCATTCGGTAGATGTTCCAAAAACTGATAATGAGTATCATCCAAGCCAAGAGCAGAATCGTTGCAGGTTTGCAGAGCTCATTTCATTTCATCGATCGAAAATGGTAGGTTGTACACTTTAAGAGTTGTCCGAAGTGAAGTTATTTCAAGATTTTTCTCTCACGTGTTCGTTAAAAACAAACAAACAAAAAAGCAGCAGATTTACTTGAGGAGGACGAGTTCTGTTGAATGGTTGAGAACAGTGCAACAGTTGACGGAGGAGACACCTCATTGGAGATGGAATGCAGAGTCTTTCACAACAAGGCAGCCTCCATTGTTGCTCTGTGGAAGACTACGCGGACTAAATTTCAGGAAGAGCGTGTTTGTGGGCACTCGCTCAGAGCCTTTCCGAACTGTAACTCTGTGGGCATCAATCACCCATTGAGGCTCCAACTCGCTCTTTATTTCTGCCTCCGATACTCCTTTGAGTTCAGGACATCTTATGACACCTTCTGATGAGTTGAGTTGTTTGTGCAGTGTCACTCTGATCTCCCTGTCCACCAGTTTAGTGGCGCTTAAAAGCTGTTCTGCTTGGCGCTTGGTCTTGCACTCCACTGGGCATGATCCATTCCTAAGCCTTTTTATTGACTGAGGATCACCTGCAATCCCCTGGAAACCTTTCTCGATTGCATAAGGACTTACAGCTGAAATCGGTTTCTCAATTTCAAGAGTCACCTATATGACAGTACTCAAGAAAACGTAAAACAAAAAGCAAAAGCGAGACAGGATTGTGGGTTGGTATGGTTTCCCTCTCACTGGAAACAGATGTAGGAAATAAGATCCCGAAGCCATAGTGTGAGCAGTTTTGAAATGAATTCTCTCTTTCCGGCGGTGATAATTCAGAAGGAGTATAGATATAAGAACACTGAGGAAAGCATCAAGTTTTACAACAACAGCAAAGAGATGAGTCTGCACTGACACCACCCGAAAGGGAAGCAGCACAGAAAAACAAGTGAAAGTAACACGATGTAATCATGTGCAAAGAAACGTTTTAATACAGTGTAAAGTATGTAAACAAGTCTGACAATAACACAAGCGCTGAAGAACAGTACCCATCCAACATTCTGAGTGCAGCATATAAGTTAACCACAAGCTGACGCAGCAGCAGCAGTTCAGTGAAAATGTAAAGATTTTGTTTTCATCCCCCCCCCCCCTCCCCTAACCCTCCCCCTACCCATCGGTTACGGTGGTCAAAATGACATTAACTCACAGAAACACACTACTTACTGACCTGTCATGTTCGTGCAGGGCATAATCAGAGGTTGCACATACAGTCAACACATTCCCACAAGCACAGTTTGAAAATAGCAGAGCGGAGAACGTGAGCAGCTCAAGGGCAGGCCTGACCACCCTCCCTCCCCCCCCCCTTCTCCGACACACCCCACCCCCTTTCACTCCAACATCCACCCAACCACCGGCTCCTTTGATCCACTTTTCCTTCTACCCCTCTCCCCACCCTCATCCCTCCACTTCACGTGCAAAGCTCTTTAAAGTCAGGGCCTTGCGTTCCGTTTCGATCACTAACGCTCAACAAAAAACATGTTGGGGGAAGAAGGAAAGAACACACTCTCTCTCTGTGCCCCCCCCCCCCCCCCCCCCCCGACACACACACACACACACCGCGCGCACGCACGCTTGAACTCCACACGCACACGCGCGCACACACACACATACACACGCATGCACACACACACGCACGCACGCACGCACACACACACACACACACACACACACACCACGCACGCACGCACGCACGCACGCACGCACGCACGCACCACGCACACACACACACACACACATCTGCGTCTATATCTCCGTGACAAAACCGATGCTCACTTGTCAATACCAATAAAACATTTCGGGCCCTGATGACCCAGTTGCACTGATCCATCTGTTGTTTGCCCATTTTTTTGCGTTAAATACAACTGAAATATGGAAGAGAAAAAAACGGAAACGGTGAGATATGTTAATCAGGCCAGAATATTAAAGATCAGGATGCAAATGTTTTACTACCAATAGTCCGTCGAGAAAACATCAAGCTGTGTGCTGCGCATGCTTTTTTTTTTTTTTTAAATTATCATTATACTACAATGTTCTTAATACCATTAAGGATACAATGACAATAAATGTTATGAGTGATGACTACTGATTCCACTGAATGTTTACGTCTTAATACAATGTCCACATCATCATCCACATATCAACAGGACATTCGCTTGCATCTTCTTACATTCAGGGAAATAATGCTGTGTAAGGAGTATATGGACAGAGGGGATACTAAGAGTAAACTAGCACACAGACACATGCGCGTTTGCATGTATTGATTCGTCTATGAACACATCTACATATATATGAAATATATGTAAACACGCACACTGGTACAGTTTTGCACGTTTTGATTCGTATATGAATACAGTTTTGGGTCACACATCGTATGACAGGGATACCATACACAGATACATTTGAGTAAAACGGATATTACATATTGTTTACAATCGTGTACATGCACTCACCCCCAAACCCTGATCCCACCCATCTCCTTCCATTTACCCCTTACTGATCACTCCATGACTCCGTTTGTCCCTGTTCTTACACAGAAAGCATGGGACACGCGTGCAACACTCATGCGCAGGCGCAGGCAGGCGGGCGCGCGCGCGCACACACACACACACTCACTCTCGCGCGCGCCCTTACACAAATAAAGAAAAAATGCAATAGTAATACATCTAAGTTCAGCGTTCCGAATTTTGCTTACTTAGTATGGGCAGTCAAGTAAAACCAACCACTTGGGTACAAAGACCACATGCATATATAAACCAAAAATGTCCGATGGTAAAAAAAATGGTGGTTTTCTTCCTAAAGTCATCCTTTTTTTTCTTTCTTTTTCACTCTTCCTTTCATTTTACCTTCTACGCTGTGTTCGAAAAGAATTTTCTTAAACAGGACGAATGTATACACCGCTTTGTTTTAAATGCATGTGTGTTGCAAACAGACAATGAAATAAATAAAACAAAGAAGTACATTGACCTACATTAGTGATACAGATCCGTCATAACAACATACAGAACAGCAGCAGTACGACGGATCACAGGCACAGTCATTAAACAGTAAATACCCGTGTGCATGTTGACAGCACAGTTCCCTTCGAGCCGGCGCACACAGGCGTGCTAATGAACAGACGAACACTCACACCCAAATACATACCCCATCAACGATTGACGAAGCTTCTAACGGCAGACATTTTGACGGTCCACTTCAAGACACCCCTTCACTCCAGCATTGATACAATCCAGAACAACCAGCCGAAATGGCGGCGAGTATCACTTACCTAACACCCGGCCTTGCTGTCGAGGTCACCAACCCACCAGGGACGGTGTTTCACGTGCACAGCGTGACTGACAAGATTACTTTTATCGTGAAGATGAGCTGTGTTAAGTTTTTCTTTTTCTTTTCTTTTTTTTGTTTGTTTGTTTCAGAGGGTGGAACGAGGAAAAGGAAAGGAGGGGGAGAGAGGAGAGAAGGAACGGGTGGGAGGGGGGAAGGAGGGGAGAAAAGACGGACGATGCTCCCATTTACGACAACGGTGGGAAAAACAGGAACTCCAGCACACAAAACCAAACCTGCATTTTCACACGCTACACTGCAAATGCAGTTAACGGACTCACAGGAAAAGCTGGTAACTGATCTTCAAAACAATCCGTTATATTTGAATTATCTGATGAGAAAACAGAAAATATAATTTCTACAAATGGACGAAACTAGAGATGCCAAAATCAGAGCTAGAATTAAACTGATTGAAGATGGGGAGAAGAACAACACATATTGTTGCAATTCAGAGAAAGTGCGTAGTATGTAAATTATTATTACCAGACTGTGTACGCTGACAGGTGAAATCATCACTGACCAAAAACACATGATACAGACACAAGAAGTGTTCTACAAAAATCTGTATAATACAGAAGTTGTAGATGTTAAGGATGCTCCCAAGTCGTCTATGACAGACAAAAAATATAAACAACATGAAAAAGAAAAAACATGCGAAGGCATGATCACTCAGAAACTTCTACCAAGCTGGATACATTTAAAGGTAAAAAAATATATATTGCAACCATCGGGGTCACCAATATCGGCGAGTCCATAGGAGCTGTCGTTGGACGGACGTGGTGGCGCCCTCCGAAGGGATAGCTCACTCACGCCGGCTCCGCGACTAAGCAATTATTGTCGTCAGTAAGGGGCTTAGTAGGTGGTGTCTTGCGTATGTTGGATCGGAACAGGCGCCACTGACCTCAACCGAAGTGACTCGGCAGCAGTGCAGTGTCTTCTCCGGTGTGTTGCCCCTTGACGACTTGACATTGACTGCTCCATGTGGATTGCCGGTGCCGGGGCTGCGGTGGGACTGACCGGGCTGTGGCTGTGGACGGGGTGTCGGAATGAGCGGCCTGGGTGCAATGCCGCTGAGGTGGCACAGAAAATAGGACAGCAATAAAAAAAAAAAAAAAAAAAAAAAAAAGCCAGCATTTCATGTTAACCTGATAACTGATCAAAGGTTATTTCCCTTGTTTTGGGGGGTAAGGATTTTCACCGATGAAATCACAATCTTCAAATACATGACCTTCCTCTTTGTTGATAACACATTTCTGGCCTTTGCACTTACCCGTGACCCTATCTTTGCGCCAGGGGGTTACCCATAATAATCCCATTCCTTTGATTTTAATATGTACGCTTGGAATCACCTGGCTTGTACCTTGAAGGCCATATGAAAGAAAATGAGGAGAATCAACTTTCAGACACAACGAAAATCCTCAAAACAATCTGACTGGGCCAGTCTACAAATACTCGACTCTTTAAGCAAAGCCTTGGCGCACTAATTTTGGGTGTGCAGCCTGGCATGAGAACCGGAAGTAAAGTTCCCATACTCGCGGCTGCCAACAGCTGCCCTGAACATATTGAATGGCCAGTGGAACATGCTTGTCCCCCTTCTACTGTCCTAGGTGTGATCAAATTAAAGCGACAACGCCGATGTATAAACTGACTCCCAGCACGTTTCCCGGCTCTCGTCCACTAATGAGTACTGTTTGTCCACACACTGTTCAGCATCGTTAAGTACAGATCATGATGATATGAAATGAAATACAGGTTATTTATAGACATAAATCATTTGGGTATACAACGCGTTATTTCCAGATCATTAATTATTTATGCATTCATTGCATTAAGTATATCGATGACTTAATTCTGTGAATACTGCACCATTTATGTCTGATGGTTTATTTAGGAATAAAATCCATTACTTACAGACGGTGCCTAATACATGAATATAAATGATGTTGCCCGTTCTTTTTAATCAACGTTCATTTATTCTAAATCGTTACGGTATGTAAGTTGATTTGTGGACAAACGACACCCCATAATCCGCCACCCCTCCCAATCCCATCCTTTCTCGCGCCCCTTTCCCCCCCCCCCCCCCCCCCCCCCCCCAACCCCCTGACTACTCCGCACTTCTGCTTCCTCTTCCTACTCCACTCCCATTGCCCCATCTTGGTCATCCCCCCGCGACCCGTTAGGTCATACGTTATACGCACTTACACGAGCCTGCGGTGTGGCTGGAAGAACAACACAGAATGCAATTACACACACACACACACACACTCACACACACACAACACACACACACACACACACACACACACACACACACACAACAGAGAAATATTAATTAGAGGGGAATCGATGAGCACCTTTGCAATTAACACCTCTCGCAATCCCACGTGTGTGATGGGAATCAATATCAGCGCTTCAACAGCTTTGCTAGGAGCAGGCTCCTCTTTCTTTTGGCTTTTCGGGTCGCCATTTTGAGACACCGTAGCGACTCCGAGTTTCAAGGAACGATGAGAAATCAGTAGATAGAAGTTTGAAAGTTAGAGTTATAAAGTAGAACAAGGAAAAAAAAAACCCTACTGTGATAAGTTGTTTAGTGCATACAGGTGAGTACGTGTGCGCCTGGGGAATTGTCTATGTTCGGTATGTACTGAGCTGATTAAATGTGGGTGGAAATGAGTGCATGGTAGCCCTGGAGATGTCTGTTCCCCTAGGTACTAAGACAGGAAAACATGTGAAACGCACTCGCACTCTGTGTGTGTCTGAGTGAGCGTATGCCTGCCTGCCTCCGTGTGTGTGTGTGTGTGTGTGTGTGTGTGTGTGTGTGTGTGTGTGTGTGTGTTTTACTCATTTAAATCTGGTCCAGTCTTGTCTACCTCTACATGTATCTGTGTGTGCTGCATCAGTCAATCAGTTACTAAGTACGTTTCGAAGTGAAGTGACTGCAGGCGGCAATTGAAACAATTTTTCAGAATTATAGCTGATCCGCCAGGCAACGGGGACAAACCAATTACAAGACAAAACACGACGCGTTTCGACCTCTTTGGTCTTTTTTAGGCAAGATAAAAAACATTCAGGACAAGAACAAAAAAAATTGCGCCCAATTTGAGAAGATACGTGATTGCTCGTTCTGTTTTCATTGTCCTGAATGATGTTTCTCTTACCTGAAGACCAAAGAGGTCGAAACGCGTCGTGTTTTGTCTTGTAATTTGTTTGTTCCTGTTGTCTGACGGGTCAATTATAATGCAAAATGTCAGTTACTAAGTAGCTTATAACGTGGTTTCTGGTGTAGTTTATTGTATTTCGCTCTTTTATTTCAGGGCTTGATTTTGTTTTAACTTTTAGTGTGGGCATTTTAACTTGTACGTAGTTCAGTTTTTTTTAAAACTTGCCTGTAGTCCTGATGTGGCCTTCGTGGTCGGCCGGGCGACAAGCACCATCAATGGACCGACATTTGGGGAGGCTGTGAACTGATAGACCTGCCGACATGTGCCCTGGTCTTCACTGATAGGACATGATGAACGACATCTGGGTATTTGCCCTTTTTATGGCGAAGAGTTCAATCTGCCATTGATCAACACAATTTGAAAAGTTGTTATTAGAAAAGTAGTTAAAGACTCGGAAATTTGAAAATTTGAAAAATTACTTTAATCAACACTTCAGGAAAAAAAAACTCAGTCTGTATCACATGACATGAATCAGCACAACTGCAAGGAAACAAAAAACAAACAAAAAAAAACAAACAAAAAAAAAGAAAGGAAAAAAAAGACAGAAAAAGAAAAGACGGAATGTCTTACCGATCATCTGTACGCGTTCATGAAAGAGGAACACTGCCAGAGGAACAATTGCCATAGGACTTCTCTTCGATAAGTTCTCTCTCTCTCTCTCTCTCTCTCTCTCTCTCTCTCTCTCTCTCTCTCTCTCTCTCTCTCTCTCGCTGTCTGTTAGTAGTAGTAGAAGTAGTAGCAGTAGTAGTTGTAGCAGTAGTTGTAGTGGTGGTGGAGGTGGTGGTGATGGTAGCAGAAGTAGTAGTTGCAGGAATGGTCCCGAGTCTTCACGGGCAACCTACCCGTCTTGGTTGGATTGACAATGTGCAGCCAGTGCTCAGTCCAGGTGTGTCATGTCCACACTGTTGTCAGCGCGGAGTTCAGACGCCCAGTCTGGTCACTGTATGACGCGGCTTGGGACTTTCCTCGTGTCCTGACAGTAACCTCATGGTCTGTAGGTTCCCCTTTGTGAACAGCCATCTACTGTGGTGTATGTTTTGCAACGATTTGAACAGTAGGGGGTCAGAGTTGTAAATGCAGGGGCGGATCAGTTCCGTCAGGGTGGAGGGTGACGGCGGAGTGAGGGGTGGAAGAATTGCCAAGGGGTGCTACGGGCGGGGGTAGGGGGGCGGGGTGGGGGATGGGGGGAGGGTAGAGGTGGGGTAGAGTTTTTTTTTTCCCTTTTTTGTGGTGATGGTGGTGGTGGGTCTGTTTTTGACCAGCGAATCAAGAATCAGTACACCAAACAAGAAGACTTCGTACATTGTCAATAACATTTACTGATGACGATTTCGTTGACCATTTTAGGGTCCCGCTCCAGTTTCCGGGATGCAATCTTTAAACCGCTTTCATATTGTAGGTTTTGTTCGGCAGTTGAGGACATATGACACGGGCAGGGTGGTGTGGGATTGCTTTCTTCGACAGTTGAGGACAGTACTTGTTTGGGTCCCACCCGCACCTTGGGGTGTCGTTTTTGCTTGGGATGCGATCGCTAAGGCGCTTTCAGTTGTCCCAAGTTTTGGCACTAGGACGGGTAGCGAGGATGGGGATGGTACCTTCAGATATCATTTGTTTCGGAATTTGGACCGGCGGAGAGGATGAAAAAGCGCTCTCGGATATTGTGGCATTCGGAATGGGACGGGTGGCAGGGATGAGGTGATGCTTTCAAATGTTGTGTGTTTTGGGACTGGAATCCTGGATAGGCAGAATGGGGTGAAACTTTCACACACACACACACACACACACACACACACACACACACACACACACACACACACACACACACAACACACACACACACACACACACACACACACACACACACACACACACAGTCCTTCGAATGAGACTATAAACCGAGGTTCCGTGTGTGAACGCACACTTAACATCTTGCACACACGTAAAATCCCATCACCAACTTTCGGAAGAGAAAGCATTTGGCCGTTGGTATGGATGGCACGTTACACATAGCATGCAGCCTGCGTAAGAAATGGAAAAAAAAATCAAGGAAATTGAGTGAAGATATTGAATGATATGGACTGGGTGACACGGGAAACGGCTGAATGAAGCGACAGCTGGCAGCTCTTCAGTCGGCACTACCTAGGTAGGCAGCCCGTTGTGTAAACGAGTGTGAATTGTAAAGCGCTTAGAGCTTGGCCTCCAGCCGAGAATAGGCGCTATATAAGTATTCATAATAATAATATTGATAATGATAATAATAATAATAACAATAATAACATACACACACACGCGCACGCACGTACGGACACGCGCGCGCGCACACACACACACACACCATACTCTCTCTCCCTCTCTGTCCTCTCTCTCCCACCCCCCTACTCCCCCCAGTCTACACCTCACAAGTTACTTTCATCTCTGAGTTTGTACCTCATGCGTGGTGCAGGCAATGATGCGAGTCCACCTGCGCGGGTGGTGATCGGGGTGGCAACTGTGCTGTCCATCGGGGTCATCGTGTCCATCTTCAACGCCCTGGAGGTGCCAGAGGACGCCGACACCAGGGTCACCGCCACGCGCTCAGTGCCGACCTGTACAGCGACCTGGAAGGTACTGGAGCGACTGGACAAGGGGGGTGGAGCGTGAGGGTGCGCGTGGGGGGCGGGGGGGGGGGGGGGGGGGGGGGGGGGGGGGGGGGGGGGGGGGGGGGGGGGAGCAGCGGAGAAGAGAAGACGGGAGGAACTTTCTGGAGGAGGAAGAGGAAGCCCGCGCGCGCACACACACACACTCACACACAAACATTCACACACACAAATGCACGCACGCACGCACGCACGTGCACACACACACACACACACACACACACACACACACACACACACACACACACACACACACACACACACACACAATGACGTTTAAAGTATGACGTTGATGTAACGTTCTCTCTCTCTCTCTCTCTCTCTCTCTCTCTCTCTCTCTCTCTCTCTCTCTCTCTCTCTGGTGCAGTCGTCTGAAACCTTGAACCGTAACGATACGCATACACACACCATTTCTCCTTGTCCCAATCAGCGCAGAAACACCACGAGGTGGGCCACGTCAACGCGCAGCGGGAGGGCCAGGGGCACGCGCAGGAGCACGCGCAGGAGCACGCGCAGGCGGACCGGGAGCACGTGCAAACGGACCGGGAGCACGTGCAGGCGGACCCGGAGCACGTGCAGGCGGACCGGGAGCACGTGCAGGCGCACCGGGAGCACGTGCAGGCGGACCCGGAGCACGACCAGGAGGACCAGGCGCACGCGCACGAGGTCGATTCGCAAACCCTGACGAGGAGGATCCAGAGGCCGTGAACAGTGGGGCGCGTCCCGTCGGCCCGGGGGCACGCGCGAGAGGTCCCGGGGCGAGAACAGGTGGTCTAGGAGGCCCCGCAGGTCGGATGGGAGCCGCCAGGGGAGGGTTTTCACGGCACTTGGAGACGATGAGGACACGGTGGGATCAGGTGAAGACCCCGTGTGAAGAATGGCAGTGAACGTGTCTGTAAGGTCACCCCACTGAAATGAGTCAGCAGCCGGGCGGTGTTCTCTCTAAAGGGTGACATTGTGGTGGCTCTAATGTTGATAGCTCCTTCTGAACTGTTGTCACTTTGAGCATGAGAGGGCAAGCCCGAGTGTAGCTGTGTGAGGGTATTGAAAGATGGGTTGAGGTGATGTGTGTGTGTGTGTGTGTGTGTGTGTGTGTGTGTGTGGGGTGTGTGTGTGTGTGTGTGCGGTGGGGGGGGGGGGGGGGCGAAAGGAGACTGCAAATGGAGGAGGGGAAGGGGTTGGCTTTCAATGCTAAAAACACGAAACCGGAACAATAATAAAAATCTATGCCGTCTTTCGTTCCAAGTTATTTTATAAACATTTGCAGGGTGCTGGTTGGTTGTTCCATATGGATATCATACACGATCTCGAAGACATTGATAATGATAATGAAAATATAACTGATGAAGACATAGTCATGCGCCGTCATTGCCAGTTGATCAACAGCAAGAAAGGGTCATTTCTGCCCCAGAATCATAAAACTATGATGAAAATAAGACAACAACAACAACAACAACAAAAGAAAAAGAAAGAAATAAAGAAACTACCCACCTCAAAACTATGTTCATCCAATTATTCTTAGGTGATGATAGACCCCATCACTTTTCAACGGTGGAACGATTAACGTATCTCAACTCATCAAATGGGCTACTCCGATGCGTTGTAGAACTAACGTCATCATTCAAGTTTTCGTTTGTTTGTTTGTTTTTCTTTCAATTTTCTGATACATTCTTTGTCACTGTCTGTTCTTGTTTGTTCACCGCCATCTTCGCTGCCCACCGACACAGAGGTGCAGGTGCCACGCCCCAGGGGCCGGGCAGGAGCAGCAGCAGGCAGAGCCCCGGGCCGTTTTTCCGGCGCTGCTTCCAGGGCCCTACCCAGCATCCCCTTGGACGGTGAGTCTGCGCGTGGAGACAATATCCACAAGCAGGGGCCCCATCCATTCGGCCATCGAGCTGTTTAAACTTGCGATAGAGGATTGATACTGTACAAATAACAATGGACGGTGGAGAACAGGTCTCATGTAAACTTTATTAGAACTTGTCCGGGAGGAGCAAATGTGTCTGTAAGGGTGCTCATTCTCCCTCGTCAAATGTAAGTAGAAAAGAAGAACTTTGACATGGTCTAACTTTGTTGAGTGTATGTAAATCAATTCAGTGTGCTTTCCGCAGACCACTCGTTCTTTTCTTTCTTTCTTTCTTTCTTCTTTTCTGTCAGTCGAGTGACAAGGGTTTCTCCGTTGAAGCAAAAGCCATGATCCGTGCATGTGGATTGTTGTCTGTGTCAGAGGATGAAGAAGAACCAGAGAAAGCACCCAGGCCCAGCAGACGTAGTAAGAAGGCGAAGAAAGAGGAAGAGGAGGAAGAGGAGGAGGAAAAAGAGGAGGAGAAGACAACGACAGAAGCTCCCAAAAAGAAAGAGTGAGTTGTTTGGAAGTACCATGATATTGTTCATGACGATGCTATGGCCCTTCCTCTTAATAATGCTACACGAAAGATGGCCTTCTCCTGAGGTGGACTCTCACTCATACCGGCTCCGCGACTTAGCAGTTAGGGGGCTTAGTACGTGGTGTCTTGGGTAGGGTGCTTAGTGGGTGGTGTCTTTCGTGGGGGGCTTAGTAGACGGTGTCCTGTAGACTCCACTGACCACTAGCGAACTGACTGGCCTGCAGTGAGGTGTCTCCACCGACAGGTCGCCCCTCAGCCGCTTCCACATCCTCTCTGATTCCCTTTCTGCTTTGGAGACCATTGCTGGCCGCAACCCCAAGCACCCTCAGCTGTTAAATTTGCTTGAACTGTACACCTGTCTGAAATCGTACGGTCACAACATTATCCTTGTGAGGCGATGAAGTAGGTGAGCAACTTGCCCAACAATGCCACGACGGAAAGAGTTCAGCTGGTTCTGTTGTCGCCGATACCGATCTGAAACCTAAAGCTCATAATGTATGTCAAACACCTCTGGCAAGAGGAATAGAACTTGCAGACAGATAACAAACTCATCCAAATTACCCAAATCTTAAAGAGTTTTCGCCAAGTTCAACTGGTGGCGGTAAAGAATAAACAGTTTCTTGTGCCGCTTGCGCACAGGCCACTCCTTTTACATCCACACGTATCTTTTACAATGTAAAGACACTCCGTGGTGCATTCCATGTGACGCAATATAAAATGTGTACTTATGGATTGTTGGGATGTACACGATGTCGTTTGTAAACGCTTTACAGCAGCCTCCACGAAAACCCAGTTCAGAGATGTGATTCTTCATGTGATACTTGAGTTTCTCAAAGAGAGAAACATTTTTCGTCAAATAGAGACTTTAAGGAGGAAAGGTGTGTGTGTGTGTGTATGTGTGTGTGTGTGTGTGTGTGTGTGTGTGTGTGGTGGTGGTGTGGTGTGTGCGTGCGTGCGTGCGTGCGTGCGTGCGTGCGTGTGTGTGCGCGCGTGCGTGCGTGCTCGGGCGTGCATGCGTGCGTGCGTGTGTGCGTGCGTGCGTGTGTGTGAAATCTATGTCGAAATCGACCTCAACAGGGTGACAACCCTGATATGGCCTTTGAGCGGCCGGCCGGGCTAGAAGTAACAAGAACACATATTGTACCGATAGCACCGACATTACTGACCATATTGTTGATGAGAATGATGATCTCAACAGGCCGCCCTACCCCGAGTGGTGGAAGACCTCCTACCCCAGGTCAGCGGCCAGCAGCCTGCAGGACCAGTTTGTGGGTGACCAGCCGCTCTTCCCTCAATGCCCCAACTTCGAGGTGGGCGCCGCTGCCAAACGATACGGATATGTGGTAAGTTTCTACGAAGCGTTACTGACGTTTTCCTTGTCTCTCTGTCTATCTCTATCTCTCAATCTCTCTCACTCTCTCAGTCTCCCTCTCTCTCTCTCTGTGATGTGCCCGATGTGCGCACTTGCATAATGTGCATGCATATCCATCTATAGAGTGCATTCGTGAATGTGTGCTGCTAACAAAATCATGTCTGCCCCCCCCCCCCCCCCCCCCCCTTTGTTTTTTTTAGTTACAAACATTCAAGTGAATGGTCTTTTCTCAAGTTCATAAAACAAAAGTGTACTTTTAAACACACACACACACACACACACACACACACACACACACACACACACACACACACACACACACACGCACGCACACACACATACAGAGAGAGAGAGAAGAGAGAAGAGAGGAAAAAAAAGCTGATACTGATGACACTTCCATGATTATAACACAGACTAAGCCTACAATCGGAAGCGCTCAACTGCACCGTGACAACAAGAACCCCTGTTTGACGATGACCAAGACGTTGACGGTAAACGACGATAACAATCCAAGACGATGGTTCTTATGATGACCCTCCATGACAATGATCACGGCAGGAACCCCCCAACTACATGCGCAACAGCAAGAACCCGTGCTGGTTCGAGTGGAACGGCAAGAAGGACATCCTCAAGTGCCTGCCCTACTTCTACGTGGCCGGGGTAGCCAAGGGCGCCGCCACTGACATCTTCAAGCGGGTGTCGGGCCACCCCAGCGTGCTGGCGGGTGGGTCTGGCAGTTTCTTCTGGTGGGACAGGCTCCGCTACGGGGCCAGCAAGAACCTCAAGTACACGCACGAGGCCAAAAGAGCAGGAGGTGAGTATATATATATATATATATATATATATATATATATATATATATGTGTGTGTGTGTGTGTGTGTGTGTGTGTGTGTGTGGGGTGTGTGTGTGTGTGTTTATATCTCTCTATCTATCTGTCTGAACAATTTAGCAGTGGGAGAAAACAACTGCAGGCTAACAATTCTTCCGTCGTTACATTGATGATTTGGTACAGATTTAAAACTAAAAACAAAAACAGAAACAAACAAACAAACAAAAACCAGGGAGGGGGGGGGGAGGAACGGGAAGAAAAGAAAACAACAAAATGAAGGAAATATAGATATTTAACCCTTTACTAGCAGCTCATAAACATTGTCATCATTCCCGACGACAGATCCGTTCATATCACCTGCTTCAAGGCCTTTCGTCAGCTGGATCGGACCCAGGGAGGCACATCCATCCATCTGTCTATCTATCTATCTATCTATCTATCTATCTGTGTGTGAGCGCGCGCGCACGCGCGCACGCGTGTGTGTATGTGTGTGGTGATTACGCAGAAAGGAGTCTGGGGGTGAAAGAGGGTGAAAGCCCCTTGGAGTGGGGCGTGAGGACAGTGGGTATGAGTGTATGGGGAGGGGGTGGGGTATGTCAGTCTGGTTGTCCGTCTCAGCCGGAGGTGACTCAGGTTGTGCAGGGAAGGGTTTGGGGGATCGCCAGATTGGAGGGCGGGTTTGGAACCAGCGATGGGACGGCTGACAAAACTGAAGGGACGTGGAGGGAGAAGTCGGTGTTCACACACACACACACACACACACACACACACACACACACACACACACACACACACAGTGTGAAAGTGTGTATGCGTACATGCGTGCGTGCATGCATGCGAGCGCGCGTGCGCGCGTATGTGTGTGTTCATTGCACTGTGTGTGTGTGTGTGTGTGTGTGTTCATTGTCACTGTGGTGTGTGTGTGTGTGTGTGTGTGTGTGTGTGTGTGTGTGTGTGTGTGTGTATGTGTGTGAGTGTGTTCATTGTCACTGTGTGTGTGTGTGTGTGTGTGTGTGTGTGTGTGTGTGTGTGTGTGTGTGTGTTCATTGTCACTGTGTGTGTGTGTGTGTGTGTGTGTGTGTGTGTGTGTGTGTGTGTGTGTGTTCATTGTCACGTGTGTGTTGTGTGTGTGTGTGTGTGTGTGTGTGTGTGTGTTGTGTTCATGGTCACTGTGGGTGTGTACGTTGATGTACCTCAGATCCTGTCAGCCTGAAGGAGTACGCCAAAGAGCTGGTGGGTAAACACGGGAAGAACCTCACCAAAGAACTGCTCTACAGGGGGAGGTCCCATTCCATCTTTGGTGAGTGGCGCGTGGTCTTCTTGTTCATCTGCCTTGAAAAACAAAAACAACAAAAATGAAGCAAAAGAAAACAAACAAACAAAGTAAAACGATCAAACAAACATCCTTTTTTCTAACCTAATCATATGCTTCGGACTGCGTCACACTGGACTCTCAAAGACAGCCTTTTGTAACAAAACAAGACAGCCTTTTGTAACAAAACAAGACAGCCTTTTGCAACAAAACAAGACAGCCTTTGGTAACAACACAAGGCAGCCTTTGGTAATAAAACAAGACAGCTTTTGTAACAAAACCAGACAGCCTTTGGTAACAACACAAGGCAGCCTTTGGTAACAAAACAAGACAGCCTTTTGTAACAAAACCAGACAGCCTTTTGAAACAAAAACAGGACAGCCTTTTGTAACAAAACAAGACAGCCTTTTGTAACAAAACAAGACAGTCTTTTGTAACAAGAAAAGACAGCCTTTTGTAACAAAGCAGGACAGCCTTTTGTAACAAAAAGACAGTCTTTTTTGACAAAACAAGACTGCCTTTTGCAAGAAAACAAGACAGCCTTTGTAACAAAACAGGACATCCTTTTACAACAAAACAAGGACAGCCGTTTGTAACAAAACAAGGCAGCCTTTTGTAACAATACAAGACAGCCTTTTGTAACAAAACAAGACAGCCTTTTGCAACCAAACAAGCGTGTAGCACGGTGTTTTCTGTGGTTCCCATCTGACTTTTTACTATATAATATATATATATATATATATATGTTCATTTCATATATATATTTGTTCAGCATTATATATATATATATATATATATAATTATATATATATATATATATAAAATGAAGATAAAACCCTACAATATGCTGGACACCACTCAGTGATGTGTGGGTGCACTGCTGATCCAGAAACTGGCCAGTCACAGAGTACAAAAATAAAAGCAGGCACACCAACGACACACTCTTCATGTTTTTTGTTTGTTTGTTTGTTTTTTTAAACTTTTGCCTTTTATTTAGGCTTCGTCAGAAATCAGTACAACTGTATTGTCTTGACCAGTGTGCAATGTGAAACAAGACAATACAGCTGTACTGATTTCTGACGAAGCCTAAATAAAAGGCGAAAGTAAAAAAAACATGAAGAGTGCGTGGTTGGTGTGCCTGCTTTTATTTTTGTACTCTCTCTCTCTCTCTCTCTTCTCTCTCCTCTCTCTCTCTCTCTCTCTCCTCTTCTCTCTCTCTCTCTATGTATGTATATGTATATCCAAGCTCTTTCGCTACATGGACTCTTTGATGACATACTGTTCTTGCATGTCGCATCCTTAGCCACTGAACAGCCTTACTGATAAACGCATACATGCGTGACGATTTCCCGCTTGACAACCCCCCCCCCCCCCCCCCCCCCACCAAAAAAAAAAAAAAAAGAAACTGTGCATGTATGAGTATGCGATTTAGGCGTGTGTGTGTGTGTGTGTGTGTGTGTGTGTGTGGTGTGTGTGTGTTGCGCGCGCATGCGCGTGTATATGTCTATAGTCATGTGTGTTTGTATGTATGCATGTATGTATGTATGTATGTATGTATGTATGTATGTATGTATGATGCATGTATGCATGTATGAATGCATGTATGACTGTATGCATGTATTTAAGTATGCGTGTGCATCAGTATGCATGCAATTAAAAACGTGTTTGTGCATTGCACCACTTGTTACATACATACATACTTGCACCCGAATGAGCGTTTTTCTAACAAACCAGAATACCCGGCGTACTTTATACACTCTCCACTTCACACCATTTGACTAAGACACTGTCCCGCTGTTTGTTTATCTTGCCTGTAGAAAAGCCCTTCAGTGTCGAAACGCGTTGCATCTTTAGCTGTCAAGTGTTCGTTCCAATAGTCTGACGGCCTAGTTATACCACGTTCAGTCTCTGGTGTTGGCTGCATTCAGGGGATGCGTCGCCCACCTACCTGACGGAGAATACGCAGTGGGACGTGTTCGAGGGCAACGAGGGCTGCTCCGAGCCCCGCGTCATTCCCGCCACCTTCATACGTCACATCTTCCCTGAGGCACGCATCATCATCGTTCTGAGGGACCCTGTGGACAGGTGCGTGCGTCATAGCTGTCAGTCAGTGACGTCATATCAAGTACCAAACAAGTTGCCTCGACTGCTTCTTTCAACACAGATGTCTGCTCTCTCTCTCTCTCTCTCTCTCTCTCTCTCTCTCTCTCTCTCTCTCCTGACAGATTAGAATAGGCTGTGCATTCAATTTCAATCCTTGATCGAATAAAGGTTTTTCCGAGTTCTCTCCCTCTCTGTCTCTTTCTCTCTGTTATTGGTTCTTTTTTACTTAATGCTAATACGACAGCTTCCCTGTTTGTGACTAGAATGCATTATAAAGTATTAACGTATTACACGTGATTTTCATCTAGGCTTTCTCACAATGTTGACTCTTGCATTTGTCTAGTGCTGTTTGACAGGTAGTGAATGTGTGTTCGATTGGGCTTTCTGTGTGCACACAAGCTCTGTTGTTCGACGTCCAAACTTTCAATTAGCACATCTCGTTCCTTACAGGATGAAAAACAAGAACACAAATAACCGTTTTCCTTGGATGTCTGCCTAAAATTTTCTGTGTCCTACGTATCATAATTTTTGTTGTTGTTTTGTTTTTGCCTTTCTTCTAGATTCGTTTACATTGTGCCTTTGTCAGCGACTTCTGTTTATATTCAATGTGAACATAACCTTAACAACCATCTCCCATCCCTTATCTGCAGGATTTTTCTTTTTTTTTTTTCTAATGTCGGAGTGTTATACATTCTGCAAATTTCTTTGCTTGTCGGAGTAATATTTTTGCATTCTGTTTAAATTCAGTGTCGTGCCTGACTGAGCGCTAACGGAAAAAAAAAGGGGAGGCAAGATGGCCAAGGGACCGAGGGGATAGAATGCGTGAGGCAAGGGGTTGGGGTGGGGATACAACAAGAAGCTATGATGTGTATCTTCATCTTGAGCTTACTGTCACTTTCTTTGTGGTGTCCTCCCCAACGACGATTTGTTGTTCATTGCCTCGTTACGATAATCATCATAACTGTGCTAATTATCATTGTCATTTCTGTTCTTCCAGAATGGCATGGTTGCCACTACAACCATGCTGTTCGACAATTCTCTAACCCTTCTCCTTTCTCCCCTTCTGTGTGTATAACCACTGTTAACACTACAGCTACTATCGTCATATTATCACCAAATGTGGTACCAATCCTCTCTTTATCATTTTTTCAATATTTTTATCATTATCATTATTATACTCATTGCTATAATTACTGTCAGTATCATTATTATTATCATTTTAACTTGCATTGTCTCTTTCCCAACGGCCTCGTTTTCATTCAACGCCCATCTTGAACCGATTTCGAGAAGATAAGTAATTGCTCGTTCTTCGTTTTCATTGTCCTGAATGTTGTTTATCTTGCCTGAAGAAGACCAAAGAGGTCGAAACGTGTCGTGTTTAGCCTTGTAATTGTTTGCCCCTGTTGTCTAACAGATTAACCATAATTTCTTTTTCAAATTCGTTCCAAGGGTCTTCCCCCACCGGCTCCTACCCAGAGTTGAGTTTGCTATTGGCTCAGCTGGAAAGACTGGGACCACACAGTCGAGTTTCATCCACTTAATGGATGCGCCTCTGAGAGTGTTGCTCAAATTTCCTGACCAACACTGCAGGTGTCTGTACCTCTCGGGCGTGGTTGACGCCGGGATACATCATGAAAGGAAGCGTAGAGTACAGCCCTGTCATGCAGTCTCAGACCAAAATGGAAATCCGTAGCATCATCTTCATCATCCTCATTCTCATCGATCAACATTAAAAAAAAATCGTTCCAGGGGTTTCAGATATCCGCATCGTAGCATCTCCTATAAACCATGGTAATGAGAACAACGATAACGTACACTATAATAATAACATAATGGTCATTCTCTGTGCCATGTTCGCCGTGAGTCATGTGGCCAGTGCTCTCCTGCAGGTTGTACTCTCGCTTCCTGGCCAACGTGCCGTACGTGCAGGAGTTTGAGAACGCCACGGCCTCCCTGTTCCACACCTTCACTGTGCAGGCCGTGCAGACCTACCGGGAGTGCTTCGCCAAGACCTCCGTCCGCCACTGCGCTTACAACGCCTCGCTCTTCTCCAATGCCGTGGTCAGTGTCTCTCTAAATGACCATGGTCACCCTTCCCTCAACAGCTGTCGGTATCTCTTTGCTGAAGTGTTGTATCTTTTTTCGCTTGCGTGTGTGTGTGTGTGTGTGTGTGTGTGTGTGTGTGGCGCGTGCGTGCATGCGTGTGTGCATGCGTGCGTGCGTGCGTGCATGCGTGCGCTTGCCCGTTTGCGCGCCGCGCGCGCGCGGCGTGTGTATGTGTGTGTGTGTGTGTTGACGGGGGTGGGGTGGAGGTGGATGGGGATGAAACGGGGGGGGGGGGGGGGGGGGGGGGGGGGGAAAAAGGCGGAAGGGCGTGCAATCGCATGCATTTTTTTTGGTGATAAGTTCCAGCTCGGTTTTATGTACGTGTCAAACTATTACCGTGTAGAGAGCCCCCTCACCCCCGCCCCCCCCCCCCCCCCCCCCCAAGTCGAACAGAATGATTCATTGGATTCTGCGCGCAGATCCGCCTGTCTGAGGGCATGTACCCCATCTTTCTGGAGGACTGGTTCCGGGTGTTCCCCAGGGAGCAGATCCTGATCCTCAAGTTCGAGGAGTACGTGGCGGACGTGCGGGGTCACCTGATCAGAATCTTTGATCACCTGGGCCTGGGTAAGTCAACACTAGGGGCAGGGGGATGGTGTGGCACGGGTGACATGACTGGTGTCAAGGCAGAGACGTGGTGGACATGCTGACTGGACGTTTTAACATTCCACGTGCCCAAATCCATTGCAGTGTGTTTGTCTGTGGTCTGTGTAATTTACTTGTACATCATTCGCTCTACATTTATGTGTTGTATACACTACACCACACTATACCCTACCTACCCTACCCTACCCTATACTACACTAACTACACTACACTACACTACACACACACACACACACACACACACACACACACACCAACAACACCACCACCACGCACGCACGCACGCACGCACGCACGCACCACACACACATTGTGAAGGAGAGGGAGGGTGACAGATACGGAAAAATTCACGTGAATAAGAACACGATAATGAATTGGAGATGATTATTATTGGTGTTACTGAGGAAAAAATCACTTCTTGTGTAGCCACAACCGATGTTAGTCAAGCCTGAGAAACAGAGAATCATCTGAATTCAGTCCCAGATAATTTCATATAGAAAGTGACCCTCATTTCGGTCAGAACATGAATCTGCAAAATGTTCAAGGAAAAACAGTCATATCATAAATGGACTTTTATTTATGAAGCTTATCAGTTGAACAGCTGAAGCCGTAAAGTGTGTTGTGATAAAGTATCACTTCCAACAAACAGAAAACCAAACAAAACGAAGAAATACAGGACCCAAACAAATCCCCCAATCGATCTGACACCAACCCACCCACCCTCTTGATACCTACCCTCCTGACCCCCACCCTACTGACCCCCATCCTCCTGACACCTACCCTCCTGACCCCCACCCTGCTGACACCCACCCTGCTGACCCCCACCCTGCTGACACCTACCCTCCTGACACCCTCCCCTGACCCCCACCCTGCTGACCCCACCCTGCTAACCCCCACCCTCCTGACACCTACCCTCCTGACACCCACCCTCCTGCCACCCACCCTGCAGCCACCCACCCTCCTGACACCCACCCTGCTGACCTCCACCCTGCTGACCCCCACCCTGCTGACCCCACGCACCCCCCTGCTGACCCCACCTCTGACCCCACCTCTTGACACCCGCCCTCTTGACACCCACCCTCCTGACATACACCCTGCTGACCCCAACCCTCCTGACACCCACCATGCTGACCCCCATCCTCCGGACACCACCCTCCTGACACCCACCATGCTGACACCCACCCTGCTGACACCACCCTCCTGACACCTACCCTCTGACACCCACCCTGCTGACACCCACCCTGCTGACACCCACCCGCTAACCCCCACGATACCCACCCTACTGACCCCCACCTCTGACCCACCCTCTGACACCACCCTGCTGACACCCACCTGCTGACCCCACCCTGCTGACATCACCCTCCTGACACCACCCTCATGACACCCACCTGCTGACACCCACCCGCTGACCCCACCCTGCTGACACCCACCGTGCTGACCCCCACGATACCCACCCTGCTGACCCCCACCCTGCTGACCCCCACGTTACCCACCCTGCTGACACCCACCCTGCTAGACCCCCACCCTCCTGACATCCACCCTCTTGACACCCACCCTCATGACACCCCCCTGCTGTCCTCCTGATGATCCCCACCCTGCTGACATCCACCTTTTGATACCACCCTCCTGACACCCACCCTGCTGACCCCCACCCTGCTGACCCCACCCTCCTGACACCTACCCTCCTGACATCCACCCTGCTGACCACCCACCCTGCTGACATCTACCCTCTGACACCCACCCTCATGACACCCACTGCTGACCCCCATCCTCCTGACACCCACCCTGCTGAACCCCACCGCTGAAACCTACCCTCCTGACACCCACCCTCTGACCCCCATCCTGCTGACCCCACCCTGCTGACCCCCACCCTGCTGACACCCACCCTCCTGACACCCACCCTGCTGACCCCCCCCCCCCTGCTGACCCCCTGCTGACACCCACCCTCCTGACACCCACTCTCCTGACCCCACCCTGCTGATCCCCACCCTGCTGAGCCCACCGTCCTGACACCCACCCTGCTGACCCCCCCCCTGCTGACCCCCCCTGCTGACACCCACCCTCCTGACACCCACTCTCCTGACCCCACCCCGCTGACACCCACCCCGCTGACCCCACGATACCCACCCTGCTGACTCCCACCCTGCTGACCCCCACCCTTCTGACCCCCACCCTCTTGACACACACCCTGCTGACACCCACCCTCTTGACACACACCCTGCTGACATCCACTCTGCTGACACCCACCCCGCTGACATCCACCCTGCTGACACCCACGATACCCTGCTGACCCCACCCTGCTGACCCCCACCCTCCTGACTCCCACCTTGCTGACACCCATTCTCCTGACATCCACCCTGCTGACCCCCACCCTGCTGACCCCCACCCTACTGACATCCACCCTCCTGACACCCACCCTGCTGACACCCACCCTGCTGACACCCACCCTCCTGGCATCCATCCTCCTGACACCCACCCTCATGACACCCCCCCCCTGCTGACCCTCCCCCCTTGCTGACACCCACCCTCCTGATCCCCACCCTGCTGACCCCCACCCTGCTGACCCCCTCTGCTGACCCCCACCCTGCTGACTATTCCACAGACCGGCTGGACGAGTACAACCTGTTGAAGCTGACGGACCTGCCACTGAGCCGGAAGGGGCGGACGAGGGAGGAGGAGGGCTACATGATGCCCGAGACGGCGGCCCTGCTCAGCGAGTTCTACTCGCCCTTTATGTTGAAGCTGGACGACCTGCTGGACCACGACAAGTGGCTCTTCAAGAGGGCCGAGCTGCCCCAGGTCAGGAAGAACCTGGAGGCCCACGAGGAGGGCAACGATGACGTCATGCCAGCCAGCGGGCAGCAGCAGCAGCAGCAACAGCAGCAACAGCAGACGCAGGCACCGGCAGCGAGAGCAAGGCGAACGACGCGGAGCCACAGAAAGAGACGGAGGTTGAAGACGTGTAAAGGTTGGGAACGGATGGTTCAGGTCTGTGAGTGATGCTCAGGACAGTGCCGCCTACTAAAACAAAGGCTGGAATATTCAAACTTCAATTGGAAAAAGATTCCAGCGGTGATTGATCAGACAAAGATGAAGTCGATATATACAAAGATTGCTCACACAGTATCAAGAAAGAACTAGAACGGCAAATAATTCGTAACTCAGCCATTCAAAGCTCTTATTCTTGTTCTTGTTGATTTCATAAAGTAGAATACTGAGTGTCCCAAGTATTGAGAATGTTCCATATCAGAAAGAAAACAATTTGCCGAGAGGAACGATTGATGATGTTGTATATACCATCGGTTCCCTGTCCGACTGTGTATGACTGATACAAAGAGTTGAGAACTGCATAGGGCAAAAAGAGCTCTGGTATATTGTAAACAATTGTCACAGTGTAATTCCATCAAATAAACGTGTATGTAATGTATGTGTGTGTTTGTTTGTGTGTGTGTGTGTGTGTGTGTGTGTGTGTGTGTGTGTGTGTGTGTGTGTGTGTGTGTGTGTGTGGTGCATGCATGCAGGCGTGCATACGCGTGTGAATGTATATGTATGCGTGTGTGGTGTGAATGTGTATGTGTGTGTTGTGTGTGAGTGTGTGTGTGTGTGTGTGTGTGTGTGTGCGCGCGCGTGCATGTGTGTGCGTCAGAGAGAGGAGAAGAGAGAGAGAGAGAGGAGAGAGAGGGGGGGGGGGGGGAGGAGAGAGAGAAAAAGAAGAAGAGGAAGAAGTCCATATTTTCTTACTTCCTGCTCATTCCTTGTGTCCATCAGCACTTGCCTTTGGTCCATCACAAAGACAGGCTGAACCTGCCAACGTCCTTTTTTTGTCCCTCCAACATGAAGACATTGAATACAACAGACTCGATTTGAGATCGGAAGATACAACACCCAGACGCACATGCATCTTCTGGCAAACGTCAACCATTTCGCTGTAAATCCACGTACAGTCCAACTGGTTTCTTGCGTTATCATGGAATCCCTTCATTTCTGCGAAGCCGATGAATTACATATTTGGCGAACAGCCACTTTTCCAGCCACATTAACGGTAAGTAAACGGCTCCGCGTGCACGGATACGGATACGGATACAGATGATTTATTCATCATTATGCCATGCCCCGTATGAAGGGGGTGGATTAAACATGTACACAAAAAGTATATATAGACATTCAGATTCTATCTCTTCTTTCAAGTCTAAACTTAAAACCCATCTATTTTCTCATAATTAGTCAATGCTGTGGAGGGGGGGGGGGGGGGGGAGGGGGGAGGAACAACTATCTCATAGCCGTCTGGGCCTTTTCAAATGTAGTGTATGTGTATGTTTTCTGTCATATGTATTTGTTGTATGATTGAACGTTATAGGATTAAGTTTTTGTGGTGATATTGAAAAATAAGTGAATGTCACACTCGTAGGATAAGGATTTGTTAGTTATTGTAGTAATAGTATTTGTAGCTGGGTGTAAGGTGTATTATTGTATATGAGAAGGGTGAATGTAGTATGACGTTTTAAAGCGCTTAGAGAAATTCGTTTGATTAAGCGCTATATAAGAAACCATTATTATTATTATATATACACACACACACCACACACACACACACACAACACACACACACACACACACACACACCACACACATTATGTATATGTGTGTATGTGGGTATAAAGACGATGAAAAAAAACAGCTTATAATCAAGAACATGCTATGCTCCAGAGAGAGAGAGAGAGGGGGGGGGAGAGAGAGAAGAAAGAAAGAAAGAAAGAAAGAGAGAGAGAGAGAGAGAGAGAGGGAGAGAGAGAATGGGGAAAGGGGAGAGAGGAGAGGAATATCGCCTCAACGGACATCACTTCAATGGCCAATTCTTAAACGGATGACCACCACGACAGATATTGTCTCAACGGATACGTTTCCTGTTAAACACACACACACACACACACACACACACACACACACACACACACACACACACACACACAAACGCGCGCGTGCGCGCCGCTATGACAAAGAAAGTCGAATTTTTAAACGTTGATGTCTGTCAGGAGGGGAAATCCTAGCATGGCACACAAGAAAGCATGAAGACTTCCACCGAAGTCCAGCAAATCCTCCATTCGCCCTTTCATCCAGATCTGCTCCGGAGATCAGCACAAAATCTAAATGTATGCGTGTTCAGAAAACATTTGATATTTCCACTAAGTTCCGTTAAAATAGATTCAGCAGTTTCTGCGTAATCATGCTGACGGACAGAACAAACAAACCAACAGACGTAGGTGAAAACCTCACCTCCACAGTGGAAGTAAAACTACTGGACTGGAGGAGAAAGTCATTCTGAAAGCAAATAGGTTTCTTTTCCACATTATACATACAAATGAAGAGGAAAAAAAAAAAGACTCAAAAGAAAGAAAAGAAATGAAAGAAAGAACGACAGAAAGATACAAAGAAAGAACAAAAGAAAGACCGTTGGGAACTACTAAAGACTGGTGGAAATGAGCAAATGTTTCATTCGCAGAAAACCTCTATGAATCAAAGAATCTACTCGAACACGACAGGAAACTCTTCTATTGCAATACAGAAAAAAACAGAGCAGTCCGTGTTACAAGACATACCGAACAATTCATTTTTGCCCGCCTGTGACACTCTCTCTCTCTTTCGGTTTCTATTATGCTTTCACCATCTTGGTCATTTTTATTTTATTTTATTTTTTTTTAAGGGCAAACATTTTTATTCACCTGTGAAGAAATTTACAAATGGAAAACGAACAGAGAACTGTACTAAAAATAACAAAATGGACAGTGGAACTTATCTTACATAAACAAATTACAAAGCAGCAATGATTTTACAAAATGAACAGTAAATCTATCTAACGTATACAAAACAAGCACAACATTGTGTCTAGGTTGTCAGTGTCACACATTCACCTCCGTACTGTTTTGGATAGTTGTCCTTTTTTTTAAAATGAATAATCAGAGAGAGAGAGAGAGAGGAGAGAGAGAGGAGAGGAGAGAGAGAGAGAGAGAGAGAGAGAGAGAGAGAGAGAACAACCCTATATTCCAAAGATTTTCAGTACAGAAGCATAGGCATCAACATCAACAGCACAAATAAATTACTTATTTAAAAACAAAAAATTTTTTTTTTAAAGCAAACAAACAAAAAAACCGACCGTTGAATTTTAGCTGCCATGCTCTGCTCGAAATTATGTACAATGATCGCTCCTGTTGAAGTCTACCCAGCAAGAGAGAACCATCGGCTTTGTTCAACACTACACACGTGCATAAACGGGAGCACGGAAACACGCGCACACAAATCTTAGTTCTCGATCAAAAGCTTAAGAGTGTGCCATTTGTTTGCAAAATCAACATAGTTCATATTCATTTTCGCAATGCATTTTTCAACTTGATATTTGGTTTTTAAATATTCCTGAAGACAGGAAACAGAGGAAGCACCTTTTCAGCTCTGGATTTGTATACAAAGAACTTTGCAGAGATAATAATGTAATCGAATATGATGTAAGTTTTTAACCGAGAGTCAATGCCAAACAAAACAAGTTCCTTTGATGATATAATTTCAAGTAAACAAGAGCAATTGTCTATTAAGAAATTATGGAGATCACTCCAAAAACGTGTTGTCACGTCGCACGTGAAAAATAAATGATCTATAGTTTCCTTTTCAGACCTACAAAAAGAATTTGTTATTTTCAATGACATTGATTTTTTCAAGAACAGTATTTGTAGCCAGGATCCTGTGAAACAATCTCATTTGAAACCATTTCAGTTTGGAAAATCACAATGCCACTCTTCTAATTTTCGGCCACGTGGCCTTTTTCAAGAGAAAAAAAAAACAAAAAAAAAAACAATGCAACTACGTGATGTCCATCTTTGGCAACTGGTCAGAGCAAAGAATTGACGTCATAAATATATTACGCAAGTTCTGACATCATAATATGTGATGTCATCAACAAGGGGGGAAAAAAAAGGGGGGGGGGGAGGGGGTGCAAGTTGTGTGTGTGTGTGTGTGTGTGTGTGTGTGTGGTGTGTGTGTGCGTGTGCGTGTGTGTGCGTGGGTGTGTGGGTGCGTAGGATGCGCCTCAGGGAATACTTTTTTGACAAAGATGGCAATGATGAAGTAGAACAAGAAGAGGAGTCTCATGAGGAAAAGTTTAAAGTAAAAAATAAGAGCACTTTCACACCAAAAGAAGGTAGGGATCATTGGTTAGATATGTACATTGAACTTGTAAAGAATGGCATTATGAACAACTTGAAGAAAAATGGTAAACTGAACCTCAGTCGTAATGAAAAGATGCTTTTTATGCACTTCTAAATAATGAAAACATCATCATCCGACCAGCAGACAAAGGATCTGGGGTTGTTGTTATGAACAAAGATGGTTATATTTCTGGGCTGCACAATGAAATGACCAAAAGTGAATTCTACACTATGATAGAGAAAGACCTCACTGAGATAGCAACAAAAAAAAGGTGAAAAAGATAGTGAATAAAATGTACAGAGAAGGGGTTATATCCAAAGACCTACAACAGTACCTCCTCCCACGCTACCCAAAAGGTGGTAAACTGAAAGGGAACCCAAAACTACATAAGCAAGGTGCACCATTGCGAACGATTGTCAGTGGTATAGACACTCCCACAGAAAAAAAAAAAACTTGCAGAAATCACAGAGCATGAGTTGAATGATTACGTCATTAACTCTCCCACGTACATCAGAGATACATCAGACTTCATAAGTAAATTAAAAGAATGTGCTTGTCCTGTCCCAGACGATGCGATTCCTCTTCCTTGCGCTGAACTCTGAAGCGATCTGAAGCGATTAAAGCAAAGTGAATTTTCGTTATTTTATTCGTTTGTGTCTCACCTGAAGAAGACCTAAGAGGTCGAAACGCGTTGTGTTTTGTCTTGTGACTCGTTTGTCCACGTTTCTCTGGGCGGTTCGCGAACATTTATTTAAGATTTGTTTAGATTTCCGCCTGCAGTCGTCTCACTTTGCAGTTAGATGCGATTCTGTTTTGCTTTGATGTAGAGAAACTCTACCCCTCTGTGCCTCGGAAAGAAGGAATAGAAGCATGTATAGAAGCTTTACAAAGCAGACCTAGACCCATCGTACCAACAGACTGTGCAATTGAAATGATTGAAGCTGTTTTAGATTATAATGGATTCAAAATTTAGAAAGAGAGGGTGTTAGTTACCGCCAATGACATTGACAAACAAAGCACATGACAAGACACGATGCATTTCAACCTCTTGGGTCTTCTTCAGGCAAAAAAAAAAAAAATCACATTTAACATTTAGGACAGTACAAACAAAGAACGGATATAATGGATTCAGTTTAGGGGATTCACACTACAGACAGACAGATGGAATAGCCATAGGGTCCAGACTAGGGAGAAACTTTGCTTGTACATACATGCGGAAGTGGGATGAGAAGCTTTTGGAGTTTGAACTTTAAGCTAATCATGGTGTGATCCGATCGATATCCATTGCGGATGTTAGGATCTTCCACATAAAAAAAATCATATTCAGAAATTAAGAAAAACTCTAATCTTCTTTGTTTAAGAGGGCTCATCTTTCGCCGTGTGTGTCTCCTGCTGTCAGGGTTACATTCTCTCCATATATCTGATAACTGCAGTTCGTCGAGCATATTCAAAACTACATCCTGAGCTTTGGGATTGTTATTATGCTTATAGTTATAATAATCAATGGAAGGATCTAACACAAGTTTCCAGTCTCCAACTGCTATGATATTACGGGTTTTAAAACTTTCGTTAGTTCCCCTTTGATCCGAGAAAACCCCGGAGCCGAAGTCCGTGGCGAGCTGCACAGAAGTGGACCCACCTGCTGTCTGACATCATCTGTCTGTCGTGTTGTTGAAGCAAAGATAATACGGTCCGTGTGCTGTATTATCTTTGATTGAGGGTTCCCACGCCTTCAGGGGGACAGGGGACAGAGACTGGCGACATCTTGGCGCCCTAAAGTGTGCATTACTTACTAGTGGCTGAGATTGTTTGTTTGTCTGTCGGCTTTAGACACTTCTATGGATTTGTGTGTGTGTGTGTGTGTGTGTGTGTGTGTGTGTGTGTGTGTGTGTGTGTGTGTGTCTGTGTCTTTGTGTCTGTGTGTCTGTGTTCAAATGTCTCTCTTCCTTGGCTTTCAACCTCACTCCACCTCTCTCTCTCTCTCTCTCTCTCTCTCACACACACACACACACACACACACACACACACACACACACACACACACACACACACACACACACACACACCTTCCTACCTTTCGTTACTTGCATTCAAGTATAACCCATCAAAGATGTTAAGGAGACGAGAAAATTATTAGCCGTCCCAAGGAAAGTTGCTGAAGGGAGGAGGTGGTGGTAATTGAAAGACAACATGCCAAGATGGACAATCAACAGTTTTAAAATTAGGCTGTGTAAGCGGAATTCGAAAGCGAAACGCCTGGTTACGAACTCGATGCGCTACCGAAAAGCCAATCAAACGCCAAGAAGAGAATGCCTTAACAAACGATTTCTTTTTCAA
>CM065721.1:50234171-50239171 GCA_033310375.1 Conus canariensis
TGTAAACTTGTTTTCCTAAGATCGATAGTTCCTCCAATAAGCTTCAAAGTAATTTTGTTTTCATGAGACAAAGTTGCCATGAGAACTTTTTTTTTTTGGGGGGGGGGGGGGGGGGGGAGGGGGGTGGGGGTGGGGTGGGGGTGGGGGCTGCATTAAGCAGAATAATCACAGACATGTAAATACTATTTTATTCCTCTCAGCACACATGGGAAAAGGCGTCTTGTCGGATATTTCAAACGCTCTTTTGTTTACTTTATCTTCACCCCCCCACGTCTCTCTCTCCTCTCTCTCTCTCTCTCTCTCTCTCTCTCTCTCTCTCTCTCTCTCTCTGAGACAGTACCGATGTAAGCTCACATCGGTGGTGTTCAGTGATGTATCTATTGTGATCTCATTTACCTAAGTTTGTTTGGCTGGGGAGAAAAGCTCTCTTAATCCCTGTTTCTCTATCTCTCTTTCCTTCTACCCATCTCTCTCTCTCTCTCTCCTCTCTCTCTCTCTCTCTCTCTCTCTCTCTCTCTCTCTCTCTAAGTCCTGTCGATTCTTCACCGACGTGTTCTAAAACTAGCGCTCAATAAACCCTTGAAACTCATGGGTCCTGACTGTGTTTGATTGGACATCATACGGTTCCACTAAGAAAAAGAAATAACAAAATGAAGAACAAAGAAAAAACTGAGAACCAACCTTAAAACAGAATTAGTGTTGTTTGGTCATTATGATCAAATAAAAACAGACGAAGGGTTTGACAGAATTATCCATTTTGCTAAATATTTTGTATATAAATGTAAAATCAATAAGATCAAGTCTAATCTCCGACTCTTTTTTGAAAGAGTTAAAAGCAAATATAAAATCGAAAAATACATGCTCTGCATTCATATGCAATCTACGGAATTCCGTACGAAGTGGTATCCTTATCAGAATTTTTTTGAAAGTAACAGATAAGAATACTATTGTCTAGAAATGTTTTTGCCACAGATGTTGTACTCATACGAATTTTCAATGCTCAAAAAAAAAAAAAAAAAAAAAAATGGTTGTCGGAAAATGAAACAAATATATTTTTAGAAAAGGGTTTTACGATGGAACTTAAAAAAGCTATGATAAAGCCATTTTCATGTTCAAAATTGCGTCAGGTTGTGCTCCACCGTCAATTACCAGTAAATGTTTTGTCGCTGATCGCCGCCATGTGCATAAACTCATTCTTCGTCTGCCGAGATTCGATCTTTTCAAATCACGTCTCATTTATTCTTGATAGTCTTGTGGAACACAATAGTAGCTACTTTCAATGTGGACACTAGCCTGAATGTGTTCAAACGTATATTTTGTAAATAATTCAAAATTGAATTTGCCAACTCAGCAGAATGAAATTTATATCTGTATTTATGCTTATTAAGATAACCCCACCTGAGGGCAGGATGAAAAAAAAAGCTGTAAAGCTTATTCTTTAACCCTCAATAAAGATAATTTTGACTTGACTTCACTTGGCCTTCCTAACCTTTTCCGTCCCCCCCCCTTCCCCCCTCCACCTCTCTCTCTGTCTTCTCTCTGTCTCTCTATTCTTATGTCTCTTTGTTCGATCTCTTCAGCCACCTCTTGCTTCTCACCTACATTGTTTCGCTGTGTTGTATTATATGTATGGCACTCTCTCTCTCTCTCTCTCTGTCTTTGTCCGTCTGTGTCTGTCTCCCCTCCCTCTCTCTCTCTCTCTCTTTCTCTCTCTCATTCCCTTTTCCTTCCATCTTTGTCTTTCCCATGCATTTTACTTTCATTTTACTGTGTATATGTAGTACCCTTATTCACTGTAATGTACATTTATTATTTGAGTTTTTTTTTTTTCAATTCCTTCAATCAGGGACATTTTTGTGATTTGCTTTGCTAATTTTTAGATCCCTTACCCCCCCTTCCTCCCCATCTCCCACACCCCCTCCTTCTTTCTTCCTTTCCCCTCAACACCAGCCTGCCCCTCACTGCCTTCCCGCTCTCTGCCCTTCCCTTCCCCTTTCATCATCGCCTCCACGCCGAAAGGAGAAGGTCCCCAAACCGTTTTGTCGCACTTACGCCTACTGACATTTCAGGTGTATTGAACATCCATTTGTTTTTTTGGAGTTTCATATTTTGAACATTTTGCTATACTTGGCTCTTGCATCGTTGAAAATCGGAAAGAGCACGGAGGGGGGGTGTCCCCGCTGCCCTGGCAAAATTGATGTAGATTGAAGATAGACGCCTGGTATCTTTTACCAAGCCACAAAAATTGTCACTTGCTGCTCTTCGGCCGGCTCTACCTGGGTAGGCAGCCCGTTGAGTGAGAGAGATAGTGTATGTTTATTGTAAAGCGCTTAGAGCTTGGTCTGTGACCGAGAATAGGCGCTATATAAATACCCAAAATAATAATATTAAAATCGGAAATGAAATGAGGCAGGGAACAGTAAACGATAAACAAGCGGGGTATTTTTTTGCTCCCATAAGAAAACCTAACAGAGTAACTTTTATTCAAGACTGGCATAGCCTTTTAAACTTGAATAAAGTCCGACAAATACATAGACAAACAATCTAATAGTGGGGAAAAAACAAGCGCAGGCCAACAACTGATCTGTCTTCATAGTAATGACTTGACAAAGATTTGGACTTAAGGAGGGGGCAGTTTGAAGATGCAGAAACTGGGAACACGAAACTAAGAAAATTTGTTACAGATGTGAAAACTGTTCACTAGCTGCATAAAAGAACCATCGCAATCCCTTTTGAAGGCATATATATATATTTTGTATTCCCTGCTCCGAGGCCTTTCGTCCGCTCATCAAGGAGACACGGCTGGTTGTGTCTGCGCTCCTGGCGTCAAATAGAGACACACCACAGCCCATAATACTGTGGTGTTCTCACCACCAAGGGTGCAAAAAAGAATCCAATAGCACCCCCAAAGCAGCCAGCGAAGGGTAGTAAATTAAACCAAACGAAAGTGTGGGGAGGAAAAAAAGTTGCTGAAAAACTAAAGACATTATGCAAATAGTATAAAATGTAGGGGACAATCTTTAAGCCTACGCTTGAGGATCCACCCAAAGATGCAAGGGAGATCAAAAAAACAAACACACAGACGGACCCCACTTGTTCACTGTTTAATGATAATATAATTTCTTCTAATGTAATCATCCCCTCGCACGACGCAACTTCCTCTTCGCTGAGCCTTGGAAAGTTCACGTTTTGAAAAAAAAAAAAAAAAAAAAAAAAATATATATATATATATATTCAATTCAATTCAATTCAATTCAATTCAATTCAATTATAAACAATATTCAATTCAATTCAATTCAATATATATTATTTTGTTCCCTTTCTTGCATCTTTTGCGGCTCTGGTCTGATTATATATTAATTTGAAGAATGACACCTGTCCAGAGAATTTAATTATTTTTCAAATGTTTCAGTGGACTCAACAAAAGATTCAGTGCTCGCTGAAACATATGAGATTTCGAAGATATAAAGAGACACAAGTGATTGTGATTAATTCTTGCGGCAAAGCCAGTGTTCGTTTTTCCCTTTATTTTATTTTATTTTTTTCCTAGTTAAATTGTTAGCTAGCCCAACCGTTAGAGTTTCTAAGTCTTTTTTTTTTTCTTAAATCATAATTGCCAAGTCATTCTTTATAAAGAAAGATGAGTTAGTGGAACTTCTTTGTTTCTAGTTGTTTTGGGTTCTTTTTTTTGTACACCTCCTCCTCCTCGTCGTCTTCCATTCCCCCTCCCCCCCCTGTTTACCATTTCAAACACAAAGGAATGGCAGAAGCAGCCAAAGCATTTCGGTAAGTTCAAGTCACCTTGACCCTTTCCTTCACACTGGACCTCATTTCACGGTCCAGAGTCTGTTGGCCCACTCGACTCAGACAATGTTTCAGGGGTAGCAGGTACTTGAAGGAGATGAGTTGGACACCAGTTGGAGGTCTGAAGACTGTTGAGGGCGCAATGTGGAATGCGGCATTGACTAAGTCAAGTCTCTTGTCCCTCCAAGCGTTCAACGGGCACCTGGTTCAGTTCAATTCAACTGGTGGCAAGAACGGGGTAGATTTGGAGACGCTATTCGTACCCAAAACACGGTGGATCTTGAGACAGTGAAGTGCCGCCGCGGCCAATTTGTATTCAGTCAATCTTGAGTTCTTCAAAACTCCCCCCCCCACCCCCCCTCGGGGGCCCCCCTGTCACAAGTACGAAAATGAGTCAGCTTGACGAAAAGCCTTCCATGGACGTCAGTGAACACAGGTGTTGTGCCCCTAGGTGTTGTTAAGGAGGGTAAACAATCGGTGGAGATAGTGTTCGTAAGCTGGGGTGTCGGCGCACTCACTAAGTGGCGCAGTTAGTGGTCTCCTATCAACAGTGTGCAATGGATAGAGAGTTGTTTGTGACACAGACGCTTTCCACTGGGTGGAGTGGCTTCCCAGTGAGAGAGGATTTTGAGAAGACAGACAGACAGACGGACAGAGAAACACACACCCACACCCGCACCCACAGAGAGAGAGAGAGAGAGAGCGAGAGAGAGAGAGAGAGGAGAGAGGAGAGAGAGAGAGAGAGAGAGCAAGCGCGTGCACGCGTGAGTGTCTGTTTCATGCATGTGACGTGTGTGCACTTATTACATAAATATACGTGCATTGGAACTGGCAAGAGAAAGCAAGGGGGAGGGACAGATTAAGAGAGAGAGAGAGAGAGAGAGAGAGAGAGAGTAGACAGAGTGGTGATGCATGGAGCTAACAAGATGTATAACAAGTCAGAGGTTCATATTGTTATGTATTGAGTATTGTTATGTGTTGAACGAAATAGCAATTCATTTCGGGGTATGCTGCTTTTTAGTAACAGCGCTGTGAAAATGAAAAAAGCGAACATGTACACAAACGTTACGACTGAAAAAAGTTGTAGTGATGACGTAAGGCTACATACAAGTCTGATGTAATATTATTATTATTATATATTATTATTATATTGGGTATTTTATATAGCGCCTATTCTCGGTCACAGACCAGAAGCT
>CM065721.1:50244171-50256671 GCA_033310375.1 Conus canariensis
TAAGAACTGTACAGAACAACCTTTACTTGGATCTCCTAAGAGATGCAATCTCCCACTGATTGACCAAACATTATAATGCTGAACAATTAAGTAGTGGGAGAAAACAAGTGCCGGCTAACAATTCTTAAGTCATTAGAGTAATGACTTGGCAAAGATTTGAATTAAAAAAAAAAAAAATTGAAGATGAGGGGAATATATTATAATATGAGAAACCTTTCACTAGCTGCCTGAGGGAACCATCGTACTCCGCTTCGAAGGCAGATCTATTTGTATTGCCTGCTCCTAGGCCTTCCGTCCGCTGGATCGGACTCATCAGGGAGACACGGCTGATTGTGTCTGCGCTCTTGGTGTCAAATAGAGACACACCACAGTCCGTAATTCTGTGGTGTTCTCACCACCAAGGGTTCAAAAAAGAATCCAACAGCACCCCCAAAGCAGCCAGCGGAGGGTAGTAAATGGAACAAAACGAAAGTTGTTAAAACTGAAGTTTTAAAGTTGATCTGATTGCTATTTTTTTTTAAATTGATACTTGGGGGGGGGGGGGGGGGGGGGGGGAAACAGGCTGGAGTCGGAGGTGTTTTTGTAGGTAGGGTCAGGTTACCGGAACCCAAGAAGTTTTAGTACAGGCCGAACCCTCCAAACTTGTTCATGTAAAATTTACACCGAAAGAAACTATACGTACATGGAAATTGTAATTTTTTTTCATTGATTTAAAAAAAAATGATGAAATATTTAGAGTACTATCAATACATTCTTTAAGTAATAAATAAAGTAAAAAGTATATGTAATACTATTATATATATATTGTGTAAATATTCTATATGCACATATATATGAAGATGATTTGTATATACAAGTCAGGTCATTTAAGACGGAACAGATGGTAACTTTCTTCTGCGTTTAGGGATGTAAGTGGTCCGCTCTGCACATTGGCGTTTTTTCTGGTGTGGCTTTTCCCCTCCGTGTCTTGATGTTACGGCAGCATGTCCATCTTTGGTTCTTGTGACCCGTGCATCAACTTCTTTTCTGGTCTGCATGTAGCGCCAAAAAATATCTCTCTCGTTTTTCATCCGACATACTGCACCAACTGTTCTCCTCTGCCGAAAAGGTACACTTTCTCCAGTACATAGTCCCCTAAACCAAGCAGGCTTCTCATAATTTCATTATAGTGTCCCTCTACTAGTTCCAGTATCTTTTCTACTAAGTCGGTTTTTAATTGCAAATATGAGAACTGCTCAAAAACTGAGCATGTCTCATTGCTACCTATCTCGCCCCACATGAGTTAGGCTGAAGATCTGCTCAGTGGATATGAATTACTCGGGGAGAAACTTACCTGCATTGCTTACATCTCTGATGTCAGTTATAGAGTTTGTTAATTACAATTAGATATTAATCCTATTGATGTGGGAAAAAAAACCCACCTGTTTTAACACTTTATGTGAACACAAAAGGGTATGATCTCACCTCTTGGTCATGCAGGTAGCAAGGTGAAAAAGCTGTCAGTGTTATTCAAGAATAAAGCTGTAATTTGTTAACTCTCCTGTCCTATGAGCTGGAGAAGCTTTAATTTTTATTTAATGCATTGATTGAAACATTAAAACATTATAATTTTACTTGGGTTCGCCCACATTTACTTGGGTTCGCCAGGGTTCTGTATAGCAGCAACCTACCGTCCGTTATGCGACCCGTTTGGTGCAAAAGGGGAGATGATTTTTGTTCCTGTGAATTCAGATCATTTTCCAAGAACAAGAACACATTTTATTGCCATATGAAAACCAGAGGTTTTGTGGGGCACAGATGATCAAGCTAAGATGTTCAATTAAACTTAACTAATCCCAACGTCACATCTTGCAACATAACATTAGTAGCAGAAAGAAAAAGCACAGCGTGTATCAGTCGGAATAAATTTTCTGTCTCCGAAGAGAAAAACACAACAGGATACACTGGGCAAGTACAGGTTGGAAGCAGTCCAATAACATGAGCTCCGAGGGTTTTGTCATGTTAGTCTGTGGTGGAAAATCTGTTTTTGTGATCCTTGTCATCATGTCATACCGTTGTTGGTCAAATAATTTGCAGTCATCGAGAAAATGTAGTGAGTTCACAGGCGCTTATTTGTAATCTAGTTAGTGCTCGTCTGCAATCTGTGTCAATGCGTTGCTCCAAATAAGCCGCCTGTTTGTGTATTTGGTAGTAACTGTGGCATAAAATTTGAGCTTGGGTGTGCTTTCGTTCTTTTGTTTCTTCCAGAAGTCAAACATGAAATGTTTCCAGTTTCGCATTGATTAGAAACTAGGCGAGTCACACTAAATTTAATGTGCCCAGATTTTCCCAGACATGCTGTAATCCTATCGTTGACAAGGTTTGTCGTATAAACTTCGACCATTTGCTTTCTTCGGTTTCCTAGGAGATCATTGACTGACAAATCAGTTGTTGGTAAAAGAGTATTGGTCCGACTGTAATATGTGCATCCAGAATGCGATAATCTGGGTTATCACTTTAAAGTAATCGAGAATCTCCCCAGTTCGCCAAAACCGGTAATGTCATTGCTTTCTTTCCATGTTCGTTAGTTCCTCTGAGTGTACTGTAATTTGGAGGGCCGGACGGGAGTGGAGGGGGTGGGGGGATACCTCGAACACCCCCACCCAATCCCGGCTAGAAAAGGTGCACCGCGTTATCTCCCTTCCCGCCACTAGGGAACAACCCCCAGGCCCTTTTTGGACACCAGCTCTCCCCTATTCCCTCGATTTTAAAGGTACGGACATCGCGCGCTGGCGACCTACTCATGTTTGAGTGGACCAGCTTTTTAAGAAGCCACCCGTGGCTTTTACCAAGATTTGGACGACTCCTACCCAGCACCACCGCCCGCCACCTGGATTTGGAAGACATTCCTCTTCCATCATTCCCTCCCCTCCGCTGTTACCAAATATAGAAAAGGTGCCCCCCCCCCCCTACCCCCTTTCCCCGCCTATCACCCACCCCGCCACCGGCTTTTACGACTGTTATGACTGGCCAGGTTATTCCCCTTTCCTCACCGCGGAAGTTTTCCCAGCCCCCTTATCCCCCTTTGGAAACTTTTCAGGCAATTAATGTTTACACCATGACTTGGACATTATTTCAAAACCCGATGACCGCTTTGTTTACACAGAAAACCTTTGTGCGCCTTTTCCCCTTAGTAACCCTAACCCTAACCCTAATTGGCCTTTTCATTGTGGTTGACTGACAACCCACCGGTTAAGCTGGAGATATGGCGTATCATCCTCGAACAGACTGCCGATTGGCGGCTAGTCTAGTCGACACCAGGTACACGCCTTTGCTTCGTACACAAGTCCGCTACATGAGTAGGTCACCAGCGCGCGATGTCCGTATCTTTAAAATCGAGGGAATAGGGGGGAGCTGGTGTCCAAAAAGGGCCTGGGGGTTGTTCCCTAGTGGCGAGAAGGGAGATAACGTGGTGCACCTAACACAAGTCGAACACAAGTCTTTGTGTCTTGTCTTCGTTTCCGAGTCGAAAGTTTGCCCATAGCTTTGTGGCGTCAATTACCCGTAAGTCCGTTTCCAGCGTGTTGATTTGAGACATTACTTGGCAGTGTCAGTTTTAAAACGTAGAAGTTAGCGAGGCAGTAGACTAATCAGGCTTGAGGTCCACGATAATTAGCGGTGACATGGCAGACAGGGATCACTGGAATATCTATCCCGGAGGCGGGGGGGGGGGGGGGGGGGGGGGGGGGAGGATGTAGAGGCGTAGCCTAAACTGTCAAAACCTTTACCAAACCGGTCTCCCAAATTTTAGTAAAAGCTGGGTGGGGGAGATAGAATAAGGGGGGGGGGGGGGGGGGGGTAGGAGAGATCGTTTTCCCAAGTTTGAAAAAAAAAAAAACCGGGGGTGGGGTGGAGGGGGGAAGGGGTCGAAATTCTTGTATAAAGGGGAGGGGGAGCGGAAATTTGTTCTTTTCTTCGTTTCTTTAAATTTTTAGGGGGGATACACTTTCATCTTGCCAATTCATGTAAAAGCGGGCGTGGAATGGGGGGGGGGGGGGGGGAGGAGGGGGGGAACGTACCGTACATGTGTCAGCCTGAACTGTCAAAACCATTACTGCAGTCTTCCAAATTTTAAGAAAAGCTGAGTGGGGGAGATAGAAAAAGGGGTAGGAGAGATCGTTTCCAAAAGTTTTTTTTTTTTTTTAAAGCCCGGGGAGGGGGAGGTGGGGGGAGTCAAAATTCTTGTGTAAAGGGGAGGGGGAGCGGAAATTTGTTCTTTTCTTTCTTTAATTTTTTAGAGGGGATGCACTTTTGTCTTGCCAATTCATGTCAAAGCGGGAGTGGAATTGGGGGCGTGGGGGGGGGGGGGGACGGGGGGGGAGGGGGGGGGGGGGGGGGACGTACCGTATGTATATGCCGTCCATATTTTGGGGAGCTTGAAATATTTAGAGGGGGCCAGAAGATAGTCAGGCGCCCCTCCCCCCCTCCCCTCCACCCTCCCTCCTTGTCCCTCGCCAATGCTTCAATCGAGGGACCTTTGCCCCCCCCCCCCCCCCCCCCCCCCCCCCCCCCCCCCCCCCCCCCCCCCCCCACACACACACACACACATTGCCATGGACAGTGAAAATGACGATGCTGATGATGGACACTAGCGTAGATTCGAACCGTGAACTTTGTCAGTCTCGGCTGCGGTGGATCACACTGCTGTAATTCACTGATTAATCCCAACCAGGCACGGCTAGAAAAAACGGCCAAATGTTGATCGTTGAGTTTTACGTCCTAAAAGAAATGGTTTTAGGAACAAGTACTTCTATCACAGCAGTCTTGGTGAAAAAGGACCAAATGTGTCCCCGTCTTTGCAATAGGTACAGCAATACGCAATTAGAACGTCGCGGTGCATGTGGGATGGAGGGGGGGATTTCTCTCTCTCTCTCTCTCTCTCTCTCTCTCTCTCTCTCTGTATTCAAGTACATGCTCTCTTTGTCTCATCTCCTTGTGATTTTGCTCATATATGATATGCATTTTTAAAAATTATTTTTAGTCAGCTCTTTCCTGTGTTATATTGCACATAGCATTAATGTGTTTGTCTTAACATGATCTTTTCTGTGAGTGATTACAGTTTCATTTGTTCATTGATTGTCTCCAGTTCTGTCTTTCTCTTGTGTCTTTCTGTCTCTGTCTGTCTCCGTCTCTCTCTCTCTCTTGATTACAGTTTCATTTATTCATTGTCTCCAGTTCTGTCTCGCTCTTGTGTCTTTCGGTCTCTCTCTCTCTCTCTCTCTCTCTCTCTCTCTTCTCTCTCTTCTTGTCTCAGTTCTGTCTCTCTCTTGTGTCTTTCGGTCTCTCTCTCTCTCTCTCTCTCTCTCTCTCTCTCTCTTGATTACAGTTTCATTTATTCATTGATTGTCTCCAGTTTCGTCTCTCTCTCTCTCTCTCTCTCTCTCTCTCTCTCTCTCTCTCTCTGCGTGTGTGTGTGTTCGAATTCTGTACATACTTTGTCATATTCATTTTACTGTCCGATTTTATACACGTTAATTGTTGTACGTTTTAGTACATTTCCATTTCAAATTATTACATTTCATGCTGTTCCCCTCTCCCTTCCATCCTCTCTCTCTCTCTCTCTCTCAATCTCTTTTTTTTTTGCCTTGCCCTCCCCCTCCCCCCCTGCCCCCCCCCCCCCCCCCCCCCCCCCTGCATTTCATCTCACTTTGCTTAATACCTTCTACGTATTTTCATGCCTTACGAAAAAGATTACATGTTGTGCCTTGCCTCTCTCTCTCTCTCTCTCTTCTCTCTCTCTCTCTCTCTCTCTCTCGCTCGCTCGCTCTGCATGCGAGCGTGCGTGTATGTGTGTTCAAAATTATGTACGTACTTTGTCATATTCATTTTACTGTCTGTTTTTATACATGCTAATTCTGTACGTAGTAGTACATTTACATATGTTCCCCCAGCCCACCTCACCCCTACCCCCACTCTCTCCTTCCTCTTCATTATTGTTATTCTCATTTTTATTTCTATTTTTTGTTTATGATTATTATTATTATTATTATTTTCATTTCTCTTCTATTTTCATTTGATGTTCTGGTATGATTGCACGACCGCTTTACTTGCTTGTTTGTTTTCTTACATTATTTCATTTCACTGCATGTTGTAGCCCTACTCAGGGCGAGGACTGGATGTATAAAAAAAAAAAAAAAAAAAGCGCGTCAGTGCTTATCTATTATCCTCGTAAATAATTTTGCCTTGTCTTGTCTTGTCCTTTGTACGTTCCAGCAACAAGTTTGATGCGTGCGGGCTGGGGGGGGGGGGGGGGGGGGGGCACACCCTTGTTGACAACCTAGAAACTCTTAAGGATGGCTATGAAACATCGCTCGCCAGAGAAAAGGGAGAACGAATGAGATTTGGGCGGTCATGGGACACAATCTCACCCGGCGTTCAAAGGAAATAAGGGGGCGAGAGAGAGAGAGAGAGAGAGGGGGGGGGGGGGGGGACCGGGGCGTATATGAATAGGTTGACCGGGTTACGGCGTATCTGTCTTTTACAAAAATGATTATAAAAATAAACGAAAAGCCCGAACGAACTGCTCCCCACCCACCTCATTTCTCTCTCCAGTTCCGCACCCACCGAAGTGAAATCCCTACTACTACTATCATCCCCACCCATTGACTGCAGTTTTAAAAGTTCCTCTTCAGACCAATTGCTTACACATTCCTCGCGCAGTTTTAAATTAGATAAATGAATGTTACATACATAAAATATATTTATAAAGGAAATAAATTAACACTCTTGATCCCAATAGGAACGGAAAATGTGTCCATAATTCAAAACAAATTTTTTCTTTAATTCCTTTTGCCCTTGTATAACGAAATGCACAGATAAATAAATGAAACGGTGGTTGGTTGCAACAAAATGTGTTTGCAAAACTTGGTAGCAACGAGAAATCACATATTAGACTTCGTCCAGCATAATCTGATACAAGATTGTTAACAAAGGCTGTGGGGTGAAGAGTGCTGACTGATGATTAATTACTTATTAACTTACCCGCAGGGTTTTATCAACAGACTAACTTTGGACAACTTTAGGCTTTTGGAATCGAGCGATGTGTCGACGCTGGAATGCCATGAACATATTCATGATTGAAACGGCTCTAGGGGGACTGGGCAACAAAGAAAATACCAGAACTAGTCTTATTGATAATAATAATGATAATAATATTAATGATGATGATGACGATGATAATAATGATAATGATACTAACATAGCATTTATAAGCGCCGTGTCAAAGGTTCTAGGCGCTGAATCCACACTCTCTTGTGCGCAACGGGCTGCCTACCTTGGTAGTGCCGACTTGAAGAGCTGTCTGCCGGCGCTTCATTCAGTCGTTTCCTGTGTCATCCAGTCAATATTGTTTACTCCATTTCCTTACTTTTCTCCATTCTTTCAATGTCTCACGCAGTGTGCATGCTATGTCTAACGTGTCATCCATACCAACGGCTAGTTGGTGATGGGATTTTACTTGTGTGCAAGATGTCATGCGTGCGTTCACACACTGAACCTCGGTTTATAGTCTCATTCGAAGGACTGTTTGGGAAATGGAGTCAGAACCATTTCTCACGCAGTGTGCATGCTATATCTAAAGTGTCATCCATACCAACGGCCAGCTGATGATGGGATTTTACGTGCGTGTAAGATGTTCACACACGGAAACTCCGTTTATAGTCTCATTCGAATGACCTTTTGGGAAATGGAGTCGGAACCAATGTTAACTCGAGGGACCCCACCCTCCACCCTCCACACCTGTACCGGAACGGCCCGGCGGAGATTCGAACCCGTAACCCCAGGATCACGAAGATTACGAATCAGGCGCTCCACCAACTGAGTTATTCTGGCCCCTTAAATCTGTGTGTGTGTGTGTGTAGTAGTAGTAGTAGTAGTGGTGGTGGTGGTGGTGGTGGTAGTAGTATTAGTAGTGGTGGTGAAATCCCCCAAAAGGAACGCTCAAGCTACCAACTGAATGACAGTGTAACTGGAACGCGTACCCGTGTTTGTTCCTGCTCGGTCATATCCGTTTTGTGGGGGTGGTTTGTTGAGAATGCGGCGCATGTCATTCCTTCACACGTCTTGAGGCTAGTATGTTGTCCATACGGGTGTTACTTCGGTCAGTAGATGATTCTGTTGCCAGGCTGCCTGGTGACTGTTGCCAGTATTTCGTCCATACGGGTGTTACTTCGGTCAGTAGATGATTCTGTTGCCAGGCTGCCTGGTGACTGTTGCCAGTATTTCGTCCATACGGGTGTTACTTCGGTCAGTAGATGATTCTGTTGCCAGGCTGCCTGGTGACTGTTGCCAGTGTTTCGTCCATACGGGTGTTACTTCGGTCAGTAGATGATTCTGTTGCCAGGCTGCCTGGTGACTGTTGCCAGTGTTTCGTCCATACGGGTGTTACTTCGGTCAGTAGATGATTCTGTTGCCAGGCTGCCTGGTGACTGTTGCCAGTGTTTCGTCCATACGGGTGTTACTTCGGTCAGTAGATGATTCTGTTGCCAGGCTGCCTGGTGACTGTTGCCAGTGTTTCGTCCATACGGGTGTTACTTCGGTCAGTAGATGATTCTGTTGCCAGGCTGCCTGGTGACTGTTGCCAGTGTTTCGTCCATACGGGTGTTACTTCGGTCAGTAGATGATTCTGTTGCCAGGCTGCCTGGTGACTGTTGCCAGTGTTTCGTCCATACGGGTGTTACTTCGGTCAGTAGATGATTCTGTTGCCAGGCTGCCTGGTGACTGTTGCCAGTGTTTCGTCCATACGGGTGTTACTTCGGTCAGTAGATGATTCTGTTGCCAGGCTGCCTGGTGACTGTTGCCAGTGTTTTGTCCATACGGGTGTTACTTCGGTCAGTAGATGATTCTGTTGCCAGGCTGCCTGGTGACTGTTGCCAGTGTTTGTCCATACGGGTGTTACTTCGGTCAGTAGATGATTCTGTTGCCAGGCTGCCTGGTGACTGTTGCCAGTGTTTTGTCCATACGGGTGTTACTTCGGTCAGTAGATGATTCTGTTGCCAGGCTGCCTGGTGACTGTTGCCAGTGTTTTGTCCATACGGGTGTTACTTCGGTCAGTAGATGATTCTGTTGCCAGGCTGCCTGGTGACTGTTGCCAGTATTTCGTCCATACGGGTGTTACTTCGGTCAGTAGATGATTCTGTTGCCAGGCTGCCTGGTGACTGTTGCCAGTATTTCGTCCATACGGGTGTTACTTCGGTCAGTAGATGATTCTGTTGCCAGGCTGCCTGGTGACTGTTGCCAGTATTTCGTCCATACGGGTGTTACTTCGGTCAGTAGATGATTCTGTTGCCAGGCTGCCTGGTGACTGTTGCCAGTATTTCGTCCATACGGGTGTTACTTCGGTCAGTAGATGATTCTGTTGCCAGGCTGCCTGGTGACTGTTGCCAGTATTTCGTTCATACGGGTGTTACTTCGGTCAGTAGATGATTCTGTTGCCAGGCTGCCTGGTGACTGTTGCCAGTATTTCGTCCATACGGGTGTTACTTCGGTCAGTAGATGATTCTGTTGCCAGGCTGCCTGGTGACTGTTGCCAGTATTTCGTCCATACGGGTGTTACTTCGGTCAGTAGATGATTCTGTTGCCAGGCTGCCTGGTGACTGTTGCCAGTATTTCGTCCATACGGGTGTTACTTCGGTCAGTAGATGATTCTGTTGCCAGGCTGCCTGGTGACTGTTGCCAGTGTTTCGTCCATACGGGTGTTACTTCGGTCAGTAGATGATTCTGTTGCCAGGCTGCCTGGTGACTGTTGCCAGTGTTTTATCCCAGTACCTGCCACACCTGTCTTTCCACCCTCAGAATGGCTCTCCGTGGTCTGCTGGATAGAAGTCACGTGACTTGTGTCGCTTCTCGGCGCCACTTGTACCGAGTGTGCACTTAGTTGTTCGTGAGTAGAGTTGTGATCATGGCGTTGTTCGGGTGATACGGTCAGTCTCGTCATTCACCCATCTGGATGGCCGAGTCCGGTCAGCTGTTTTGTCGTGTGGGTATGGACGTTACACCGGAATGAAGCCAACTCGCGCACCACCAAGGACAGCGTGACCACACTACCAAGGACAGTATGAGCGAAGAAAACATTGAAGACACACTCCAAGAGAGCATACATTACCATTTAGATCTCATTCATTTAATACTCTATTTTTGACAACCATAAGTGCACAAGGAGGGAGGGAGGATGGGGGAGAGGTGGAGGAAATGAAAGGATACCATTCCCTGTTCCTGACAAACTAATCTCAACGTGTATGGTCTGTTCTCTTTCCAGGCCTGACCTGTGTCATCAATCGTCGGAATCATTCTGGTCTTGTGAACGATAACATCGGCCGACATCCTTTAAAGGATTTCTTCCTCGCCAAGAGCTTTGACGGAACGGTCAAATCCAGGGCTGCAACTATGCCTGTAGAAACAACTGAACTTGACCTGCCTCAGGACACCACTAGAACCGAGGAGCCAGAGGGTTCCACGGACGTGGGTCGCGAACGATCGACCGAAGATAAACCATTAATCAACACGATTTCAGAGGAAAGCGCTATCGATGCTACACCAGACCCTGAACCGACGATTGCATCACCTCGAAAGGATTCGGAGCTCACCTTGCAAGTGCCCGACATGGATCATGAGCCAAAAATAGCTACGGATTCAGAAACCTCGGAGTCGGTGACGGTGGGATCTGGTAACAATGATGAAGAAATGGCAGAGGCCGCCTTTCAGACACGGCACAACCCATCTGATCAGCACGTGGACCATGGTATGGATAGAAACGAGTCGGAGTCATCAGCTAAAGAAAACGGTATGTCTGGTTTGGAGGACCCCAAGATTACAATGGAAAGCAAGGCTCGGAATGACACCGAAAATCCCCAAGACTTAAAGGAGCGTGCCCATGCACACGCAACGCACATCGAACAAGACTCGTCTACGGACGTACGCTCAGTGACTGGCGATGGACAAAATGCCGCCGATGTTTCTTCCAATAGCGAAGTCGGCAATTCTTCATCCAAAACTGTGCTTGCCCCTGAAGCTAAAGTACAAGTGTGTGAGCCTTCTAGTGAAGAAAGCTGCCGAGATGCCCCCGTCTCGCAACTAACATGTGAACAGAATTCTGAAAAACAGTCGGAATCAGATGATGCAGGCACTCCTGGAGAGACAACAGCTGGATGCTTTTTATATGCGGAGTATGAGCCCGTCTGGAAAAGAACCTCTGACACCAGGGTGACGTGGCCAGGGCTGGACAACGGAGTCGCCCCAAATTCACAGGTAACTTTAACCTAGACAATAGCATTTATAGATCGGTACTGTACGCTTGTCTTCAGGAATTTTGTGTCTGAATTACTGTGATCAAAAAGTTATCCATGCACTGTTTAGAATAAATCACAAATCAAGAGTTTTCATCTTTATCACAGTAGCGAATGTCATACGACATTAAGTTTATTATTGAAGTAAAAAACTATATATTATTCTGGACATTATTTTTGTTTGCTCTCGTAAATACGTGTCCTCAGGATATGCTTTCATTGTTTTGAATAAGATTTTATAACTTGGTTTTAAATTCATTCTATTTGCCGTTTTAAATTCATGCTTTGAGATTATTATTGCCGTTTTTAATTCATACTCTGAGGATATAATCGGTGCATTTTTTAATTAACAGTTTGTAGATGTTAAATAGTCGCAATTTTAACCTCACATTTGAAGATCTTTAATTGCCCGTTTCAAATTCATATTTTGAGGATAGTACTTTATTGCACTTTGAATTATTGCCGCTTTAAATTCTCTGAAGATATTGGCGTTTCATTGCCGTTTTGAATTCATGGCTTCCGGATATTCTATTCCAGTATTAAATTATAATCCTTACGATGTTATTTTCCTGGAGACCGAAAGAATACCTTCTGCATATTTTCTGATGTGTTTAAGACGCACGTCCAAGATGTTTTATTGGTGTTCCAGATTCATATCTTCAGCGTATTTTACCATTGTAAATACAAACAACTAGGATCTTTTTTGTCACTGTTTCGAATTTATCACCTCATGATACCATATTACTGTTTGAATTTCACAGCCACAAGACTATTGTTTAAATATCTTAACCTTCAAGGCACCCACTTTTCCCGACAGACGTCAGCGTTTAGCTAAGGTCATAACAGGTATGACGGCTGATTTCAGAATCACAGATTGCTTTAACGTGAAGCCAAGACAATTCACACGCGTAAGACCGACAGTTCCTTTTTTTTCCGGAAAGTGGAAAGGTTCACTTGAAAGGCCACAAGTTTTGGTGTCTTTTGGAACCTGTTGATCCCTGCTAGATGGGTAGACCTTGATTTTTGCAGGCCCTTTTTATTTATTTATTTTTTTAATTTTCAGCTCGTCTCCTCGATCTTGAGCCGATCTTTAGAGTTGTCCGTCCCGGGTGGAGGAGCAAGTAGCGAGGAACGGGAGTTGATACCGGATGACTGGTCCAAGGACGCACCATATCATCC
>CM065721.1:50261671-50281671 GCA_033310375.1 Conus canariensis
AGTTTTTTTTTGTTGTTGTTTTTTTAAAATCTGAGTTGGAAAAAAAAAACACGACGACGACAAAAATGTTAAAAAAAACAAAACAAAACAAAACAAATTCACTTTGTATTTGGTGAAATAAAACATTCGTTTAAAAAAATGTTCTCATTGAGATTTACGATGTTTAGAACTAATTTCTCCAGATTGTTGGCCCCACCCCCCATATTTCACTGGCCTGTGTTCTGTTGACAGTGTCCTTCCAATCTCGCGGTAACGGGAGATGGCAGCATGGGCAACCCCAACGAGCTGTCCAGCCTTCCTACGGAAGATGGCAGCGGCGTCAACCCCAGCCTTCCTACGGAAGATGGCAGCGGCGTCAACCCCAGCCTTCCCACGCGACACCACAATCCCGGCCCCGGTGCTGCCTATCACTGAGGAAATCAGTACGCTGCCCACCAGCGCCATGCTGCCAAACCCCGTAATTTGCTACTGGTATATATACGGGGTGCTGCTACTTCTATTAACCGGCAAGAGTTCTAGGGACGGCGCGAGCGTTGCGTCCCTCAACGGATGAACAACCCACAGCCGCAGCAGCATCGGCGTTAGGCTGCAGACGGAAAAGAACGAGGACACGCACACACCGCGCACAGCAAAGTGCGCATGATCTGACTGGCAGTTAAGACACTAGGGTCCAAAGGCAGGCATTGTCCTTGCATCATGACGGATGGATAAGTGCAGCGTTTAGAAGATCTGTCGAGGCACATCGACCCAACCCAGAGGCACGGGTACCCCGTTCGTGAGTTCTGTTGGGCCCTGAAATTGGCCAAAACACGCAAGAGAAACTGTCCATCCTACATCTTACATGACATAAACTCTTATGTTAAGTGGCATTAGGAAAGATGTTCAACCCAAACGAAAGTCTAAACACCAGCATGTCGGCTTAGAAACTGCTTGCAATAACCATCAGGCCATTTGGTGTGTGTATGTGTGTGTGTGTGTGTGTGTGTGTGTGTGTGTGTGTGTGCGCGTGTGTCGGGAGCGCGCGCGCATTTGCATATCTTTTCATGTTTCTTAATTTTTTTTTTACATCTTTTTGCTTTGTTGTTTTGCTTGCGTGTTACATTCAGGAGAACTGGTGCATTCAGTAGCCTGCAGGTTTTAATGAAGGTATTTTTAAGGATATCACAGATTTAATAAACTGTGGACTTTAATGATCCTGCATGGTCTACCAAGTTACACAATGCACCTTTTTTCCTTCTTAAATACGAACGTGATTCATATTGAAACAGTATCTCGTATATATATATATATATATATATATATATATATATATATGAGAAAAAAAAAACAGTCGGTCAACGGAAAAGCTTTGAATAGTAAATTTACAGTATTCTTGGAGGATTAGGACTTGTAGAGCAAAGCACTGGGGATGGGTGAGTAAACGTGAGTAGCCTTTTCTTCAATTAGTCTTTTTCGCCATGTTGTTTCTCCCTTCGAATTGTCTTTTATTACAAATGTTAAGCAGGGAAGTTATGCCGTTAGATTAAAGAAAAAAAAAATCGAAACGGGATTGGGTCCAAACTCGAATATAATTTCCAAAAGTATGCACTGCAAGCCGATCGGCATTACGAGTTGCATTTGTTTCTTAGGAGTCCATGGAAGTGAACAATGCATTGAACTGATCCCTTCATCTAGGTTTTTCATGTCCGTCGTGATGTAGGCCTATATCCTCAATGAATGTGGTAATTTGGATTTTGGGTAACTTTGGTCATAAACTGGGCTAAATTACAAAGAGGCGAACCCACACTTCAGATTCAAGATCGACTGTGGAAACAAAGTAAATTAAACACCCTCCCCCCCCCCCTTTTCCCACCAGACTTCTCCTCCTGTCCACCCCTCCACCCGAACATTTTTAAGGCAGTTTCTTTGAAAGTACTTTCGCTACAAAGCCCCGAATTGCGTTTGATATTTTGCATTTTAGTTCTAAGCGTGTTCTTTTTTTTCTTTTCTATGTCCACATGTCGTTTATAAGTGACGCATTTTCAAAGTTCTTTACACCGGGTACCAAAAGCTGTGTTGTGTAACTTTCAGGTAGAATTGCAGTAAATGTACAAAAAAAACAACTGATAACTTTCACGCTTACCTATGCGTAGCTGGTTAGAATTTTTACTTCAATTTCTTTCATTTTATTTCAATTTTGCATGCATTTCTTTCTTCTTTTTAATACAGTGTTAGTTTTAGTGGGTATTTCACTGCGAGCTGAAGACCTCTAGTTGAACGCCAAATCACAATGGTTGTGAATACAGCGCGCGTAGTGTTATGATACTCCGTGTAGAAAAGTCAGTATTTGTGTTGGTGTTGGTGAATTTTTAATCCTTTTGACAGTTAAATAAAAAAAAAGAGATGGAAAATGTTAACTCGTGTGTGTGTGTGTGTGTGTGTGTGTGTGTGTGTGTGCTTGCTTGTTTGCGTGCATGGGGTTGGGGTGTATGTGTGTGTTCGTGCGTACGTGCATACATGCTTAGTGGGAGAAGGGGAGGATGGTGATGGTTAACCGTGTGGGTGGCGAATAGATAAGCTGCCGAAAGATGTAATGGTTGTATGTCCGATGGCCGTGTGGTACGTGAAAAAGGAAGAAAAAACCAAAAAACATCTCATTTAGGGAAAAGCACAGTCGCGTTTGACTAGGGTCAGATACATGTATATGCTCACACAAACCCACAAATTACACACACGCATGCACATGCACTTCAGCGCACACGCGCGTATACATGCAGGCACACACGTATGCATTCGCACACACACACGTGTGCGCACACATACATGCAAGCGCGTACACACGCATGCGAGCGCGCGCGCACACACACACACACACACACACACACACATGCGCACGCGCATAGGCCCGTGCCCTCACATCCATACACACACATATGTACATTCACTACACACACATAAAAAAGACAATGTTTGTTGGGCACTCGAGGTCTGACCAGCGCGTTGGGCTAATGCATGGGTCAGACATCTGCTAAGTCGTAGCCACGAGACCCTCTTCTTCAATTGTCTCATCTTAGTTGTTAATTCATTTATCCATTAGCTTAAAATCATGCGTAGTGTGGTCACAAAACTTAGCGGATGTGGTGTTGCGTATATGGACTAGTCCGCACGCAATGACGCCTCCTTGATGAAACTGAAACTGAAACTAGGGTGAAAATATCCCCCCCCCCAACTCCTTCCTCTCCCCCTCACCCCTCCCCCCGCTCACCCTCTCCCCCCCTCCTTCTCTTCTACCTCCATCCGCTGTCTTCTTCCCTCCCAACTTTTGACGTTCACTTGTCCAGAAACATTTCCTGTCTGTCGGGTTTTGTTCCCCCCTCACTGGTCAAAGTGAATTCAAATTGGAAACGCCCACGAATACAAAAAAAAAAAAAAAAAAAATGCCCAGCAAAAGCAAAGTTTATCAGAAAATCAAGAAAAATTTCAAAGGGTCATTTTCACTTAGGATTTTGAATAGGAGGCCTCATGCGCCATGGGATTTCCCGTAGTTGACCCAAACGCATTGTGAAAACCTTCCCAGATGCTTTGGCAACGGGTGTCTCTGAATGCAATGCTTTGGACGAGATCATTGCTTAGGATGCATTTCGATCGTATTGAAAATTCCTCAGCAGTAAGACGGAAGAAAAAGTCTACGTGAACAGACGAACACGCTCAGGGGCACACACACAAAACTGTGGCAGAAAGCAATGATGACGCTTCCTATTAGTGTGGTTGAAGACGGAACGTGACTACTTTATATGGTGGAATTAAAAAAAGCTTAAAACGCGACGGTGTCGTCGCTCTTGTAGCCGCGGAAGACGAATAAGTAGAAGCGTGTTGTTAAGATAGTATTCTATTGCACTGAACTGTCTGTATGAACAAAGGAAAACTTGAGACTGCAGAGAGTAGATAACAAACAAGTAGGCTGACTCTTGTTCCCATGATCAGGAAATTAAACGCCCATAAATCTAAACAAATCCAAACGAAGGCTGGTTTCGATTAGCATAAATGCCAACGCACAAAACATACACACACACGCGCGCGCGCGCACACACACGCCCGCATGCACGCACGCAAGCAAGCACGCATGCACGCACGCGCGCGAGCTAGAATGCAAGTAAGCAAGCTGTACCCGAGGTGTAGAAACAAGAGTAACCCTACCTGTCTGTTATTCTCTGTGAGTCGCCACGGCAGAAAACGACCACGGTCACCCCGTAGCCCCTGAAAAAGAAAGTTTTTTTGTTTTTTTTTGCGGGGGCCACGGTCCCCCCCCCCCCCCCCCCCCCCCTGCCACCTCGCCCTGACTGCGTATGGTGTTGCTTAGCTATCAAAAGTGGGCTTTCCTGCCGAACTTGACCAGAGACAGCTGCCTTGCTCTGTTGCCGTGGCTTCTTTCACGTGTGGTAAGCGCTAGCGCTCTGACCAGTGGGGAGCACCGGAAGAGGTCAGAGGGGGGTCCGCCCGGTAGCCCGCCCACCTCCCCTACCCCACCCTCGCCCCAACCTCAAATGTCCGCGCTACACAAAGAGCAAAGCAACGCACTGGGGGCAACTTCGCCTTGATGCAGCATCTTCATGTTTCGCGGCGCTGTTTAAGCCGTCAATATTGACAGCATACAAAGACACAACTTTCCTGTTCTGTTTTCCTTCCATGCCCCCGTCAGTGGCAATAGTCCCGTGCCGCTCGTTCTGGTAACACCATATACAAACACATCAAAACCCAGTTTAATCACCAGCGGTCTTGACTGCGTGGTGGCCATAGCTAAAGTCCCCTATAGGTAATTGCCCCTGATGGGACACAAACCTACGACCTTCTACCTCCTGACCATTGCATCATGGCGGCCGTAACTTGTACTCCAAAGGTGTGCAACGAGGTACAACCCCATACACAATCATGCTTTACGGCACGCATTCACCTAGGACACACACAGACAACAACACGCAGGATATACAAAGAAACATCTCCTAGAAAAAGGAAGTTATGAGTGTGCTCCATACACCTTGATCAGAAGACACATGCACACAACAACAACTGCAGAGGAAATCCACACCAGTTCAACTTGCCCCGCGTCGTCTGGCTGTACCGTCAGCACTCAGTTCTCTCTGTAAAATTCTGGCGGCTCTTCCTGGGACGGTGTGTCGCAATAATCCATCGCCATCCATATTCCTTTTTCTTTTCTTTTCTTCTTCTTATTCTTATCCATCTTTTTCTTTTTTTTCTTCTTCTTCTTCTTCTTCTTCTTCTTCTTCTTCTTCTTCTCACTATCATCATCTTCCTCTTCTTTTTCTCCATCAAATTTCCTTTCCTTTTTGTCTGTTTTCGTGTTTGCCTATTAAGGCAGACTTTCTCGCCGAATTTTGCCAGACACACCTTTTTTTTTTCTTCCCTGTCTTCTATTCCGTGTCACTTCAAGCTCCCGTCCACATCCACGGCCCGGCTTGTCCAGCCACAGCCCCGTCACCGACAATCCACAGGGAGCAGTCAATGTGGAGCCGCCATGAGGTAATCCACCAGTGGAAATACTGCACTGCTGCCGAGTCACTTCCGTGGTGTTCAATGGTGCCCGTTCTGATCCAACATACGCAGGACACACCTGCTTAGCTGCCCAGGACAACAATAATTCCTTAGTCGTGGAGCCAACTTGAGTGAGCTCGCCTTCTGTCCAGTGACAGTCTCTATGAGCTTGTTGATACCGGTGACTTAGACACGAACCTCGCCAAGGGTATAGATGTGAGGTCACCATGACAGCAGGGCACGAAGGGCCATAGAACTTGAGACCTTTTTATGCTGATCGATGAGGATGAGGATGATGAAGATAACGCTGTGACGTTTCATTCTGGTCTGAGACTGCATCACAGGGGCGTACTCTACGATTACTGTCGTCATGTATCCCGGCGTCAACCAGGCCCGAGAGATACAGACACCTGCAGTGTTGGTCAAGACTCTCAGAGACGCATCCTTTAAGAGGATAAAACACTACTGTGTGATCCCAGTCTTCCATAACGAGTCCATAGCAAAGTCAACTCCTGTAGGAGCTGATCGGGGCAGAAAACCCCAAAAGTAAATGGCTCCGATGGGAATCGAACCCACGACCTCCCAGCCGGGAGTCCGCGACACTAACCATTTTTGCCGAGGCAACTGGAAGGACGGCCCCTTTGTTCCCGTCGTTCCAATCTTTTACGTGTGGCACGTGCAAGCTGGCAAATTTGGAATTTCGTGTCACCAGAAAGAATAGCATTCTGATCACTACTTACGGCTTGGGTGGGAATCGGATCGGATCGGGAGAGGAAAACCCGCCCCCTACATGGTATCTCAATAAAACATCATTGCTTACTGTCGCACGATCTTCCCCCAAAAAGGTCAGATTCAACGAAGCCGGACACAAAGCCATGCAACACAATTCAACACTTTAGGGACAACTCAACGTGGATCTTCGTTATGGACACAGTAACTTTTAAAAAATGTCTGTCTGTCTGTCTGTCTGTCTGTCTGTCTCTCTCTCTCTCTCTCTCTCTCTCTCTCTCTCTCTCTCTCTCTCTCTCTCTCTCTCAATTTACATACATGATTCCTGAAGAAGCCCTTGTGGCGAAAGCTTGAAGCAGTAAAATCGTCCCTGTGGGAAGAGATGTTCAACTTGTCCCAGCATTCATTTCATTCAAAGATACGTGTTGATGTCGTTTTGTTAAGGCACGGTGCGGGTTTCAGTGAGAATTTTACCTGTGCATTTACACACACACACACACACACACACACACACACACACACACACACACACACACACACACATATATATATATATATATATATATATATATATCCCTTTTCCCTCTCTCTCTCTCTCTCTCTCTCTCTCTCTCTCTCTCTCTCTCTCTCTCTTCATATCTTCCGTGCCCCCTCAGTGACATGACTCCAGTGCCGTTCAAGTGTAAGAACTCCATACACAGGCACATCAAGACTCGTCCTATCCTTGTACCTGCATCAACAGTCCACAGAGCAATCACAGCAGACCGCCATGAGGCTCCAACAGAGGAGACTCTGCACTGCTGCTGCGTCGCTTTGCTGGTGTTCAGTGGTACCATGGTGCCTGTTCCAGTGTGTTCAATGGTACCATGGTGCCTGTTCCAATGTGTTCAGTGGTACCATGGTGCCTGTTCCATGTGTTAGGTGGTACCATGGTGCCTGTTTCAATGTGTTCAGTGGTACCACGGTGCCTGTTCCAATGTGTTCAGTGGTACCACGGTGCCTGTTCCAATGTGTTCAGTGGTACCACGGTGCCTGTTCCAATGTGTTCAGTGGTACCACGGTGCCTGTTCCAATGTGTTCAGTGGCACCATGGTGCCTGTTCCAATGTGTTCAGTGGTACCATGGTGCCTGTTCCAGTGTGTTCAGTGGTACCACGGTGCCTGTTCCAATGTGTTCAGTGGTACCATGGTGCCTGTTCCTATACGCAGGACACCGCTTACTAAGTCTCAAACTGACGACAACGATTGCTTCGTCGAGAAACCGATGTGAGTGGACGTCCTTGGCTGGAGGGTACCAGCACGTCCATACAATGACGGTCCCCGGAAGTTTGCCTGTTCTACCCACATTAGTGTGAACCACTACAGGTGTGGTCCGGGACAGGAAAGCGACACAGAGATCTCCTCGGTAGTAAGGCCTGAAGGGTCACTGAATTTCTTACTTTTAATACGCTAATCACAAAGCACGAGGGTAATGAAGATGAAGCTTTGGAGTTTCGTTCTTAGACTGGCTGACAGGACTTCATGCTTTCTTTCATACTATATCCCGGCGTGAGCGGAACCCGGGAACTCCTACAGTACTATCCAGAAATATGAGCAACACCCAAAGAGATGCATTTTTCATGGGAATTAATCTTGGCTGCGTGGTTACAGTCATCCCCTTTGAGTCCATGACACGCTCGACTCTGGGTAAGAGCCCTCGACGGGACTCGAACCTATGACCTACTACCCAACATACCATCGCACTATGGCGGTCGGTACTACAGTGATTTTTGGCTCTCAGGGTAAAAAAGACACACCTCTTAACCAATGTAGCTTTACTGTACCCATTCACGGTGGCCACGTGCAGAAAGGCCACACAGGACAAAGAAACTTTCCCTTCTAAAAGGAAGTTCTGAACGTGGCCCATACTCCCTGATCAGACACATGCACACAGCAACAACAGCAGAAGAAATCCTACACCCGTTCAGCTTGTTCTTCACTGTATAAGTTCACCATCAGCACATATTTCCCTCTGTACAATTCGGGCTGCTCTTCTTCCATGTACAGCGTGTTGCCACAATCCAGCGCCACACATTTTTTTAAAAATCTGTCTTCCTTTTTTGTTCATTTCTGTGTTTCTGTCAAAGTCGATGTGTGGACTGAATTTGCCAGGCCTGCAGGTCAAATCCCTTATTGTCTTGCTTCGTTTCACGTGCGGTAAGCGCATGATGGCGCACGGAACTTAAGGTCTGTCTCATCCGAAAGACTAGCATCCAGACCAATACTTGAGGCCTCAGTGAAATATATCAGTCTTGGATGGAGGGAGTGGGGGCAGATACCCGCTCTGTACATGGCAAATTGTAGAAAATCTCATCGTCATTAATCACTTGTCTGTCTTCTAAAAAAGTGTCAGGTTTAAATGAGTCGAACACAACGCTACAGAAAACATTTCAACAGTCTGGGCACAACTTGACTAATGTGGATTTTCAACATATTTTACACAACTGTTCTCACACTAAAATAAAAACTTCGTATCTCCATAACGTTTCGTTCAAATGTTGTGTTTGATGTAGGTGTTGTTTGTTTGAGGGTTTCTTTGTTTGCTTGTTTGTTTGTTTGCTTGTTTCATCTTGTAACGAAACGGTGCTGTTGATTGTTTGGGTGTTTGTTTTACAATCGTATTGTTGCCGACACACAAATCAAAAAACGCGAGAGAAAGCCTAGGCTAACTTTCTCGACGGAGACAATTATTTACCATCTCATTCTTTACACGTCTACATTCAAATATTAATAAAGCCAGTAACGTTATCTTGGCATGTGTCGCTTGGTCTATCAAATGTTCAAGATCATTCATCTAGTATCATGGTAGACAAAATCACAGTCTTCAACTATTAGTCGAATGTTCAAGATTATATCTCAAAAACTGATGGAGGATTAAATTACTGTCCACGGTCTAGTTGAAATATCCAAGATCATGCATCAAAAATTATGCTGGAGAAAATCATGCTAAACAACGCTTAGTCTAATGTTTAAGATCATGCATAAAAAGTGATGAAGGTGTAAATCATAGTTTTCAGCGATTTGCCGAATAATTGGGATCACACATCAAGAATGATGGCAAACGTCCAAAAATCATGCATCAGAAATGATGGTGCACAAAATCGTAGTCCTCCAAGAATCCTTGAACATTATCATGTGCTTAACATTGAAATCGGATGTAGACTACACAGAACAACAACCTAAAAGTCATTATACGAAGCGGTGTGTGTGTGTGTGTGTGTGTGTGTGTGTGTGTGTGTGTGTGTGTGTGTGTGTGTGTGTGTGTGTGTGTGTGTGTGTGTGTTTGCGCGTGTGCATTCACTAAGTATAATTATGTGTTGAAGTATCTCACACAGATCCTGTCGTTCAATGACGAAGATGGTGCAGCATGACTGACTGACACTGCACAAGAACGGGGGTGCGCGCGTGTTTTTTAACGCATGTGTCTGGCTGCGTTTTTGTTTGCACGAACGCGCGCAGGCCTGATGTTTTAAAGTGGAGAGATAGAAAGAGACATGTCTATACAATCATATCCCCCCAACGACTCAACCTACACATAGGCGCGCGCGTGCGTGTACAACACACACACACACACACACACACACACACACACACACACACACACACACACACACACACACCACACACACACCAGTAACGATGGTCTGTTTGCGTTCTTTAACGACAGAAACGGTGGCCTCCTTTGCGTCCTTTAGAAACAGTGGCCTACTTTGCGTCCTTTAGAAACAGTGGCCTACTTTGCGTCCTTTAGAAACAGTGGCCTACTTTGCGTCCTTTAGAAACGGTGGCCTCCTTTGCGTCCTTTAGAAACACTGGCCTACTTTGCGTCCTTCAACGACAGAAACAGTGGCCTGCTTTGCGCCCTTTAGAAACAGTGGCCTACTTTGCTTCCTTTAACGACAGAAACAATGGCTTACTTTGCGTCCTTTAGAAACAGTGGCCTGCTTTGCGCCCTTTAACCACAGAAACAGTGGCCTGCTTTGCGCCCTTTAACGACAGAAAGAATGGTCTGTTTTGGCCACACATACATACACACACACACACGCGCGCGCGCGCGCGCGCGGCCACACACACACACACACGCATGCATATTGGCGCGTGTGTTCGCACAAACAAGCAAACACACACACACATACAAATTCAGGCGAGTGCTCTCTCTCTCTCTCTCTCCTCTCTCACATGCGTGCATACACGTACGCACGCACAGATATATGTGTGGGGTGTGGGTGTGGATTCAACATATCCAGACCCGTATGGTTTTCCTCGATGTAACCGTTCTTTTCACGTACTTTGATAATATTGTCATATGTAATATGCCGGCGTATAGGAGGCAGTGATAATTTTTCATTGCTACTTTGAAAATATTTTTATGTATATTTTACTTTCTTCTTTTTTTTGTCTGTGTGTGGTTATGCATTTTGTTGTCATGCTACTGTTACGTGATTGAAGGAATGTGCGCGATGGGTAGTTTTTGTTATGTATGTATGAAAGTACGTATGTATGTATGTATGTATGTATGTACGAATGTATGTATGTATGTATGTATGTATGTATGTATGTATATATATATATATATATATATGTATGTATATATAGCGCTGAACAATTTAAAAGAGGGGGAAAACAAGTGCAGGCTAACAATTCTTCTGTCATTGAGATAATGACCAGGTAAAGATAAAAAAAAAGTAAAAAAAAAAAAAGGGGGGGGGGGGGGGGGGGGAGAGGGTAGGAGAAGGGTAGGAAGAAGAAGAAATCGAGAACATAAAGTCAGGGAAATATATAAAAAATGTTAAACATTTCACTAACAGCATATTGGAACCATCGTAATCTTTCCTAAAGACAGATCAATTCATATTGCCTGCTCCTAGGCCTTTGGGACCCATCAGGGAGACACGGCTGATATATATATATATATATATATATATAATATATATATATATATATATGTGTGTGTGTGTGTGTGTGTGTGTGTGTGTGTGTGTGTGTGTGTGTGTGTGTGTACGATGCTGAAGAATTTATATGTATATGTATATATATATATATATATATATATATATATATATATATATATGTATATTCATGCATTCATCTGCAGAATATTAATCTTCGTTTTTCTCTTTTTCATTTTTTTTTTCATTTCATTGCTAAGCCTAACTTAGGCAGTCGTATCCCTGATCTTTATGTGTAGAATATTAACCTTCGTTTTGCCACCGCCCCCCCCCCCTTCCTCCCGTTCATCTCTGTTCACCAGATCTTACTTTGAGGCTTGCTAAACCTGTCTCAGGCAGACGTGTCCTTAATTTAACTCAGTTCTTTCAAAAAGATATCTTGTTTCCCCTTTTCATTCCTTTTCACGTCTTAACTTAGAGGTTTTCCAAACCTATCGCAGGCATTTGTGGCCGGTACCGTACAGTTTTCACCGACACCTGTCGTGTCAGTAATTCGCCCCAATGAATAAATAAACAAGTAAATAAATAAATAAACAAAAAGAAAGAAACAAATGAATAAACGAGGCATGCGCCCTGGCCTTAACGTACGATGTCGTCGACCAGCTTGTCCTTGGCGACAACTGACATCCTACAGGTGCCATCTGTCCTTGGCGACAACTGACATCCTACAGGTGCCATCTGTCTTTGGCGACGACTGACATCCTACAGGTGGCAAACCACTGACCTTGAGTTGTTTGTTCACTCCCTTCTGTGCATGCCATCTGTCCTTGGCGACAACTTCTGTGCATGCCATCTGTCCTTGGCGACAACTTCTGTGCATGCCATCTGTCCTTGGCGACAACTTCTGTGCATGCCATCTGTCCTTGGCGACAACTTCTGTGCATGCTATCTGTCCCTTGCGACAACTGACATCCTACAGGTGGCAAACCACTGACCTCGTGTTGTTTGTGTTCACTCCATTCAGTGCATGCCATCTGCGCCGTTACCATCATCCTGGGTGGCAAGCACACAGGGCACACATTGTTGCTTGTTCACTACATTCAGTGCATGCCATCTGCCGTTACCATCACTGGGTGGGCCAAGGCACAACAGGGCACACATGTTGCTTGTTCACTACATTCAGTGCATGCATGCTGCATGGTTTCCATGGCTGGGTGAACCATGGCACAAGAGAGTAAACAAGATTTTAACATCCTTCTCTTTTCAAAAAGTTTGCATAAGTGATCCATGATTTCCGTCGACATACATGTTGTATACACCAACATCTCAACACGACCAGGAAGTTAGGCACCGACTCACTCTCTCTCTCTCTCTCCCTCACTCACACGCACACAAACACACATTCTCTCTCTCTCTTTTTCACACACACACACACACACACACACACACACACACACACACACACACACACACTTAACACACACACACTTCTCTCTCTCTCTCTCTGTGAACAAGGGAACACAAGAATAAAAAAAAAAGCATGCTGTATAAAAGAACAGCAGCAACAACAACAACAGCAGCAGCAACAACAACAGCAACAACAACAAACAGAAATCATGCAGCACAATATGAAAGGCGGGGACTCTGGGCCATGCATGTGAACTCAATGCCAAGACAGTGTTCTGGAGAAAGATTATTAACCGTTTCTCACCAGGTCGCCAACACTCAGTGTTTTTTCTCCCACGTCACCTTCGGGGGTGTACGCGCTGTGTGTTCTGCACACAATGATCTGTTAACGTTTATTTTTTTTCCCCTATCTTTTGGCGGGGAAGACTATTTTCACTACCTGAGAGACTACTGCGATGGCTCTTTATCATCTGCAGCGAATACAAGCCGTATATGCAAGGGGGGGGGGGGGGGGGGGGGGGGGGGGGGGGAGGGGGAGGGAGAGGGGGGGGGGGGGGGGGGTTTCCATATACCTAATTTTGAATCTCTCTTGACTTTCTTAATTTTTTTTTTTTTTTTTGGGGGGGGGGGGGGGGGGGGGAGGCAAAACAAAAATCTACAGCAGAACGACGTACTGCCCAATGTACAGAATTCAAAGCGCAAACGTTACAGTGAAAAACATCACGTGGCTTTTTGTTTTTCACCCAGTCCTTAAAGAAAGAAGACATCTGAAAACACATGACAAGAAAACATCGCACAGAACTACATATCAACACATATACAACAATCACTACATAACAATTCACAATGAGTACTACAATACATATTTAAAGGAAGAGAATGGTGGAGGGAAACGGGGGGGGGGGGGGGGGGGGGAGAGCATATCACATTAGAGGAGAGACAGCATATCACATTAGAGAGAGAGATCATATCACGTTAAAGAGAGAGAGCATTTCACGTGAGAGAGAGAGCGAGAGAGAGAGAGAGAGAGAGAGAGAGAGAGAGAGAGAGAGAGAGAGAGAGAGGAGAGGCATATCACATTAAAGAGAGAGAGAGACACTTTGACGCTTTGATATTTTATTGTCATTACCAAAAAGGTCTTTTGACAAGGGGGGAGGGGGTAACAGAACAATAACATTTCCCTCTTCCTTTCCCGCAAACAAATAGTACACATTCATTCCTAATGTGTATCAAATCAAAGGTTAACAAAAACAAATATATTCGTAACATTTCCTTATGCCCTCACGCACAGGAGTAATGCAATAAGGTTAGAGAGAGAGAGAGAGAGAGAGAGAGGAGAGAGAGAGAGAGAGAGAGAGAGGAGAGAGAGAGAGAGAGAGAGAGAGAGAGAGAGAGGCATATCACATTACGCTATCGCCAACCACACTGACAGACAATACCATCTACATAAAAAGCAAATGCAGACAACAAGACACTTGAAAGACCCTGTCAAATCAAATCGTGGCTCCCTGTCATCCATCGGTTAATATCATCAAGCACTGAAACAACAGACAATAGCAAGTGACAAACAAAAACGTCTGCATTTTGCAGGGTCAAAGCTTTCGGCTCATGGGTCAAATGAAGTTTGGTCAGCGAACTGTGTTGATTTTGCAGAAAACATCAATATTTCAACAAAGAGAAGCTTGAGCAAGATGCCTATTCTCACTCGCACACGTACAACATACCCGCACGCACACACACTCTCACACAGACTCTGTCTGTCATTCTCTCTCACACACACACACACACATACACGCGCACAGTCACACATTCACACACATACTTACACGCACACACTCACGCAAACAAACAAACAAACAAACACACACACACACACACACACACACACACACACGCACGCACGCACGCACGCACGCACGCACGCACGCACACACACACACACACACACACACACACACACACACACAATTACGCATCATCTCCATAACACCGTCTCATCTTACAGTGGCATTGCTCCCACGCCGCTCATTCCGACTCCCGTTCACAGCTACACCCAGGTTTTTCACGCCACCGGCAATCCACAGAGAGCTCTCAACATGAGGTCGTCATTAAGCAACCCTTCTGAGGAGACACTGCACCGCTGCCCAGTCACTTCAGTGACAGGCTACCTGTTCCGATCCAACACACACAAGACGCAATGTACTCAGCCCACCACAGACAATTGCCTGGTTGCGCGGAGCCAGTGCAAGTGAGCGTCTTCCCCCGGAGGGCGACCTTATGTTGTTCGACGGGTTTCCATGAATTTTGCCGAGTACGGCAACTCCGACAAGAACTCACCATGGGCATGCGGGTGGATAGGAAATGGAAGCTAAGGTCGCCATGAATGCAGACCATGAAGAGCTGGAGACTTTGAGACGTAGCTGTCTGTCATGGTCAGTGAGGGTGAGGATGGTGAAGATACTACAGTGTAGTTCCATGTTGGTCAGAGACTACTGACTCTACGCCTTCTTTCATGACGTGACCCGACGTCAACCAGGTCCGAGAGAAATCTGATGGGTCAGTCAGGAAATTGCAGCGACACCACCTAAAATGTCGTCCATTTAGTGAATGGAACTTGACTCTGTGATTCATTAATTCCCATTTGAGCCCATGGTTTACTAAGCTCCAGAAGGGAGCCAGCCCCCCCCCCCCCCCACCCCCCCCCACCCGCGCCAAAAAAAAAAAAATCTCGCAAAATAAATGTCACTGATGGGAACCGAACTCGCCACCTCCCAGCCCTCTAGTCCACAATGCTAGCCACTGAACCCACGTCAGCTGGTTCACATCCGTCAAATTCATACACATCCTACACATATCTCCAAGCCATCCCAGCCCACCCCATCCCCTCTCCCCACACTATTCCTCCACAGTTGCAGACGACATTGTAAAAGCGACACAAGACGTGGCTAGCTCCGTGTCCAGGTGGACTTCGCCCTCACCCACCCCGTTGCCGTTGGCAACAGCTTTGTCCTCGACCTCTGTGCTAAAGGTCATGAACTCGATCGGCATAGCAACGTTGAAATGGCGGAACTCCAAGGAGAAGGTGGCGAAGTAGACGGCCGACATGAAGGCCAGGACCCACTCCAGGGCCGTGGACAGGACGTGCTCCGTGAAACCCTGACAGACACACAGTCATAGTCACAGTCAGTCTTCTTCCATCTCCTTCACTACACAGGGAATACGCAGACCTCTGTCACTGAGGAACAGATTCCTGGTCTGCCATTTGATCTAGGTCCCCCCCCCCCCACCCGCCACAGATTCACACCGAAATTTATCAGCTTCGTCCTTAGAAGCCACCACGCATCTTTCTACCAAGTTTCAATCAAATCTGTTGGACAGTTTTTGTGTGTGTGTGTGTGTAACCCCCCTAACCCCTCCAACTGACAGACAAACCCCCTAACTGACAGACAAACCGGTTAACAGACCTGGGTGAAAAGCATGACCACCTTTGGAGTGGAGATGGCTTAAAAAGGTGGTTATTTACTTTTTGCATATCTCTCACTCTCTCCCTCACACACACACACACACACACACACACACACACACACACACACACACACACACACACACACACACACCGTGAACGTAAATATGGACACGTAAATACAAACAGTACACATAGATCACATAATGGCACTGGGGTATACCATGGATAACACATTTTTTTTCTCCACACACAGGACACAGGAGCGACCTTGTCTGTGCAGACAAGAAGTGCACGTTATACACGCCGAAGATAGTTTCCACCAGTGACGATAACACGAAGCTGAAAAGGCGGACCACTTAACGTTTTTCATTCTGCAGTGTAATGTCTGTTTCAGCTCAGTGTTCCACAGTGCAGTGTACTCTCTGTGTCACCTCGGTGTTTCATTCTGCAGTGTAATCTCTGTGTCACCTCGGTGTTTCATTCTGCAGTGTACTCTCTGTGTCACCTCGGTGTTTCATTCTGCAGTGTAATGTCTGTGTCACCTCGGTGTTTCATTCTGCAGTGTAATCTTTGTGTCACCTCGGTGTTTCATTCTGCAGTGTACTCTCTGTGTCACCTCGGTGTTTCATTCTGCAGTGTAATGTCTGTGTCACCTCGGTGTTTCATTCTGCAGTGTAATGTCTGTGTCACCTCGGTGTTTCATTCTGCAGTGTAATCTCTGTGTCACCTCGGTGTTTCATTCTGCAGTGTAATCTCTGTGTCACCTTGGTGTTTCATTCTGCAGTGTACTCTCTGTGTCACCTTGGTGTTTCATTCTGCAGTGTAATGTCTGTGTCACCTCGGTGTTTCATTCTGCAGTGTAATGTCTGTGTCACCTCGGTGTTTCATTCTGCAGTGTAATGTCTGTGTCACCTCGGTGTTTCATTCTGCAGTGTAATGTCTGCGTCACCTCGGTGTTTCATTCTGCAGTGTAATGTCTGTGTCACCTCGGTGTTTCATTCTGCAGTGTAATCTCTGTGTCACCTCGGTGTTTCATTCTGCAGTGTAATGTCTGTGTCACCTCGGTGGCACAACTCCCATGCCGCTGATTCTGATCAGCTCACCCCCCCCCCCCCCCCCCCAAAGCAGACCAGTCTTGCCGCGGCCTCAGCACCGGAACTCACAGGGAGTAGTCAATGTCAGGTCCTCAAGAGGCAACCCACCGGAGGAGACACTGCACAGCTGCCGAGTCGCTTCCTTTGTGTTGTTGGTGCCTGTTCTGATATAACATTCGCAGGACACCACCTGCTAAGCCCATTTCTGACGACAAGGACTGCATATAGCAGAGCCAGCGTGAATGAGCGTTCCCCTCTGGAGACTGCTATCACGTCCATTCCCCAAACGGTCTGCATTAACCCGTGGACACCGATGACCTTGAGACAAACTCGCCAGGGACAGGGACGTGGAGAGGAAGTCAACACTGAGGTCTCCACGAGAAAGAGACTAGAAGGGCCACAGAATTTTACCCTTTTTTATACGATGATCATGAGGATGAGGATCATAAAGACACTGCTATGCAAGTTCTATTCTGGTCGGAGACTTCATGAAAGGGATTAACTCTACTCTCCCTGTCACAATACATCCCAGCGTCAACCAGGCCCGAAAGAGTTAGACACCTGCAGTGTTCTGGCAATGGAGCTTAGTCCTAGAGACCACACTTACTGAGGAAATCACGGTCGTTCACCACAACGGGAAAACGATATCCGTCTTAAATGATGTGACCACTCAAGCCTTCCTTTCATGATGACATCAGCATCATTTTCGCCAACAGAATCGCGTCTGTGGTACTGCCCTGTGAAGAAAATTTACAAGACGTGACAGGGTTCAGGGGGGGTTTTGGTGCTGCAGGAACGCCGCAGTGAAGTCCATTCGACAGATCGGCAGCGACGGAGTTACGGAAACACTCAGGCTGGTTCCGTGACCTTGACATTGAATACCGCCAGAAAAGCTTTGTACTGTGTGGATACATTGTGTGGTGCCTGACGGCTGAACATAACTGGACAATATTTCACTTTTGATTTTTGATTCCCGAAGGCGACACCTACCCGGTTTCTTTTAGAAGATGAAGTGGATTCTTACGGCAAAGAAACCGAATGATTCAGTGGATGGTTTAAACTTCGTCTTTTTTAACACCTGTCTCTTGTACTTCTAAACAGTAATATCTATGCCGGGCTACCATATTCACCGAATTCTCTCAGCTTCCTAGCGAAGTCTAGGAAGAGTCCGTTTCAAAGCCAGGTGTCTGCAGGCGGAAATTCAAACAAGCTTTAATAGGAAATTATTAAAGTCAATCCGCCAGACAACAAACATTTTACAAGACAAAACACGACGCGTTTCGACCTCTTAGGTCTTCTTCAGGCAAGATGAACAACGTTCTGGACAATGAAAACGAAGAACGAGCAATCACTTATCTTCTCAAATTCGGCGCAAGATGGGCGTTGACGATGACAGAATGCAGCGAACAAGGTAGCTGAATTCAACGCCCATCCTGCGCCAGAGAGTATAGACTGCAGATTATTCAGACATGACCAGCAATTTAGTCTCAACGTCAGGATTGCTGCAGAACCTACCTTGTCCCTGGGGGACCACTTGTAGTGGACTGTGCTGTTCGTGCCTCCGTGTTTGCTGCGAGAAGTCTGAGCGAAGACCGCCACTGTGCCGCCGTTAAGGAGAATAGAGTGCATCCCTTCACTGAGGTGCACATGGTGTGAGTTGACATGAGAACCACCCCAGGACACAGACATGCTCATGCATCCACAAGTGTTCAAACCAACTTGCAGCAGTACCGTGGTACATACGTCACAGAAAGCGACATACACACAGTCCAGTGCTTAAGTGTAACAGTTATATGTCCCTTTGAGTAAGCGTACACACACACACACACACACACAACACACACACACACACACACACACACACACACACACCACGCACGCACCCCCCCCCCCCACACACACACACATTTTTTTAACTCATACTATCTTTTCCCTTTAAGTGACAAGACTTATGATCTCTGTGTCTCCTTGGTCCAATATCAGCTTACAAATCAGCTGTGTTCAATCCATAGCTTGTCGTGCTTTCTTCGCTTTATCTTATCTTCTGTGTGTGTCTGTCGCTCTTTCTATCTCGTTTTTAATCATCGTTAGTGTATCTGTTGTTCTGTGAGCTGTGTTGGACTGTTGCTGCACATGTACTGATATTCAAAGTCCTTTGTGTTTAATTTCTGATATGTTTTTCCTTCGCTCTGGTTCTCTCTCTCTCTCTCTCTCTCTCTCTCTCTCTCTCCTCTCTCTCTCTCTTCTCTCTCTCTCGGTGTGTGTGTGTGTGTGTGTGTGTGTGTGTGTGTGTGTGTGTGTGTGTGTGTGTGTGTGTGTGTGTGTGTATGTGAGCTGTGCTGGACTGTCGCTGCACAAGTACAATCAAAGTCCTTTCTGTGTAATTTCTGATTTGTTTCCCTTTGCTCTATTATTCTCTCTCTCTCTCTCTCTCTCTCTCTCTCTCCCCCCCCCCCCTCATGCCCATGTCAGCTTGTTAGATCGTTCATTAATGCATTTTATATACCCATTTTGTTTATGGAATAAGTGAGCAACGAACTCAACAAAATAATGTAGATAAGCAAACACTGCGGTTTCAAGAGAAAGACTTATTAAAGACGTATTTCAAACAACCGGCAGAAAAGAAACACGTGATCCTCTTGACAATGCTGACACACTTGGCGTCTTTCAATGAACACAAAAAAACAAGGTGCAATAGAATGCTCATGTAATACCTTATACAAAACAGATCAGTAGAATTCCGACTCGTGTCTTGAAAATATGCTTGTCTGTTTGGTGTTTATGTTTGAAATCAGTGGTAACTTGCCCCTTGTTTTGTGTGTTCATTTGGTATCAGTAACTCTGCAAT
>CM065721.1:50286671-50299171 GCA_033310375.1 Conus canariensis
AAAAACAAGAAATGTTTAAAAAACAAAACAAAACAAAAAAACAAAACAAAAAAAACCCTTTGCACCGAAAATTTGTTCTCACAAGGCAACTTCCTGTTTTCGCGATAGAAACGCAGTTTAAAAGATTTTTTTCAAGAAACATATCATTTTTTCAAAACATAGATTCTACGAAGACAATGAGCGTTTTCATGGAGAAAATTACAGCTTCCACGAAAAAAAAGGTTACTATGTCCAAAAAGACAATTCCTGTTTTCTGGAACAAATTATTGTTTTGATTCTACAACGACGTATAATGTTTCTATGAAGACAGCTATCGTTTCCACGGACACAGTCACTGTTTTCAAGAAGCAAAATTCCATTTTATGAGGAAAATCACTGCTTCCACAAGGAAAAACCACTGTTTGCACGAATAAAATTATTGTTTCCGCGAAGACAATTATCGCTTTCCACTAATAAAATTATTGTTTCCGCAAAGAAAATCATTTTTCTATGAAGAAAATTACTGCTTTGACAAAGAAGTTTACTGTCTGAATGAAGACAATCACTGTTATCATCTTGAGAATAACAGTTTTCATAATTAAAATAACTGTTTTTTTTGTGAAGAAAATTACTGTTTTCATTAACGGAATTACTGTTTTCATAAAAAATGATCTTCTTATGCAGAAAACTATTGCTTGCATGAAGCAAAGAACTGTTTTTATGCATGGAATCAGTTTCGATGAAGGAAAATTACCGTGGGTTTTTTTTTTTTAACCAGTTTATTTGTTTTAAGAAAATAAATGCTTTCATAAAGCATACTAGAATTTGCATGATGAAAATCCGGTTTTCATGAAGAAAAGCACGATGTTAGGGAGAAAACCCTACTGCTTTCAGTGCGAAAACCACCGTTTCTGGAGGAAATCATTGTTTCAGGATGAAAAGTTCTGTTTTGTCTGAAATCATTGTGTCATTAAGAAGACTGTTTGAGGAATGAAAACTACTGCTCCATGATGACAGCTATGTTTCAGGATGAAAACGGTAATGATGGGTCTTAAAAGGTAGTGAACCCCAATATTAGAGAAAAAATACCTTCTACTTACTGATAGAGGCGTACAGATCCAGCAACAGACCAAACAGACAGCTCTCTGGGGGGTAGGTGCCTGTGTCACTGCATGTTAGGTGTGGACAGACATGCCGTTAGTATCCTTCAAGGCACCAGCGATGGTGTCATCAATGGTCGGTGGACCCGCCACCTCCACTAACACCACCATCACAGAGACAACATAGACAAAAGCACACACTGACGACAACGAGGACAACAACACGACAGTTAGGATTCTAGCAATAACTTGCTGCTCATTTCAGCTTCGGCCGCCTCATCCCTCCGAACCTCCTGAGTGTCGTTATTCTCACGCCTCCTATTCCAGCTTCCATCAGAAAGCCAGGTGCAGGTTTGTCCTGTCACAGCTAAAACGCTGCGGTGCACAGGGCGCACTAATTGCCGAGCCGCTATGAGGCAAGCTGTCAGAGAAGGCCCTGCTCTGCTGCCGTGTCATTCCGGTGGCAGGACACTACCAGCTAAGCCCCCATGCCAGCGACAATCACTGATTGATTGAAGCCAAAGCGAGCGAGCATCCCCTTCCGAACGGTGCCACCACGTCTGTTCTAATAATGACCCCCCACGAAGTTGCCATGACCAACCACAACGACACGAACTGACTACGGTCAAGGATGTGGACGGGAAATTGAAAGCGAGGTCATGACGAGAGCAGAACGTGAAGGGACACAGGGTTCACTGTTGGTGATGACCAGGAAGGTGAATACTTGGAAGGTGAAGACTTCCTTTCCTGTCTTCGTCAACTAACACAGTATGTAAACTGTGCAATATTTTCAGTCCCCTACCATGCAAAACCAAAACAGTATTCAATTCGACAAATGATATTGTCCCGACTCAGTGTTTCACCTGTAGCATGTAGATCATACAGCATGTTGTAAAGTTCTGCCTGGTATTCTGTGCTCTTCCATTTGAAATAAATCTAGCCCAAAGCTGATGCATCCAACCGCTGAAACTATTATACTTGAGGCATGGATTCGTCTTTACCATTGACAAGATCATTAAGCGTTGGCCTATCTACGCCTGAAAACCTTTTTAGAGCAAAATGGCGCTCAGATTCTAAAGCATTAAGGGTCAGCAAAGCCCCGTGCTTCCCATTGTTAGACACTATAACTGTTAGCTCATTCATAAAGAATGAAAATAAAGCTGGACTGCAAGCATCACCCTGTTTAACCCCAGCTGTGCGGTTAATACGATCTGTCAGTCTAGCTCCGCAACGGACTTTAACCACATCATACATGCTTCTGATATATCTGTAAAGTTTACCCCTAACATCATTCCAATCATAACTGGCAAAAGCAGATTTCTACTGATGGAATTAAACGCTTCGTCACAATCAATGAAAGCGAAATGCAATCTTCGATTATAAGAAACCTGTTTTTGAACAAATGAAAACAGAAAGAACGTATGATCAACAGTTGCACAACCTTTTTAAAAAAAAACACCCGTGTAATGATTACTCCAGTCATGCTGTTTTCCTCAGTCTCTTCCTGTGGACTGTTATTTATTATAATTCCTACATTTGTACTGCTATGTATTATCAAGAGTATTTCCTCGATTGCTTGGGTTATCACTGTCTCCTTTCTTAAAGACTGGCAAGTGCATTGATTCTGTCCAATTATCTGGAGTTTCAAAATGGAGTGACTGAGGGCGGAAACGAAGCAAAATTTAGAAAGAGAGGGGGGTAGTTACCGCCGAGGACATAGACAAACAAAGCACAGGACAAGACACAATGCATTTCGACCTCTTGGGTTTTCTTCAGGCAAAAACAAATAACATTTAGGACAGTACGAACGAAGAAAGTAAAGTTACTTATCTTCCCATGTATTTCGGCACCCGAGCAAAATGGCCGAGGACATTCTCCTAAATGTTATTCGTTTTTGCCCGAAGAAGACCCAAGAGGTCGAAATGCATTGTGTCTTGTCCTGTGTTTTGTTTGTTTATGTCCTTGGCGGTAACTACCCCTCTCTCTTTCTACATTTCAATTATCTTGAAACATACCGTTGTCAAACGGTTCATTGGATAATTTCAGACAAAACCGTACAAGCTGTCTGAAAAATGGTTGAACAGTTCACCAGTAATGCTATCAGGGCTCGCTGCTTTATGATCTTTTAATCTTTTGCTTGCTTATCACGCCTCTCCACCAATAAAGCGATTCATATAAACGTCAAACCGACCTTCAAACCCATTTTGATTTGGCTCATTATCAGCATTCAACTGAAACAAAACTGAAAATGTTGGAACCACAGGTCAACACGATGTTATTTCTGTTTGGCAATAGGAACAACAGCCCCCAACTTTTCATAGATGTGACAAGCTCATCGTTAAACGCTTTATTGAATTCTTTTTCTTTTCTCTTCATTGGGTGTTATATTCACGATTAGCTCTCAGATAAGTAGTCTTGTCGGACGGCAAGTGATTCACAACAGTCCTTGGTCTGTCTTTCATTGAGGAAACATTCATGATCATACTAACACCTAATAGTCTGACCTTAACATACACATTTTCCCCTATGCGTTCGGGATCCATTATACAATCGTTAAACACCATGTGCATTATTTATATCAGGATCGATTAAGCTTATGAGAATATCATTTTTACGCATGTCTTCATTACATAAGGTATCTCCAAACACGCACATTCATTACTCCAAAGAACTCTTTGATGTAACAATCTTTTATGCTGGCGGCTAAAAGTTTCTGTTGGTGATATAACATAGTCGATGACACCGTTCCCACAGTCAGACTATATCAACCTTTACATAGAGCATTTATGATACACAAATTTCAAGCAGTGTACACGTTTACTAATAAGAATTCCCATAATTATTCAGATGTCTGTCTTGCAAGCAACGTTTAATGGTGAGATCGCGTTGTGCGTCAAGTATTTTAAATCTGGAAACATCCTGCGAGGAATAACATGTTCCACTATGCAGGTCACCTTTTAAGAGATATTGATCGGATGTTAAGAAATTATCGATTAGCCATTATTTTAGTTAACTGATTCCATCAGCCATGCGAAAGTGAACGTAAGAACGAAAAACTTCTGACGGAATATACAAACAAAAATATACTAAGATTATTGTACACACACACACACACACACACGCACACACACACACACACACACACACACACACACACACACACACACACACCACACATACACACACAAACACCACACACACACACACACACATGCTCGCACAGAGAGAGAGACAGATAGACAGACAGGTAAACAAACAAACAGACAGACAGACAAGACATACGAGCAGACAGATAGACAGAAACAGATGCACACGCAGGAATAGAATAGAAGAAGAAAAACGAAAGAGCTTACAAGCGGGAAGCCAATGAAAGCTTATGATCGTACAGTGTATTAACCACTCTTAGTTCTTTCGTTAGTTGGTGGTAGTTCACTGATTATCAAATATTTCTGTTCTTGCGTGATCGTCAGTTGGTGGTATGCACAATGGAAACTTGATTGCTTGATTATTATTTCTTCGATTTTGCGACTGATTAGTGTCGTATACTAAGCTGGCTGACTGGTCGAGAGCTGATTGATTTTTGATTGATTGTCTGATTGTTCATTTAAACAGTAACATTTTCATTGCGTGTTATCTACATGTACAAACCTAATGTAGGGGAAGCCGGCCTCCACGTGTCCCAGTAGAACTGACCACACATACCTGTTGACATATCATGCATATATACGATTGTATGTACACACACACACACACACACACACACACACACACACACACACACACACACACACACACACACCACACACATACAGAGAGGAGAGAGAGAGAGAGAGAGAGAGAGAGAGAGGAAGAGAGAGATATGAAAACTATCTTTAGCAACACATCATTTATACAGCAACAACATCAACATTTTGTTAGCAAAGAATGATCGCTCTCTGGGATAAACACACATACACAAACGCGCGCGCAGCCTCTGTGTGTGTGTGTGTGTGTGTGTGTGTGTGTGTGTGTGTGTGTGTGTGTGTGTGTGTGTGTGTGTGTGTGTGTGTGTGTGTGTGAGTGTGTGTGTGTGTGTGTGTGTGTGTGTGTGTGTGTGTGTGTGAGTGTGTGTGTGTGTGTGTGTGTGTGTGTGAGAGAGAGAGAGAGAGAGAGAGAGAGAGTGTGTGTGTGCGTGTGCGTGCGTGCGTGCGTGCGTGCGTGCGTGTGTGTGTGTGTGTGTGTGTGTGTGTGTGTGTGTGTGTGTGTGTGTGTGTGTGTGTGTGATACGTTACAAACAAGCAATGAAGTCAGGTATTTCACGTATTGCCTGAAGCCTGCAAGTATTCTTGATAATGGCAGCGACAGCTCGCAATGCGCGGAATGTCTGGTGTTTCCAGCCAGCTCTCCGAGTGCCTCAGACATAGTCAGCCATTTCATGCATGGGCTAAGATACCTTGATTATCTCTTTCTCTGTCTGTCTGTCTGTCAGTTAGTCAGTCAGTCTGTCTGTCTCTCTCTCTCTCTTTCTTTTCCTCCTCATCCTCCTTATTCTTCTTCTTCTTCTCTCTCTGTCTTTATGTCCGTCCGTCTGTCTGTCGGTCTGTCTGTCTCTCTCTTTGTCTGTTTGTCAGTCAGTCTGTCTGTCTGTCTGTCTGTCTCTTTTCTTTTCCTCCCCTCCTCCTCCTACTCCTCCTCCTTCTTCTTCTTCTTCTTCTCTCTCTCTCTGTCTTTATGTCTGTCCGTCTGTCTGTCTGTTTGTCTGTCTCACTCTCATTGTGTCTTTCATTCTTTCTTTTACTTTAGATTTCTGTGTCTGTCTTTCGTCAGATTCTCCATTCCTTCCCCTGCCTCTTCCTCCGTCTTTCTGTCTATCCACCCCTTTCTCTCTCATCACCTTCCTCTGCCTTTCTGTCTATCCACCCCTTTCTCTCTCATCATGTACCTCTGCCTTTCTGTATATCCACCCCTTTCTCTCTCATCATGTACCTCTGCCTTTCTGTCTATCCACCCCTTTCTCGCTCATCATCTACCTCTGCCTTTCTGTATGTCCACCCCTTTCTCTCTCATCATCTACCTGTGCCTTTCTGTATATCCACCCCTTTCTCTCTCATCACCTTCCTCTGCCTTTCTGTATGTCCACCCCTTTCTCTCTCATCATGTACCTCTGCCTTTCTGTATGTCCACCCCTTTCTCTCTCATCATGTACCTCTGCCTTTCTGTATATCCACCCCTTTCTCTCTCATCACCTTCCTCTGCCTTTCTGTATGTCCACCCCTTTCTCTCTCATCATCTACCTCTGCCTTTCTGTATGTCCACCCCTTTCTCTCTCATCACCTTCCTCTGCCTTTCTGTATATCCACCCCTTTCTCTCTCATCATCTACCTCTGCCTTTCTGTATATCCACCCCTTTCTCTCTCATCATCTACCTCTGCCTTTCTGTATATCCACCCCTTTCTCTCTCATCACCTTCCTCTGCCTTTCTGTATATCCACCCCTTTCTCTCTCATCATGTACCTCTGCCTTTCTGTATATCCACCCCTTTCTCTCTCATCACCTTCCTCTGCCTTTCTGTCTATCCACCCCTTTCTCGCTCATCATCTACCTCTGCCTTTCTGTATATCCACCCCTTTCTCTCTCATCATCTACCTCTGCCTTTCTGTATATCCACCCTTTTCTCTTTCATCATGTACCTCTGCCTTTCTGTATATCCACCCCTTTCTCTCTCATCACCTTCCTCTGCCTTTCTGTATATCCACCCCTTTCTCTCTCATCATCTACCTCTGCCTTTCTGTATATCCACCCCTTTCTCTCTCATCATCTACCTCTGCCTTTACTCAATTTGACCAAAGATGTTTTGTATGTGTGCACCTATGTACATCCGGAAAACTCACCATATTATTCGCATTTTGATGTTGATAATGGTATTCGGACACTAGAAGATATTTCTGTATATCCACCCCTTTCTCTCTCATCAGAGAGATATTAAAAATAAAAGGAAAAGATGCTCCCAGGATTCACCGAAAGGGGGAGAGAATGATGAATCCATCGGTGCTCAACCAATCATGACTGCAAATCCCAAACGGACTATGAACATGGACCAAATGGAATATCCATGTGTCTGTGGAAAGCGTTTCGCTACCACCCGTGGCATGAAGATCCACAGAACAAAGATGGATGTGAATGAGCAGCAGCGCACTGCATCAGCAGATAAGACGTCGGAAGACCAAGGCCAGGATTTAAACCACAGTGCCAAGGACATCCACGCTGTTGGTTCGGATGAGGAATTTGCACAGGCCCTCGATGCCAGGCGCCTGAAACTCAACCTGCCACGAGCAAACGAAACTGAAGATTGGGAGAAACTGGATGCAAAAATCGTCCAAAGACTCGATGCACTGATAGGGAAAAGCACCCTGGAACACAAACTAGCCACATATGGGGACATTGTGTATGCCACATGTAGAGACGCCTATGGAGCAAAACTACCCAAAGAGAAAACACCTCCAAAGAAATCCAGACGCCAAGAAAAGATGGACAAGATCAGGGTCCAAAAGAAAAACCTCAAGATGCAAATGAAGACCGCACTGCCAGCTGAAAAACAAGGCTTGGAAAAACTGTGGAAAGACCTGAAAGAAAAACACAGTGCCCTCAGCAAAGCGGAATCTGCGAGGAAGAGGAAGAGCAAAAAGAAGAAGACACAAGAGCGCTTCTTCAGAGACCCCTTCCAGTTTGCCAGAACACTGTTTGAGCAGCCAAAATCTGGGACCCTAAGTGTGGACAAAGGAGTTCTTGAGCAGCATCTGAGGAAAACATACTCTGACCCACAGAGCAAAGCACCACTCGACATTCAAGGTCTGGTGTGGCCAACCAACCCTGAGGAACAGTTCAATGGCAAGCCTCCAACGTTGGCGGAAATCAAGAAGGTGGTCGACAAAGCCAGAGCCAAATCATCACCAGGGCCAAACGGAATACCTTACCAGCTTTACAAGAAATGTCCCAAGGTGCTGGAGTGGCTCCACAGGCTGCTGCGATCGGCTTGGAGAAACCAGAAGATCAGCGGCCAGTGGATGACGGCAGATGGTGTGTACATCCCCAAAGAGCAAAACTCAAGTGACATTAGCCAGTTCAGGCCAATATCACTACTGAACGTCGAAGGGAAAATCTTCTTCTCTGTCATGGCAGCAAGGCTGACCAAGTACCTGATGGAAAACAAGTACTTGGATGTGTCAGTCCAGAAAGGTGGCATCCCAGGCGTGGCGGGCTGTGTAGAACACGCCACAATGATCTGGGACGCAATCCAAAAAGCAAAAACAGAAAAGAGAGACCTGGACGTAGTGTGGCTTGATCTGGCAAACGCATATGGATCTGTGCCCCATGAGATGATACAGTTGGCTCTTGAGATGTACCATGTGCCAAAGAACATCCGCGACATGCTCAAGAAGTACTTCAATGGCTTCTCAATGCGGTTCTCTACCAAGGAGTACACAACAGACTGGATCAACTTGGAAGTGGGTATTGCAATGGGCTGTGCAATTTCCCCAATACTGTTCGTGCTGGCAATGGAACTCATCTTGAAAGCAGCAACAAACAACGCGAGACAAACAGACCTTGGCGATGGATACAAGATGCCTCCTCTCAAGGCCTTCATGGATGACACTACAGTGATTTCATCCAGAGAAGACGAGACACGTCATGTGCTGGAGAGGCTGGACGACATAGTTGCCTCATCCAGAATGAAGTTCAAGCCAAAGAAATCACGGAGTCTCTCACTGAGGAAAGGAAAAGTGGCCGGATCTGTGGTCTTCAGTGTTGCCAACCAGGCCATTCCAACAGTCACAGAAGAACCAGTCAAGAGCCTTGGAAGATGGTATGATGATACGCTGAAAGACACACAAAGAGCAAAAGAAACCAAGCAGATGGCGGAGGAAGGCTTGGAGACCATTGACCAGTGTGGGCTCCCTGGCAAATACAAGGTCTGGTGTCTGCAGTTCATGCTGATACCAAAGCTGCTATGGCCTCTGATGATATACGACATCTGCACCAGCATAGTGGAGGCAATGGAAGCCAAAATCAACAAGTTCACAAGGAAATGGCTTGGTGTCCCACCCTGTCTGACTGACATAGCGCTGTACTGTCGCCAAGCAAAGCTGAAACTACCCCTGAAATCCATCCTGGAGGAATACAAAGCAGGGAAGATCAGACTTCAAAGCATGCTGGAGGACTCAGGAGACAAGGTGGTAGAAGCAATTAAGCCCCAGCTGAAGACAGGCAGAAAATGGAAAGTTCAAGAGGCGATGGATTCTGCAAAAGAAAGTCTCAAGATCAGAGAAATAACAGGACACACACAGACCAACAGACAGGGACTGGGGTGACCAAAACTGAATGGTGGTCAAAGGCCAAAGGAAAAGCCAAAAGAGACATGATGATTCAGGAGATGAGAAAAGAAGAAGACCAAAAAAGACTCCAAAAAGCAGTCCAGCAGAGCCAGCAAGGGCAATGGACAACGTGGGAGAATGCACTCCAAAGAAGTCTCACTTGGAATGACATTTGGCACATGGCCCCTCTCAGGATCAGCTTCATTCTCAGATCTGCATATGACCTTCTGCCCTCAAATGCAAACCTGGTGAAGTGGGGGAAAACAGACGATCCTGCATGCCCCCTCTGCCATGAAAAACAAACAGTGGAGCATGTCCTAAGCTCATGTAAAGTAGCCCTGGCTCAAGGAAGGTACACATGGAGGCACAACCAAGTGCTCAAAGAAATTGTACAAGTAGTCTGGGCTAGTACCAACACCACAAAAGGGAAAATCAGGACTCCAAAAGCACCCGCAACATTCTTCACGGCAGGAGGCAGCAAATCATGGCCAAGAACAACAGTGCCACTCGAAACATGCAGGCAGAGTCTGCTGGACGGGGCAGATGACTGGGAGTGCACTGCAGACCTCCCAGAATGGAAGAGTCACCCAGAGATCATCAGCAAGAGTGGCATGAGACCAGACATAGTAGTCCACTCTAAGTCAACCAAGCAGCTGATCATGATCGAGCTCACGGTGCCATATGAGAACAGAATGGAGGCAGCTCAAATCTACAAGACTGAAAAGTATGCTGATCTGGCAAACAGCCTGAGGAGAGAAGGCTATCAGGTCAAAGTCCTCACTGCAGAAATTGGAGCTAGGGGGTTTGTAGGAACGTCTGCATACAGCCTCATGAAACAGCTCTCAGTTGCAGGGAAGGAAAAAACCAGAGCCCTGAAAGCAATGGCAGAAGCGGCAGAGAGGTGTTCAAGCTGGATCTGGTCAAGGAGGAACAAAAGTGAACTTCATAAGGCTTAATTTCCCTACAAATATCAGGTGTCCCTGTGGCTCAGTGGTTAAAGCGCGAGTCATTAAGTGGAAAATGAGCATGTCCAGAGGGTCATGGGTTCGAATCCCAGCCATGGCTCGTCCCAAGATGGGAAAAAAAGGGGCAGCAGAGGGACATCCGGAGTCATGAACCGGGTGTGGCCCAACCCCCCTAGAGTGTCAGGAGATAAGGGCCGAAACACTTGCTTGAAGGGGGCTTCTCTTCTGAGGACTCTCTGCTGCCACGCTCTCCACGAGTTTCTTTCTACTATTCTGACGGATAAGATATTTGAATTTCCTAATATGTACATACTTTTAAACGGAGACCTTAATAGCAGAACGTCTAATGTTCATCAGGATATAACTATGAACAACACTATGTATAATAACTCTTTAAAAAACGAATCGTTTTGTGTTAAAAGGGAGTCTGAAGACAAGGTACTGAACAGGTACGGCAAATGTTTGCTAAGCATGTGCACAGCTCTAGAATTATGCATTTTAAACGGAGTATGTAATGGCGACCGTCAAGGTCGTTTTACATATGTTTCTGATACAGGTAATAGTGTGAATGATTATGTTTTGGCCTCTGTTGATCTGTATGTATGTATGATGGCATCATGTACTCTATATGTACAAGAACGCATTGAGTCGGACCATCAGCCTCTGGAACTACATGTTAATTTTGATAATGGCGATGAGCTTCATATGAACCAAGGTTATATCAATAAAAACGGTAAGTTTATTGTAAAGTTTGTTTGGCAGGAACAGAGGGCTGGAATATTTCATGCTCTCATGAGCAGTGAAGATAGTAAATCTTTACTCGAAGCAGCAATTAATCTTATTGATGTGGATATCAACTTGGCATTGAATGCGTTTAACAACTGTGTGAAAAAACAAGCTGAGTGTATGAAAACAAGGATCAGAACTGATAAGAGGAAACGTAAAGATGCATGGTTTGATGTAGAATGCCATGTAGCTAAGATTTCGGCCAGGAGGCTGCTTAGAGTATTTCGTGGAACTTTAGATGTTGAGGACAGGTCAAAGTATTGTAAATCACGGAGAGAATATAAACACCTGTTACAGAAAAAGCAAAATGAATATAATACTTGTTTATTAAGTAATCTTGTTGATTCGGTCAATGATCCCAGTGCGTTCTGGCAGAATGTACATAAGGTGTCACCCAAAGGGTCTCGTGTACATGCATCCATTTCTATTAATGAGTGGCATGAGCATTTCAAAAACCTCCTTGATAAGGATGTGGACAGTTCAATAGAAATGGAAACCGCGTCTGATTTAGAAGCCACAGATGAACTCAATTTATTTGATAACCCAATTTCAAAAGAAGAAGTTATACTTGCCATAAAGAAATTGAAAAACGGCAAATCTGCTGGTCCAGATGGCTTAATTGGAGAAATGTTTAAAAATGGTGGCGAAATAATTGTCGATTTCCTTGTTAACTTTTTCAATGCTCTTTTTCACAGAGGAATATATCCCGAAGCCTGGATGGAATCAATTATAGTACCACTATTTAAAAAAGGTAATGTTAACGATCCTGGCAACTATAGAGGTGTGTCACTATGTGACATCGGCAGCAAACTGTACAGTTCTATTATAAACTACAGGTTACAAATATGGGTAGAACAGTATAATATAACCGGCGAATATCAGGCGGGTTTCAAGAAAGGGTATTCAACAGTGGATCATATGTTTACATTACTAGCAATAATACAAAAGCAATTTTCGTTAAATCGTAAATTCTATGTAGCTTTCATTGATTTTGAGAAGGCCTTTGACTCCATTTCAAGGAAGCTACTGTGGCCAGTTCTTCAGAAGAATGGTATTAAAGGGAAGCTGTTTCAGTGTATAAGAAGTATGTATTCTAATGTAAAAGCAAAAGTAAGATTCGACAACGAATTCACAGACAGTATTTTGTGCACACAGGGTGTGAAACAGGGAGATGCCTGTAGTCCTGTATTGTTTTCTCTATTTATAAACGAATTAGCATCAGAAATCATTGTGAAGGGACGACATGGAGCGACATTGTCACACGAGACCCTCGAATTATTTATCTTGCTACTGGCTGACGATATCGCTCTGCTATCAGA
>CM065721.1:50304171-50321671 GCA_033310375.1 Conus canariensis
AGTGCTGAATATCAGCTTACACACACACACACACACACACACACACACACCACACACAACACACACACACACAACACACACTGAGTTCAGAAAGGACAGAGTTAGCTCGTTTGTGCACAAACACAGACAGTAATAACGAAAGCGACCACTGAATTATCACTTTCTAATTTGATCACTTTCATTATGGATGACAACCGCGAATGTGTATTTTCTTTGCTGTATGTTTTAAACAGAAGCTCTGTTTGAGGCAATCTGCGTAGCACAAGATCTCAGACATTCTGTGAACTGGCTGACAGTACCAGACATTCTGTGAACTGGCTGACAAAACCAGACATTCTGTGAACTGGCTGACAAAACCAGACATTCTGTGAACTGGTTGACAGTACCAGACATTCTGTGAACTGGCTGACAGTACCAGACGTTCTGTGAACTGGCTCACAGTACCAGACGTTCTGTGAACTGGCTCACAGTACCAGACATTCTGTGAACTGGCTGACAGTACCAGACATTCTGTGAACTGCCTGACAGTACCAGACATTCTGTGAACTGCCTGACAATACCAGACATTCTGTGAACTGGCTGACAGTACCAGACGTTCTGTGAATTGACAGTACCAGACATTCTGTGAACTGGCTGACAGTACAGACATCTTGAACTGACAGTACCAGACATTCTGTGAACTGGCTGACAGTACCAGACATTCTGTGAACTGGCTGACAGTACCAGACATTCTGTGAACTGGCTGACAGTGCCAGACATTCTGAGGACGGCTCACAGTACCGGACGTTCTGTGAACTGGCTAACAGTACCAGACATTCTGAGGACGGCTCACAGTACCAGACGTTCTGTGAACTGGCTGACAATACCAGACATTCTGTGAACTGGCTGACAGTACCAGACATTCTGTGAACTGGCTGACAGTACCAGACATTCTGTGAACTGGCTGACAGTACCAGACATTCTGTGAACTGGCTGACAGTACCAGACATTCTGTGAACTGGTGACAGTACCAGACATTCTGTGAACTGGCTGACAGTACCAGACATTCTGTGAACTGGCTGACAGTACCAGACATTCTGTGAACTGGCTGAAGTACCAGACATTCTGTGAACTGTGACAGTACCAGACATTCTGTGAACTGGTGACAGTACCAGACATTCTGTGAACTGGCTGACAAAACCAGACATTCTGTGAACTGGCTGACAGTACCAGACATTCTGTGAACTGGCTGACAGTACCAGACATTCTGTGAACTGGCTGACAGTACCAGACATTCTGTGAACTGGCTGACAGTACCAGACATTCTGTGAACTGGTTGACAATACCAGACGTTCTGTGAACTGTGTGACAGTACCAGACATTCTGTGAACTGGCTGACAATACCAGACTTCTGTGAACTGGCTGACAGTACAGACATTCTGTGAACTGCTGACAGTACCAGACATTCTGTGAACTGGCTGACAATACCAGACGTTCTGTGAACTGGCTGAGAGTACCAGACATTCTGTGAACTGGCTGACGGTACCAGACATTCTGTGAACTGGCTGACAGTACCAGACATTCTGTGAACTGGCTGAGAGTACCAGACATTCTGTGAACTGGTTGACAATACCAGACATTCTGTGAACTGGCTACAATACCAGACATTCTGTGAAGTGACTGACAATACCAGACATTCTGTGAACTGGCTGACAATACCAGACATTCTGTGAACTGGCTGACAGTACCAGACATTCTGTGAAGTGACTGACAATACCAGACATTCTGTGAACTGGCTGACAATACCAGACATTCTGTGAACTGGCTGACAGTACCTGACATTCTGTGAACTGGCCGACAATACCAGACATTCTATGAACTGGCTGACAATACCAGACATTCTGTGAACTGGCTGACAATACCAGACATTCTGTGAACTGGCTGACAGTACCAGACATTCTGTGAACTGGCTGACAGTACCAGACATTCTGTGAACTGGCTGACAGTACCAGACATTCTGTGAACTGGCTGACAGTACCAGACATTCTGTGAACTGGCTGACAGTACCAGACATTCTGAACGGCTGACAGTACCAGACATTCTGTGAACTGGCTGACAGTACCAGACATTCTGTGAACTGGCTGACAGTACCAACATTCTGAGGACGGCTGACCAGTTGTCACAGATGTCAGGTCACGCGGAATCCCTGCAGCTGATTTAATGGATTTCGTACGTGTAATGAGACTGCTACATGCGTGTGTGCGTGCGTGCGTGCGTGCGTGCGTACGTGCATAAGTTGTGTGTATGTGTGTGGTGCGTGCGTGCGTGGTGTGTGTGTGTTGTGTGTGTGGTTGTTGGTGTGTGTGTGTGTGTGTGTGCCCGCCTGTGTGTGTGTGTGTGTGTGTGTGTGTGTGTGTGTGTGTGTGTGTGTGTGTGTGTGTGTGTGTGTGTGTGTGCAGCCGTTCGCGTGCATGTGTGCATGGGTATAAACGTATATATATATATATATATATATATATATATATATAATGTTGTGTGTGGTGTGTGTGTGTGTGTGTGTGTGTGTGTGCGTGCGCGCGCGCGCGCGCGCGCGTGTGTGGTGTGTGTGTGCGTGTGTGTTTGCGAGCGTGAGTGCGCGCGCGCGCGCGTGTGTGTGTGTGTGTGTGTGCGAACGTGCGTGCGTGCGTGCATGCGTGTGTGTGAGCGTGCGAGCGTGCGTGCGTGCGTGCGTGCGTGTATGTGTGTGTGTGTGTGTGTAAAGAATTTTAAAGTACAAATACAATGTGAACTTCTGACGACGCTGACGAACAACAATTTGAAATGACATGCATGGCATGTGACGGCATGTGTTTACAGCTCAGCCGACCACGTGGGTCACAGCAGAGCTCTGTGATTGGTCATACCCGCATCAGGAGGACAAGCCGAATAAGCAGCTGGACACTCACGTGGCGATGCAGCAGGCGGGAAGTAGAATGACCTGAATGATCGTGAGCACGTGGCCACGCATCCTTTATCACCAGTCGTGTCTGCACAAAAAGCCAACAGTGAAGAAAGTGTTACATCACACAATGTCACAATCCTGTATTTTGTAGCAAGAGTGACAAGCAGCAAATCATCGCAAAAGCTCTCTTTTTTTTTTTCAGATTAAAATTTCTGAAGAGGTACAAATCTGTCAGAGCTCCAGTACCCCCTCCCACATTATCCACCCTCTCTGTCTCTGTCACTTTCTTTATTTCTCTCTCTCTCTCTCTCTTATCAAATTATGTGCATATTCTTTGAACGTTTCGATTATATTCTCTCTCTCTCTCCTCCCCTCTCTCTCTTTTGTTAAATTATGTGCATATTGTTTGCATGTTTGACTGTACTCTCTCTCTCTCTCTCTCTCTCTCTCTCTCTCTCTCTCTCCTCTGTGGATATTTTATTTTGATGTGTAGTAACTGGATATTCTTGTGGATTTACTGCCCCCCATTCTGATTCCTCTTCCCGTGTTTAATCTCTCCTCCCCCCCCCCCCACGCGTCTCTCTCTCTCTCCTCTCTCTCTCTCTCTCTCTCTCTCTCTTCTCTCATTGCGTTTGTCTGTCTGTCCCTTCATTGTCTCTCAAATTGTCTCCCTGTACCACTCGTATTGTGTCAATTTCTCTGGGGGTGGGGGTTTCTCATTGTCTTCCACTCTCTTTTGCTCTCTATCTACCTTTCTTTAAACCTATGTCTCTCGTTATGGCTGTGCGTCTGTCTCCCGCCATCTTCTCTTCCCTCTGTTTCCTTTCATGCGCCCCTCTCACTCTCCCTGTCTTTCTGTCTCCCGCCATCTTCTCTTTTCTCTGTTTCCTTTCATGCGCCCCTCTCACTCTCCCTGTCTTTCTGTCTCCCGCCATCTTCTCTTCCCTCTGTTTCCTTTCATGCGCCCCTCTCACTCTCCCTGTCTTTCTGTCTCCCGCCATCTTCTCTTCCCTCTGTTTCCTTTCATGCGCCCCTCTCACTCTCCCTGTCTTTCTGTCTCCCGCCATCTTCTCTTCCCTCTGTTTCCTTTCATGCGTCCCTCTCACTCTCCCTGTCTTTCTGTCTCCCGCCATCTTCTCTTTTCTCTGTTTCCTTTCATGCGCCCCTCTCACTCTCCCTGTCTTTCTGTCTCCCGCCATCTTCTCTTTCTCTGTTTCCTTTCATGCGCCCCTCTCACTCTCCCTGTCTTTCTGTCTCCCGCCATCTTCTCTCCCTCTGTTTCCTTTCATGCGCCCCTCTCACTCTCCCTGTCTTTCTGTCTCCCGCCATCTTCTCTTCCCTCTGTTTCCTTTCATGCGTCCCTCTCACTCTCCCTGTCTTTCTGTCTCCCGCCATCTTCTCTCTGTTTCCTTTCATGCGCCCCTCTCACTCTCCCTGTCTTTCTGTCTCCCGCCATCTTCTCTTTTCTCTGTTTCCTTTCATGCGTCCCTCTCACTCTCCCTGTCTTTCTGTCTCCCGCCATCTTCTCTTTTCTCTGTTTCCTTTCATGCGCCCCTCTCACTCTCCCTGTCTTTCTGTCTCCCGCCATCTTCTCTTTTCTCTGTTTCCTTTCATGCGCCCCTCTCACTCTCCCTGTCTTTCTGTCTCCCGCCATCTTCTCTTTTCTCTGTTTCCTTTCATGCGCCCCTCTCACTCTCCCTGTCTTTCTGTCTCCCGCCATCTTCTCTTCCCTCTGTTTCCTTTCATGCGTCCCTCTCACTCTCCCTGTCTTTCTGTCTCCCGCCATCTTCTCTTTTCTCTGTTTCCTTTCATGCGTCCCTCTCACTCTCCCTGTCTTTCTGTCTCCCGCCATCTTCTCTCTGTTTCCTTTCATGCGTCCCTCTCACTCTCCCTGTCTTTCTGTCTCACGAAGTAAAACACATGTGAACACACGCACACACATGCGCACGCGCACGCGCACACATACATGCATACATATGTACGCACATATGCATACAATGTGTGTGTGTGTGTACGTGCGTGCGTGCGCGCGCGCGCGCGCGTGTGTGTGTGCGTGTGCGTGCGTGCGTGCGTGCGTGCGCGCGCCTGTGTGTGTGTTGTGTGTGTGTGTGTGTGTGTGTGTGTGTGTGTGTGTGTGTGATGGTGTGTGTGTGGTGTGTATGTGTGTGTGTGTGTGTGTGTGTGTGTGTGTGTGTGTGTGTGTGTGTGTGTGTGTGTGTTGTGTGTGCGCGCACGCGCGCGCGTTAATGAAACTGTAACTGTTTATACAAAACTGTTCATTTGAACCGCTTACATTTTTGGATACTTGGTTAACATCGTGGTGCAAATAATCGGAAGTGAAAACAACAGCAAAGATGAAAACCAAAAACATAGTCTGCATTACGTATGATGCGGGGCCTGGGGACGGGGGACGGGGAGGAGGGGTATAAACAGCGTGGTCGATCTTGAGATAAAACCAATGGCAGATGATTTCTTGCCGCCGATACGATGGCTCATTTCAGCTTTCAACACGTAAATGACCGAGCATCGACCTCGTACCTCAGCCCTGCATATATATCAGTCGATCAGGACGGCTGTGTGGGCAGGCAGAAGGTGAGACTTGGCTGTGCTCTTAAATCATCGATCTACCGGTAGAAACAATATTCCTTCTTTATCAGAATGAGCAGGCTTTCGCCTGTAGTCTCATGCCTTGAATCTGTTAAGCAGTCAGACAAAGGATCAGTCACGTCATGAAGAGACTAAACTGATAAACTGGATGGACTACAAGTGATTAACTGGACAGACTACAAATGCTTAATTGGATATACTATATATTATTAACTGAATTAACTACAAATGATTAACTGCACAGACTACAAATGATTAGCTGCACTGACTGCAAATGATTAACTAGATAGACTTTTAATGATTAACTAAATTACTAATGATTAACTAAATGACTAAAATGATTAACTGAACTGACTAAAAATGATTAACTAGATAGACTACTAATGATTAACTGGATAGACTACTACAAATGATTAAATGGATAGACTACAAATGGTTAACTGAAATACTACAAATGATTAACTGGATAGACTATAAATGATTAACTGGATAGACTTAATGATCAATTGGATAGACTATAAATGGTTAACTGAATGAATGGATAAAGAAATGAATGGAGAACGGAGGCACAACACACACACACACACACACACACACACACACACACACACACACACACACACACACACACACACTTGCCACATTCAGACCTTCTTCGCAGACAAACATCCAAGGAAGACAGACAGTGAAGGCAGCCACTGATATCAGTTATCATGAAGTGCCGTTATCACAAAGGCAAGAGGACAATCCGACCGAACCGCACAATGCGAGATACTGCATATCCTTATTGCGTTGTTGGCAGTTGAATGTCTGATATAGCTTCTTTCTCGGTCAGTGCTAACCAACCAACTAATCAACCAACCAACCAATCAACCAGCCAGCCAGCGAGCCCGTCAGTCAATCGAACATGAGTCAATTATCTTGTCATGTAGAACAGACGTAAGGCCGTTCAAAGAATAAACAGTTTCTCCGAAACATTTCAGAGGGCAAAGTGCATTTGGGATGTGTGTGTGTGTGTGTGTGTGTGTGTGTGTGTGTGTGTGTGTGTGTGTGTGTGTGTGTGTGTATGTGTGTGTGTGTGTGTGTGTGTGTGTGTGTGTGTGTGTGTGTGTGCATGCCTTCAGAGAGACAGAGAGAGAGAGAGAGAGACAGGGAGAGAGACACACACACGCACACAGACACAGACACATAAATACACACACACGAATGCACGCACACACGCACGCATACACCCCCCACACACATGCGCTCACACGCGCGCTCGCACACACACACACACACACACACACACACACACACACACACACACACACACACACACACACACACAAATGCGACAAGTAAAAAAAAACAAATCTGTTTTTTCCCCCATACTACCCGCCCCCCCCCCCTCCCCCCAATACAACAAACAAACAACCGTGGCAAATGTGATGAGGACCAAGTGATAAGTCCCCAGAACGGACGTCCTTACCTGCCCAGGGAAGCCAGCTCCTGCACTTGTCCCGCTCTCAGTCCCCGGCAAGCCAGACGTCAACCGTCAGGGTGTGCAGGTAGCTGTGAACCTGCCCCCGGGGCCCACCCACCACCGCTCCTGTGGAATGCAGCCCTCTCCCTTATCAGCCGGCCACACACCATCGTCACGCACACCTCCAGAGGCCCTCACCACCCCACTGTCCTTAACGGCGGAAAGAGTCGTTGGAACAGCGCTGATTCCTTTGTCACGCTGACGTTACGGGTTCTTTCTTTCTTTTCTTCCTTTCTTCCTTTTCTTTTCTTTCTTTCTTTCTTTCGCGTTCCCGGCCATGCTAGATCCTCAATCCGGTTAGCAAGGCGAAGTCCACAGTCCGCCGCAGTGACTCCACCGGTCCCCACAGCTTCTCCAGGACCTCAACCGGACTGGGCCACATCTGGCGTCTCGAGGCTTCAAAAGGAGGGGCAGGACTGTCCTGCATCGCTTCTCCAGTGGCTGTGGTTGGGCTTCTTTGAGGCTGGAGGCCCGGCGTTGTCGCCGCCTGGAGAACCACGGGACGAGCACCATGCCGTCGAAGATCAGTCTGCATTGCCCATATTGGGTGAGATGCGTGGTGTCTGACCTTTTCCTGTGATTTGTGACTCTGCAGGAGGTCTGCTCGCTGGCCTCAGCCGACACATTCCGACTTCAGAGCAATTCATGGTTGTCGGGTTACCCTGTTGTTAATGCGGAAAATCCGCGCTGACCACACCCTACCTGGTAACATGTGGATGTTAAACCTGAACGTCCTTTCAAGCTTTGTGACAGCTGGTCTTTTCTGAACACGCTGTCTTGATAATGACACGTAGCCACTAAGGACACAGCGCAAGCACAGGCCTGTCCTGTCAATGAGGACTGCCCCGATAGCGCGTGTCCTCTCTGCTCAGTTCCTCGCTGGAGTCTTACACGTTTAAAGGGAGATAAAAGGTCTTTTATTTTCAAAGGGAGGTAAAAGGAACACTGCCCTGAAACGTAGGGCCGTGATAGAATGCACGATCTACCATCAACAACCTGGAGTGGGACTGACTGAATGCCACCACTTATGTAACATTGCTGTGGCTTTATGATCTTTGGTTTTCTTCTGGTTATTCCACATCGACAGTTTAGACCGATGTTCCCGTGCCACAGCAGCCTTGTTCAGCATCTGTAACAAACTACATGCCATGGTTCCATAGTGTACTGGGGCTGGACACTTTGTTTAAAGGGGAATGGAGTTTGTAGGAGCTGTCCATCATCATCATCATCATCATCATCATCATCGTCGTCGTCGTCGTCGTCGTCATCATCATCATCGTCATCGTCATCATCATCGTCGTCATCATCATCACCATCATCATCATTATCATCTTTATCAGCATCCTTACTATTTTTGTTCTTGTTGTGATCATCAATACGATACCTGGTGGATAAGTAGATCCATCAGTTTCACATAGACTAAATGTGCTGGAGGATTGCTATATAAATCAAAACATGCCCCCCCCCCCCACACACACACACATACTACGTGCCCGCGTGCATACAGCACACGCACACGCACGCGCGCGCGCACACACACACACCAGCACATACATGCACAGAGAGAGAGAGAGAGAGAGAGAGAGAGAGAGAGAAGGTACAGACAGACAGACAGACAGACAGACAGAGAAGTTTATCCAGAATGGATTATACTCCCCTCTGAAAAGGAACAAAGACAATGTCCTTTAGAACGAAAACTGAAAAAAAAAACCCAAAGAAACAATACCAATACATTACATCGACAGTTGTGCATTAGCCCGTGAGGCATACAACATCAAACAGACAAGGGTTTTCCAGTAAGTCTGTGGGATACAGTCATGTCGCAAAGCCTGGGTGACTGGGCAGCAATGACACAATGCTGTTCATCCTCCTCAACATATTTACACAGTGGACATTATATAGCATTTTGAATTAACATTTGCATACCGCGACTTCTGAGCTAATACGATACCATTCTGAATCTCGTTTTTGTAACATATTTCGAAACGTCTGCTATTGTCCAGCAAAAGATATGCTTCATTGATTCTGGATGATTAAAATTTTCTGTAGCATGTAAACCCGTTACAGTTTAGAATATTTATTTTGTTCCACCCAGTTTGTCCATTTATTATCATGTCACCTTTGATGAAGCTCTTACAAAATACTGAAATTGTCAACACTTGACTGTTCCAAACAGACACGAACCTTTTCTGAAAAGAGAACACGAATACCCTTTTTGAGAAACGAAATCACGAATACCCATTTTGAAAAATGAAATCACGGACACCCATTTTGAAAAATGAAATCACGAATACCCTTTTTTTGAAAAACCGAAACCACTAATACCTGATATCCAAGATTTCTTTCCACGTAATCTCAAACTTAGCAGCACGTTGTGTGTTTCATATGACGGTCATAATTCAGCCCTACGCAAAGTGATTTTAACAGAGCGTTAGACTCTCGCTCACGCAACGTCGACACACCATCAGTCGGACCAAACAAAATAGAGTCCCCCTTTTGACTATTAACTGAACTTTTTCATTATTTACATTATTTTTTTCTGGTAGGGTTTGACATGATCACAGATACATATATTCAACACATTATCAGGTCCTAAAAGACTTCAAAATAGCTTTTCTTCTCAAAGTTTGCCACACAAACAACTGTTCAGGCATCTCCAATTCCCTGGTCCTCCCAGACCTGTTACAGCTTTCTCTTCTGGTTTCGGCCTCAGCGTGACACGACATCTTTCTAACCTCCGCAACATTACGACTTGCAACACGCACACACACACGCACGCGCGCGCGCACAGGCACGCACACACACACACACACACACACACACACCACACACACACACACACACACACACACACACACACACACACACAGTGCCTATGCCCTTCTCAACTGAAAAAAAAAGAAGAAAAGAAACACATAAATAACTTGTCCCTAGTCCATCCGGGAAAAAGGCTCAGAGGTTTGCCGAGCCTATCATTGGTCATTGGTGACCTTTACGTCTCTCTCTCTCACTACACACACACACACACACACACACACACACACACACACACACACACACACACACACACACACACACACACACACACACAGGTGTCATTCAGAAAAGTTGTAGGCATGCGCTCTTGCCAACGCTTCTCCCTACGACGCCGTCGCCCAGTCTGTCTTCGTGTTCCACTGCCAATTCTGCAGGTGATAAACCAATCATCTCGAGTTTATCTGTTCACTACACATACGACACGCATGCCTGCTGTACGGTTATTTGACGAGGTGGGCAATGGCACAAGACTTTCAAATCCGTCCTTTTTTTTTATTTTTTTATAATTTTTTTTCCCGAAAGCTTGCATAAGTGATCAGTGTTTACCGTCGCTATACTCTTTTCACCAACACACATCAAACCATTGAAACAGTTCCTGAGAGCGACTGTAAATCTTTATTCCTAAGGTAACAGATATGTTAGAAGATGCATTTTTTCTCCCTCTAGCCCTTCAGGGATTAAGGATACTAACACTTTAACATTTTTACACAATATAAAACTGATTATAACACAACAGTGATGATTCATATTATATAAAAAAAATATGCACTTACACTGAACTGTATATCTCTCTCTCTCTCTCTCTCTTCACACACACACACACACATTGCAAACAGAGAGAGAGAGAGAGAGAGAAAGAGAGAGTGTGTGTGTGTGTGTGTGTGTGTGTGTGTGTGTGTGGAGAGAGAGAGAGAGAGAGAGAGAGAGAGAGAGAGACAGACAGACAGACAGACAGACAGACAGAGACAGAGAGAGAGGGAGAGTAAGGATGGCTTGTCCATATACATGACTTTTTTCCCTTGATATACTTGTGAAAAAAAAGTTTCACATTTAGTGCATCAGGAATACCACAGACTAATCAGCCAAGCCTCCTTTCTTTATTGACAAACGACAAACACATTTTTTGCTTCTGTGTGTGTGTGTGTGTGTGTGTGTGTGTGTGTGTGTGTGTGTGTGTGTGTGTGTGTGTGCGTGCGTGCGCGTCCGTGCGTGCAAGCGTGCATGTGTGTGTGTGCGTGTGTGCATGCGTGCGTGCGTGCGTGCGTGTGTGCGTGCGCGCGCGCGTATGTGTATGTGTGTGTGTGTGTGGAGACCAATACTCCTGCATGGCGCCTGCGAGCGCCACAGCACCTAGTCCATGCTTTACGAGCCGTAACCTCGCTGCATTTTCCCCATGGTTATTCGTTTGACGGCATACATCAGATCCTGTGCCGAGTGTTGTTGACGACGCAGCATATAAAACACAAGCCACACAGTGCCAGTTAAGCTGCCTTCACACGTTTCCAGCCCATAAATCCCCCGGTGTGTGCAGAACGATAGACCTGCAGCCCATCTACTAGTTTCCCCTGCAAGGCGTCGACGTGATGTGAGTTCCAGAAATCATGTTGGTGTGTTTTACACCGAAGCTGTTGTTGCCTGCGTATTGAAAAGGTTGTCTGGTCATGAAATCGACAATTTGGTGATCATACCAGTCCTTCTCGTCACCTCTACTGTAGAAAGAGCGAATGGAGGAATAAAAGGAGAGACTGAACAAGGGAATATGTAGTGGAAGAAAGAAAGAAAGAAAGAAAGAAAAACAAGAAGAAAAAAAAACCGAAAGAAAACAAAAAAAAATATAAAGAGAGAAAAATTACAGAAAAGACAAGAAAACGAGAAAGGAAGGAAAGCGAAAGAGGAGAGGGGTTGGGGGTGGGTGGACATGGAACAAAAGAAAGGGATAAAGAAATCAACGCCGCTTGAAACAAAAAACAAAACAAAACAAAACAAAACAAATAAACGAACAAACCAACCAAAACAGATGTTGTGGATGCAGCCAACGTGCAGACCTGCTTTGAAAAGAGCTTTCCTCTCAATACGCCAAAGGCCGCCCTACACAACTCGTGTCAACCTTATGTCTGTGTGGGTCGTGCTGAGCCCGATGTGGAACTGGGTTCGTGTGTCCTACAACCGTAAGTGTCAACGGCTGAGGACGTCCGCTTCAACCGGTCATCAAGGCAGCAGGCTATACCCTGATCAGGTGAACCCCACTCTCCAGCCAGTAACAGGCACCCGGCTCACCACCTCAAATTTCAAAATAACGACCCAGCAGCGTGCGAGTAGATCTAGCAGCGAAACACAACTTATTGGAAGTAAAAAAAACCAAACGTGTGACACACACAATAGTTTTCATGTTCTGACTTCCCCACTGACTCACTCGTGCATTTTAACTGATTGTTTATAATGCATGTATGTATGTATGTATGTATGTATGTATGTATGTATGTATGTATGTATGTATGTATGTATGTATGTATGTATGTATGTATGTATGCATGCATGCATGTATGTATGTATGAATGTGCGAATATATGAATGTATATGTATGTGTGCATATATGTATGTATGAATGTATATGCATGTATGTATGCATTTATTTATTTATTTATTTATATGTTTATCTATTCATTTATTGTCTACAACCAGCTCATCAGTGCCGATCTCGCACAGTGTGACAGGCCTGAAGTATCCGGACATAAGAAGCTGTTGGCTTCGTTGCTCCTTATCACCGTCCTGTTCATTGTGCTGGCTATACATTCTTCCTGACAAAGCCGAGACCAAGCAACGCGTTGCCAGGAAGAGTGTGGTATTGAGTCATGCCAGTCTGATTGTCATGATGGTTGTTGTCTGTCTTGGGGGTATGTAGACACACAGTCTGAGCGTGCAGTGGCCAAGCTAACGGCTGTGAAGTGGAACCACTCGTAGGGTCGGATGATGACGGTTTGAACATCCTCTGTCCACTCACCGGTAAACGGGTATCTGATTCAGTTTTCAGGAGAGGTAGAGGGGTGGGGGTGGGGGTGGGGGTAAGGTTGTGGATGCCGAAGGTTGGGACCCACGTTCCATAACGTTGCGTCCTAGACTCGGTGAGCCTCTAAACGTTTACTGACTTTGAGGTTAGAAGAGAGAAAAGGAAAAGATACATCCGAAGGTGCTGGTGGGACCCAGAGAAGTACTGTCCTCAACTGCCGAACAAACCAGCTGGGAGCAATCCTGCACCACCCTTGGAAGCCTGCGCTGTTTCACATAGGATGCAGGCACGCACAGGGTTTTCCATTGAGACGTCAAGGGACAAAACCGCTCCCTAGCAGATGCCATTGTGTAATGACTATTGGATGTGACACGACAGAACCTTCACGGGAGCGTTCCCATGGGTGTACCAGCCAATATGACTGCAGAGCCCACCAGGCGAAAAACGCCACTATGAAGCAAAAACTGCCGTGTGCATCCCGTAGCCTCATTCGTTGCTGTTCCGCTGACAAGTGAAAGCAGTACAACTTGAGACACGGCCAAGCTTTTGCCATGAGGTCTTACATGCTCCATGAAGAGAATCCCGGGTGACAGTCTTTCCTGCAGTCAACAGGACTTTCCCTGCGGTCAGGGGTCTCTCCTCAACGTCGCTGGGCCTTTCCCCAGAGTCCGCCATGAGGTTGTGATCTACTGTTTCCAAGACAATGAGAAAACTGCAGTACGGATGTGCTTCATGAAAACTTACAGAGCTGCTAGCGGAACAAATCTTCAAGGCTGGCTTTGCCTTCAGAAGGTTGACGGAGAGGATGTGCCAGCACGATGGCTTCATGCTCGCTCCCCCCTCCCCCCATCCCCTCCCCTTTCGCACACAACTGCTGTGAATCGAACAGTGATCCTGAATACTCTAATACAGCATAGCAGTGTGAAGCCCAGACTGTGTGTCATCAACACACTGTGTGTCATCAACACATCCAGCCAGTGGAGCAGGTCCACCCACAATGTCTGCATAAGGTGTGTCACCTGGCAGGGCAAGGTGGAGCGTCCATCCATCACGTTCTGAAGGAGGGTGGCTCGTCTGGTCTGCCACAGAGCGTCTGCCATGAAGAAACTTCTCTCTCTCTCTCTCTCTCTCTCTCTTGATATATACGATGTCTGTATGGAAGAAAACGTATCTCTGCTACCAAAGAAGCACAAAGACAGCACGAAGATCTATTTCCTATACAACCAACTCAGAGCCCGATGCCCCCAGCACAGCTTGACAGGTCAGTTGGTGTAGACTACTGCCCCGATTTCTGACACAGAAATGCTGACTACTGCTTCGTTTTGTATCACAGAAGAAACAGACCATTGCTTCGTTCTCTGTCACAGAAGTATAGACCATTGTTTCGTTCTCTGTCACAGAAGTATAGATCATTACTTCGTTTTGTATCACAGAAGTATAGACCAGTGCCTTGTTTTGTATTACAGAAGTATAGACCAGTGCCTCGTTTTGTATTACGTAAGTATAGACCAGTGCCTCGTTTTGTATCACAGAAGTATAGACCATTGCCTCGTTCTCTGTCACAGAAGTGTAGACTGGTGCCTCGTTTTTCGCCACAGACAGGCAGACAGACAGAGAGGCAGACAGACAGGCAGACAGACAGACAGAGAGGCAGACAGGCAGGCAGACAGGGAAACATACAAAGAGACAGACAGAGAGTCAGACCTGTACCAACTGGTCCTTTGATGTGGAGTCATGTCGTGAGGAAGCTGGTCCTAAGTGTCCTGTTGGCGACAGACGTTGTCCTCCATCACTAACACCAGTTCTGTTGCTGCTTCAGGAAGATTCCCTCCCTTTGCAGGTCAAGGCCTGGAGTTCACAGCCTAGCTGACCACCTCTTGACAAGGGCGACAATCGAGTTCGAACCGGAAATCTGGACGAATGAATGTGACCCAGATTTAAAAAAAAAACTTAACTTAAAATCTTCAACTGAAAACTTATCTAAAGCAGTCCATTACCAACAAAGTTTCAACAAAGTCACAATGTGAAAGTCCTGTAATGAAAATATAGCAGGCAGAATACCTGGCAACAGTCTCCTGGGGTAAAAAAAAAAAAAAAAAAAAAAAAAAAAAAAAACGTCCTCAGTTCTGAGGATTCGGATGTGCATTCTGACTCTTCACATGACGATTCCTTTGTCATATGATGGCAACAACAAATTTAAACTGTGATGGAAGACAGTTGTAATACAAACGTTTGATGTTCTCCCCAAGTGGGGCAGATTTAAGACCGAGTAACGCGAACTGACATAAATCTTCATTACTCTCTCTCTCTCTCTCTGACTGTCTGCTTATCTCTCTATTTCACACACACACACACACACACACACACACACACACACACACACACACACACACACACACACCACGCACACACACACACACACATGAAATGATATAAATCTTTTCCTCTGTGTGTGTGTGTGTGTGTGTGTGTGGTGTGTGTGTGTGAGGGGGGGGGGGGGGGGGGATTGGGGGGCATCTCGAAAAACAGATGACATTTATATCACTTCCTGAACAGGTCTTCGTAAGGTGACCTTGATAGATTACAATGATTTTTTCTAATGCAATGTGCACGCACTTTTATGCATAAGCAGTCGATGCCTCTGTGTGTGTGTGTGTGTGTGTGTGTGTGTGTGTGTGTGTGTGTGTGTGTGTGGTGCGTGCGTGCGTGCGTGCGTGTGTGCGCGCGCGCGCGTCCGCGTGAGTGCATGCGTGTGTGCTTGTGTGCGCGCGTGTGTGTGTGTGTGTGCGTGTGCGTGGTGCGTAGTGTGTGTGTGTGTGTGTGTGAGTGTGTTGTGTGTGTGAGTGTGTATGTGTGTGTGTGTGTGTGTGTGTGTGTGTGTGTGTATGTGTGTGTGTGTGTGTGTGTATGCGCGTGCGTGTATATGTGTGTGCGTGCGTGTGTAGTGTGTGGTGTGTGTGTGTGTGTGTGTGTGTGTGTATGTGTGTGTATATGTGTACGTGTGCGTGCGTGCGTGCGTGCGCGTGTATGTATGTATGTGTGTGTGTGTGTGTGTGTGTGTGCGTGCGTGCGTGCGTGCGTGTGTGTGTGTGTGTGTGTGTGTGCGCGCGCGTGTGCTCTGTGTGGTGGTGGTGGTGGTGGTGGTGGTGGTGTGGTGGTGGTGGTGGTGTGTGTGTGTGTGTGTGTGTGTGTGTGTGTGTGTGTGTGTGTGTGTGTGTGTGTGTTTGAGTGTGTGTGTGTGTGTGTGTGTGTGTGTGTGTGTGTGTGTGTGTGTGTGCGTGCGCGCGCGCGCGTATGTAAGTGTGTAAGGGGACGGGGTTAGGTTGGAACATGTGGGGGAGGGGAGTGGTGAAATCGAGAGGAAGAGAGAGTGGGGAGCGGGAGAGGGGGTAGTGGTGGGGTGGGGACGGTGGGGGCGTGACAGTGTGTACTTGAGCGCCCGTGTGTGAGTTCCAAGTTTTTCTTTTTACATTTGCCTACTTTCTTTTGTGTTCTGTATCTGTAGGACAGCAATGTAATTACTGTTGCTAGCATCATTTCAGCCACAGGGGAAGTGAGACAACAGGTGAATTGAGATTGTGGTCAGTCCCGATTACAAGGAAGGTGATAAATGCAGTGAACCATATCGCAGTAATGCTGTTATAACTAGAATGGCATAGACAGAGAGGAAAAGCACAGACAGAAGTTTAAAGAGTCCAGTTTCTGGTTCAACTTCTTTCAGATTACACAAATCCTCCTAACTGTCGATACATACAAGATGAAAGGCAATCGCTTCTGAATAATCTCCCCATTACTTGTGTCAATTCATCATATATGATAACCTCTTCTCTGTAGTGGTCAGAGCTATGTCAGTTCTCGCCCTCAACCATCTTAGTTGACCGTAACGTGTTTCCACGGGCGGAGTCACCGTTTCACGTGCCTCTGGGTTGTAAGGGAAACAACCGCAAATCCTTTTCCACTTTAAGAATGCAGTGGGTTGTTTCTCTTTCCAGCTTACCCCACCGCAAAGCTAAGCCGATTAACAAGCTAAAAACACTAGCACTAACAAGCAAATTAACTTACGCTACCAAGGAAATTGATCTAATAGGATTTTCAGTTGAATGGCCCTTTCGAAAATTCTACTACAAGATAACCCCCCTTAGATACAAGTTCTTTCTGTCTAACATTACGGTCGGCTTCATTTAAACAATGAATGGGCCAACTTGTGTGTGTTCTGGCATTCATATAAAATATTAAGATGTTTTCTCATTAAAATCATTAAGATCCTGGACGAAATGAAAACACAAGGGAGAGAAATCCTGCCTGAGGGCCAGTGAGCGGCAGTGTTTCCCGCACACAGTGATTTTGGTGTGATACACCGGCCTCGCTGCCCGTTACCTTGCGCACTGGTGGAACACTGCTGAGCAGGGTATCGCTTTTACTCCTGTGCTTGTCTATTTTTTTTTTTTTAATGATTTTCCTGTTTCTTCGAAGATAATTGGGCAAGTTTTTATTTAATGGAGATTTTTAGGCTGTACATCAATACACACATGAGTGAATTGTCTGAGCTGAAGACCAAGCCTTCCTGCAGGCTGTCTCCTTCATGCAGAACACAGACAGTGACACCTGTCAGGTTGTCTTCCTG
>CM065721.1:50329171-50331671 GCA_033310375.1 Conus canariensis
GCCTCTGTCCATATGTAAGTGATGTAATGCTGAAAATGGATTAAACAACCGTTAAAAACCGTTATTCTGCCGTTATTTCTTATATATAGGTGGATTTTAATGAAATTCGGTATATAGAAAGGTTGTCACACACAAATGGCACTTCTACATAGTGTTTCAAAATTTGACCGTTAAAAACCGTTATTCTTGACATATTGTCCGATTTGGATGAAATTTGATATGTACACAGGCTTTAGCCCAGTGAGGACTAACATACCGGTTTCAAAAGTGTATATCGGTTATATAACTGTTAAACCGTTATTTTGCCGTTATTTTTTATATATTGGTGGGTTTTAATGAAATTTTGTATATAGAAAGGTTATCACACACAAATGGCACTTCCATGTAGTGTTTCAAAATCTAACCGTTAAAAACCGTCATTCTTGACATATTGTCCGATTTGGATGAAATTTGATATGTACACAGGCTTTAGCCCAGTGAGGACTAAAATACCAGTTTCAAAAGTGTACATCGATTAAATACCCGTTAAAACCGTTATTTTGCCTTTATTTCTTACCTCACAAAGCACTTGGCCGATTTATAAGCGATTTGGAAAACTGGGAGTACGTTTATATGCTTCGCATCTTGTTCTTTTTTCAGGCTCTAGTCAATTCAGCATGCGACTTTCAACGATTTCCATTATGTAGAATATGAATTCCACACGCGCGCGCGCGTGTGTGTGTGTGTGTGTGTGCGTGCGTGCGTGCGTGCGTGCGTGCGTGTGTGTGTGTGTGTGTGTGTGTGTGTGTGTGTGTGTGTGTGTGTGTGTGTGTGTGTGTGTGTGTGTGATGCATTTGTGCGGTTATGAGAGAGGGAGAGAGACAGAGAGAAAGAGAGACAGACAGAGACAGAGAGAGAGAAACAGAGACAGAGACAGATAGCCAAACAGAGAAAGAGAGAGAGAGAGAGAGAGAGAGAGAGAGAGAGAGAGAGAGAGAGAGAGAAGCACACAGATAAACAGAGACAGACAGATCAGCACACACACACACACACACACACACACACACACACACACACACACACACACACACACACACACACGGCATTCCCGATCGGTGGAGTCAATATTTCCCAGCGTTCTAGATGTATTTGTTATCTTTTGCCTAGCGAACTTTATGGTTACGACAAAGTAACTCCATTTTCCTTTCTATGATAATGTTCCGCTTTTGTGTATGAACGAACACACACACACACACACACACACACACACACACACACACACACACACACACACGCACGCACAAACACACACACACACACACACGCACGCACACACACAATCTCATCACCACTACCTGCCCAAACACTACCTCCACTACCCACACTGCTACCGCCCTGAACACTCTCACACCGGCAAGACAACTGCGCAGAACAGTGTGTCCTCTCTTGACAAAGTCATGTATTCACTCACGTGGCTGGATGTTGCAAAATGCGTCGTCTCTGGGCCAAGGCCAATGAACCTGTCTACCTTGGCGACGAATCTTCACTCTCCTTTCTCTAACCTCCTGTCTCTCGTCTCTCTCTCTCTCTCTCTCTCTCTCTCTCTCTCCATTCCACCCCCAACTCCGTGACTCATACTGACACTGATTCGCTTCTCGCTCCTGTTGTTGGAGAAAAAAACAAGAACGATAACAAATACTAATGAGGAGGGATGGAAATCAGCTCAACCCCTTCCCTCCCCTTAATTCCCGGTCACTGCTAGATTTGAATGATTATTGAATACCAAACATGTAGGGTAACTCTTGCTCCCATGATGAAATGAATACATGCCCATAACTTCAAAAACAAATGCTGCTTACGACACCGAATCGCCTAGCATATATGACAACACAAAGCACACAGAACAAACAAGGAGACATCCGCCTGAATCATGTATTGCCTGAATGGAAACATTCATCTAAGGAAGAGAACTGACCAGTGATTCGTTGGAAAGCTTACCACACTAATAGTGACAATATTTATCTGTGATATGGAACTGACCACGGCTTCGTTTAAACGATTATTGCATCGATGGTATTACTATCATATAAATCATGGAACTGGCCGCTACTTGATTTGAACGATTATTACATTTTTAGTGACAGTATCTGAGATACAGAACTGACCACGATTTATGTTATCAACTAACAGCAACAATATTTAGTTCAGATTTGACTACTACTTAATTCTACATTACTACATTCATTAATAATGACAATGTTTATTTGGTATCCTGGTTGATTTCAACGAGCACTGACAGACATGAAGATTTAGGAAACTTGGTAATGCCGAGACACGAAAAAGGGGCACTAGTTACATTGCCAGTATAAGAATAAAGTGGAAATACACACTGATGCCCTGCTGGAGAACAGGGATTACCGGTTGAGGATTCTGATAGGAGATCACTGACTGGTTTAAAATGACATCAAGATACAGTCCTAGCGTCAATCGAACATCACCCAACTTGGGAGATAAATTTTAT
>CM065721.1:50334171-50336671 GCA_033310375.1 Conus canariensis
GATCAAGGTGAGAACATACGTATTTAGAATGCTATAAGGCATGGAATGTGTATGTGTATGTGTGTGTGTGGTGTGTGTGTGTGTGTACGTGCGTGTGTATGTGTGTGTATGCGTGCGCGCGTGCGCGCGTGCGTGTGTTTTTGCGTGCATGCGTGCTCGTGTCTGTTTGTGATACGCGGAACAAAGGAATACGCCTTGCATGATACTGGCCAACACAAGGCACAAGACAGCGTGGATGCCACTCTAGAAATTGAGCTACGTTCGTGGATTAGCAGCTGCTATCGCACGTGCTACACAACAAGAAAAGCATGGAGAGGGAAGCACGGCGGAGGGGGGGGGGGGGGGGGGTGGTGGTGATAAATTTCCCTTTTCTGCGGCTGTTTTTGACCACATGACACTACTGAACCATCTGATCGATTCGTGAGCGCACGGGCTTGAGAACGTGGCACGTGCTTGTACTCTCACGGTGTGTGTGTGTGTGTGTGTGTGTGTGTGTGTGCTTGTTTATGCCCCCAAGCATAACGGATTGTACACGCCCTCTCATTGGTGGAGAGAGTGGTCTCTGTTCTTTCCCTTCCAGTTTATCACAGGTGGAGGCCTAATAAGACAGCATCGACCTGAACTAGAAGTGACATGAAAGTGTAATACCTCCCTCCCCCCACCCCCACCCCCATACACATCCTCCTGCTCTCTCTCGCGCGCGCCACACACACACACACAAACACATAGTGTACAGTTTTTCTGCTGTCCCACATGCAGGCTATATTTTGCCATGCTAACACAGCTGTTGTCCCTATACAATAAAGAAAGGAAAATTACCATAGAAATAACCAAAAACAACAACAACAACAACAACAAAACGCGATGTGAAACAGAAATGTAAACTTCATCAGCACAGAGTGAACGTACATCCAGACCTTTCCCATGATTTTGTTTTAAAATCTGTCTCAGGGTTTGTAATAATTATGCTCTCTCTCTCTCTCTCTCTCTCTCTCTCTCTCTCTCTCTCTCTCTCTTGCGTCTGTCTAAGTCAACACTTGACTCTTCGTTCAGTGCTTCAACTGTCAAGGATTCGCCTCCTCCACCAGGCAGGGTACGATTAGTCTCGACTACTATTTCCACACAATCCGCGCCAGCAGAGGAAGAAACAGGTCACTGGGGTAAATACATCGTGAGCATGTTGGATAATGGCCATAATGGATTACAATTGTTTATGAAAGCAGCCAGATTTGGCTGTGTGCAATCTGAAATTAAACGTTACCTTTGTCGATGGCTCGACCTGTTTCTTGATTTTCCTGATTGTGTTCGACAATACGGAAGATAGGTACATCGAAAACGAGGCGGGCTCGTCTGCTTTCGCTGTTCAAAAACAACAACAACAACAAAAAAAAAACGGGCTAACCTCGTTTTGGAGTTTTAGTCTTCGACCAATTGAAAGGAAAGCAGACGACACTGAATTGTTCAACAGGCAGACGAAAATCAAATCATACTTACGATCCCCGAGCTACCTTTACAAACCAAAGCCACACCATGGTGTGTATAACATGTTTCTGTTACTATGCGTAGAGGAGGTGTTAGAAGTAATCTTCTGAGCGAAAAGAACAAATGAATCGATTTCGAGTCTTGAACTCTCAGATATGAAGACAGTTCTTGAGTTCGCAGGCTGGGATCTGAACACTATGTACTGGAAACGGGTCAGTACTATTAGCGCACAGTCACCTTTACTGATTATGCTATTTCTTCCTCAAGGATTTCTTATGGTTTTGCATGATTCCGCATTTGTTGTTTTTTTTTCGAGGCTCATCCCGGTTTTGTAGGATTCTTTCTTTTTTGTTTTTTTAACGTCCTTGCAGGGTTTCAGCTTCGCGTTTAAGACATTCCGATAATGAATCACGCACGCGCGCGCGCGCGCGCGCGCGCCCGCGCGCGCCACACACACACACACACACACACACACCACGGAGAGAGAGAGAGAGAGAGGGGGGGGGGGTTGAAAAGGACATGCCAATAGCTCTTCTAATACACCCAAGTTTCAGTTGCGCATCTATATCATCATCACCAGTCAAATACTGTAAACAAAAGTTGATGTACATTATTTCAATGACGTTTGCTATAGTGAGGTAAGCATGTGTTAAAATGGTCAGGCAAACACACACACACACACACACACACACACGCACACACACACACACACACACACACACACACACACACACACACACACACACATTTGTTACGGTTATATGCCCCCCCCCCCAAAAAAAAAAAAAAAAAAAAAAAAAAGTCAGGGTGATTTTTTTTTTTAATGTTTTGTCATGGTCGACTCATGTGATAGCTGTGAATACTTTTACGCACACTGTTCACTTTCATGTCTAAACATGAGCCCCTCGTTAAACCAGGGCTCCCACTTGCAAACAGAAAAAAAGTTCCCTGAAGTTCTATGAGGTTTGGGGAGGGGGGGGGGGGGGGGGGGAGGGGGCTATACCTCCTCTTGTCGTTC